>OU830595.1:15281148-15918468 GCA_917563855.2 Limnephilus lunatus | reverse complement strand
GGCAATAAACGCAAGAATAAATTTTTGTGGACAGACGAATGCACCGCGGCCTTCGAATCTCTCAAACAAGCCCTCATTTCAGCACCAGTCCTGGCTTGTCCAGACTTCAAACTTCCATTTAGGTACTATACAGTGTGACAGCTCTAATTTTGCCATAGGGGCATGTCTATCACAGGAGTTCCCTGATGGAGAACATCCCGTGGCATACTATTCAAGGAGTCTCAGTAAGGCAGAGAGAAACTATAGTACAACGGAAAAAGAATTATTAGCAATCTTAGACTCAGTATATCATTTTAGGGAATATATCGAGGGTTCCGAATTCACCGTCATAACGGATCATTCAAGTTTAAAATGGTTGTTGTCTCTTCATAATCCGTCAGGAAGATTAGCTAGATGGGCTACAAGATTATCTCAATATAAATTTAACGTCGTTCACCGAAAGGGAACACTTCATGTCGTACCCGACGCCTTATCTAGGATCGAAATCGCTAGTGTTTCAATACCAATTATAACACCTGTCACGAATGACGAATGGTACTTAAAAATATTCAAAGGTTGTTGCGATAAACCTCAAAATTTTCCCAACTACACGATTCAGAATAACCAACTTTACAAACACTGCAAAGCAGAATTTTCATTACTAGCGGACTTTGAATGGAAACTAGTTCCCCCGATAGAAAATAGAATACCTATCATGTCCGACATACACGCGGCTAATAATTCCATTCATCCAGGTACCTTTAAATCTTTCAAAAAATTGTCCCTTAAACATTATTGGCCTGGCATGTACAAAGATATTAAATTCTTCATAGCAAACTGCCTCATTTGCAAAGCCTACAAACATTCTACTAAACCCCCCATCGGTTATATGTCTAAACCGAAAAATACAGATAGACCCCTTCAATCCTTAAGAGTGAATAACCAGCACATGACAACTTCGATTCCGACACTAGCGCTAACACATCAGGGCTCGCGAGCGGGCGTTTTCAGAACTAAATTTCGTTCCGCGGCAATCCGAGTTTTGAGGGTTTTGTTCACTCGAGCTAGGGCTACCCGCTACTATTACTACTTTATATTACTATTCTCGCTTCCAGAATTTTAATTAGTAGTAGTTATTTGTAATTTGTATATTGAAGTGCATAAACATAAATAGATACAAGTGAAATGCGTAAACACAGTAGGTATTAAGTAGATACCTACATGAATAAACAATTTGTTATATTCTTTTTAATATTTTGGTTTTTTGTTTTTCAATTGTATTTTACGGCCATTAGAGTGGAAGATACTCTCAGTATCGCCCTGGTGTAAGACCACCATTAAGAATTGAAACGTTGCTTGAAATGGCTTTAGCCGTGTTTAGTGGTCAGATCTGAATAGCCAGGTACTTCCCCACCTTCCTCTTCCCTATATCCTTCCCCTCCCCACTACCTTCAGTCTTACAACATACTCCAAATTGGGGATGCAATAGTCCCACTGGCTCCAGACTTGTGCGGTATTCATGAAAAAAAACGAGTAATATTCAGTTGGATTGTAAAAAATGTCGCATTTTGAAATATTTATTCGTGTGCATAATTAATAATAAGCACTTCAACAAACAGAATTAAAGCGCACAAACCCTTTCTTTCTTTGAGTGGCCTTGCAATGCATGCCGGGTACCCGCTGTATATAATGTTATATAGTGCAGGCGCTTGCATTATAATTCCCGGGACTTGTGATGGAACCATAACAGTTTAGTTGACCGCGAGGTTACAGTGCCCATGAAACGCATGCCGGGTACCCGCTGTATATAATTTATTTATTTATTTACGGACAAATAGTCCATTAACAATATAACAATAACACGAAAAACAAGCGTGCGTAAAGGCCCGACCCGCCGAGCAATCGATCACCGTTCGCATTGATTACCGTTCGCATGTCATTTTTCGTAACTATCACCACTTTTCGTAACCCATTCACCAGTTTACCCCCAAGTGTCGAGCGTGTGTAAAAAAGATTTACCCCAAAAAATATTTTGGAGCAGTTGGGACTCTTGTGCGGTATTCACACAAGAATAATTTAAAATAAAAAAAATATTCGAAATTATAAAAATTTTTGCATAAAAATATTCAATGAACATGAAAAATTGCGTTCGGGCAACCCTGTAGATTTAACAAACATGAATCAAGGAATTCGTGTTTATTTCAAATTTCGTTTTCAAATTTCATTTCCAAATATTATTATTCAAAGCATCGCGAAGACGTGCTCTCCTGGCCGCGTTTGGGCCCGTAATGAAATCTGAAATTTGTGTTTACGGGCTGCGATAAAAATGGTAAAATGCGATGTTCAAAATTATTTAAAATTAAATACTTCCTGAAATTATTTTACAATCAAATTATTTATGACTTGTCAATAACGTCTTAGCAAAATAAGTATGTAAAAAAATCCGAAATATATTTGTTTGTAAGTGCACAAATAAATGCACAAACCGACCAATTTTCGTCAAGAAACACATGTCCGTATATATTTTTTAATGATTTTATTTAAACTAAAATTAAAATTCTGAAACATACGTTTACCAGATAATGTATTGATTTATTTTACTGCATGATT
The DNA here is from genome assembly GCA_917563855.2 of Limnephilus lunatus. NCBI lineage: Eukaryota > Metazoa > Arthropoda > Insecta > Trichoptera > Limnephilidae > Limnephilus > Limnephilus lunatus. The sequence goes on along the minus strand of OU830595.1, from coordinate 15,915,879 downwards.
ATATGATTTGAAATGGGTGTTGTATAAGAAATGTACTTTTTTGAAAATTGAACAAATCTGCGAACGACCTATGGTATAACCTTATTATTCTAAAAATAATTTTTTTTTCTCAAAATCTAAAACATAAGTTTACTAGATAAAAGAACAATCTTTTGAAATCCATTTATAGTTTTTTGTGGAAAAGAGTCAATACGTCTAACCGCTGATTTAAAAATGACATATTTCTGGTTTCACTGGTTATACACTCTTAAGTATAGATTTAATCGGGCCCTTCCCCAAAAGTTACGATAATAAGTTGCATATTCTAAGCGTAGTCGACGTATTTACCAAATTCGTCTGGCTATTCCCATTGAGAAATCCCACTTCTAAAGCCATAATAAATGTGTTAGAAAATAATATCTTCATCCCTTTCTCAGTTCCAAGAACGATTATAATGGACAACGGCCGACAATTTATCAGTAAAGAGTTCAAGGAATTCCTTGCCAAATACGGCGTCCCCGATTTATATTATAATACATATTACACGCCCATGAACAACGTGGTAGAGAGGTATAATCAGACGGTCGGAACTTCACTTGCAATATTAGTGAATAACGATCACCGCAATTGGAGTAAATACCTACCCATAGTTCAATCGGCCCTAAATAATTACGTAAATCTAGCAACCGGATATTCACCGTTTTTTTTATTGCACGGTTTCGAACCTATATCACACGGCTCGGATTACTCCCACTATTTGTCGCCGCCAAATAATAATAATAAAAACCCGATCGATTCTCACGCCTCTAACCTACAAGAAATGATTGCAATTTATGATTCAGTCGCAGATGCGCTAACGAAAGCATACCAGCAAAACGCGAATAAATACAATCTCCGTCATAAATTGGTACACTATAAGGTCGGTGATATTGTTTGGAGAAGGAACAATGTTCAATCGGATAAAAGTGCGTTTTTTTCCGCTAAGCTAGCAGCACGTTTCGTACGCAACAGAGTGATAAAAAAAAATCTCAGATACCGTCTATTGTCTGGAGGATATGAATGGTAAATACGCGGGAAGATTCCACGTAAAGGATATAATCAAATCGGAGTCCCCATAGGAATAATACAAACCTCCTTACTTACATATCAGTTCAAAATTTCCCGCTTAGTAACGCAATCTAATATGGCTTAAGTAGGTACGTCATTTTTGAACATTAGTACAAACAGCGGATAGAATCCCTTATGTTACCATCTTACGAAAACGTATCTTATCAGTATCATTTCAACATACGGTAAGCAACCAACGCGTTTCCTTGTTTCGCTGTGTCGTGGGAGTGCACGCCCCGATGCGACGGAACAGGTAAGCGTTGGCTACTGTATGTTTGTATTATGTACCACCATCAATAAGTTCGCCCCGCTATTTGGCAATAAGGATCCAATTGCCGAATGGTTGGCAAAACTTGGGGGTACGGAGTTTTTTTTCTTTCTTCTCCTTTTCTTTTTATCGCTCCACACATTAATTTCGATAAACTCTGAATCTACTCTAACAATCGCGAAGTTAGGTAATGGTTTACATGTCTATCCATAATTAATCAGAAAATAAAAAATAAATAAATAATAATAAGTTGTTAATAATGTAAATAACACACAAAAGACATGTTCGCGCCCTATATGTATACACATATGTATTACTATTTTTTTTTTATGGGAAGAAAATTGGAGTGGAAAAACTTTATTAGTCCCCATCGTAATCATCGTTACTTCATATGTATTGAGTAATGATATTATCACAAAAAAGTGGTAAACTGGACGTGTCCCGCAGGCAGCGCCGGATCTGCCATACGTTCAAAAACGTGCAAAAACCTGGCGCCAAGTCCGAAGGGGCGCCGTGAGGGGCGCCGTGATAAAATAAATATTGTATTAAAATTTAGTTATAATATTCCCTGAATCGTTTAAAAATTACCCATAGTACGAAATAATTATTACGCTCTAGCAACACTTTCCAAAGAAACAGAATGCGCACGCATCAGGTTGGTATCAACGGCTTACGAATTTATAGTCAGTTACAGAATTTTTTTACAAATTCTATATATTTAGTTCAAACGTAAGATCTATTTTTCCATATATCTTTTACGACGAATGGGTGCGATCCAAATTAAAATAACCAATCACAGCGCGGTATATTTGTTCTAGAGAATCAAACATACCGACTTGCGCCTTTCAAAATGCTGACAAATTTAGTTAGTGTGTACGCTCGCTATTTTTTTATTTTGTACGATTTAAGTCTCTAGGAGAAGGTAGTTAAAGACCATTTTCTTATGAAATCTTCAGTAAATTCCATTAACAAAGCATCGCACGGTTTGCAGGATTTGCGGGTTGAACGTGTCGACAGTTATTTGAAGTTCGTTAAATGTATTATTAATATTTATTAGATTTGTTGGATGTTGGATTTGTTATTTTACGGTGTCAGTGTAAGCGTCTTTCGTAAGCCGTTGATACCATACGTCAGTGTCTAGTGTTTGTTCACTCAATTTGCTGTTTGTTCGCTCAACACAGGGGAAATGCAAGGTAAAAATTTGAGGTTATATTCTTATTAGATTTTTAAATTTATAACTAAATTTCTATTGATTGTTAGAGGTTATAAAAGTACTGTGGATTACAATGAATAGAATAATAATTTAAAAAAAAAACTTTCAGGCTCGCAGAATCTAAAACGTAGAATTAAAGAGCAGACTGACATAAAATAACTCGAGAAATTGGAATAAAAAAAAAAAATTATTCCAATTTCTCCAGCATCGATAAAAAATGTATGTCTTGATTTTATTTGATAAATTAATGTTAAAAAAAAATTAAATCAAAAAAAAAAAATTGGGGTGAACGAATTTTTAATCAAAATAAAAAATATAGGGGGGGGGGGGGGCGCCATCGGTACCTTCTGCACAGGGCGCCAGATTTCGTAGATCCGGCCCTGCCCGCAGGAGTGTCTTGCATACACATATAGGCTTTTAATTTGCATAGTTTTAACCTGGGTCCGACAACGTCAGAGTTGTTCAGACAAGCCTGTGTTTTGCTCGTAAAATTTATGTCGATTTTTTTTTACCTTTCCATAGAGGCCGCACAGTGGGCTCGTGCAGGTCCAGGATTATAATCTCGCCTATCATTAACATTATTCATACCATTAATTCATCAACTTGGTTTATCAAACCTAGTTACACGCATCATCATCTCATTAATTCCCTTCATGTTTTTTTATCGTAATAAAAATGTCATAGATAGGTATTGAAGATTCGTCCATAAGGACAGTTTCTTGTCAAGGTAATACCTAATTGTAATCATAAGATAACTCAAAATATATGTGCTTGGGTAATCCCATATCAATCAGAGACTGCTCTCTCTGAATTTGTCATAATTGAACGTATCTTTTATGCATAATTAATTAAAGGTAACACACCTGTAAGGTGGTGCCCTTATTTTTGTCATTGTATTATTGTTGGCTCAGTTATAAAACGTGATGATGCCTTTTCCAATTGGAACATTGGAGTTATGTCGGTGTCTGTGTGACCCTTTATTACGTTTGGATAACGTGACATTGTTGTAATGGTATGTTATTACGTTTGAATAACGTGATATCGTTGTATACGATAATTTTGAGTAAAATCTTTTTGTGTGATAATATCAGGTTATTAAAACTGATAATTGTTAATTTTTATTACGTTTGGATAACGTGATATCGTTGTAATTGTGTATTATAACGTTTGAATAACGTGATATCGTTGTATACGTTAATTTAAGTGAGATTGTTTAATGAGATAATATCGGTTTATTAAAACGGATAATTATGTTAATTGTGCTGTTGTAATTTTTTATGTTTACTTAAAACGTAACGTCGTTTTATACAAGAATTTCAGTTTATTAAAACTGACAATTAACTTGTGTATTTCATCATAACCTTTATTTACGCTTGTCAACCTGATACTAGTTGGTGTCAACAATTTCAGTTTTTGAGAAACTGACAATTAAAATTGTTTACCATGTTATAAACTTTACTACGTTTGACAACGGGATATTTTTAAAATAATCTCAGTTTTTTCTCTTTCTTCAATTGTAACATGTATATATTATATTTTTTGTTTTCATTCTTTCTCTTTCCCGTTCTTTCTATTCGTCTTATCGTCTTTCTTGGTTCTTGTTAGGTAGGCAAGTTTTGCAAATAACCTGTATCCAATATTTATAAGTGATCTCCTAGGTCAGCTGTTGCCCTCATTGGCAACAATTTTTGTTTATTAATGATTCCTGAAGGGAATAAAGAACATCGCAGCTGCAAGTAATGTTTGTAACAATTTATAAACGTTAGTTTATATAATTATAAAAGAAAAACAAATTGATTTTTTATGGTATTTACTATAAGTGTAATTAAATTCTTCTTCATAGATTACCTGTGTGGTCAACAATCATTAGGTATTAGTCTGATTAAATACAAACAATAAAATGTTCCCAATTATTAGCAGCTCTCTCCTCTTTTAAAGTTGTTTAAAAAATATATGTATACAAATAAATAAATAACAATGTTAGTTTTAGGTTCATACCTTCATTCATGTAATAGTTAATAAGGAAGAGTTGAATATCTGATAATAACCATTACTTGTCTATTAATCGTTTATATAATACTTCAGCACGATTTGTAAAGAGGTTCCTTTTTTTTCTTCACAAACTTTTAATTTAAATAATTGTTCAGATCTTGCCACATAACAATTTAAATATTTAATTATTTTACTTTCTAATAATTACCTTCTCTTAGCTTCCAACGAATACCATTTCATACTTTTTCTGGGTGGCTTTCTTGCAACTTTTTTACCATTTTTTATTAATGACAAAATTTCTATTATTTTCTTGTATTCATCTTTTAAAATTAAAAAATATATCAATCTACATGGGACACTCGAACCTCTGCAATTACATTCCATATTCTGTACTTACCAATAAGTTATCTATAAGTTGTTTCTGTTAATTAATGTGATCTTCAAACAGATTCTTTAGTTCGAATAATTTTAGTTTAATTGGCTCTTAGGTAGTTACCTTTTAGTTGCAGTTTTAGGTTTTGGCTCTTAGGTAAGTAATTTATTTATTGTTTGAAACATTTACAGAGTGTTAACAAATTATTGCATTAATATTATAACGTTGGAATATGAGCTGATATTAACACTCCAATTAGAAATGTTCACAGCATGCGTAATTAAGGTTTAGTTGTGGCTCGACGGAGATGCTAGTAGTGAAAAGAAAACAGTAATAATAATAATAATAATAAAGAAATATAAGACAAGAAATTTAAAACATGGTAAGTGTACAGAGAAAGAAACGTTTCTGGAAAGGATGATAAAGTTAAAATAAAGAAAAGACATAATAATAAAGCAATTAACAATCGTAGCATATCATCAATCATGACATATCATCAATTAACAATAATTAAAAATCTTCTTCCATGACATATCATGATAGAAGATTTTTAATTTGTTTTTTAAAATATTCGAGACTGTTTGCGAAGATATCAATAAGGTCACATTCAATTGTGTTGTACAAACGACACATTCGAGACAGTGGATTGAAGTAAGCAATATTGTTATTAAATATTTCAATATGGAATATATTTTGACTTCTTAAGTTACGTCTATTAGGAACTTTAATATGTATGTTGCTCAGACAATGAGTGGTTAAAAGTTTATCATGAATAATTTTATATAAACATATTAAGTCAGCAAATTGTCTTCTTTTTTCCAATGTTGTAAAATTAAAGTGTTGTAATCGTTCCTCATAGGATTGGAGTATGGCATTAAATCCAAGTTTAAATGATAGCAGTCTTAGGAATTTTTTTTGCACAGATTCAATTGTTTTAGAATATTTTAAATAATGTGGATTCCAGATAACACTCCCATATTCCAAATTGCTTCTGACCAACGAGTTGTACAAGGTTATAATGGATTGGGGGTATTTAAATGGTTTTGATATTCTATGGATGAATCCAATCATTTTCAATGATTTACTTATAATTTTACTGATGTGTACATCAAACATAAACTTTGAATCAAGAGTGATTCCTAGATCTCTTATAGTGGTGACTGCATTTAATAGAACATTATTAATGGAATATGCATAATCCTTTCGTCTTCTGTTACGAGTAAAAGTAATAATGTAACATTTTTCAATATTTAAAAACATATCGTTTTGAATGCACCAGTTATTTAGTGTGTAAAGGTCTTCTTGAAGCTTAACATGATCAGAATCAGTGGAAATTTTACGGTAAATCTTGAGATCATCGGCAAATAGAACAAAATCACAGCGTAACATGGGGCCAAGGTCATTAATAAAGATTAAGAATAGCAGAGGGCCAAGGTTAGACCCCTGGGGTACGCCTGATGTTACAATTACGGGAGGTGATTCATACCCATTAATAAGTACTAATTGTGTTCTATGTTCCAAGTAAGACTTAAACCATCTAAATAGATCACCGTGAATACCTATTCGTTCAAGTTTCTGTAGTAAAATAGAATGGTTAACTTTATCAAACGCCTTTTGAAAATCTGCGTAAATGGCATCTACTTGAGTTCTTTCATTAAAAGCATTACAAACGTAATAACAAAAGTCGAGAAGATTTGAGGTTGTGGATTTGTTGGGAACAAATCCATGTTGATTAATGCATAATTGGGGTTTAAAGTGTGAAAATACAGAAATATAAATTATAGATTCAAAGGCTTTTGCAAAACACGATAAAATGCTGATAGGTCGATAATTTTTCACAAAAGATTGATCACCAGATTTATGTATTGGAACAATATTTGCATTTTTCCATAAATCTGGGAAAGTTCCTGTAGTTAATGATTCATTATAAATTATAAAAAGTGGCTTAATCAGCGCGCTGGAACAACATCTTACAAACAAGGGAGGTATTTTGTCAGGTCCTGGACCTTTGGATGTATCAATTTTTTCTAAACAAGATTTGATGGTTTCCATGCTAACGTTGATTTTGCCAAGATTAAATTGGTTGTTTTGTATAACTTTCGGCGTGGCAGTATATAATAAGGGATTAGATTGGGTATAAACGGATGCAAAATAATTAGAGAACAGATTGGCAATCTGTTGTCCATTATCTGCAGATATAGAGTCCAGGTGCATTAATTTGGGAATGCAATTAGTAGTGCGCATTGATTTTGAGTATGCCCAGAAAGCTTTTACATTTTCCTTTATGCCTTGTTCAACAGAGTTAATGTATGATAAATAACATTCTTTTTGCATTTTTTTCGATCTTTTTCTTAGAATAGCAAACTCAGTATAGTCTAGTGGATTTTTATATTTATTAGCCCGCAGTCTTACCTTATTTTTCTCTTTGAGGAGCTTAATAAGAGACTGACTAAACCATCTGGGGTAGTGATTTCCAATTTGTGTCTTTTTTTTTGGAATATGTTTATCAATAATATCCCATAAAGTATCGTAGAATAATTGTACCTTATTGTTGACATTTGAGTTACTGAAAAGTGAGATCCAGTTAACATTTGACAGGTCCAGACGACATCCTTCATAATTTCCTTTCTTAAAATTGTATTTAAAAGGGCAGTGATTATCTTTTAAGTATTTTAATTTTTCATGTTTTAAAATGATTTCAAAAGGGGGATGATGAATGTCGACATTAGATAACCCTGTTGTTCTGGACAGATTAATATTACAATGATCGCAAAAAATCAGGTCAAGAATATTAGAATTTCCATTAAGAACATAATTAAATTGGTGAAGGTTACACACCGAGGCCAAATTAACAACACAGTGAGCTTTATGGCTAATGTAGTTTGACGGAGCAAGAATTTTGTTGTTAAATGCTATGTCAGGTGTCCATTTAATCTCAGGTAAGTTAAAATCACCAATAATTAAAAATTTAGATTTGGGATTACTATGTTGTAAATAAACATCCTGAATATTCTTGATTCTTTTAGAGTATTCATCAACAGACAAATTGGGGGGAATATAAAGTATACATATGTAAATAAATGAGTTCGAATATTCATGCATTTTTATCGATAACCATAGATCCTCACCATCACTTTCCCAAGATGATTTGTTTGTTGTTATTAGTTTTTTATCGACTGCTGCTAAAACTCCACCGCCTTCTTTGGATGTAGAATTAGTGGATTCGCGATCTCTTCGAAAAACTAGATAACGCTCGTCAAACAATTCATTGCTAAATATTGATGAATTTAACTAAGTTTCAGTGAAGCAGATAACATCGTAATTGTTGATCATAATTTCATTTTTTATGTCATTTGTTTTTGTTCTAACCCCCCTTACATTTTGATAGAAAATTTTAATATCCATTTTGTTGTGAATTTGACATACATATTATACATTATATAGTTATATAACAATAGATAAATTAGGTAAGAGAAGCCAAGGAGTCATGATTACGGATTAACACCACGCGCGCGGAGTTTTCATCCTTTCGAACGAAGATACGCCCATTTCTGATCCACACAAATTTATGATTAGTTTCTTTGGCTCTGATCCTTGTAGCTGCGTGCAGGGCCTTGTGTGCGGGAGAGAGGTGTTCGCTTACGTATATTGGTGATTTCGTGCCGTCAATGCCTAGGTGCGCAGAGTTTAGCTTGTTTGTCCTATTTTTCTTATTGAAGTTAGCCACTGCAGCCAGGACTTCATCCTTTACCCTCACGCTTGGGAGCTTTACTATGATTGCCTTGGGTCGGTTGGACTCTGGTTTGAACTTGGCAACACGGTGTATGTTTAGTATTTCCGACTCAGCAATGGGGCGCGTAATTAAGGTTCCAAGCCGTTGGACGATAGCTACCAAGTTCTCGGATCTATGCTCAGGTACACATTGAATCTCTACGTTAGTCTCTCTGGCCATCTGTTCCATGTGGGACACGCGTGTGTTAAGATCGTGTATTTGTGTTTGAAGTTTGGTGTTATCGGCTTGCAAACTTTTGATAGTAGTCAGCGATTCCGAGAACATTTTCTTCAGGTCCTCGTACTCAGCCGAGATGTAGTTTACGGATTCTTTTAGCTCCGGCAGAATGTTGAGTTTTGCGTGGAAGGCCTCGAACTCCGAAGCGATACACCATCGAACTACTTGCATAATTTGCTCGACATCCAGATTCTGTAGTGACTTCGTACCGCAGGCAGGGGAGGCAGTCGAAGCTCTGTTGGCGCTTGCTTGGTTGGCGCTCTGTTGGTTCCCCTTTGGATCATCTTTGCAGGCAGAACAGGTCCAGATATCACGCTTGGCTCCCATCTTCCGAAAGTTAGTTTCTTTCATATTCACACAGAAGAAGTGGAAATTTTGCAGGCATGTTGAGCATTTAATGCCATCACCGGAGAGTATTTCACTCTGACAGTGTTTACAAGACATATTTATATTAAATATTAATTAAATAGTTGATGTGGGATGTTTAATATTTTTTATTTTTTTGCGCCTGTTGGTTGGCAAATTTCACAACACTTTCGCTAACTGGTACAAACGCCTGTTGGCAGGCAATCTGATAGGCACTGAGAGGTAAAAATGTTATTTACCCACAAACGAATCACCGCTTCAAGTTTTTAAATGGTGGAATCGCTGTTAAAAACATAGATTTGGGCACGGTTTTTGATGACTGTCGCATAAGCACTTTTGTATTGTTATTATACACTGTTATCTTTTAATATGATTTACTGTAAGAAGATATTTAGGTAGAATAACGATAATCACTTTGAAGTTCAGTGTTATTTTTTAAATTGCACAAAAAACTGACACAGATGTCGATGATGAGTATAAAAATACGCTCATGCGGTACGCGGTAGTCACTTTATCCTTCTCTGACACTTTTTAACTTGTGCTGATTGGTATTTTGATTGTAAATTTCAAAAATACTACCGTAAACACTATTAAACACCACTGTCAGCTGACATCATAGACAATATTATGTTTTTTTTTTCTTTTTTTGTTTTCTTTTTTCACTTTGCCTGAAAAGGGGGATAGTGTAATGTGTTAAAATCTTCAAGCAAACCATGAGAAACGCAAATCATATTGGAACGGACAGGAAACCCCGCACAACGCTCCATACTTCAGTCAGAACGAGAGAGTGAATAAACAAACCCTTCACCCCGCTCCTTCCCGGTCCGCGCTAGGGACAGAAACACGCGACCGTTGGATGCATTAGTATAAAGCAGCGCAATTGGAACGGACAGGAAACCCCGCACACCTTCCCATACTTCAGTCAGAACGAGGAAGCGAATAAACAAACCCTTCGCCCCGCTTCTCACTCCGGTCCGCACTAGGGACAGGATCACGCAGCCGTTAGATGTTTCTCCTTTAGAAAGCACGAAACCGTTAGCTGTTCAAGCAAGCAACAACAGGAAACTCTTCACTCCCCACGCCTTCCGCTACCTCCCCAGGTATGTCGCAAGGGGCAATCGTCACGTAGGCATAATTGGGCGGGGTATATAAACCACAGTTCTCCCGCCTCATGCAGTCGCGCCCGGAATTATAGATAAGAAGGTCGCGTCGGTGGTAGTAGTTACGGCGTAAATCATGGGAGGAGAAATGTGTTAATTAAAGTGAAAGAAGTGTCGGGAGCAATAGCCCAAATCCGTTTAAAATGTAATCTAAACATTTCGTTATCGAACCGAGTCATGTTCACACGCCACCACATGTTTAAATAAATCCGAACCAACTTCTCCTCATCGACCTACTGGACTATATCACGAATTACGTATAATTCCACAATTCAAACGGACATCAGTTAAGTGAACCGAACTCCTCGCAGGATCAATTGTCACTCGGACAGCGCGCACACATACCTAGACTATTTACCTAAGTGATAATAAAGTGATTTCAATAATAATCCATACACAGAAAGACTCTAATCAATGACTGTTAAATAAAGACTAATCCGTACGTAATCGTTCGCGTAAATACTTAAGGCCGACCAAAAAGCTCAAACCGGAGATTCTGGTCCCGGTTGTGAGTTTGTAGGGACACTTCTGCATCACGGGCGAGGAGACCCAACTGCCCTCTTACGTCCGACGCCTGGGCCCACTTGGCCTTCAGGCGTTGGTACCCTACACCGCCTCAGCCACTATTGAACATTGCCGGAAGCATCAAGAAAGGACCATGGCAAAGCGTATGATTTCCCCATTAACGTTATTGTATAGAATTCGTGTTGAGCCAATATAGGTAGGAATACTTTCATACCTGTCATACTTCAGATTCACAATACATGTTTTAAAGTAAATAACCTGTTTAATTTGACAATAACCTATCCTGAACAATGATATGAGGGTTGAGAATCCGCCCCTGAGAGAGTCATAGCCTGGGAGAGAGTATCTACATAGTAAGAAGGATGTAGAAGGAGAGAAGGTAAGAATCCAGTAATATTACAATTACTTACGATTCAGTCGGACGATTTTTTATCATTCGTGCCTCATAACCGCTCCTCGCAAACGAATCGCTCCGCATTGGTTGAAACAAGCGAGCTACGCGTCGCGACAAGCTTGAAGCGCTATCTATGAGTGTTTTAAGCCACATATGAGCGTGTCTTTGAGCGGCATCGAACATTTTAAATTGTATTTTATTTTACTTAGGCCTTATTACCCGCACGTACCTTATACATAAGTTCTATTTGTTAAAAACATAGTGTCACCATAGTTATTTTTAATATTCACTTTGATTATTGGTGAAAATAATGACTTATTTGTCATTCAACTATTGTTACAAATTCACTCACAAAGTTCCCTTCAGGCCACTCATGTAATTTTTTTCTCCATAAAATATTTAATGTCTTTATGTTAGTTTACTCAAATTTATAAATGCTAACCTCAATACAGGCTATTAGCCCTAGTGAGGTTAATGCTTTTATGTTAAAAAAAAATTATGTGTTGTGAGAAACAAATAAATAAAGTTGGGTCGGGTCAACGCCTCGATACATTTTATAAGATGAAAATTTGAACAGTTGAAAGTAACTTTAAAATATCAGTAAAAAAATTCTACTTCGGACATGATTTACTAGAAAACAGAAGCTCACATTTTATAAGAAGAAAATTTGAACAGTTGAAAGTAACTTTAATATGCCAATAAAAAAATCCTACTTCGGACATGATTTACTAGAAAACTTACTTAAAGCCAGGCCCGGACTGGGACCATTTGAGGCCTTCCGCTAAAACCTGTAAAGGGGCCCCCTAACGTGGGGTGGGGGGAGGGGGGGTGGCGTCAGGGTCCGGGGGCCTCCCCCGGATAATTTTTGAAAATTAGGTGCTTGAAACAATGAAAACGCGTTTCTACGCTATATTGGCACCTATAAAGAAGAAGAAATTCAGATAGGTTTTTATACGAATATTACGATTTTCGACTTTATTATTTATTGAAATAAAAAATTCACGGTATTTTTAGGATACCACAACACTACTTAACACATGCTGTAGAAATGCCAATAATTATAACGGAGTTCAAAATAAAGGGCAGGATTTTATTCACACCAAAGCATTAATGAATTATGTCAAAATTATTTGAGTAGTAAACAGATTTTAGGGATTAGAAAAATAATACTAACATTTAAAAAAAATCCTGTGTGTTTAACAGTTTTCAGTGTTGTATACTAGAATATGAGGGGCTTAACTTAACTGAAATGATTCGAAATTTTGCTCCCCTAGCCCTAAAGTAACAGTTTCTTTGTAAGAAACTCACTTGTTAAAGCTACTTCATCTATTATTTTATTTTTGTCCAAATTATAAAATAAATCTCTCTCAACATTAATAAAAAGCAGACTGGACATAAGGTATTGGCCTAAGGACGACCGAAGTCGATTTTTGACGATTTTAAGTTTATAAAAAACTCGTTTACAAATGACTTGGGTACAAGGTATGGTAAGAACAAATTAATATACAATATACAGCTTGGTAAACAGTCCAAATTGAGTAAGTTCAAACAGAATAGAAAAAGCACATGTCAAACACTGGAAACAGTGTCTATTTTCATTTTACACAGTTTAGAAACACTGTGCAGAGCTTCTGTGGAAAATGTTTGGAGTTTCAAGATAAAGTCAAACTTTTTGGGGTCCACAAAATAACAAACATTACCAAGAACACAAAATAACTACTAACAAGACAACAACTTTTTTTTGTGCGTTTTGTGGGGCCCCTTCGGGGCCCCCTCGCGTTGGGGCCCCCTGCGGACCTGGCCAGTCTGGGCCTGCTTAAAGCCTTGCACTGCAGCGAGAGGGATGGATTCGTACGTCCGTCACTCCAGGACGTTCGTCACCCCTGGACGTCCGTCACTGCTGTTGATTTGAGTATTTTTTTAATAATTGACCTACATCCCAAATTGTTTCAATTTGGGAGGCGGGAATGTTTAACCTTAGGATGGGAACCTTTATTGGATAACTAACACCTCTGCCATAGGTTACCCCAAGTGGTTCGTTACGTTTGGTGATTTAGCATTTATTTATAAACCTCACTCCGGATTCATGAGGTGAGGTTTTTCTAGGTCTTGGAGGCGGATGACCAGGGCACACTGAACCCCAGATTCCTACCCACCCCTTAAACCAGCGTTTCAAAATTATCCAGCGCCCCCCCCCCCCCCCCCCCCCCGAGGTGAGAAGTTTAAACAAAACACATTATTATTACATTGACATACTATATATTATTGTTTGGTTTTGAAAAAACTCACTTTTTTTCCGGATGCGAAAATCGACCACACCCCCCTCGAGTTTCACCCACCTCAAGGTTCACTTTCGGGTGAAGATCGTTTTTTCCCGCACGCGAAAAGGGACCGCACCGCCTTCGCGTTTCGCACACCTCAAGGTTCACTCTCGCTTGAGGAAAAAATTCAGTGCGAAAAATGAAGCCTCGAAAGCTCACTCTTTACGCGAAAATCGACCGCACCACCCCTCGAGTTTCACACACCTCAAGGTTCATTTTCGCTTGAGGAAAAAATTCAGCCCGAAAATTAAGCCTCGAAAAATTCAGCCTCGGAAAAAAAGCCTGACAAAATTAATGTCGCTAGGGATCTATTCTCTCATACGAATCAACGGCGCAAACTGGAACCTCTAATTAAATCACTCAATTCGGCTAGGTTATAATTCCCGCCGACAGGTTCGCCCCTTTAAAAACGTCGGATCGAAAATGTAAGTAAAAAAAAGTTAGTTTCCCGTACAAAACTGATTTTGCTAGGAATTTATACTAAATAATTAAACGGCTTCGAGAAAATTCTTGAGAAAAATTGACATTTTACAGGGGCATTACGGAATTAAATATTACGTTAAAAAAACACCTTCCGGCGGACATGTTTTTGATTAAACATAAGCAATACAAGTTTTATAAACTTTTAAATCCAAGACATGTCCGCATGTCATTCAAAATGTTTGACGATTTTGAATCAAAGATTGAAATAATTCTGACATTTGTTGAAATTAATCTGTCCTCGACAATGAACAATTTTGCGGCCAGTTAAAATGAATTCTTGGTAGGTACCTACCGGCGTTGAAAGGCGAATAATTTACATGCAGTAAATAAATAGTTCCTAGGTAAATGAAACCAAATAAGATAGTAGGTAAGTACCTTATACAAAAGCGCTAGATTTACCCGCGCTTCAACAGCAAATTGAAATGTCAAAAGAAAACGGATCTCTCAGCGGTTTGGGTTGTTGTTTTTCGGGAAACGGCATTGCGGCCGGAAAAACGATTCTGGCTTGGATGTTTTTAGAAAATACGGTACCCTGAAATATTAGGCAACTTTTAACAGTAATATGACGTGTTCGTCTCATGAAAAAATGTTCATGAGGATATGATAAACATATAACATTTTCCAAAAAAATGAGGAAAACGCGTGCCATAGATTTCAGAAGTGGAGATTTTTACTGGCCAGTTTAAATATGTTCCTACAGGGTAGGTACTTATTTCAGTGGTATTGCAAATATGATGAAAAAGCAAATATTGCCGGAATTTTAGTAACAAATGCGGAGGTACCTACCCGAATACGTAGCTACACAATTAAATGCAATACTTAGGTTAGGTTGTTGTACAACGATACTGAATAATTCAACATTTTTTTAAGGTTCATTTTCAAGTTCTTCGTAAGTTCTATTCAAGTTCTGTTATTTTATCAGTACTTGCCAGTTGCATCATAAAACTGAAATAATAACTGAACTTGAATAGAATTTGAACCGAACTTTTACAGAACGTTAAAATTGACTTGAAAAATTGAAGAATTTTTAATTTCGTTAAACAACCCAGCCTAAATATGTGTTTTTTTTACGTATGTATGCAAGTACCAGCACTCAAAATTTAGGTAGGTACCCATCTGCATATAACAACTCGGTATCATCCGACTATATTGCATACGTATTAGTTTTCTAATTTTACAATGAAATTACTCGAAGTTGAACGGGATATTTTTTAAAAGTATTAAATTCATATAGCGCTTTATTTTAAGCAGTAAAACTACAGGTGAGTTCTGGCATTATAAAATTTGTATGAAAATGTACGTACGCTCATAACTTCCGAAGGACTGCAACAAATTGAAAAATTCTTTTTTTGTTGTGTTCGTTATTGTTAGTACAAGGTTTGTATAAAACTACTGGTGAGTTCTGGCTTGACGAAATTTGTAAAAAAAAATTGAATAGGTGGCGCGCGAGCTGTTTGAAAACTAAATGTACCGGGAATTAGTGTATATAATGAGGCAGGGGGGGGTGTAAACAGGAAGGGGGAACCTGGGAGGGGGGAGGGGAACTCGGGAGGGGGTTTACGAGACGGAGAAGCGTAGGAGTGAAGTGGGGGGAGGGAAGGTGAGGGAAGCGGAGTGGGAAGGGGAAGAGGACGCTGGTGAGGAAAGGGGGGGGGGGGGAGGGGATTGGAACAAATGAGAAAAGACACGCAGGTAGAAACATTTTCTTTATTAAATGGTACAGCAACGCATGTGCTATATTCTATATATATAAAAATCAAAAAAATATTTGCAAGTAAGTATGTATGTATGTCCGCTATGCGTTGCTAAACCATTTGTCCGATTGCGATGAAACTTTGGGGATTTGATGTGCGCATGCCCGCGATGGTTTCTGCATACAATGGTGAGCTCTGGCATCATGAAATTACGCATTGCTAAACCGTTCATCCGATTGCGATGAAAATTTGGGGATTTGATGTGTGCATGGCTAAAATGATGTCTTCATACTAACGTATGACATGTTTTTGCTGCTAGGCCCTGCGGCCGGCTTTATATGTATTTTTATGTTTAACCGCTAAGCGTTGCGAAACCATTCATCCGATTGCGTTGAAACTTTGGGTTTTGATGGTGCATGCCTGCGATGGTGTCTATATACTGACGTATGACAGGTTTTTGCTGCTAGGCCCTGCGGGCGGCTTTATATGTGTTTGTATGTTTAACCGCTAAGCGTTGCTAAACCATTCATCCGATTGCGATGAAACTTTGGGTTTAGATGTGCGCATGCCTACCATGCCTGCAGGGCAGTTGGTACCTACCCGCTTACTATGAAATAATATTTTTTCTGTAGTTTTTTTAATAGCAATAAATCAAAGTTTTAGTTTCTTAGAAATTCTGATTTATACATTTTTATAGCGTCGTTTTTGTGAAAAATTACAACAAAGTATCTTTTAAGTACCTACCCATTTACTATGAAATAATATTTTTCTGTAATTTTTTTAACTGCAATAAATCAATGTTTTAGTTTCTTAGAAATTCTGATTTATACATTTTTATAGCGTCGTTTTTGTGAAAAATTACAACAACGTTCCTTCTAAGCACCTACCCGCGCACTATGAAATAATTTTTTTCTGTAAGTTAGTAAGTCAAGTTAGTTTTAACCCGTTAGTTGCTTTGCAACGGGCAAAAGCTGTCTCAAAATAAATTGATGAACTCAGTGAGTAGGTACTGAAAGCAGAAACTATTTTTTCGTTTTATCCACATTCAAACATCGTTTTTTTCTTCATATTTATAATTAAACACCCGCTCTTCGCTTTATCCACGTTCACACATAAATTTGCATAATGTTTTAACCCGTTAGTTGCATTTGCAACAGGCATAAGCTAGTAGAGTATTAAACCTCAGTTATTCTTTTTGTGGAATGAGCTTATTTTCTATATTGATCCAATGCCCATTCGAACTTTTGCAGTGCCCACTAAATGCTAAAAAATTAAAAACGCCCTCCCAGACCTCCAAAACGCCCACAGAGGGGCGCTGGAGAATCACTTCACCCCGTTAAGAATCACCTCGTTAAGAATCACTGCCTTAAACCCCTTTCTTTCCCAGAACTCCTCTACTTCCATTTAAAAAAACCCTCCACACAGCATACCCAATGATGACATAGGCCCTGAGGGAAATCATTTTCCTCAAGGCCTCCTGTGTGGAGCTCATGTAAAAAAAAAGGCCACAGCATATATATTTTCCCAGCAAATTCTTTCGGGTTAATGGAAAAATCGATTGCTTTTACTAGGAAAATGTGTCGGGGAATTGTTATAAAAACGTTTTTGAAGTGAAAACTTCTTTAGCAACGTTGTGATTTAAAACTCGGTGAAACGGAAACAAGGGACAGTAAAAATAGACAAAACACATACATACATGATTTAGCATGCGAGAGAAAAATATAGACTAATCGGTGCCCTCCTTGTGCGGTGCTTCGTAGAATAAAATGTAAAATAATTTTTAAATTTGGTGATAATATTTTTTGGCTCAGCCGTGAGTGTAATACTCACGAAACAAAAAAACGAATGTGAATGAATTTGCGATAACCTAAAATTGCAAAGATGGTGAATCAGGCAGGAACTAAATGAAACGAAAAGAAAACTGATCTTATTTCTCTGGTTTTGCTGCAGATGGAAGGCCTTCCCATCAAATCCTCTCGCTTGGATCAATCATATATGATTTAATGTAAAGCACATAAGTCTGATGTCAAACATCTAGTTCTGGTTTAAAATTCACACTGAACTTAATTTCAAATTCACAGAAACACATGTGTCATTAACATCACAATGTAACATATTGTCTCCAAAATCATTTTATCTCCAAAAACTGCAAGCGGGTGACATCTGTGTTGATTTTGGTCAAGCGCGAGGCTTTAGCAGGTTTCCAAACCAATATCACACGAAGGCTGCTGGAAAGTGCTTTTCGCTGACCAAAGAGCCCGCCATCATCAACACTTTGCAAGGAACGCAATAATTAAAATAATCAATCCCAAGAATACAGATTACAACGCTCAACCAATATTATAATAAATAAACCATATAATTATTCTACTCCTGACACTCTGCATTCGTCTCATTCTCTCCAAGCTTAGTTATCTGATGGTTTCACTTCTACCGCGTGTGAACTGCACACTCTGAGTTCATTATTGTTTTGATTTTGTTATGCAATGGTTGGTAATTTTTCAAATTTGTTATGTTAAAGTTTTTTTCAACTGAGAAATTCAAAGTTTTGTTCACCCCTCAGGCTCAGGCTAATTTGTTTGAGTTTCGGAACAACTCATATAGGTCTAGCCTTCCTTTACTATCATGATTAGAAATCTGTTCTAAACGGTATTAGAAAGAGTAAGTATTGCACTTTATTTTCAAATTTTAAATTTAGCCACGCAATAACTAAAATGTGCACCTTTAAGAAACCAAAATTTCCGACATCAAATTGAAAAAAATTATAGAAGGAAATTTTTCAGTAATTATTTTTGAAAAATTATTTTACATGAAACGACAATAAAGTGAGTTGACGATAAAGCTTATTTGCTTTTTATAGGTACTTCAGATTTTATGTCCGGGTTAAGACTAAACCCTTCCAAACACTTTTCTACAAATGTTTATCTAGTCAATCCACGCTATGTAAGTGCACTATATAAGAATAATAAATACAAAACAATACAAGAACAATATGTCAATTAACCAGAAACCAAATGGGAAAATAATTCACCGACTCCAGATATTTTCATATCAGAGGGTTCGGCTCGGTAAAACTCCTAACTGGACTAAAAAAACCCACTGATCCCTCAATATAAATATTTAAAATATCTTTCGTAATAAAACCAATTTTATTATTTTTATTTTTATCAATAATTTTAATTAGAAAAAACCTAAGTTGGGCCATTTTTAAAACTTTTTCATGTTTGCATTCTGAATTTTTATATATGTGTTAATTTTGAATTAAAAAAATTTAATTCGTTTTTCATTACCTTTCAAACACAGTTTTTGGTTTTCGAATGCGATTAGAAATATTATATGGATTTTGACAAAATTGACACGAGTCCTGAGTGATTTATTATATTTTTGACATTTTCACATCTAGGATGGTATTTGAAAATTCAACGGTTCTTTTTGAAAATAACAGAGAAAGTCACTTCCGTTTATAACAATACAAAATATACAGTCCTTCAGATAATAATACTATCAGATCAGGACATATTTAGCATTATGCACCTGACACACACAGATATAAAAGTGCGAGCAGATATCTGTTTGGTTGAACCTTCACAAGACGCTATAAAATATTTCTTCCTATGGAAATTCTAATTAGGAAGCGCCACGAAATGCCATTTCTGTATACTGAATCTGTTATTAAAATGACTCCCTCTCCTGTTTTCGGGGGAGAGGTGGTCGCATAACTTTTCACATATCTCAGGAGCGGTTACGGCGTAATTAATATCTGTATTGTTTATGGTTGATCTGCGAATAAGCTGCTAGGTCTGAAGGGATTGTATGGAGAGCGTTATTTGATGTGCGATGATCTTTTATATTTTATAACTGTGTGTGGCAGGGGTTTTAAATACATGTTTTTTGTTTCAGCTCCAATAAACTTCTTTTTGTCGGATTAGGCGGGACCTTAGCACCCCGTTACAATCCAGATGAGACATATGGCATCACGAAGCAATACATCCACCCGCTATACAACAGTACATATTATTTATACATAGTGTATAACGACATCGCACTTCTTCGGCTAGACAGAGAGTAAGTATTTCATAATTATATAAATTATTGAAATAATTTAAAGTAGAAATAACCCAAACAACCACAAACTGAACATAAATAGGCCCATACGTCCAACGGGATTTAGAATTCCAGATCATATGCTGTTCGGGCGTTTATTACAGCAACTGAGCCATCTTCCCCGCCTTCAAACCTGCTGTATTTCTCTAACTAACTAGCTAACTAACCATTATGCCGTTTACCCGCAGGGGTAGGCAGAGAGGACGGACCGCCAGATAACTCGGCCTTTGTGCACACTAGACGTGGGCAAAATTGAATGATTGAATTAAATGAATAAATTCAATCTTCTAACACTCTCAATCTAATTCTCATTTTGAAAAGGAATTAAATCTTTATTTCTTACCATTGGCCTTGCATCCTACGATTTTTTAACAGCACCATATTTCTTTCAATTTCTTTTAATTTATTTAACAATTTAATAATTTATGTTATTTTGAGGTAAGAAAAGAATAATGTATCTACTCTGTAAATATTGGATATTTGTTGCGCGGATAGGTACACCTACTACAGGCGGCGCGCGCCGCGAAATTGCCTATCATGTGTAGTATCCCGCGTAGTAAATCTATACAAAAAACCCCGTAGGCCTGAGAGTTCCCGTCCCCAGCCCAAGCGACAAAACCGCCAACCGACTGAACCGACAAGCGATCGAGTCATCCAAGAGTCAAGTAATTCTGAATTCCGAGTGTCGCGTCTATTTCACAGTCGTCCCGCCAGTCCCACTGTTCGTCATAGTCCTACAAGTCTGTTCAATTCTCAACCCCAATCTCTGTTTCACTTATTCGAGGAATCAAAACATCTGTGACGTCGTCGTACCAAATCACAAGTCCCACGAATCGAGTCGATCAATTCTAATCTGTTGAAGATATCGAGTCATTATTAGGTCCGCGGAATGCAAGTAATTCAAGTCACAGCAAGACAAAAGACACTTATTATTCAGAAGTTCCTAATTCATTCCTTGATGCCCGCAGAGAATCGGTTCGTCGTTAGTTCCCGCGCGGCCAAGCCGTCATCTTTGGGTGAAACTTAAACGGGACCCTGAACTTTTGCTAAAGACCAAAAAGCGAAAGTTAATACTATATTAGTGCCCCCCACATGCACACTTCGGAGCGACCGAGTCCCGCGCCACTTCAGGCCGCCGCGCAGAAAAGTTTCACGGTGACATGCGCTGTAAACCTATCGGTCTTTACTTTTCTGCGAGGCGGCCTGAAGTGGCGCGGGACTCGGTCGCGCCGAAGTGTGCGTGTGGGGGAGCCTATTTTTTCTCCCTCACATGTGCGTAAATTATGCAATGCGTTTAGAAACAACGATGTTTATGTATATTATTGTTTTTATGGTATCTGTCTACCTAGCCGTAAACACTAAACAAAACATCAGTCGCTGGGTATTAGTTCATTTTTATGAGTCGCTGTCGGACCGTGATGATATCGAGTGATTTATTCCTTTATTTTTGTAACAAATTGTATGACGCGTGTCGGCCGTGTCGCTCAGACTTTTAATTAGTTTTTATTCGGCGCATTGTTTTAACTTCACCATTGAGGTAGGTGCATTTAAAAATATATATTTGAGTGAAACTTATTCCAGGCGACCGGATCGGATGTATGAAAGCGCGATAATAGTATTTTTTATGTGAATACCGCAAGTCCCAACTACTCCCGTCTGGAGCTAATGAGACTATGGCATCCCCAATTGGGATATTTTGTGAGGCTGAAGTTAGTGGGAAGTTTAGATCACGTGAAGTAGAACAATTTTAAGTTTAATAAATAAAATAAAATTATTGCAACTTTAGGGAGAACCACAAAAACTGTTTAATTTTAATATTTAATTGCTAGCCTAATATAAATACATTTTTCTTGTCAAAAAAATTTTTTTTTGCAAAATAATATCTAAGTACACATTAAAATATTGCATTAACCCCGTCGCGTTTCGTTTTAGTACCTACAATTTTTCAGAACGACATAATTCACCCTAAGAAGAGTTCTTTGCGTAGTGAAAAGTTCTTTAGCACCGTTGTGATTTGAAACTCGATGAAATGAAAAATAACGACAATAAAAAGAGGCAAACACATGCATCTAAAGGATGTAGTCTGCGAGAGACTGAGATATTATCGGTCTCCTCTTTGTTCGGTTTTTCGTAGCCTTTCGGCCTTCTCTTTGTGCGGTGCTTCGTAGCCTCCCCACTCATGTCTACTTTAGTTTTCTGAAGTGAAAACCGCGTATTATATATCTATTTATACATAGAAATAAGGTTTTTTTTATTTTTTATTGATTTATTTTTTTTATATATTTTTTTTTAATTAATTGAATTAAATGAACGAATAAAAGGAATCAATTCAAAAGGCCGAGGGAATCAGACTGAATCGATTCACTCCTGGGATTGAATCTTCCCATGTCTAGTGCACACTCTTTAATCTCACTCACATTCATACATCGTCTCATACATACTCTTCTATAATTCTGACTGTTGACATGGTACGTCTCAAGTATCTTATTCACTTGATCGTGCCATGCATTCCTCGAGCGTCCCCGACTTCTTCTACCATTCACATTTGCGTCATACCTTTATTCTTCTAACGCTCCTTTTTCGATCATTTGCTGTACATGCCCAAACCATCTGAGGGTCCCTTTGTTAACCTTACTCATTATGCTTACTTCAGACTTGCATGATTTGCGGATCTCCACAGTTCTCACGATCATACATGGTTTTACCACAGATACGCCTCAGGGATCTCATTTCAACAGCATTCAGTGTGCTTTCATCCTTCCTCTGCCAGTTCCATGCCTCACTGTCATACATTAGGGTAGGTACTAGCACTGCATTGTAGACTGCTAGCTTTGCTTCTTTGGACAGTTTTTTGTTAGCGCCAATGGCATTCAGCTCTCCATTAATGGATTTACCTGCATTTACCCTTCTTCCAATATCTCTATCAGCCTTCCCATCTCTCGTAAACATACTACCCAGATACACAAACTCATCCACCTGCTCCAAGTTCATTCCATTTCATAAATTTTTAAGTACTCAAATCAATATTACCAATCTGAGGCCCTTCGTGGACAAGGGCTAAGGCTCTCGACTAGTAATCTGGAGGTGGTTGTTATATTTACGACACGTTCCAGAGTGAAAGATGCTCTCAGTATCACCCTGTAGTAGAACTACTTTTCATAAATGAAACGTTTCTTGAAATGGTTTTAGCAGTCTTTGGTGACAAAATCTCTTTTCCCTCCTCACTTCAGCCTCTCAACATACCCTGATCGGGGATACCAAAGTTTCACTTGTTCCAGACGGTTGAGCGCAGTCCCCGGCCTCACCCGAGCTTTAAGCAGAGTTATTTCAAATCTATTATAGGCAGTAACCTTCCTTTTGTTTTGATAGTCGAGCGTGCAAAATATCATCAATATCGGAGTATAACAACTGTAGATTCCATTGTCACACCCTTTTATTTTATATAAATAGATAGGTAGGTATATAGTGAAGATAACTGGTGCAGACTAGTGAAAAATCAAGAATTGTCCGAATTCTCGATAAACAGTTCCAATTTTTAAAAAGGTCATTACAATAGGCCACTTGCATCACATTTTTTAATTTTTTTTTCCGGTCAAAGCAAACATTCTAAGACATTCCGTTTTTTTTTTTTTAATCATATTTTTGAAACCCTGGCGATTTTTTGAAAATTTTAATCCGAAAAATCAGACCATTTTTTATAAACCGGAAATACAGGACATAATTTTATGTGTGCGAAAAAACGATAATTACATAGCCGAAAATCATTTAAAAAAAATAACGTTTTCCTCACGAATAGCAATAAATTGTACGGGGTTCTCTTCGTAACATCTGTAAAAACACCGCCATCTTTATCAAAAAATCAAACCAAAGGATAAGTTCGCATAGAACAAACAATAAAGCTAGTGAACGTTAAACGAAAATTCAAAAATTTGCCGGAAATCAAAGTGTTGCCACATAAAAAAAAATAATCAGAGTGGAATTTTACAAAATTAAGGGAACATAATCGGAGACGGGACATTTTCATCTAGTGACGTCGCGAGCTCAAATAATGGATTTATTTATTTAAAAATAAGAAAAACTATACATTTCTTAAAATTTTTACCAACATTTTCGTAATCTTAGTATAAAAATCTATCCACAGGATTTTTTCCAAGTCGTTATCCATGCAAGTGGCCTATTAGTTTCTGTAAAAAACGCAGTATAGGTAGTTTGTCGCTTGTCTGAATTCTCAAAAAAAAACACTTGATTTTTTGAAAATGGTTAAAATGAAAGAAAAGGTTCTATAGTTCATTGCACTGGAGTTACAAACAGACAGAGTTACAACCGAAATTATCACATTTTTAATCATTATTTCATTAAAGTCAATAAATCAGTGGAAAGGTAAAGTAATCGTATTAATTATTTTATTATTTTACCACTGGAGCGCTTTTTGTCACAATATGGCACTATTTTTATACCTTGGATTGCTTTGACGCCAATTTCGGCAAAAATTCAAAATGAGCACCAAAATCACGAGCAATCCGAGGAAAAAGTTTTTATTCTGTCCGTTACTCAACTGGTTAATGTTACTTTTTTATTTGCAAAAAAAAAAAATCAAAAAAGGTGACAGCGACACGTGTGGAATCGCATCTTAAGTGCTAAGGAATATTATTGTATCGTAATACCACCTCACACTTTTTTCTAAAATACTATAATTTATCATTTTTTGATTTCAGGGTGACCTTCACAAACAGAATTCTACCAGCTTGTCTCCACACGGGCACACCACTTCCCGACAGTGGCTTCATACTCATTGCGTGGGACGGCTCACACATACCTGACTACAAGGTTAGAACATTTTTCTCTACCTTCGTGATGAACAATGACTAGTAATGAATAACTACAAGATTGACAGCTGTCGCCGTTTCTAAATGTACATGTTTTTAACATATATATTTTATATTATTATTAAGGAGAAAATACAGATTCACACGCCTCTGTTTTAAAGCACACTCCTTGCTTCATTAACATTCCTACACTGTATCATACATAGGTACTCTTCCGTTATTCTGATTTATGAGAGGATCCGACTCAGGTACTTGATTCACTTGGTCGTGCCATGTCTTCCTCGCACGTCCCACACTTCTTCTACCATTCACTTACGCGTATTATATTCTCCCGGCACTCTTTCTCTATCCATCCGCTCTATATGTCAAAACCATCTGAGCTTTTTCAAACTTACTCCCCCGATCTTCTCATGTTTATGGTTGTTCAACCATTTTAAAGAGGTGCAAATATACGAATAAATTGTTTTATGAAAATTAAGTGTTGATTAACCTTTACACAGTGGTATCATACGGGACCGTGGATTTGCGTCGTTCAATGTTAACCAGAACCCAGGCTTGTCCCAGTGAGGTGACAAATTGTATTGTAAATATTTTACCTGCAGTGTAAAGAAACAATAAATAAATAAATGTCCAACGGGACCGTTAAATATCCACGCACGCGGCGCACTGGCGTTTAAAGCCATTGACCTAGAACGGTTAAAGCACACATTCTACGGTCCCCGCGGTCCAGTGGTTAAGATTGAGAGGTAGCGAGTTCAAATCCTAGCATGGAATTTCACAATAAATCATTAAGTCATTAAAAATAACACATTATGTTTGTGGTACGTTCCAGAGTGGAAGATACTCTCAGTATCGCCGTGGTGAAAGACTGAAGTATGAATGGCCTTAGTCGTGTTAGGGGACCAGATCTAATTAGTCTGGTACTTCCACTTTCCTCCCTCCCATTTCTTTCTCCTCCCCACTTTCTTCAGCTTCACAATAGGGATGCCATAGTCTCACTGGCTCCAGACGGTTAGGAGACTTGTGCTGTATTCACAATAAAAAACATCACTTCACACTGTAATACTACAGGGATAGCACAGTAGATTGTTTTAAAAATTTGTTTTTGCTTTGTTATTCCCAGTAAGTACAACAATTCTGGGTTGATTAGAAGAAAGTGATAGAAACCCCGCATCACTCCACTATGTTATGTTAAATCTATTTATTAAATAACTAATAAAGCAAAAACAAACTAATTATTAATTTGGGATGCAGATATACTGGGTACTGCAGCCTCGGGAACCATTCCTTGACTAACCAACACCTCTGCCAAAGGTCACAAGTGCTTTGCTACCTTTGGTTACTTGGCCCGGTTACCCGGGTTCATGGGGTGAGGTTGGTCTAGGTCTAGAGTCTAGGTCGATGGTTCCATTTTCCCCACCTAAAACGTAGCGGTCCGAGAACTTTTGAACACTCCAGCCGTACTCTCTCGATCCATCGCCTTGCACCGCCGTGGGAGGGATGGATTCACACATCCGTCACTCCTGAATATATTGATCTCATGTTTCCTACCCAGCCCTCATAACTTTTTCCTTCCCAGAACGTCCTATCCTTCTTTTTTCTAAAATATGCCATAGGTCCTGGGGTTTTTTTTTCCTTGAGTGCCTCCAGTGCTTTTTTTACATTAGCTCCACACAGAAGTCCCTGAGGAAATAATTCACCTCAGGGCCTATGTCATCTTTATGAATGTCATGCGGATGGTATTTTTAGGAAAAGAATAAGAGGAAGTTCTGGGAAAAAAAATGGTATAAGGGGTGGGTATGAATCTGGGGGTCAGTGTATCCAGGAGTGACGGACGTATGAATCGAGGCGATGTTCCGAGAGAGTACAGCTGGAGAAGTCAAAGGGACTTCCTTAACCATTCTCTCCCGATCCAGCCACGCAGCTGGTTGGCAAACGCATCCGCCGTTAAGACCGGACAAACCACACCTCTTGAACCCGGGCACCCCTGCAAAGTCACAAAACGTAGCGAACTACTGGGGGTGACCTATGGCAGAAGTGTTGGTTATCCATTAAATGGTTCCCGGGGCGGCAGTAACCACACCCGCCTCCTAAATGGAAAGCGGGTGTGGAAACTACCATGTGTGGATCTAAAGAAAAAAAAAAGATTTTCACATTAAACTTACATTTTTTTAAATTTATTTATTTATTACAATCATAAAGGTTCTTAAATTAACAAGATAATTTATGTATTTCAAATTATAAAATAGACATGTTTACCTTTACGAGAGTTAAAAACTCGTGTGTAAAGGGGAAAAAATAAGAATTAATAAATAAACTAAAAATGATAATTTAACATTCAGTGTGAAAAAAACAAAAAAATATATATTGTACATACAAAAGTGAAAAGAGTTTTTGTATATAATAATATAAAGTTAAATATTCAAAACCAATTATTTAAAATAAAAATAAAATAAAAAAACAAAAGAGTACTAGATACACTAGAAGTAATAGAATTAGAAAAATAAGATGTCACTTTATTCTAATTAGCTAAAATATTTATGATAGAATAGTTTATTTTATTTTTAAATTTATTATAATCAAGTTTTAACCTCAGCTCTGTTACTAGTTGATTGAACCACATCACTCCAGTGTAAGTGTAATAATGTTAATGGAGTGCATAAGCGACTCATTAAGTTTTGTCTATTGCTTTCAACACGCAACATGGCATGGTGCGATTTCTTTGTAATATCTTTGTGTATCTGAAGGAGTGAATTTTTAATATATGTATTTTTTAGCGGTGGAACCTTAAAATTTTTAAAAAGTTGTAAGGTTGAATAATCTGATGGTTTTTTTAATTATAATTTTGATTATTAGCCTTTGAGTAATCTCCAGCGGTAAAATTGAATTTTTTTATGCTCCTCCCATGCAACGATACCATATTGTATTATAGCTATTGTATTATACCGGATAAAACAATCAGTTGGTATGTTTTTCAAAATTTCAGATAACTGTGCAGAGAGTGTCTCAGGAGGAGTGCTCCAAAGTATTTCCCACTGGCAGCTCTAAACACCCTGCCGGCGTAAAAAATGACCTGGAGATATGCAGCCGTCCGGTCACCACAACAGAGGAATGTCCGGTAAACCAAGCTTATTATTATAATGTTGATTTAATTTAATTATTATTACTATAAAAATTGGTATTATTGCAAGAAATTTAATAATAACAAAAAGTAGTACGGTAAAGCTGCTGAAGATAGCTGACATGTTGTGACATTAATTATTGGAGTGCGCCATAGAATAAAAGAAATGCCATGTGAGCGTGTTTCATGTTCCAAAAGTCCAAACCAAAACAATTTATTTTAATTTTTATATAAACTCCACACAGGAGGCCCTGAGGAAAATTATTTTCCTCAGGGCCTGTGTCACCTTTGAAGATGCTTTGTGAAAGGTCTTTTGAGGAGAGTAGGAAGGGGTGAAATATGGGGCTTGAAGAAACCCATGTTGTAGGAGGGAGGAATCATAGGGGCCGAAAAATTATTCCATAGCCGAGCTGTTGAACTCAAGAATGAGTCATATAAACGATCCATTCTCATGTGACTAATGTCAACCATGTACAAATGTTGGGCGCGTATTTGGCGTGTTTCCTGACTATGCACCGGTGCCGAGGGGATTAATGACCCTAGTTCCTCGGAGTGTCTTCCATCGTAATACCGGTAGAACAAGAATAGCATTCCCACCTGACGTCTGTGCTCTAAATAATGCAATCTGTTTGTTAAGTTAGGATAATCTATCAAGCGGACTGCCCTTTTCTGCACAGAGTTGAGTTTTTTATTGTATTTTGGGGCTCCAGACCAGAGGTGGCTGCCGAATTCAACCGTGGGGCGCACTTGCGATTTGCAAAGGGTTATCAGTTGTGTATTATTAAAGTATCTGCGGGCCCTGTATAGTACGCCCAGTTTTTGAGATTCTAACTCGCTCTTGGGCTTCGATGGAGCCCCCATAGCGGAGCTGGTGACTTAGAAATTTAATAATAACAAAAAGTAGTACGGTAAAGCTGCTGAAGATAGCTGACATTTTTAGGCATGCATGGTAAGTTTGTACAGAGCCCTTGAGGTGATTTTTCACAAAAACGGCGCTATATAAATCGTCCAAATATTATTATTATTTAGAGTTACACCAAACATATCAATGGAGGTCTTGTTTGGAATATTGCTTCCGTTGAAGGAGAATATCTTTTTGTCTAAATTTGGCTATATTTATTTATTTATTTTATTTTAGTTTTTATTCCAGCAGGGCTGGGAGGGTAGTGCAATCCCAGTCTGCCATATTACATACAGAGTAAATAAAAATCTAGAAGAAATAAAATATGATAACGTAATAATAAAATAGATGAAATATGATAACTAATGAAAATAAAATTTGAACATAAATAACAAAAAAAATAACCATAAAATTAAAAATAAAATAAAATTAAACAGAAATTAAGATAAAAATAAAATATTTGTTTTTTTTTTTTTTTTTATCGTCCATCAGGGAGGTCGTCTCATCATCTGCGTCCATCGCTCATTTAGTGGGGAACTGAGCCACTCGGATGCAGCCACGACAATGATGTTGGTTGATTTCCGTGTCCTGCTCCAGAAGCTGGCTAGTCGGTGGCGAAGTAAGGCTGGGAATGAGTGCACCCTCCCTTCGGTGAACATCGTGGAAGCGCTGCAGAACCTCGGTAGTTGCATAAGTTGCCTGTATGCATTGTTGTAGCACACCCTCAGTTTGTCCCATTGCGCTGCTGGGTATTGCGTCCACAGTTCATATGTGTACAGGGCGGTGCAGTATGTCTTGAAGAGTAATTTTCTGACGTCGTCGCTACAGTGGTAGAACCGCCTTGAGAGCATTCCGGCCCGTATGTTAATTGCTCTTCTTTGTCGTTCCATATCTTCTACATCCTTCATGTCTTTGGTTAGGATATGTCCTAGATACTTAACCTGTGCGGCCACAAGCAGTTCGTTTCCTTCTAGATATATTGGAGGAATATTTAATGGCTCCTTATTGCGTTTGAAAGCGACGTGACTGACTTTTTAGAATTGTCCAACAAGTTATGAGAGTTTGCGTACTTTTCGCATATTTGCACAAGTCGTCTCATCACTTTAATCGAAGGTGCAAGCAGCACCATGTCATCCGCGTAATTATTGTTTTACTGCCTTGTCCGCAGATATGACAACCGATTCGTGTATCGTTCAAATCTTGTAAGAGGTCGTTAATGTACACATTAAATAGAGTTGGAGACATATTTCCCCCTTGCCTGACTCCGCTTTTAAGGAATAAAGATCTTGAAGAAGCTCCTGCCCATATGTATGCTGTATATGTATAATAATGGAATTCAAATGGGATGACGGTATTTGGTGTGAGACAGAGCGCGTGCTAAATGGGCCAGAATCAAAATGTTCTAAGTCAGTGGCGACATTGGTTTATCTTTAAATCTGCATAGAAGGCATTTCCAGTGTTTGTGCAAAAAAGTTTGGAATAATAAGTTGTTTTGGTTAATTCACATACAAATTAAGTGAAACGATTTTATTATATTTCCCACATGTCAGAATTGAAAATACTCTCAGTATCACCCTGGTGGAAGACCACTATTCTAAAAGAAAAGTTCCTTCATAAATAAGTAGGTAGGTATTTAAGCACTTACAAATGTTACCATTTCTAATAATATTTGGCTGTCATCGGTTGCTTTATTTTTCTCCTTATAAAAATAATATCATTCCAATTTTTTTTTTCTGAATAATTTTGTAAATAATGGAGGAGTAATTTCCTTCTGAACGACCTGCAAAGCCCTCAAACCCCCTCCTGACCAACCATATGATAAAAATATAGATTTTTTTACAATGATTCCAAACAGGAGGCCTTGAGGAAAATTACTTCCCTCCTGGCCTGTGTCATCTTTGAGTATTCGGGAAGGAATAAGGTATAAGGGGTGGGTAGGAATCTGGGGTCAGTGTGTCCAGAAGTGACGGATAGGTGAATCCAAAGAGTATAGCTGGAGAAGTCAAATGGACTCCCTCAACCATTCTCTCCCGATCCGGCCTGCCATGCAGCTAGTATAGGGTCCGCCAAATAACTTTTTTTTTTTGAAAATGCTATAAAAAAAAAACTACTGAATATTTTCTCAAATTTCTTTTTTTATTTATAAGTACAATCCTTCCGGTTAATAATGGAAAATAATTTCATTCAAATGGCTGCCTCGGCTGGCCATGCAGTAGCCTACACGATCGGTCCAATTTTTAAGCACATTATCGATTGTGTGCAGCTGTATTTCACCAATGGCTTCACGAATATTGTCCTTTAAAGCGTCAATTGTCTCTGGCTTGTCGGCGTAACATTTATCTTTGAGGGCACCCCACAAATAATAGTCCAACGGTGTCAAATCGCAGCTCCGAGGTGGCCAAACGACATCAGCTCTGCGGCTGATAATGCGATCTTCAAAAACAGGGCGCAAAACATCGAGTGTAGCTTCGGCTGTGTGGCACGTAGCGCCGTCCTGTTGAAACCAAATGTTGCCAATATCCTCCTCTTCAATTTTTGTGAACAAAAATTCGTTCAACATGGCCCGATAACGATCGCCATTGACTGTAACGGCCACTCCTTGCTCATTTTCAAAGAAAAATGGCCCAATTATGCCTCTGGACCAAAATCCGCACCAAACAGTGACTCGTTTTGGGTGTACCGGCTTTTCAATGTATGCGTGCGGGTTTTCTGTGCCCCAAATACGACAATTTTGCTTGTTTACATACCCGTCAAGATCAAAATGAGCTTCATCCGAAAAGATGATTTTTTTGGCAAAATCGGCATCTTCTGTAAGTCGATCGCAGGCCCACTCAGCGAAGCGAAAACGCATTGGATGGTCAGTTGAAGGATAAAATAATAAGTCAGCGGAAGGATAAAACTAATTATCTGTCAAATCAGACATGAGCTAAGTGTTACCATTCACGAAATAAGCACTAGTTGAAAAAAAAAACTTTAGATGGCGGACCCTTTATTAGGCCTCAACCGATGAGCCCGGCCAAGTCGCCAAATGTAGCGAACCACTTGGGGTGACCTAAGGTAGAGGTGTTCGTTATCCAATAAATGGTTCCCGGGGTGGCCGCCTCTCAACGTTGGATCTGCTGGATCTACCCTGATGATGGACACTGCAAAGCTGTCCGACACGTCGGCTATAGAAGGAGGTAGCGTAACACGGCATAAAATCCCAAAAACTAACAACGAATATACTTCATTATATTTTAAAAACACTCGTTTTCGGATGCGTTCAGAAATTATTCATTTCCCCCTCCCCCCCTTCCCTTACCCCTCCCTCTAAAAATTCACTATTTATACAATTTGCTATTTGGAGTGTGTTCACCTTATTACTTTATTTGTTCTCAGGGTTGGTATAGAGGCGCCTCGTTGACTCTACCCAACAGCCACAGGGTGGCCTGTACCAACCTTTTGGTGGGGTTGGCATCCTGGCGGGATACTTCACCCTGCACATACACCAACACCCGCATATCTGGCTTCATCCCCTGGATAGAGGGTATCATGTGGCCTGAAAGCGGTGTCGTTGTATAGGACTTTGTTTTTATTATTACCTACTGTTTTGTATTTTATTTTTTAATTTAATAATTTTATTCTTACGTACTTATTCATACACACAATAATATTCATAGATAAAATAACATAATACGGAGAAAAAAAATATGAAAATTCATGTAGTTAACCAGAAATAAATTACAAGCTTACCTTACAATTACTTTTTTTGATCAATGTGAATTATTGTAAACTCGAACTGAAATACTATTTTGACTGAACAATAATGATTAATGGGAAAAATAGCGATTAAAAAGAAAACACCAATTTTACTTAGACGTGAACATAATATAAGGTCACTTAAATTGAAACATAAAAGCACAGTAGTAGTAAATACAATTACAAGCTTACCTTACATTAACAATTTTTTGATCAATGTGAATTATTGTAAACTCGAATTGAAATACTATTTTGACTGAACAACTATGATTAATGGGAAAAATAGCAATCAAAAATAAAATATTAATTTTACTTAGACGTGAAAATAATATATAAGTTCATTTAAATTGAAACATAAAAGCACAGTAGTCCTTAATACAAGCTTACCTTACAATAACTATTTTTTGATCAATGTGAATTATTGTAATTTCGAATAGAAATACTTTTTTGACTGAACAACTATGACTAATGGGAAAAATAGCAATTAAAAAGAAACCATTAATTTTAAAATAAAAAAGGCACTAAGTATTGAAATTTACATGCAATTCTATTATTCAGCTCCAAGACAAATTGAACAGGCGCACTCAAAAAATGTAGTTCCGCTACATGTCAGGCAGACCCAATTTTTACATACATTACACTTTACCATTCTTTGTACAACAAAAGGTTGACGCTACTTGCAAAGAGAGCACAAAAAAGTTCTTGATGACTTCATTTCTTTGTTGTAAAGCTTGTTTTCTTTGGATATTATCTTTCTACTCTTTCTAGGAGGCTGATATTCATGTGATGCTGGAATTTCTTTAAGCTGCATATTTTGGGTATCATTGAATATCCTGTGAAAGATCCAATTTTGAAATTTCAGAGATTTGAATTATACTTTCAATTTTTTTATTATTGGTCAGAGTAGCTGAATTACAAAATATTAGGTGATTTCTCGCAAATATATCAGGAATCCAGCATAATAGTTTGTTAGGAAGAACGTCATCAAAACACTACAGTTGTTTACCAATAATTTCACATTAAACACGAATAATACGGAACTATTTTCGATGTATATTTTTAGTCTATTCCTTAAAGAGAAAGTGTATTCCTTATAAAGAAAGTTGAATTTTAGTTGGGCAAATTATCATGACGTCGTCTTTAATATCCGAGTAAAATGCAACATTATGATTTCGGACGTATATCTCGTTACGAAATTGGAAGAATGCATTATTAATCTTCAAATTTTGCACGCATAAATTGTTATTGTCTTGTCTCGACACAGGTACATCCTAGTGAGACAGGCATAAAAAAACCCAATTTAAATAAACTTTTTATATATAAATAAATAAATTACTCCGAGTTTTTTCTTTGTAGTGATGTATTATTAAGGCAAATCGATAAAACATCCTTAAATTGACATTTTATAAATAAGGAATGATAATTTATAGTGAGTGCCAAAATCGATTTCTCTACGTGTAGGTGAACAGACCTTTAGAATTCCATCACGTTACTTTTAAGTTCCATTCATGAGACAGTAGCGTAATAGAAGTAACGTAATCTCGTCAATATTTTTTCAAAATGTATTTATAAATAAATTATGAAACTTCTGTTTATTCTAACTAGAGATTTAATTACACAATAAATGAATAAATTTAATACAAAATAGAGTCTTATACATGTTGTTAAATTACCTGGAGAAATATGGAATCGTTGGTGGAACACTTTTTTAGCACCAGCTGAGAGCAACCGCTTCTGTTGCGAATTCTTGGCAAACTAGCTGACAAAAATCAAACATTGCCGCCCTCATACACTAAATAATGTTGCTATTTTCGAAAACATGCATCGATTCGGCGATATTTTTTCTGGAAGAAGTCAATAATGTGGTCACGTAGGCGGAAATTCCAACATATGCTATTTCGTAGGACAACTCAAAATCTGGTATTTAAATTATTTGGCACGATAATAAATCTATATTAGGGTTCCAAATCGAAAATAAAATCATATAGTATAAGTACAAATAGAAATAAATAGTGGGAAAAAATTAAATAACATTAATTTTTAACTCTAGCGTAGCGGTAGGTGTTGCACACACTAAAAACAGTGACCTGTAGTCTTACTTATTTTGAAATAATATAGTGTTTTATTGGATTCATTCATTATTTTTAGTCCATAAAGGTATTTATTTGTTATTATATAGGTAAAAATATAGAAGTGGTCATAAAAACCGACACAATATAAGTTATTGATCCTGAAAGTGATCGGACACTGACTTTTACCTATGTACATTTATTTTGAAAAACGCCCACCTACCTAATAAGTAAGATTAATAAAGGAGTGCCTAGATGGTTTGGGCAAGTAGAGCGGACGAAAGGAGTATGAGGTGAATGCGAATGGTTGAAGAAATTGGAGGCGTCCGAGGAAGACAAGGCACAATCAGATGCTATACAATATCATACTGTCAGCAGTGAGATTTTTTTTTTTTACATGAGCTCCACACAGGAGGCCCTGAGGAAAATAATTTCCCTCAGTCATCTTTGGGGATGCTGTATGGAGGTTTTTTTAAAGGAAAGTAAGGAGAGGAGAGTTCTGGGAAGGAAAAGGGTTTAAGGGGTGGGTAGGAATCAGGGTTCAGTATGTCCTGGTCATCCGCCTCCAAAACCTAGACAAAACTCACCCCATGAACCCAGGCACCCCTGCTAAATCACCAAACGTAGCGAACTACTTGGGGTGACCTATGGCAGAGGTGTTGGTTATCCATTAAAGGTTCCCGGGACAGCGGTACCCATTCCCGCCTCCCAAATTGAATTAGAATTGTATTTGAATACTCCTCCCAATATGAATTCATTATTAATATAATTTAGAAGACGATATGCTTAAGTTGTGGAACCACTGCTCAAAGTCAGAACGCCTAATTTAGGGAGAGGATCAAAGGGGAAGAAGGTGATAATCTAATGAAAATTTTAATAAGATGTTACGTTTCACATTTCGCCCAACATTTCACTACACAGTCCACACTAGACATGGGCAGATTCATTCCCAGGAGTGAATCGATTCAGTCTGATTCCCCCGGCAAATCAATTCAAAAGATTGATTCCTTTTATTTGTTCCTTTAATTCAATTAATTCCACAAAAAAAAACCTTTTTATATGTATACATAGGATATATTATCAAATACGCGGTTTTCACTTAAGAAAACTATAGTATACATGAGAGGCTACGAAGAACCGCACAAAGAGGAGGCCGAAAGGCTACAAAAAACCACGCAAAGAGGAGACTGATAATACTATCTCATTCTCTCACAGACTACATCCTTTAGATGTATGTGTTTGCCTCTTTTTATTGTCGTTATTTTTCGATTCATCGAGTTTCAAATCACAACGGTGCTAAAGAAGTTGTCACTACGCAAAGCACTCTTCTTAGGGTGAATTATGTCATTCTGAAAAATTTTAGGTACTAAAAACGAAGTTAATGGAATATTTTAATGTGTACTTATTTTGCAAAAAAAAACAAATTTTGACAAGAAAAATGTATTTATATTAGGCTAGCATTTAAATTTTAAAAAGAAACAGTTTTTGTGGTTCACTCTAAAGTTTCACTAATTTTATTTTATTTATTAAACTTAAAATTGGT
This sequence comes from Limnephilus lunatus, assembly GCA_917563855.2. Lineage (NCBI taxonomy): Eukaryota > Metazoa > Arthropoda > Insecta > Trichoptera > Limnephilidae > Limnephilus > Limnephilus lunatus. The sequence continues at coordinate 15,879,693 of OU830595.1, read as the reverse complement.
CTACTTCGTGTGATCTAAACTTCCCACTACCTTCAGCCTCACAAAATATCCCAATTGGGGATGCCATTGTCTCATTAGCTCCAGACGGGAGCAGTTAAGACTTGCGGTATTCACATAAAAAAACATACAATTATCGCGCTTTCATATATCCGATCCGTTCACCTGGAATAAGTTTCTCTCAAATATATATTTTTAAATGCACCTACCTCAATGGTGAAGTTAAAACCATACGCCGAACAAAAACTTATTTAAAGTCTGAGCGACACGCGTCATACAATTTATTACAAAAATAAAGGAATAAACCACTCGATCATCATGTATCACGGTCCGACAGCGGCTGACATAAATGAACTAATACGCGACTGATGTTTTGTTTACGGCTAGGTAGACAGATACCATAAAAACAATAATATAAATAAACATCGTTGTTTCTAAACGCATTGCATAATTTACGCACGTGTGAGGGAGAAAAAATATAGGATTAACTTTCGCTTTTTGGTATTTAGCAAAGGTTCAGGGTCCCGTTCAAGTTTCGCCCAAAGATGACGGCTTAGCCGCGCGGGAACTAACGACGAACCGATTCTCTGCGGTCATCAAGGAATCAATTAGGAACTTCTGACTAATAAGTGTTTTTTGTCTTGCTGTGCCTTGAATAACTTGCATTCCGCGGACCTAATAATGACTCGATATCTTCAACAGATTAGAATTGATCGACTCGATTCGTGGGACTTGTGATTTGGTACGACGACGTCATAGATGTTTTGATTCCTCGAATAAGTGAAACAGAGATTGGGGTTGAGAATTGAACAGACTTGTAGGACTATGACGAACAGTGGGACTGGCGGGACGACTGTGAAATAGACGCGACACTCGGAATTCAGAATGACATGACACGATCGCTTGTCGTTTCAGTCGGTTGGCGGTTTTGTCGCTTGGGCTGGGGACGGGAACTCTCAGGCCTACGGGGTTTTTTTGTATAGATTTACTACGCGGGATACTACACGTGATAGGCAATTTCGAGGCACGCGCCGCCTGTAGTAGGTGTACCTATCCGCGCAACAAATATCTAATATTTGCAGAGTACATTATTATTTTCTTACCTCAAAATAACATGAATGTAAAATAAATTAATAGAAATTAAAAGAAATATGGTGCTGTTAAAAAATCGTAGGATGCAAGGCCAAGGGTAAGAAATAAAGATTTAATTCCTTTTGAAAATGAGAATCAGATTGAGTGTGTCACAAGATTGAATTTATTCATTTAATTCAATCATTCAATTTTGCCCACGTTTAGTCCACACTGCTGTCAGCTGCACTGCATCACACTTCCACATCACACTTGACTTGACAACATTGACAAAAAGGTCTCTGCCGGCTCTGAACATTCCTGACTCGGAATGCAGCTGCTTTTGCAATATTAGTGAATATTGCAAAAGCATATAATATAAATATGAATACCAGAATACATCTTACATTATCAATGCAAACGTTTGTATGGATGTATGATATATGCGTGTTTGTTACTCTTTCATACAAAAACTACCGAATGTATTTTAATGAAACTGTACAATAATATAGGTCATATATCAGATTAATATTTATAAAAGCTATAATTTATGTTGCTATCTAGGAAGGGGACGGGAAATGGGACCGGGACATACGCGAAAGGTGATTCAAGGAGGAACAATGTACCTATTTATTTGACTATATGGCAACCCATGCCGGGACCCATACCCATGCTTTTGCAACCCATGCCGGGAACCAGCTAGTTATAATTAATAATACTTAAATTAAGATTAAAATTACATAATATATACAAAATCACAAGAAGAATTTCTTTATTAGACACTAGTGAGTACCCGGCATTCGTTACAATACCACTCAAAGAAATAAATTATTTCTCCCTGCGTATCTTTTCACATGCGTTCCCGTTCCAGCCCCTGTTCCCCTCCCACGTCCCCTCCCCCTTCCGCGTTCCCCTTCCACCTTTCTACCCCTCCTGTGACCCCCTATTCCATGAACTCCTCTTCACCACCTGATTGCCTTACTCTTCCAGCCATCTTGCCGCTAAACTATATGTAAACTTTTTTTTTAAAACAATTCGCCACCTATTTTAAATTTTTTATACAAATTTCACAATGCTAGAGCTCAAATTATATATAGAAACCATAGCGGGTATGCGCACAACAAATCACCAAAGTTTCATCGCAATCGGATGAATGGTAAGGGAAATATGTATAGGAAATGGCACAAAAAATCACCAAAGTTTCATCATAATTGGATGAATGGTATGGGAAATAATTTCATAACTCCAGAGCTCACCATTATATACATATAGAAACATAAAAAAATTAAATACATATGAGTAGGAATCTGGAGTTCAGTGTGTTCAGATTGTCCGCTGCCACGACCTTGACAAACCTGAAATGGAACCCATTTCCAATTCGGTCACTTTTAACTTTATCATACTTCGACTAAGAACTACCAACACTATCTTCATTTTTCTTAACGCTCATATTATTGGCTGCTATATTATTGGCTACTTTATATGATTGAACCTCGAGTCCCAGTCGAACCAATATCTGTTTCAGATTTTTCTGTCTTCAGGTTTTGATTGAGTTTCGCTAATATTGTCTTCATTGTCCCAGTGGAACCAATATCTTTTTCTGATTTTTCTGTCTTCAGATTTTGTTTGAGTTTCGCTTATTATTGCCTTCATTTAATTAAATGTTATAATTTGAGTTTTTACTCATAAAGTTAAAAAATAAAAATATTCATCCTAGACTTGCAGAAAAGTCAATAGATGTCACGTATTAAAAATAAAATCGATAAATATTTATCCAGACACTATCTAGATAGCATTTAGTTCGGGTTGAATCTTGCAATCATATATAAAGATAGCAGCCAATAATATGTGCGTTAAGAAAAATGAAGATAGTGTTGGTAGTTCTTAGTCGAAGTATGATACAGTTAAAAGTGACCGAATTGGAAACGGGTTCCATAGCTTAATCGGTAGAGCAGTTGGCCATGAAAGCTAAGGTATCTGGGTTCGAGTCCCAGTGGAACCAATATCTTTTTCTGATTTTTCTGTTTTCAGGTTTTGATTGAGTTTCGCTAATATTGTCTTCATTTAATTAAATATTATAATTTGAGTATTTACTCATAAAGTTAAAAATAAAAACAAAAATATTCATCCTAGACTTGCAGAAAAGTCAATAGATGTCGCGTATTAAAACATAAAATGGATAAATATTTATCCAGACACTATCTAGATAGCATTTAGTTCGGGTTGAATCTTGCAATCATATATTAGGATAGCTGCCAATAATATGTGCGTTAAGAAAAATGAAGATAGTGTTGGTAGTTCTTAGTCGAAGTATGATACAGTTAAAAGTGACCGAATTGGAAGTGGGTTCCATAGCTCAATCAGTAGAGCAGTTGGCCATGAATGCTAAGGTATCTGGGTTCGAGTCCCAGCGGAATCAAATTCTTTTTCTGATTTTTCTGTTTTCAGGCTTTGATTGAGTTTCGCTAATATTGTCTTCATTTAATTAAATATTTTTACCATTGACAGTTTGATATTATATTATAGCATCTGATTGTGCCTTGTCTTCCTAGGGCGTCCCCGATTTCTTCAACCATTCACATTCGCCTCATACTCTTTACACCTCTTTCTTAATTTATCCGCTCCACTTGCCCAAACCATCTAGGCATCCCTTTCTTAATCTTTCTCATTAGATATGCTTACATCAGCCATGCGTTATTTGTGGATCTCCAAATTTTTCACACGATCATACATGGTTTTATTACACACACGCCTCAGAGATCTCATTTCTGCAGCATTCAGTCTACTTTCATCCTTCTTCTGCCAAAGACATTTCTCACTGCCGTAAATCAGGGTAAGCACTAGCACTCCGTTGTGGGCTGTTAGCTTCGCTTCTGTGGATAATTTTTTGCCTCATCAGTCCTCCATTGGAGTTTCCTGCATTTACCCTTCTTTCAATGTTTCTGTCAGTCTTATATTTCGTAAGCAAGCGTCCCTTTCTTATTCTTACATTATTCTGGCTTACATCAGTCTGCCATTCTTTCCGTGGCGCCCAGATGTGGCTGGCCCAGGCTAAGGAAGTTGATTACAGATTCTGTTCCATGGAAGAAATTCATCATCTGAAGTAGGAGTGAGTTGAGATAACTTCTGGCACAAGGATACTTATAATCTCAGATCCCGAAGAAAAGTGTCGTTTATCTCTTCACTTTCTCGAATCGCCTGTAGTAGAAATATTGGGTCCCTAGCACGGACATTCAACACCGATACAATAAAGGCGATGTATATGTCGGCGGCCGATCGTAAAATCAGGTTAATCATGATACGCCTAGCCACATTATGATTTGCCGCCATTTCACAATGTGCCTAACTTACACCAGGCGCATCTTTGACATTCTCCATTTGTCGATTTGGTTAACCACATTTAGCCACATCATTTTGTAGGAAGACCATTTTTGTTAAATAAGTAGACACATTTTATTCAACCAATAAAGTTTATTTTTCGTATTAGAATAATTACACATACCCGCTAGACAAACCCTGCTTTGCCAAACAAACCATTCAAAACCTGGGATGTTTTTATTAATTATGATGACATGCAGCTTTCGTAGTTCGAATCTCAACCCAATGATTCGAAGTCGGTACTTTTTTGTTTTTATTTTTACGAGAATTTATTTTAAAAGATAGGTATTTCCGACAAATGTCATATTTAATTGTCTATTAGTTAAAAAAAAAGTAACGTTCCGTATTATCCGTGAGGTGGACTTTGCATATTTACCCATCATTTTTTTATAGAATGTATTAATCCGATGAAACACGTTCGCTGGACGTGGACACCTTACTCCTCTTTAGTTGGTTCATAACATATGAAATAATAATACAAATAAAATATTATGTATGCATAGTAATTATCCCAAATACTATCCATGTATAATAAACCCCATTCATCATAACATAACATTACGTGCAATACGAATACATAATTTGGGAGGCGGGAATGGGTACCGCCGCCCCGGGAACCTTTATTGGATAAGTAACACCTCTGCCATAGATCATCCCAAGTGGTTCGCTACGTTTGGTGATTTAGCAGGGGTGCCCGGATTCACGGGGTGAGGTTTGTCCAGGTCTTGGAGGCGGATGACCAGGACACACTAAATCCCAGATTCCTACCCACCCCTTAAACCTTTATCTTTTCCATAACTCTCCTCTCCTTCCTTTCCTAAAAAGAAACCCTCCAGACAACATCCCCACGGATGACATAGGGCCTGACGGAAATTATATTTTCCTCAGGGCCTCCTGTATGGAGCTCATGTAAAAAAAAAAAGTTATTTAAATTAAAATTAATTAACGAATTGAAAATATACTTTGGTCTAACCTCTAAAATGCGTTCATTGGTTCACGGTTTTTTTAACTTTATGTTCAGAACTTCTATAAAATTCACTATTGTTACCGTTATCACTTGCTCCATGTTCTCCATTTTATCTAAAACAAACTCGCTCTTACTGTTAGACGCCATGATAAAATTCATAAATATACCAAACCACCCACATCAAATTATTGTCGCACAACATTGTCACGGGAACGTAAATATAGCGCAGGCAGCGCCTCTATTACAACTCTTATTTGAATGTGCCTAAGCGAATAGCAAGGTGGAGTGTCGGACGTTCATCTTCGATCGATACGCCTGGTTTTAAATCTGCTTTTTCGTGATGTGCCTAACTTATATCCGGAAAATTGTGAAATGGCGGCAGATCACGATGTGGCTAGGCGCATCACGATGCGCCTGATTTTACGATCGGCCGCAGACATATATATTATTTAGCGATAATATCGGTAATAGTGAATACATCAACTTCATAGAAGAAGAGGATAATGATAATAATCTAAACGAAAATATGAAAGAGAACAAGACACAGAAAACCGAAAAAGAGAATGGTCGCAACTGGGAATCGAACCCAAAACCTCTCGTCTATCCGGGACGTGCGTTTACCAATTGTGCCCTACTGTCAAACCGTCATTATAGTCAATGTCATATTTCAAATTTTAGAATTAATAATATTTTCTTCAACTAATTTATTTTCGATATTATAGGCAACTACCCTTTTTATTGGAGACAATCATTATAAGAATTGGTTTGTAACCTAAATAGCGTCACGGATAAATATATCCGATTTTATTTATATGGAACTTAAGTATTGACTTTTTTGAGAGGTTCTGGGATCGAGTCCCAGTTGCGACCAATATATTTTTCTGTTTTTCTGTGTCTTGTCCTCTTTCATATTTTAATTTAGATTATTATTGTTATCTTCTTCTTCAATGATGTATTACATTGATGGGAATAACCTTCAAAAATTATAAAAAGAGAGTTTTTCTTATAAAATTAAACATTAATTTCAGTCTGGATCAAAACAAAAGGTTTACAAGGTTTTCAAAATAATTTATTAACATCAAACTTAGGAGAAAACCAAATTACATATTTTATTCGAATGTTGTACAATATATCACAATATTCTTTATTTTATTAATATAACATGAATAGATGGACACATTTAATGTGGTTGAACAAGGGCCTGATGCATTTTAAAATTGGCTTCAAATTAACTCGCTTACCCTTAATATAAGCAAAACTAAATACATAACTTTTTTAATAAGTCAACAGTAAAATCACTAGAACTAAAATTAGTTTACCATTGAAATAATGTCACTGTGAGTCATAGAAAAAATATAAAATGTCCCGGAGAAATAATTATTGATGGAAATCTTTGATGGAACCTATACATCAAAGGTATTACGGAAAGAGTCACAAGCCTTATATATTTCTTTAACCCTAGAAAAATAATCATATTTTGATATAATCATACGTTAAATTGACGCATGAGTTTTAACTAGCTGTAATATTTTATTTTGTTAATTGATTTGAATAAACCAACCGTTATTATATTTTTACAAACAAATGACATAAGAAATACAACAATTTTTTGAATATGTATTTATTTGTTATATGAAAAAAAAACGAAACATGAAACTTCTTCAATAATCAACAAAACTTAGGATTTTTTTTTCCTTAAATCGCTTATTTCTCTTACTAATAATCAGCCATTTTGTACTAAATAATTTATATAATGTAATAATAACATATAGTTACATAAAAATCGATCAGATAAAGCTTTGGAAAGTATCAATATTACGCTTTTTGTCTAATGCGGTCGTTTTATCTCAAAACTAGTGACACCAACCTCAGCGTCACACGCGCCCCAGGGAAAGTCCAAGCAGCGAGTGAGATGTCTGAAAAGCACAGTGACGGATTCGCACTAATTAGAACGAGAGAGCAATAATTCTAACACGCATGCGTAAATTTTACGTAGACTATCTTTCCAGGGTTAAAAAGCTAAAATATGTGGGAAATAAAAAGGATATGAAAAAGCTCTACTACGCGTTGTCATTCTCGAATTGAATATGGAATTATGGGATGGGGATCTACCACACATAATTACAAACACAATCTGAATACAATTCAAAAAGGAATCATAAAGACCATACTGAATGTTCCCATCAGAATGCCTTCGATTGAAATTTTATCATACCAAATGTACAACAAATATAGGCTATACATTTTTTTTACGTTATTCAAAAATACCGAATCCTTTATTAGATCGTCTGTCCATCATATTAGATCGAATAAAAATGACCTAAAAAACATTCCAAGTTATAAAACCACATTCAGTCAAAGAAACTACACTTATTTTGAAAGAAAACTCCATAACATCCTTCCCCAAGACATAAAACTAATAAAAAATCTTATACTAACTAAAATACAAGAACATCTCAGCATAGTAGGTTCTCCTAATGAGGTGTTCACGAAACACTGTAACATAATACAGTGGCGTAGCGGGGGGGGCGGACCCTACGGGGGGGTGACACCCCCCCAATCACAAATCTCTATCAACCCCCCCCCCCCCCCCAGGACAGACCAATTTTATTTTTTTATGAGTCCAAATTAGTGTTTGCCAACTTTAATGGGGAGGGGGGGTGACACCAACCACGTTATCCGCCCCGGGTGCCACCCATGCTAGCTACGCCACTGACATAATATTCTTAAAGCATTTACACACACAGTACCTACCCATCATTCCTGCCCTACTTAATGCGGTATTGTTGTTGTTGGGGACTCAAGCGATGTACCCGCAAAGCGGAAAGAATGGGGAAAGTCAGTGGAAGTACTTTTCAAGATCTGTGATCATGTCAGTTTTATGAATCAACTGGCCATATTATATAATAACAGAACTTGTATAGAACTTGTAAAAAAAAAATTGATGAATTGCTAAACAACCCATCCTTAGTTTCCGAAAAAAAAATAAAAAATTAAATGTAACATTTTAAAAACAAAAAATTGAAAACATTGATTCAGGTGGAAAAAAATGGGTTTTTTTGGTACTCTATGTCATGTAGACCAGTTTCCCGCCTGTACCACGAGTTTTAAGAACATTTTTAAATAATAAAAAAAAATTAAAAAAACTTTTTTTTTCTTTTATTATGTTTTTTTTTATCTACGAATATCAGTGTCAGAAAAAATTGTATATTTTAAAAATTATATAAAAATACATCTAAAATAAGGTACTAGACTACACTTTCAGGCCACAAGATACCCTCTATCCAGAGTATGTAGCTAGATATGCGGATGTTGGTGTATGTGCAAGGAGAAGAATCCTGGTAGGATCCCAACCCCACCAGTAGGTGGGTGCAGGCCACCCTGGCGCTGTTGGGTAAAGTAAGCATGGCGCCGCTATACCAGTGCTGAGAACAAATAAAGTAATAATGTTAACATGCTCCAAATATCAGATTATAAATTATCATTATTTTTTTATCGGTTTTTGAGTACAATTTCAACGGGAAAGCTACACTATATGCCCGGTTCTACTAGAATGAGGAGAAAAGAATTGCCGTCCTGCCGTCACTATATGAATCTTGTGCACCTTTGCAAAAGATACCTAAGCATAAAAATTGTGAGCCAAGTTGGCAGTCCGCGTAGTAACACTTGATAGTCCGCGTCCAATAAAACGATGTTTCTGTCGACTGAACGTTTGGAATACGGGAGGGGGTGGGGAACTCAAGAGGGGGTTTCGCGGGACGGGGGAAGTGGGAGAGGGGAGTGGGGAGAGGGAAGGCGGAGAAGGCGGAGTGGGAACAGGACGGGAAAGGAACGCGGTAGAGGAAAGGGAGGCGGAAGGTAAACGGGTCGAATGGGAAAGGATAAGCAGTGATAAAAAAATTCTTCATTAATGGCATATCAACGCATGCCGGGAACTCGCTATATACAAAGAATGGTCACACTTTTGGATCAAGAAACACGTCTACGTGGCATTTCTTGTGTTCTTCTTTGCTTTATAGGTGTTCAACATTGTTACGGGCATATGCCTAGAGCGGTTGTCGCAAAACATGTAAAAACTGTTTACACCTAAGATATTTTAATGAATAAAGAGTATTAATAAAAAATATATTGTACGTCAATAATGAATATCACATGTCAGCTATCTTCGGCAGCTTTGCGTGACCATTTTAAATTTCTGTTATTAAATTTCTTGTAATATCAATGTCTTTTTAAACGACTTCGAAAAGGAGGCGGTTATCCATTCGACGGTATTTTTTTTTTTTTTATGTTTGTTACCTCAGAACTTTCGATTGGATGAACCGATATTGATGATTCTTTTTTATTAGAAAGCTGGTGCTTCCCGTGTGATTTTAATTTGGTCCAGTTCTGACAATGGGATCCATGAGAAAACCATATATGAGGTGTGTAGATGCAAAGGCAGCAATCTCCCACTTTTGTGTTAGAAAAAGGCAAAAAAACTTGTACAGATTAAATGGAATTTCACAGAACGCTGAAAAAATTACATTAAATAGCAGTTTGACATCATAGATTATTTGCATCATCCGATTTTGTTTAATGCACGCCTATAAAAAGATAAATAAGTTTTTAATCCGGAGATTGCTGCTTTTGCTACCAAGTGTTGGAGATTGCTGCTTTTGCTTCATACAACATTGGAGATTGCTGTGTTTGCTACAAACCTTCCCAAAAAACCGCCATCTTTGTTTTGTGTTGACTGACTTCAAGGAATACTTTATAACTCAATAAGGGGTAATTGCAAAAAAAACTTTTTGAAGATATAATTGAATTTTTTTTTCTAGAAAACAAGTGTTATTATACGTGGAGCAAAAAATATGAGAAAAGATGATACATAATATTCTGAATAATTAAAATTCAGAAAGTGAAGCAAAAATATGAGAAAAAAAAGAATAGAAAATGAGGAAAATAAAAACTAGCCTGAAAAACTATTTTAATATTATTGTGTCAAAATATATATTTTTAATTTTTTTATATGAATACCGCACAAGAGTCACTAACTGCTCCCGTCTGGAGCCAGTGAGACTATGGCATCCCCAATTGGGGTATGTTGTGAGGCTGAAGCTAGTGGAGAGGGGAAGGAGATGGGGGAAGGAAGATGGGGAAGTACCTGGCTATTGGTCACCAAACACGGCTAAAGTCATTTGAAGCAACTTTCAATTCTGAATGGTGGTCTTACACCAAGGCGATAGTGAGGGTATCTTCCAGTCTTGAGCGTGCCGCAAATATTTAGGGAGGTGGGAATGGGTACCGCCGCCCCGGAAACCTTTATTGGATAACCAACACCTCTGTCATGGGTCACCCCAAGTGGTTCGCTACGTTTGGTGATTTAGCAGGTTCATGGGGTGAGATTTGTCTAAGTCGTGGAGGCCGAAGACCAAGACACATGAACCCCAGATTCCTACCCACCCCTTAAACCCTTTTCCTTCCTAGAATTCCCTTTTCTTCCTTTCCTTAACCCTCCACACACCATCTCCAAAGATGATATAGGCCCTGAGGAAAAGGCCTCCTGTGTGGAGCTCATTTAAAAAATATATACACACTACATATTAATAAAAAGTGAATTAATTATTTAAATACCACAAATTAATCAAATAAAATTTATTTTCGCACGCCGGGTTCGAACCCGCGACCTTCAGATTGTGAGTGTTACCTCGGGACCATGGAGGCCGTTAAAACATCAAACTTGGCATGAAGAAAAGATGTCAAATTGTCTGATTTTTAATGAAATAGCTACTAAAATACATTATTTTCCATTTCCGGAAACAAAAATACTTACTTCTCATTATTATCTAACTGATACTAGGTATTTTTGAAATAAAAAGTGCAAAAGTGAAAAATAAATAGATTATCTTAAATATTTTTGTGAGTTATAATGCTTTCCTCCAAGCCAAAATGAAATGTGACAGCAACATTTCTTGATATTTTTGTAACATTTCGTTTCCAATTTTCAGACTTAATAATAGGTTTGCGGGCGTCTTTTGATGATGGTGGGGTCGGGTGACAATCCACCTTTAATAATTATTGTAAATATTTATTCCAAACACACTTTTCCATACTTCAAAACATCAAAAACTCACATAGAAAAATCAGCACCAAATGATACTTTAGTATGGAGCGGCCATCTTGTCACGTGACACTTCCTATGAATTTGATTGGCCGAAATGGAGAATGCTATGTTTGCTTTGAAAAGAACGTGGAGATTGCTGCCTTTGCTTTTAATACGTATTTTCAAACTCGGATTTTGATGGGAATAAGTTGAGTTTGTAACTAACCAATGAACTTATTAGATGCACAATTTGAATCTCTATGGAACTGCTTTCATAACTTTTTTTTCGATTTTTTGGAGATTGCTGCCTTTGCATCTACACACCTCATATGTCTTAAATTTGCAATAAGTATGTGCGCGACAAATGGACGAATAACTCAATATTACGCCAACCGATTTCGATGATTCTTTTTTTGAAGTAAGACAAATTAGTTATGTAGTGTACTTCAGATTCACTAAAAATCAAAAATAAATAAAAATTTTAACAAAACAAAAAACAACTTTAAAAAATGCACTAAAAAGTAAAAAAAAATAATTTCGTATTCTTCTACAATTTAATAATCAACTTACTTATTCTACTCATCAATATGTAGGTAAGATTGTTATTTTTGGAGTCGGTGTCAGCCAAGGTAACTACATACATAGTTTTAGGTGAGATGAGCTTGTGTGCACGCGCTACAAACCTATATTGTCGTTTTTTGTTTTGGTAAAATCTTTGTTTATAATAAAAATAATAAATAAAATTAACTGAATATTATAAAAGCTTTGTCTACAATGCATCCCAGCGTTACATACCGTACAGTTCTCAGTGTTGACTGGGCGGCTGCAAATCTGTTCGTCATGTTTTATGCCGGCAGGGTGATGAGTGCTGCCAGCGGGAAATAAACTGGAGCACTCCTCCTGAGATAGTCTCTGTACTGTCGTCTGAAATATTGAAAAGAAACTGATTGTGAGAACAAATGCGCCATTACTTTTTGTAACAAATACATAAAAGTAAATTAATGTAAAAATTTGTCTTTAGCTTTGTTAGTAATTTTGCTTCATTTGAACCTTTTAATTAATTGATTTAACATTACATAGGTGATAAATGCGGACTTTCTGGTACTTTCATCAAATCAAACCAAGAATTGTTGTACTGAAGGGGGTATTCTAGTTAATAAAAAAATGATGGTTACGATGGTTATGAATTCAAAGAAAAGTATTCTAACCTTTTTCAAAAGTGGGTACAAGTCTTCCGGCCCAGTGAGTATGAAACCATTGTTGGGAAGAGGAGTGCCCGTGTGAAGACACGCTGGTAAAATTTTGCGTGTGAATGTCACCCTGAAAAATTGTAAATTGTTTACGTACTTAAGAGCGCATAACCAGCCAGCGGACGAAAATCCACATTTCGTCGAAAGATGTTCTTACGATCTTACAGGGCGGTTCCAATGAGAAATATAAGGTATTCTCCATACCAGCTTTTTAAAATTATAACTCAATATCGATTTTACTTCATTTCAAAGTTGCTTTAATTTATACCTGCATCCAAAAATGCTGAAAGGAGTGACGATAAAACTATTAAAATTATGTACTTTTTGTAATTATTTTTTGATCATAAGTATTTATCATTTTTCAATAATGTCTTAGCAAAATTAGAATGTAAAAAAATCTGAAATATATTAGTCTGTAAGTGCGCAAATAAATGCACAAACGGTCCAATTTTCGTCAAGAAACACATGTACTTATATATTTTTTAATAATTTTATTTAAAATAAAATTAAAATTCTGTTACATACGTTTACCAGATAATATTTTGATTTATTTTACTGCATGATTATATGATTTGAAATGGGTGTTGTATAATACATGTACTTTTTTGAAAATTTAACAAATCCGCCAATGACCAATGGTATAACCTTGTTATATTCAAAATAAACATTTTTTCTGAAAATTTATTACATACGTTTACTAGATAAAATAACAATCTTTCGAAATTAATTTATAATTTTTTGTAGAAAAGAGTCAATACGTCTAAACACTAATTTAAAAATGACATATTTATGGTTTTCTCTGGTTAAACACTCTTAATAGTTTATTATTAAAAACAATAATTTATTTTAGAAAAAACTTGTAATACGATGGTGGAATAATATGTCTTAACCCTTGAGGTGCTGTGTTCACGTGTCCCTGTTACCTGTACATTGAAAAAATTATTTTGCAAACAAAAAAAAATAATAATAAAAAATAAATATGATTACTTTACTTTTCCATGGATCATTTTTTTTTATTTAATGATAATATAAGATAAAGTAAAATTACACAATAAGTAAAAATACCAAGTTATGTGTTTTGTTTACAGTCCTCCTCACTAGGTTTTCCTATTCCGAGGCGGACTGTATGTTGCTGAATGGATGCTAATCTTTATTTCTTCATCTTCTAGTTTCTTGATTATCACAAAATAAACAATAAGTAAAATAAAAGTATTGGTTTGTTGTCTACAGGTTGCATTGGGGTCACTTCATAATTTTAATGATTTCCCCATCGTCCTGTTTACTTAACCATAATTTGATGTCTTTTTTAAACTTTTGTATCTCCATGGTGTTCTTAGTTTCAATTGAAAGGGCATTATATAATTTTTTTAGCATGGAAATTATGGTTTTTCTGGCCAAAAGATGTATTTAATTGCGGGATGTTAAGTAGTTTTGAGGATTTCGACCTTGTAGTGTAGGTGTCCACAGGATATTCATATTTTTCTTTAAATTTGAGTAATGCATTTTTTGAGTATAATTTAATTTAATTTAATGTGTTCAGCATTATTATGCTGAACACATTAAAGTTTTTAAAGATTACTTTTGATGGAGTTTTTATGGGTACTTTTATGATTGTTTTTATTATTGCCTTTTGCGTTTTAGCTAGCTGCTTCATGTGAATGTTTGAGGCAGTTCCCCATCCTATAATTCCATGTTCTATGCGTGATTGGCAAAGAGCATAGTATACTTTATATATATCATTTTTATTAAGTATATTGCGTATGTTTCTAAAGTAGTATACAAGCTTTTTAAGTTTCTTTGTGATGCTATTTATATGGGAGTCCCTTCGAAGATTTTCATCGATTTCAATGCCGAGATATTTTATGTTTTTAGAATGTTTTATGGTGGGGCAGTGGCATGATTGGGTTTGGTTTTTTCCTTGGCAATCGTGTAATTTAAGAGCGTAATCCCCAGCTGGTTGTCCTCTGGCTGTTATAGAAAAAAATAAATATTTAGTTTTGTTAACATTAAGTGTAAGTGAGTTTTGCTTAAGCCATTTTTGCAGAAGTACACGCCCGTGTTCAGCATCTTTGAATGTGGTTAACCAATCACTTTCATTAAATAAAATGACAGTGTCATCGGCAAAACTAATGATTTTTCCTTTGGCGTGTAGGTTGCAGATCTCATTTATATATATCAAAAATAATAAAGGTTTTAGGACCACAGTCCACAGACGGCGGCAGCAGCGTTTGAAAGTCACCCTCCGCGCAACTGAAATTGGCGCTTCAATTCGGTTTTATCAGCAATCGCCCGGTTTTATTCGATTTGTATTGTTAAAATACGCCTGCCACTATCACAAGCAATAAATTTTACGTGTCCTTGATTGTTTAAAGAAATATATGTATTTTGTATGCTATTTCACCGCTATCACTTCCCGTGGTTAGATTTTGATATGTCATTTTTAAATCAGTGTTTAGACTTTAGACATATTGACTCTTTTCCACAAAAAAATATAAATTGATTTCGGAAGATTGTTCTTTTGTCTAGTAAACGAATGTTTTAAATTTTGAGAAAAAATGTTAATTTTTAATATAATAAGGTTGTACCATAGGTCGTTGGCAGATTTGTTAAATTTTCAAAAAAGATTTTGTATTATACAACACCCATTTCAAATCATATAACCAAGCAGTAAAATAAATCAATACATTATCTGGGAAACAAATGTTTCTGAATTCTAATTATAGTTTTAATAAAATCATTAAAAATATTATATACGTACATGTGTTTCTTGACGAAAATTGGTCGGTTTGTGTATTTATTTGCGGACTTACAAACTAATATATTTCTGATTTTTTCCATTCTTCTTTTGCTCAAAGATTATAGAAAAATGATAAATATTTATGATCAAAAAATAATTACAAAATGTACTTGGCAATCATAAAATAAGTACATAGTTTTAATAGTTTTATCATCAAGCCTTTCAGCATTTTTGGATGTAGGTATACATTAAAGCAAATTTAGAATGAAATAAAATCGATATTGAGTTATAATTTTAAAAAGCTGGTACGGAGAATAATTAATCTTTCTCATTGGAACTGCCCTGTACGGTCGTAAGAACATTTTTCGACTAAATGTGAATTTTCGGCCGCTGGCTGGTTAAACGCCCTTATCCAAATAAAATTTCTTAGTCTACTTTTAGACCATAAGCTTTCCTGGCTCCTGAAAATTCAAATATTTCTGCGAATATGATGCGATAATTCCTTGGTTCGAAGCTATTTATGACTAGTGAAGCAACAAATACTTCTTTTACGAATACGAATATCAAACCTACTATCCGGCGAATACGAATACGAATAACTTGGCAGAGTAATAAAACACTAATTTATTTAACCTTTTTCTGTTTGTTTTATTTTACTAATAATTAAAATTTACAACTGAGGAAACACAACATCTATTGATTCCCTGGTGACAGGCGATTTCTTTTTCAGTTTGGATGTTACCAGCCGTTAAAAAAGCCTCTCCGAGGCGATTGTGCGTGGCTTGTATTAAAAATATTTTTGCGCTTGTTTTTTCAGTCGTGGGAAACTTCGACCAAGTATACCCTAGACAAGCCCTCTCATAGTAAGTATCAGAATAAAATAACGCCAGTAACAGTAATTTCGCAATAAAACTCTCCTTCCAATTCCGCCGTCTTGCATACAGAGTTCCCGGCAATATACAACTGACCACCAAGTTATCCTATTGTGTAATTCTGTCGAACTAATACATCAATAGTTGTTCACGGATTGGCCGCATGAACAATATCCACAAGCTGTGCTGCATACAGTGGTTTTAGAAGTGGGGGTCACGAGACATTTATAAATTTAATTGGAAAAAAAATATTTTTTTACTTTATTATGACAAGCGATTCAATTTCGGAGGCCAGTATGGGTACCGCCGCCTCGGGAATCATTTATTGGATAACCAACGCCTCTGCCATAGGTCACCCCAAGTGGTTCGCTACTTTTGGTGACTAAGCAGGGGTGCCCGGGTTAATGGAGTGATGTTTGTCCAGGTCTTGGCGGCAGATGCGTCTGCATTTTTTTTTCTGATGGTTTGTAAGCTTAACGAGTTTAATAAACAAAACCGATAATCGTTTGCTTGAAAACATTTACAAAAAAATCATCTTTTTACCGCCCATGCACCGTTGGTTGCTCATCATTAACACAGTGATGAGCAACCAGCGGTCCGCAAGCCCATTTACAGCTTTTCGGACTGACTACAAAAAAATGCGCTAAAAAATTTTCAAAGGCTTCTGTTCTGTTTTGCAAGAGGTATTAGTCAAAAACTATAATTTCTTTTTAAAGTTTTCCGTTTTACAAAATAACAAAAATTATATTGACGAAACATTGTACTTATAAATATTGTAATTCCAAACGAAAATAAATCAACACCATTTACTGGTTTGACGTTGAACGTAGTAAAAATTTTGTCTGACAATTTTTGCCCTTTTTGAATCAACCGCCAAAATTTAACATTTCCAAATGAAAAAAAAAAACGATATCATTCATTGTTTTGGCATTGCGGATATAAAATTTTCAGCTGCGGCTTTTTTTAACCTCTTTGATAGTTTTATTAAACAAAAAATATTGTTTTACAATATGTAAAGTAGGTTTGCGACTCCACCGACAACAAAGTTAACCAGGTTATGTTGTACATATCCTCCCACCAAGGTCCGCATAGGTACATAATAATAATGGATACATTAATAATACTTCGACTAAAAAGGTTGATCATTCCTAAAAAACAGCTGGTGGTGAATTTATGTAATTATAATTATAATTTATGGAAATAATATAATTTATTTTATTACTAAAAGCGAATCGCGCTTTAAAAAAGTTTGAAAACCCTTCCAAATTGTGATACTAGCCCTCCTTGTATGTAGTAGTAGTCGAACATTCGTGACGTCACAAGCAGTGCGGTGATTTGATGACGTAGGAAACTTTGATGGAAACAAAAGTAATTCTGTAACATTATTACGTTTATGAAAACGCTGTCTAAAAGACGTATGTAAGGTGTATTTTTTGGTGTAGTCAGATAGCTGACTACATTTTCAAAAATAAAGTCCGTGGTGTGTACTTTGTACAACATTCGGAAGTTAGATATTTTTGTGTTTGAAAAATTAACTCCGGTGCGGACGGCTGGAACACAAATTAGTTTCGGTGTAGACCTTGTAGACCGATAAAAGGTACAGCACAAAGCACTATGCGATCTAAACGATGCAAAACAATGCAGGCACTTTTTCATAAATGGGCCTTGAGCCTGCGTTTGCTGGCTTCTGGGGTCATTTTGCATTTCACAGGGCGCGTCTAGATATCATACGTCAATGTGGGAAATGTATATCGCCCCGCCAGAAGAGCAATTGATGCGTACAAAAGTTTTTTTTTGTAGTATTCGTATTCGTAAATATTTATTCGCCGAACACGAATATTCGGTAAATGCCTACTATTCGGCGAATACGAATATTCGTATTCGTTGCATCACTAATTATGACACATTTCTATTCGACCCACTTCCTAAATATTTGGATAAAATACTTGAAAAAATTTAATCGAAGGCGCTTAGATTGATTATTGGAGCGATGAAATCTTCTCCAATTAATTCCCTCCAGGTAGAATGTGTAGATCCACCTTTATTTTTGAGAAGACAATTCTTTGCTGATAAATATATTTTCAAATATTTATCTTTATCTGGTCATCCTTTACTATAAAGTCTCGATCATTTGTATAATAATTTAAATGACAACAAAAGATTGACAAATAAAAATCGATTCCCTCTCCTAGTAAAAAGGTTTCTTTCATACAGATCTCTGTCTTTTAAAATCTACAAGAATATCCAATCCTACCCATTTTCATTATCCCGCTTGACACTATCAATTTTATCCCCAAAGTTATAACTTCTGACTTTCGGGCGAAGATTTTAACCTCCTCTAATAAGTTCCAAAATGTTGAGGAACATATTAAGAACATTATATCATCAAAGTTTCCTGGGTTTTCCCTAATTTATACAGATGGATCTAAATCCGATCTCAAAGATTATGGTGCGTCGGTATATATTCCTGATTTCAATTTAAATCTGTCTTATAAATTGCCTACAGAATTTTTGTACATTTACTGCAGAATGTTTCGCTATAGAACAAGTTTTAATTCAAATCTAGCTTCTTAATATTCGTCGAGCCTCACTATGCACTTACTCTCTTAGTGCAGCATTAAAAATATCCTCAAATATCGTTCAATGTCCAGAAGACGACATTATTTGTAAAATAAAAACATTCTCGATTCTCTAAACGAATCAAAGTTTGAGACAATATTGGTTTGGGTCCCTGGTCATCTAGGAATTGAGGGTAACGAGAAAGCCGAATCTCTCTCTTGTTCTATTGCTTTAGACTTTAGATTTTAAAATTCCAATCTCTAAATCCAACACGTATCGTTCCTGGGAAGAAAATTGGTCAGATACGAAAACCCGAACTGGATCTTTCTATGCTGGAATTCAAAATCACATTCCAAGTAAACCTTGGTTCCACGGCAAAAAAAATCCAATATATTTATTTCTGCTCTATTGCAGCGCATTTGGTTAAAAAATCGAGTCGTCGATAGTCCACTCTGCCAGTGCGGTGCGGAAGAGGAGACTCTTGACCATGTCTTTTTTTAATTTTGAAAAGCAATTATCTCATTAAAATCACCCACCATTCTCCCCTCAGTATTCTTTATTTGCTGTCTCTCGACAATTCTCACGTATTTTCAGTTTTATTTAAGTTCGTAGATTTAAATGACTTTCATATTTAATTTATTCTATTCTCTTATAGATTATCCTCTCTAAAATTATAACTATATTCCTTAACTTTTTCGGCACAAAGCACTCTTTTTAGGGTAAATTGCGTAATTCAAAAAAAAAATAATGCCTGATGACTGAATTCCTAGGAAGATATTGATTGAGATTCCAGAGGGTCGACGTCCAGGGGGCCGCCCCAGACGGCCAGTAGGGCGAGGCAACTCCACGAACAGTGTGAGAAGACGATGAGATTGCCATGGACGGAGGCCGCGCAATCAGCGCAGACAGGAACAAATGGAGGCGCTTTATCGATGCGGTGGGTCCCCGACCCGAATAGGATAAGGGAAGAAGTTGATGATGAAAAATTGTGAAATAACACAAATTAATCAATTAAGATTTATTTACGCACGCCGAGATTCAAATCCGAAACTTCCAGATTGCTAGTTGAGAGCCTTATCCCTCGATCACGGATGCCGTCAGATTTGAAACAATGATAAAATAAAATGTGCATGAGTATTTAAATGTTCACAAAACTGAATGGAGAAATACAACAGGTCAACAGGAAAGTTCGGGAGATAGCTCAGTTGCTATAATAAACGCCAAAACAGCATTAATATGGTCTGGAATTTCAATCACGGTTACATTTACGAGCATATTTATTTTCTGTTTTGTTGTTGTGTTATTTTTACTTTACTTTAGTTCAATATTTTATATATTTATGAGATACTTACCGCCTGTCCAACTGAAGAAGGGCGATGTCGTTGTATATTACAGAATAACCGCTGTTGTATAGCGGGTGGACGTGTTTATTTATCACACCATAGACCTCATCTGGATTGTAATTGGGTGTGAAAGTCCCACCCAATCCCACAAAATCAACTCTCCAGGAACTGAAACAAAAGGAGTGCAGCTTAAATTAACATTGTTGTTTGTAAAAATTTCCCCTTATTATTTTGTTTTCACAATCCCTACGTCATCTGAGATTCATGAGCATAACACAATGAAGCCATACTAAATAATGCAAAATCATACAAAATCGTATGTTTTAGTTTTGAAAATTTGACCGCTTAGAAGTATTATAGATGCTTCAATTAAATACTGCGTGTAGAACATACTTTGGCCCTTAAAAATATCGGTCATTTTTTTAAATAAGTCTTTTAATAAGCTTAGAAAAAAATAAAGTATTAGGTCTATAAAAAACATTTTTAACTGAAAACTCTCCTACTTATAAACACTTTTTTGGATATGGTTTTATTGCATAATGTGGCAAATTCAGTTTCTTATATAATTATCGCGAAAAAAAATGATATTTACCCCCGAACCTCACAAAATAAAATATAATATGCATTTTTGCGTTGGTATTTTTGACATCACGGCGACAATACGGCAGTCGACGAATTTGTTATATCAAAGTGAACCTTATACCGTCCACCGAAGAACGACTGGCAGCCGCCCCCCTGTCTTCCGTCATTACTCCTCCGAACGAAGCGGAGAGCAGTCGTGTTATGCTCCGCGCCGCTTATTTTCGTGAAATCAATTTAAAAATTCCGTTTTATTGCAATAAACAATGCATAAAAAAGGAATTAATGTTTTTTACAGGCCTTTACGAAATCAACATGTAAAAAAAAATCTCAAATATCTTTTCCAACCTTTCCAAAAGCTTTTTCTCAAGTATTTTTAAACTCCTCCCATAAAAGGGCGTGAATTCCGATTTCGATTTTTTCCTGTACTAGTGGATCGCCTTAATACACTGATAACTCATACCTCACACGGCCAGAGAAACATAAGACAGACTTCATCAAACAACAAAGTACCTATTCATTTTACTCAAAACATTACAACACCTAACCAAACATAACCGAACCCAGACATTTAAAATATAGTTTTAAAAAAAAATTATAAAAAACCTAGGACAGAAAATATTACCACAACGTTCTTTACCCTAGTGTGGCGTGTGGTCCATAAAAAATAAACCTACCTGTTTATTAAGACAAGTATCTATGTATCTAACCCTAATTATTACAAACTAACTGCTAGTAATCATAGATTTATGTATACGATACTGCCACCATGGGTCGACCCATAGTGCCCTTCTTTACAATATCTAGGAGGAATCCGTGTTTTTACTTATGTCGACAGAAAAGCACTAATCCCCATTGGGACACCCTAGCGAGGTGTGCACAAAACACTACTACTAACCTATTTACACACAGTTATATATTTATATTTTTAATTACTGAAACTTATTAACTACGTAAACCAGTGAAATAATCAGTTAAATGATTGTTCAAGAATAGAATTAAAATAAATAAATATAAATGTTATTGAGACACGAAAAAACACAACCTGACAAATCATTGGGATTTTGAATATTGCTCTGGACGGATCAACTTTATAACCTAACCGGTGACCGTCACTAAATATTATTAAATTGTGCGTGCAGATTCTGATGTGGACTGGAAAACATTTAAATGCCACATATCCAACAGATGTCACTCTATAAGATGTTGTCATTTTTTTTAATTCATTCATTCAATAATGTAGGGTATAATCTATAATGCCTATCAAGTTTGGGGTTGTTTATATACCCCAGGCTCACGTGTTATGATATACCAATTGTTTTGATGCGTATTCATAATATATGTTTCGTAAACAAGAATTTATTATTACCATATCTTATAATTTTGGGGGGTCAAATACCAATTAACCCAAAGAGAGAACTGCCCCTTTTAGATCTTACATGCCTACGGAGAAGCCAGCCAGTGACATTTATGATTTAAATTTTGTACAATATTTTTTTAATGAAAGTTTTCTTAAATTATTTCTTATGTTATCTATTCAAAATACTATAAAAAAAGAAATACAAATGTTCTCGGGTTACAAATAACTTGACAATATTTTAAAATCTCCTACTGCCACTACAGAAAGCGGTAAACGTTGTTTGTGTTGTGATGGAGCACTTGGTCAGTCTAGGAATTGAACACGCGACGCCTGGGTGGGACCCAAACGCAATGCCAACTTGGCCACCGATCGGTCAAACTGATATGACTATGTACGGCATGACTATTATCAAAAACAATTGAAAGGAAATGTTATATGTTTTCTTTTGTTGAGGCTTGGTTCTTGGTTGTTCAAATATCAAACCAATAAGTTTATCTACGTTCATCATTGTGGTCATTATTTAAGGACGAGTTGAATTCCAAAATAAATAAACAATAAACTCACTCTATCACTTCAATGGCTCTTGCACCACACAACACCCACTGGTCGCTCACTAGACTTACAGGAAACATCTTCCAGGTAATGTCTCCTCTCTGTCCTGATCCAATCCGTCCCTGGGAACAGAACATGACATCTTCATATTATTCTCTTAGTGTTGTTTTAATTATTGTTTTACAAATAATTTTAAAATTTGGTTATTTCATCCTATTTTTTTATGTGTAAACGCACAAGAATCTAAACTGCACTCAACCATCTGGAGCCAGTGAGACTATGGTATCCTAAACAGGGGTATTTTGTATGGCTAAAGGTAATAGGGGAAAGAAAGAGATGGGGGAGAAGAAGATGTGAAGTACATGGCTATGCAGATCTAGTCACCAAACGCGGCTAAAGCCAGTTCAAACAATGTTTCAATTCTGAGTTGAGTTACCAGGGCGACACTGAGAGTACCTTCCACTTTTGAACATATCAATCAATAATCAAATACGCACCATTTCGCATTCATAATATTAGTATAGCTGTTGGCTTAGGTCAAAATGTAGATAAGTACCTATTTTATATTTGTATCTACCTACACTAAATATTCATATTAGATACTCATATTTGAATTTTTACTATCAAAGAAATCTCCATAGTAACCCAAACAAATAAAAAAATGACCGCCCACGTCAAACATTTACTTAACAACACGCTTTGCCAATAAACGTATAATAAATAATTTCATAACGCCACAGCTTATTAATAACGCCACAGTTTATTAATAACGCCACAGCTTATTCATAACGCCAGAGCTTACCAATATATATAGCCTATTTTACTCGCAAATAATGTAGCTTTCGATTAGTGAAATAATTTTTATATTCCATTCGGTGTTTATTACGTGAGAGAGTAACAAACATCCATGCATAAAAACATTCCGAATTTATAATATTAGTAAGATATAATTTGAATAGAATAAATTGGGAAATAACACAATTTTTTCTGTCGCGGGAATTTCTATTGCTTTTTCAAGTCGGCATCTTAATAGATATTTTCTTCAAAAGTAACATTTATTTTAAGAGCTTTAAAACTTGTTCTAAGGAAGTATGTTATATCTCTTAAGATTAAGAAAGGGACCCTTAGATGGTTTGAGCATGTAGAGCGGATAAATGAAGAAAGTAGTGTAAGGAAAATATACATCGCAGAAGTTAATGGAAGTTACTTGAGTCAGGTCGGGTGAAGAATCAGAGTAACACAAGAATAGTGTATACAGGGTGTTAACCACTCCGACCCCTAAGCTTGTTTATATGACAATATAACAATAGCAGTCAAGTTCAATAAGCTTGTTTTCAAGCTAACGCGTGTGTTCACACAGAAATCGTTTTAGCTCCGTTATTGTTCTAGTGACAACCCTAAAACAAAAAAAAAATTGAAGATCCATATTAAATTAAGCATCACATCTCTTATTCTAACTTGTCCTTAGAAATGCATAAAAATACTTATTTTGTAGAAATAGTTTACACTCGCTAAATCACTAACGCGCCGTTAGACATTGTTAATTTGTTATTAAATATTCTTGTATGAAATGGTAAAAAACATGATGTGACAAAATTGTTTATTATACATTTATTAGGTACGACCGAATAACTGTTTTTTTTTAACATAATCTTGTTTTGACATAAACATCACGTGAATCATTTTTACAATTTACGATTGCATTCCATAGACATATGAATATTACTAGACCAGAAGAGAAAGGTGAGGGGTAGAAAGCAACTACAGCGGGACATAGAGCGGGAATGAAGGGAATTTGGCGATATGTGATTCGTCAAAACTCAATCTGACCGTATATAGGCACCTCGCATTATAATATCACCATTTAGTTTTTAAAAGTAAACTCTGCTTTTAAATGAATAGACCTTTTTACATGGGAGCGCGAATTGCTCGCCGCGTAACGTGCAAATTTGCGTAGTCCAAACACAGCAAAGTAAGGTCGCCTATTTTCGATTGATACCAATATTTTGTTGCCGTATTTAGTTTTAACACTTTTACAAATGTTTCATAATTTACTTAACCCAGTAAACAGCGCGGGCACACGCAATGTATCTCGAGTGATAGTACCTATATGTTATAAAAACGATCATATTGTTTGATCTGAATTAGCTTTAATAAAGTAAAATAATGCTTGCCTATGGAATGTAATACGACAATTGCATTTATTCTATTTTTCACTTCTATTTTTACACGTTTTTAAAACACAAGCCACTTTTTTACCATGTTATTTCGTAAAATGCACCGATGAGTGCTCGATGCTGGCTCGCAGAAAAATGATGACGGCACATTTTTTAGATTAACGCGAAGCCATACTCGATCCCAGCCGGTTCCAATGGAATGGTTCCAATGGGAGGGAGAAATAATACGCTTTTATAACTTAGGGCAGGTCTAGTAATATTCATATGTCTATGTTGCATTCTAAATTTTAATATTTACAAGTGTTAATATTTATTTGCGAGCTTATTTCATAAGATTTCAAAAATAGTTTTTGGTATTTGGCTAAGTTTTTATAAATCAGGCAGTTCATTTTAGACAAAAAAACTTGCACAATGGCAAAATAATTGAGTGATTAAGGGACGTAGGTACTTAATTTAATTTAGCCAGTGATTCCTGACATTATTTGGAGTAAAAAAATGCAAGTGAAATTTTGGTCTCCGGTCACATTTTTTTTAAACTTCAAAAAATGGTAGGTGTTGGAAGTTGGAGGCAGGGTTAGGGTTTGGTCGGTTACTCGGCTGAGTGACCAGTGACGACATGTGGAATTTTTCGTTTGTTTTGTTAACTTTGAAAGTCATCAAAAAAGTCACCGGAGTCCAAAATTTCATTAATATTTTTACTTCAAATAATGTCATCAATCACAGGTTAAAGTAAGTCAAGGATGTCATTTAACACCTCCTCCTTAACACCCTGTATTAAGATAAGATGAAATAGTAATGTATATGTAGCAAGGAGTGTGTGCCGAGACAGAGTTTTTTAGCGGTCTATATTCTCTGCCTACCCCTGCCGTAAAACAGCGTGATCAGTACCGGATTATCCTTTATCAGAGTAGGCAACTGCCTAGGGGCCTCGCATCGGCTGGGGG
This sequence comes from Limnephilus lunatus, assembly GCA_917563855.2. NCBI lineage: Eukaryota > Metazoa > Arthropoda > Insecta > Trichoptera > Limnephilidae > Limnephilus > Limnephilus lunatus. The sequence goes on along the minus strand of OU830595.1, from coordinate 15,853,828 downwards.
CCCCGCGCCCCGAGAAAAAATGACTTGCGTCAATGGTGAGCAAGTGCTTCCTTTCAATGTTGAGCAACTCCGGCACCGATATTGGAAAAAAACAACTTTCAAAATGTTTTAAATTTTTACTTTTTTATTAGGAATATTTACAGGTTAATAACATTACATGCATTAAACAAAACAACAAATTATAATGATTAAGGTTATAACCCAATAACTAATGTTCACATCATGCACAAATAATAAAAAAAGTCAATAATTAAAATAAATATTTAAAAATGCAGTTACATTTGACTTTCCTTCTATTCATTAAGCAGCATTACTTAGTATCAATGGGGATGTGATTGTAGATGCTGTGTGTGGTTTGTTTTGGCATTTGTTTTGTTTGAGTTTTATTTATTTTTAATTACATGTTTAAAATATAAATGTTGTACCAGCTTTAGTGTGCACTACCTATCTGCTTGCTAAAATTCTTTGTTTCTCGTCGTACCAAGGTTGTCTGGAAGAGATCACATTAGTCATAAGACCGCTCATCGTACTTTTTTTTTACATATTTTTATTTTTATAAGAGTTATTGTATTGTATTTGATAGCATACCTTCGTGATGTAGTTAAAAAACAGATTTATTATAAATAAAATTACGTTGTGGTAGAAAAAAATTATTTTGGAAGTTAGAAAAGGGTAAAGAGCAGTGGCGGACTAAGCCCGTCAGAGGCCCAGGCGGCATCCGAGTTTTTCTCAAAATTACGTTTTTCAACCTGGTTGACAATATATTAGAAAAACCATAAATCCGATTTGCACGCTATGTCTAAAAATCCAGTCACTACTTGAGGATTTTTTTTATAAAGGGTCCCCCAAAGATATTCAAATACGAATTCAATATCTTTGGACCCCTCTATTTTTCTTTTATGAAATGAAAATTTTGCATAAAAAATCGAAAATAAAATTCGATGTTCCGAAATTTTTATTTTTTTAGACATCAAAAATCCCCTACGTTGTGCCATAGACACTAGTATTTCGAACAGTTTGAGATTTGGTGCCTGTAAATGGGAAGTATAGTTTTTTTTTAATGTCATCAATCAGGTTGAAAAACGTGTTAAAAAAGTTTCGAGAAAAACGCATTCATAGTTTTGCCGAAGGATAATTCAACATACAAACTGTTTCAAACGGTTTCACATAAAATACTCTATCGCCGTCAATATTTCGAATTTATTTAAAACATGGTGAGAGCATTTCTAACAAATGCATCTTTCAGAAAATGAAAAAAAAAATAACAATTTTATTTTTTATCGTGTCCTGGTGCCTTAAGGCCTTGTTTAGGATTTGATCAAGGGTGTTTGGAGGCCCCAGGACAAGGGGCCGCCTCTTCCACCCCCCCCCCCCCCCATGCATTGCCTAGGGGCCCCGACATGGTTAATCCGGCCCTGAGCGTGATGGCGTGTTCAGGTTTTGCAGCGGATGTGTTTGCACACCAGCTGCATGGCGAGCTGGATTGGGAGAGGCTGATTCTGGGAGATCCTCGGTGCTCTCCAGCTGGTCTCTCTCGATCCATCGTCTTGCACCGCAGCGAGACGACAGGATTCATACGTCCGTCACTTCTGGACACACTAATCCCTAGAATCCTACCAACTTCTCATATCTTTTTCCTTCCCATAACTTCCTCTTCTTCCTAGCATCCCCGAATATGATACAGGCTCTGAGTGATTTTTTTTTCTTCAAAAATGAAATAGTTATTTCTATAAATAAATGAATCCTTAAGTTTATCAATGAGGCTAGCGAATGTTCGTAACTTACATAGTACGGGGCCTCTACTGCAGTTGTCATAGGAGTGTTGTGATATACTGTATTCGAGTCTGGTGTGAGTAGAGGACACATATCCCCCCGAGTCCAACCGAAACGTGTTTGTTTGCACGGGTAAATCTTCTCCGCCAGCTCTACGCAGTCTGTTGAGGAAACAAAACATTACAAATAAAGGTTTCATGTGCCTACAGTTAGTCATTGGACTAAGTAATTCACAGAGTGGAAGATATTTCTAGTTTTTAAATCGGATATGGATAGCCAGGTAGTTCCTCCTTGCTTCATTACCTCTGTCAACCTCACGACTTTCCACAATACGGAAATCCAGTGGAAATTATTGAATACGAATTGTAATCGTTATAATTTTTTAAACTTAAATACTGTTGATATGAAATTTTTTACGGTTTAGACTGGGATCTCAAGAGAATAATCAATATATAATATAAAAGAAAGTCTGAAAAAACTTGCGTCCCGCAAAAACTCAGAAACGAGTCGCGGTACGATCAAAGGAGTTATATGGCGTGGTAGATCTCTATCCTCTCTCCAGGATAACGGTACCCGTTTTTTAAAACTTCTGGAAGTTTCAATTAGTTTCATATTATCTTCGGCTGGCCCGAAGATAATATAAGGGTTGGAAGTTTCACCCTCAACAGTATTCTGGAAAGTTCTAGAAGGTTTGATAGAGCTCAAGAAAGTTCTGGAAGGAGTGGCGAAGTATTTCGTGGAATGTTCGGGAATAGAGAATCACGAACATCATTGTGGAACATTCCAGAACACTCTCGAATGTTGTCCTGAGCAAAGTCAGGTAACCCAGCTACATAAAAATATTAGAACATTTCAGTTCAGTTGTTGTGAAACTCACAGTCGGCGGCCTTGGAGCCAATCAGTAGCTGAGTGACAAGTCCCTTCGGAAGCGGCGGACAGGCAATCTTCCCGCAGCACACCAACTCCGACTCGTTATCTGTTAAGTCACATTTCTGCAAGCAAAGGAAGGTCGTGTTAGTGGCGCATAAGTCAAACACGTTGATAGTAATAAAAAAAAGATACATAAAGGGAAAAACAGTACCTGTTGGAAAATGCCTCTGCTGGCGGCCTCCTTCGCTGTCTGGCAATTGGCGAACGGTTTGCATACACCCGCTTTCCCTGTGTTCTTAAGTGTGCACTGACTTCCTGAAAACAAACAGTCTCCGATGAAGATTCTACTCACAATCCTGAAATAATGTGCGTCGTCAACGGTATATTTGAGGGATGATGTTTGCCAGTCTACGGCAATGGCGGATCCTCACAGACCACTTACACCCGAAACCTACTAAAGTAACGATGAATTGTCTTCAAGGGCCATCTATACATTACGTCACACGAATAATATTATTTTTTTACCCCCCCCCCCCCAAAAAAAAACGGTTTGTAATATTTTAGATTTTTGAAAACATTTAATATTGTCACGGTTACATTTGCCACAATGGAGGGGGCGTAGAGGTATAGGGAAAATATTTTGGTGGCAGTCGCATGTGTCGCAGTAATTTTGTGAATGTGACGTCACAAAGCTCATGAGCCCCCCCCCCCCCTCCCCCTCATACCCCATATCCCTTGTCACACTTCTACTACCTTCCCCCCTCACCAAAATGAATGAATTTTTTAAATATAAAAGCAATTAACATTTGGATAAATAAAATACAAAATATTATTCCGGATGATTTTTCCGCGACCACCCAGGCTGAATTATCAGAGTCCATTTCTCAGTGCGTCGAACCTCCCGCGCATTAGGGGGGACAATCCGAGTTGTCCCTTTAGGCACTCAGTTCATTCTTTATGTTTCTTACTCAATCCTAGACACTCGTATTGAATTTCAAATGCCTTGGGGATAAACCAATGAATCCCCTAATGCAAAATACTGTTTACTGTTAACGGAGTTTCGGATGGGAATTGCTGGTATTCAAATTAAGTTCGATAATAATTTTACAAGTCGAAGCGTTATTAATAGGCCACTTGCATCACATTTAAAAAAAAAAACCGGTTAAGGCAAATATTCTAAGACATTCCGTATTTTTTTTTTAATCGTATTTTTGAAACCCTAGTGATTTTTTGAAAATTTCATTCCGAAAAATCAGACCATTTTTTTATAAACCGGAAATACGGGACATAATTTTATGTTTGCAAAAAAACGATAATTACATAGCCGAAAATGATTTTAAAAAAGAAAGTTTTCCACACGAATAGCAATAAATTGTACAAAGGATAAGTTCGCCTAAAACAAACAATAAATCTAGTGAACGTTAAACGCAAATTCAAAAATTCGCCGGAAATCAAAGTGTTGCCATATAAGAAAAATTAATCAGTGTGGAATTTAACAAAATTAAGGGAACATAATCGGAGACGGGACATTTCCATGTAGTGACGTCACGAGCTCAAATAATGGATTTATTTATTTAAAAATAATAAAAACTATACAATTCTTAAAATTTTTACTAACATTTTCGTAATCAAAAATCTATCCATAGGATTTTTTCCAAGTCGTTATGAAATCCATGCAAGTGGCCTATTGGTATCTATCTACAGACATTTTATGTTATTTTGTGTTTAGATTTCCGATAACTATGATTTGCCCATCAAAAATTTTTTTGAGAAATTTTATGTTATATTCTCCGGGAAGTGAATTGGGCATAGGCAAGGTGGAGCAAGTTGGGGCGTTTGCCCCACCCTGAATTTGTTGGCTGATGCATGACCTCTGGTACTGAAGACCGAGTTACTTTTTCAAATTAACAGCACTTCATAGGATGATTTTTCCTTCTTCCGTACGTTTTCTTTGTATTGATAGAGCCTAAAGCTTTGATATGTTGAAGAAGTCTACTACTTTCGAAACCTACTCTTGATTTTTATTTTTTGCCCCAATCAAAACCTGGCTACGCCCATGGGTAGTGAGATTATTATTAACCCTTAACTATGGACGTGAAATAAAAATCACACTCCCATGGACGTCGGGTCACACAGACCCCTTCATAAAATTCTTCTTATTTTCATACCTGGACCAATCTGACTTTAATAAGGAGTTTATATGTATAAAGTATTTATAAATAAAAGATCGTGTAATAAAAATAACCAACTTTTATTCATATTTTAATAATTATCTCCAAATTTAACAAACTTAGTCAATTTTCAGTCTTAATTGACTTGAGATCATATTAAGGCTCCTTTATTATAGTAGGTATCACATAAATCAAAACTAATAATTTTTCCCAGCTTATAAAAAATTTACTTATTAAAAACAACTTCTGAAAGAAATAAAATAAAAATTCTGACAAGGATCAAACTTATGTAAAATTACTGGCACTAAAAACCTAGTGGCTTGGAACACTGAAGACAAACTGGCTTCTTGCGGTCAATACAGGCATGGGTTGCCTTTCTAGAGAGCTTTGATGGGCAAAATCTACATCTTTTACGATTTATACGGCTAACTTCTTCAGCCTGTATTGCCGCAGGGGACACATCTGCACCTAATATTCCAAGTATATTTGTATGGAAATTATAGTCAGCGGGTCTCACAGACCCTGATCAAATTTTAAATGATTATTTCTCACGTGATATGTGCCGGACGACGCGACTTTCTCCCTCCTTGGTCCAAACACAATAAAACTGAAGCTACTGAGACGCGCGGGGGTGGCGTGCGCTGGAAGATGGGGCTGGGCTTCTGAGACCCGGCGTCCACAGTTAAAAGTTAAATATCGATCCCCACCATCAAAGGAGTGCTTGAGCCGCAACCACGGTATGAAGTATCTTTAAGAATTCCTAGTGATAAAGTTGGAAACACTCAGAGCCAGAGCCGTTGGTATTTCACCTCAACGACTCGCGTTCTTTTACAATTACGGTATTGTGGTTGGTTGTGATGAGGGAGCCTAGGAAACCAACGAGCCATCGCATCGCCTACTTGATTTGTAATGAACGATGATAAAGTTCTGGATACCGTACCTTCAACAATTGACACCAGAGGGCAGCATACAATCTGAATGGAGCTCTCTACATCGCACGTCTGAAAAAAAAAACATTTTTGTTATTTTTTAATTAAATGAAGACAATATAAGCGAAACTCAATCGAAAATCTGAAAACAGAAAAATCAGAAAAAGATATTGACACATCTGGGTGTCAATATCTTTTTCTGATTTTTCTGTTTTCAGATTTTCGATTGAGTTTCGCTTATATTGTCTTCATTTAATTAAATATTACAATTTGAGGTTTTACTCATAAAGTTAAAATAAAAATAAATTTTTTTTGTTATTATTTTGAACATCTTAAGACTCCGCAACCGGGCTCGAAAAGAAGAAGATGGAGAGATACGAAATTACGAATGTTAGAGGAGCGCGATAACATTTACGGCGACAAAATCGAGACGAAAATTGCGAAAATTTTTAATAAAACACGACTCGTTCAAAATAGAGCAAAAATCTCGTGGGGGTCATCTTAAGTAGTAGTCATCTATCACTTAAAGAAACATTGTGAATTTTTTCACAAATATAATTTATAAGATAATAGAAACAGACTTATTTTTAATAATATTTTGAGCATAGTTTGCGATTTTTTTCTATCGAGAGAATTTCATATAATTTACTTTTCGGCATGAGCAGCATCTAGACATTATCTTAAAAAATAACATATATTTTTAAAGAGCTTAAAAACTTCAAATGTTTAAGGGAGATATGTAAAAAATCGGTAGAAATTCGGGTTGTTGAGGCTTAACCCCTTTCGTTGAGGCTTGACCCCTTGCATGACAGCTTCCTCTGTTGAAAGTAAATTCCAAATTTTATATTGTCTTCCGCTTATTATTTATCGTCGAATAGAGATCGCAAAAGTCTCGAGCTGCTATCCTTCACAAGTCCTCACAAATCTAAATTAACACAACTTATGATTTTAAAAGATTTGACGCATGCTTTTTCGATAAACAAATAAATTAAAATTTTCAATGTAAAACACTGTATCGTAAAAAATTTTTTTTTCAAACATTAATGAGACCTTTCTTATTTTATTTTAGGTGTTTTTTTTCAAAAGAATATTTTATATACGTGGCGTCACATGACGCCATCATCCATCTGAGGAAGATCTATGACCACTCTCATGGGACTGACTGAAAAATATTGCTAATTAGTGGTTCAAGTGAATTAAACACCTTTAAATTCATGTAAAAATTACTAATGTGTATCTACCTCTAGGTACAATGTAATAACCTGGCCAGCTTAAAAAAAACAAAAAATTGAGAAAGGGAAAATGAAAGGAACCTATGGATCCTGATTTCATAGAGCATTTCCACACAAATTAAATTTACTTCTAATTTTTAAATGAAACAGTTTTAGCTCCACACAGGAGGTCCTCAGGAAAATTATTCCTCTCAGGGTCTATGTCATCTTTGGGGATGCAGGTGGAGGGTATTTTTAGGATAGAAAGGAGAGGAAGTTCCGGGAAGCAAAAAGGTGTGATGAATGGGTAGGAATCTTGGCATCAGCGTGTCCAGGAGTGACGAAAGAATCTATCCCTCACATTGCAGTACAAGGCGAGGTTCCGGAGAGTCCTGCTGGAGTTTCTTGATTTTTTGACACGAGATTTTTGCTCTTAAATATTCTAAACGAGTTTTATTAAACATTTTCACAATTTTGGCTTCGATTTTATCGCTTTAAATATTAGCGCGCTCCTGTAACATTGGTAATTACTAGAGACCGGATTATATGCAACAAAAACAGCCCAAAATATGCATGAAAATCCATAAAAAGGGCCAAAATATGCAACATGAAATAGTACAGGAAGTCGTATTTTAAATATTTTTTATTCTAGTAAGCTATTAGTTCTCAAGGATAACAATCGTATTTTCGAAACTATCAATTACAAAACGTATTTAACAATGAAATTTACAATTTACCTTTAAAACGTATATGACTAAGTACTTTTCTAAATATTCAATGTTCTGTAGATAAATTTTGTCTATGATCGCTTGTAAGCGGAAAAGGAGCGTTCTACATCTTCTGATGTGACTGGACAGAATTTAAATTTGGGTGCGATTTTTGAACTTAAATGTAATGAATGCAAATGAATCAAATTGGGATAAAATACTTGGAGGGCTTTGCCTGCTTTGATCATGTAGGGGGCAGCATCTGAGATTAACACATACACATTTTCACCCGCAGAAGATTCAGGAAATATTTTTTTATACCCTCATTCACAAATCTGGCAATTTTAAATATGCAAGATCTCAATTTTATTGCTAAAGCTACTATTTAGACCCTTTTCAGAGACATCTAAATATGCAAATGCATAACTCAAACTGGGCCAAAATAAATGGCTTGAACTTCAGTACACCCAACTGCAATATCTTCTCGTATACAAGATCAAAGAAACCGCATGTATTTCAATATACAATTAATGAAATTATTCTCCAACACTTAAACCAAATCAAAGATCTAGGAGTTATTTACGACAGCAAACTAACTTTTCACCAACACATCGATGATTTAATAAGCAGAGCATACAGGCTTCTCGGCTTCGTAATTAGAATCTCATGTCCGTTTCGTAACACAAAAATACTGACGTTATTATATAACACACTAGTCCTGAGTGTGCTTGAGTCGAATTCTATCATCTGGGACGCACACGAATTAACATACACTTTACGCATTGAAAGAGTCAATTAAATTTTTTTTGTACCAGAGTCTCACTCCCGAGGACATCATCACAACCTCCTATATAGCAAGCCGCACTAATTTATTTATGACACCTATGGGGAGAGCTATGTGCTTTTGAATGCGGTGGATAAAAAAATTGATTTATTTTTTGTGTCCTGTAGCGCATTTGTAAGATTTTTGGCATTGCATATCGTCGGCCTACTGGCAGAGTCCACTAAGTCACGTTTTTTCATGAAATGACTTAAGTATGAGGTCTTATGTAAAAAATCGTCCTCTTTCGACTGGCATACTCCATTAAGTCGTATATTTAATCGTTTTCGATTTAAACGTGTTTTTAAATTCACACTAAGTCATAAATCCAATATTATTGGCAAGCAAAACACATTAAGTCAAACGTTTTACTCTACATGTCGATAATACATCGATTTAGATCGTTAAAATACAAGCAAAATCCACTAAGTAGTAGGCTTTGATTGACTTAGTGGATATTACTTGTCTATGGGTCTCATTTTTTAACACACTTCAAGCAATTTTTTGATAGAAATACAGAGAAAATTCGAGTGTGACAAATGTTTTTTTGCAAAACTCTCTGCATATTAAAAGTTTCTGTTATAACGGCTTTTAAAGTATGCAATTAATATGGAAATTTTATTAATATCGATATTCGAGGGCGAAAGGCTCCATCTAACAAAACTGACGATGAAAAGTGAAGCAACACATTCAAAGATTGAAAGCTTTCTTTCAGTAGAGAGCCACTGTTCACGGACATCCACAAAGAGGCAATATGTAGATTCCAAACTAAGCATTGCAAAAATGCATTTACTGTATGAATTTAAGTGTACAGAAGACGGTGATGACAATCCTGTTAGTCTTATAACTTACCGAAGAATATTCTGCCAGAACTATAACTTGTCCTTCTTCAAGCCGAAGAAAGATCAATGCGTCACCTGTACAGTATACAACAAGGCAGGTGTCCCAGAAAAGAAAACCCTTGAAGATAACTATCAACAACATCAAAACCGAAAAACTGCATCCACGAAAGCCAAAGACGAAGATAAGAAAAGAGCTATTGAGGATTCTACTTTCACGTCTATAACATGTGACTTGCAAAGTGTTTTTCAATTACCTTGCTCCCAAGTGAGCTTACTTTATTATTTGCGGAAGTTAAATTTGTATAATTTTACAATCTATGAGGCGGCACCTCCAAATAAGGGTCTCTAAGGTTACCTTTGGACAGAAAATAACGGGAAAACGGATAGTTGTGAAATTATAACCTGCATGGCCCTTAATTTAAAACAACTCCCACCGCAAATCACTGAAGTATCCATATTTTCAAATACTTGCGGTGGACAAAATAGAAATATACAAATTTCCGCACTTTTCCTGCATTTCGTCCAAAACACTTCCATGTGTGTTATTGAACAAAAAATTCTTGAAAGCGGTCATTCATTTATGGGAGTAGACTCAATGCAATTCAAAACAAAACAAAACATTTGGATATATTTAGTGTGCACGAATGGATCAACGTTTTTAAAATGGCTCGATCTTACAAACCAAAAAAATAAAAGCCTCCATATGAAACTAAAGAAGTTTTATTTACTTACAGATTTTTTAGATCTGAAAAAGTTGGTTGAAATGACAATAAAAAATAAGAAGATTGATGAGGATTCCAACATTGTCAAATGGCTAAAAGTTAAATGCTTTCGATATCAGAAAAAAATACCAAACGTTATAGAATATCTATTCCAGTGATTACAAGAGGATTTCCGTTGCCTCCCTTTCATGACCAATTAGAAATAAAATAACACGTGTATAGATTGAAGAGCAAAGCAATGTTATAATATCAAAGCTTTACACAAAGCCCATTCCAATATCAGTCGCAAAAAAAATAACCTGTTAAAACTATGTAAGACCAATATTATTCCACAAGCCTTACATAACTGGTATGAAAATATACCATGTTTAAGTAGCACCAAAAATGTATCTCCCGAGCCCAGCTTTTCTGATTCGGATGCTGAAGACGAGTGTACGAGTTACCTACACGTATACGCACCCCTTAAAAGCCGTTATAGCCGTTTCTTATTATTATAAAATATTGTGAATGTGTCTTTCAGTAAACACCAATAATGATTGGTAATTATTATTATTTATTTGTAATAAAACATATTAATTTTTTTTATTGCTTTCTTGGTTTACATATTTGTTTATTTCAACTAAATATTATAAACATTGCTTATTTTCACGTTGATTAATATTTTTATAATCTTTTTTATTTCATCTAAACACACACATTGTTTATTTTTACAGATATTTGTCATAATATCTTTTATGTGATTATTATTATCATAAATATTTATTTTGTAGCTTTGAATATCTGTATTTCAGTAGGTACCAACAATAATTTGTAATTATTATTATTTTATTTAAAAAAATACCTAAAAATAAACTTTTGTGTTATTTAGAAATTATTATAAGAAATAATAATTGGTATTTAATAATTAAATATTATAATCAAAATAATCTTAAAGCTATTTTGCAGCATTACAGTCATCAATTTGACAGTCATCTTAACAAGCAAAGCACACTAAGTCATTATTGACCGGTAAAAACCACTAAGTCCAGCTCATTTTTTTTTAAATCTTTGATTAGAGGTTGCTGTTATAGCTAACAACTAATATTGTGTATTGATAAGGTTCTCAAGGGTTCATTTTAAATTATAAAGTATTAAAAAAAAATCATTTTGGAGATATTCATCCACTTACAGCCTTTCCAAAATCGCTAAATATTAAAATGCGATTATCTCAGGATTGTGTTTTAGTGACTTAGTGGACTTTGCCAGTAGGCCGACGATATACACTGCATAAATGGTACAATTATAACGTCTTAGGCTATATTGCCTGTAATTTGTTATAAATAAATTTACAAATTATATGTAAATAAATAAATATGCAAATATGCATTTGCATATAATCCAGTCTTTAGTAATTACATATCTCTCCATCTTCTTCTTTTTGAGCGCGAATGCGGCGCCTCAACTAATTTGAAGTAAGTAATATAACAACTTTGGGTTTAATAACTTCTTGAACTCATTTGGAAATGGAATTAACGAGTTTTGCTCAATTGTTGCTTTACAAATTTCCCAGACATTTTCAGGAATTTGCAGGTCATTCCAATCAGATGCTTATATTACTCTTATTTAAAAATGAATGATCCATCTTCAGATTTGTGGTAATAAAGTGCGTTACCTTGTTGAAAAATTGCCAAACTATTACTTACGACTACATCCGTAACCTACTTACGACTATTTTGTAAGTTCAACGGCTAATCTATTTTCCTATAGATTTTTATTTCCTGACAAGTATCACCCCAATCTACACATCTGCACTACAACTCTGTCCGAAACGTTGGTTAAAGAAGAAGAAGAAAGCGCAACACAGCGTAATACCTCAAAAATCAACCATGAAAATACTTTTGGTCCTGAGAATCTAAAATTACATCAGATATCGTGATAATAACTCTAGTAACTTTTTCCGCACTGACTTATTCAGCTTTAGAAGTTCCCAACCAATATCGGCAATTGAAACGTGAGTCGCCATGTAATGTCATTGAGCGTCACGTTTATTTTTCAAGTGATGAAATAGCTTTCCGAAAATTTTAATATATACCTCTTTTTATTTGATGTCCGCAATAATTAACTAATTGACTCTGCAACAATCATACCTTTACAAAAATATAACAATATCACCTTCAGCCAAAGAAAAGTGGTATGTCTAAGCTCTAAATTCTCGATTTGGTAATTAAAGTATGCCCCCTAAGTTAAGCTCCAGAACCACTTAGATGTGCATTATTTACCATGAGTTAGACTTGTATGCAGAGGCGGCTCTAGGGGTCCAGAAGTGGAAGGTTATTTAAAATAAACAAAAATTTTAACAAAACAAAAAACTACTTCAAAAAATGCACTAAAAAGAAAAAAAATAATTTCGTACGATTGTTATTTTTGGAGTCGGTGTCAGCCAAGGTAACTACATACATAGGTAGTTAGGTGAGATGTGGAGATCTTGGCTGACACCGACTCCAAAAATAACAATCGTACGAAAAAAAAAAAATTCCAAGTCGTTTTTCGTTTTGTTAAAATATTTGTTTATTTTTTGATTTTAAGTGACGAGCGTGCGTAAAGAAGTTTTACTTCAAAAAAAGAATAATCAAAATCTGTTAACGTAATATTGACGTCTGCCGAGCACATATTTATTGCAAATTTAAGACATATATGGTTTTCTCATGGATCCCATTGTCATAACTGGACCAAATTTAAATGGGACCGCACGGGAAGCACCAGCTTTCTAATAAAAAAGAATCATCAATATCGGTTCACCCAATCAAAAGTTCTGTGGTAACAAACATAAAAAAAAAAAATTAAAAAAATACCGTCGAATAGATAACCTCCTCCTTTTCGAAGTCATTTAAAAATGATATTATGATATAATATCAGATCAAATACGATAATATTCATTTCACGAGTTTTAGAGTCAAATTACTTTATTTAATTAGTAAATTATTTCAGGCCACAAGCGTAAAATACGCAAAATCAACCAACTTTTATCAAACTATCTCTTTCAGACGCATAATTTCATCAAGCTCTCTCCCTCACGACAATGACGTAAACTGTCCTCAAACTCTGTTACTGCTAAAATAAAATAAAAAAATTTTCCCTAATATTTAATTAAATGAAGACAATATTATCGAAACTCAATCGAAAACGTGGAGACAGCAAAATCAAAAAAAGATATTGGCACCTCTGGGACACGAACCCAGGATCCTCTGCTTACATCCCAAGAGGTGCCAATTTCTTTTTCTGATTTTTCTGTCTCTACATTTTTTAATTGGGTTTTGATATTCCTTAATTTCGGCACAGTATCTCTGTTACGGTTCACAAGTTAGTTTGCATTTATGCTTGGTTGATTGTGTTTGTTGACATATTTTCTATGTTTTTTTTTTTTTTAAGAAAGACGGGTTAAGAATAACCCAACAATGTTTGAAAATCTCCTACTACCACCACAGAAAGCCGAAAATATTGCTTGTGTTGTGATGGAGGACTTAGCCAGCCGAGGAATCAAACAAGGGACGCCCGGGTGAGACCTAAGCGCTATGCCCACTCAACCACTGACCGGTCAAATTGAACTGCCTACAACATCCTTGCCTACAAACTGTAAATCAAAGTGTGACTGTGTTTGCGAACCCTTTCGTTGATTATAATCGTTAAAACAAAGTGTATATTTGTGAATTACTTGTGTGTTATTTGCATATCTAAACGTGATTAATAAAGCGTGATTAATTATTTTGAATTACAATGGAACAAACCAACGGAGAATATTATGATATGTTAATGTGTCTTGGACGAGCAAATGGAAATTCTACGAAAGCAGCCATCGAATATATGGAGAGATTTCCACATCGGAGGCATCCGGACCGAAGGGTCATTGATGGATTAAGACGTATTCATCGTACTGGAAATGTGCGTTCAAATATGGCCGATTCCGGTCGTCCAGCGATACGCAATCCTCGCATGGAAGAAAACATATTAACATGTTTTTATCAACAACCAGGACGTAGCCTTCGACCTGTTGGATGGGAATTAAATATTCGACACCAGGTGGTCTGGGATACAATCAAGAATGATGGTCAACCTCCTTTCTATTACCGATATGTTCAAGCAATATTGCCCATGGATAATATTCATAGAAGAGAATTTTGTCGAGACAAAACTTACTTACTTTTTAGAAGAGAATGGCTTATTCAGATGAATAGGCAAAATAAAGCGTTTATTGAACTATTTTGTGGATAGATGAGAGCACATTCAGTAGAGATGGAATGTTCAATTCTCGAAATAAGCATCAGTGGGCACATTTCAACCCTCATACAAGCGGCCCAGACACTTTCAATATCGGTAGTCTCTCAATGTTTGGGGGTGGGGGGGTCATCGGCGACAGAGTGCTGGGGCCATGTTTTCTTCCAGCACGGTTTAGTTCACAACTTTATTTGCATTTCTTACAGAACAAACTGCAGGAGCTTCTTGAAGACATTCCTCTGAAAACCATAAGGAATTTGTGGTTCCAGCAAGATGATGCTTCGCCTCACTTTGGGCTACAAGTTCGAAGATACCTCGATGAATAGTTCGAATGTCGGTGGATAGGACGTGCTACACCTATCGCATGGCCCGCGAGGTCACCGGATCTAACACTAATGGACTTTTTTTTTTGAGTTTTGTAAAAGGAAAAGTATACAGGACGGGGTGTCCTAATGTTGATACATTAAGATTACGTATCATTCAGTTGGAAAAATGTAATAATAAGTACTTGTCGAATGAAACTTGTTGAATTATTTGGCGGGTATTTGATAAGCCGCCATAGCTCAGTGGTCAGAGCTGCTGACCGGCAATCAGAAGGTCACGGGTTCAATTCCCGTTGGCGGCCAGTATCTTTTCTCGGAAGATTTTTTCAATGTAGATGAGTGTTTCAGGCTGATAATTATTGATTATAATATTGTTATATGCATTTGACGAGTTAAAAATTAACCCAGGTATGATTCGAAGAGTGCAACAATCAATAATAAGACGGGTCCAACTATGCTTGGAAGTTAATGGTGATAATTTTGAACAATTTTTGTGATTTGTGTTTATGTAAGTAGGTACCTACCTGTGCTAATAATTAAACTGTGCTTGGATGTGTGTGCACTACTACTAATAATTTAACTTGCTTCCTAACATCGTATGCAGGGACACTGGAGGTCTAGATTCGTTCAAACTTAAATGTAGGTAGATTCGTTCTTTCAAAAAAATTAGAGTCCTTGCGAGAGCCTTGAAGAGAGCCTTGTTCCACAATCATCTGTTACTTATACCAGGGCGGGTAAATGGTGGATAACCTCCAATGTCCTTGATGATAATGTGATAATGTTGAACAATTTTTGTGATGTGTTTTTGGATTGGAAACATTTATAAAGCATGCAAGTAGGTACCTACCTTTGCTAATAATTTATATATAGTTACATTATTGCCCGCCGCCGTTGCAAGATGACGGGCTGCTACATATCAAAGTAAATACGCTAATTAACCATATTGAAAAGCTTAGGAAGAGGTGAAATTTTAGAAGAGGCGGAAGAATAAATTAATAAGCCAATTGCGAACGGCTCTTTACGGCGCGCATTCATTAAAACATCAAATACCGGAAAAAAATTACCCTAAAGTAGCCGAAAATTTTTACTTATTTTTTAAATTTTAATTGTAAAAATGCTTAAATTGATAATCTTTATGTTTATGTGATGTAGGTTCACCAATTTTCCGCTTGTACTACGAGTTTCCAGACACCGTATATATACCATGCATCATCCCCAAATTCTAAAGAACAAATTTAACAAAATATATATTATTGCGAAATCTTAAAAATTACAAATAATAATTTGATAGGTCATGCCGGAAGACGTTAAAATTTATATGCTATGTTTGTTTAAATACAGAAAATAAAAGATTAGGTCTCCTACAAGAATCGAACTCAGGACCTTTCTTCGCTCCAAGAGGGATGCATCGAGGAACGGCTATGCTGCCTTTTTCTAACAAAACTTAAATTTGGATTTGAGGCCGATTTACCCAAACAAACATACTTTTTTTTCAAATATATTTATAATTTTTTTTTCTGACTTTATATCCGGGTTAAATCTTCCTTACAGGAAAAACTAAACCCTTCCACACACTTTTCCATAAATGATCATCTAGTCAATCCAAGCTATGCAAGTGCATAAATACAAAATAATATCAGAACAACACGTCAACCTACCAGAAACCAAATGAGAAAATAATTCACCGACTCCAGATATCCATATCAGAGGTTTTGGTTCGGTAGAACTCCTAGCTGGACCGATAAATTCTACTGATCCCGCAATATAAATATTTAAAAAAATCTTTCGTAATCCTGCAAGTATTTAAAATGACTGATTTTTTAATTTTTATATATAAATTCTTTGACAAATCTAATAAGCCTAAATTTTGAATGAGGGAGCTAGGTATAATGAGAGTAGCCAAAATAATAAACGGTTATATTTTATTAGTCTGAGAATGCAAAATTCTTTTAATCTGATTTTCTGAATCTGTATATTTTCTTATTTTTTCAGAAACAGATTTTTTTAATATTACAGGAATTTGGAATTTTGACATCAATGAAATAAGTTTTTTTTTTTTAATTTTTGTCGTGTAAAACTACATCGGTTCTATTATGACTTATTGTTCTGTCTGTTAGTATGGTTTTATCATATTATATTTTATAAAATTCATTTTCTAAAAATGAATTTGGTTCGTATTCATTTTATATATGACGGCAGTCAATCAAGTTATGTTTCATTACCAAACTTTGGTGAATTATTTTTAAAACCTGATTATGCTTAAATGTATGGCGCTTATACAGAACAGCCCGATATAATATGTTCTATAGTTTCCGGAAAAATCAAACATTATCTCAATTTGATTTGTATCTTTGATTATATGCTTCCTATAATTTTTAGTATTAATGACTTTATCTTGAATGGCAAGCATAAATCCTTATATTTCTGCGCTCAACTCTTCAATACTCAACCATTTGTTTGACGAAAGTTTGTCAACATACGTTTGGTTGAGATAATTGAAGTGTTTTACGTGAATAATTTTATTTGGCCAGAAATCTAATAATTCCTGGTTAGTATTTATAAGAATGTTGGCATTCTCATCATATAAATTGAAAAGTGTAAAGTTTCTATCTGCTTTGCAAATTATTTTGTGCATTTCTGAGCTATTAGCTTTCCCATAGAAAAAATCTTAGCATTTTTACCTAATTTTGTTTTAAAGATGTTATTTTGACTATACCTCTACCTTCTAAATTTCTAGGTAAATTAATTCGTTCTACAGATGAATTTGAATGATGGCAATTAAACTTTTTAACGAAGTTCTAATTAATCGTTCTAAGCTATCTTAATT
Source organism: Limnephilus lunatus (assembly GCA_917563855.2). Classification (NCBI taxonomy): domain Eukaryota; kingdom Metazoa; phylum Arthropoda; class Insecta; order Trichoptera; family Limnephilidae; genus Limnephilus; species Limnephilus lunatus. The sequence goes on along the minus strand of OU830595.1, from coordinate 15,836,382 downwards.
CGTGTTGGACCATTTAATTATACGAAATGAATTCGTTCATAGAGGTATTGCCCAAATATTTATTGCCTTTTCTAAATTTTTAGCAGATAGATTGCATTTAAAAAAAATTCTGATCCTTGTTTTAAATTTAATCCTAATATCATTTTTGATTGCGGGTATCCTAAATATTTATAAACCTCATCCCCTTTCATACTTTAAATTTTGAAGTTTCTAAATATACCCTCGTCTCCATCTACAATTTTACCATTCTCTGTATTGATCGTTGTACATTTATCTAATTTCTAAACCAAATGTCATTTTAATATCGTTTGAAAAAATTTTAACTACATTAATTAATTTTTTTTAAATTTGGTTTAGAATTCGAAAATAATTTTATTTCATCCATAAATAATTAATGCAAAATTATACCACTCTCTCTTGCATTACCAAACTTGCTTTTAATTAACATTTTATATAGAAGATTCAATGCTGAGCAAAACTGAAGATTACTCAACGAGTCTTCTACTACTATACCTTTTAAATTCAAGTTTTATTATTAATATTATTAATACAAATTTCATTTGTACAACATTAATAATTTAGTTTTGAAATTACAAAATACAGACCATTTAAGAATTCAATTTTTCACGATGCTAGTGGAAACCTTGGCAATTATTTGTGAATTATGCAGGCCGGATCAAGAGTGGCTGGTTAAGGGAGATTTTAACTCTCCAGCAAGACTCTCAGCAGGGTTTAGACCGCAGTGGAAGGAATAAAATCATTAGTACGTCACTTATGGACACACTGACACCCAGATTCTTACCCACCCCTCATACCTTTTTTCCTACCCAGAACTTCCTCTTTATCCTTTCCCTAAAAAGATCCTCCACACAGCATCCCCAAAGATGACATAGGCCCTGAGGGGATTTATTTCCTCAGGGCCACCTGTGTGGAGCTACTGTAATTTTTTTTTAATAATTATAAAATAATAATTATTAACAGTTTTCTAAAAATATCATTTTGTTCTATTAATTAAAAATATTATGAATAATTTATTTAAAAATATATATTTATAAGAAATTTTATGGGCATGAATATAAAAACCGATTAATGTTGAAACACAAATTAGTCTTCAAAAATTAAAATTTTCATCCAAAACACGCATTTTTTACCATTATAAAATTATTCCTCCTTGTATTATCAAAGTAGATAGGGCAAGACCATTATTTTAAAAATTATAATTAACCCACAAAAAACGTTAAATTGGCCTCTAAAATCATGTAAAATTGAATTGTGTAATTTAACTAACTAACTAACTAACTAACCATCACGCCGTTTCCCCGCAGGGGTAGGCAGAGAGGACGGACCGCCACACAACTCGATCTTGGCACACACTCTTTGCCTCGTTCACATTCATACATCGTCTCATACATGCTCTTCTATTATTCCGACTCTTCACATGGCCCGACTCAAGTATCTGATTCACTTGGTCGTGCCATGTCTTCCTCGGGCGTCCCCGACTTCTACCATTCACATTTGCATCATATATTCTCCTTACACTCCTTTCCTCGTTCATTCGCTCTACATGCCCAAACCATCGGAGAGTCCCTTTCTTAATCTTACACATCACGCTTACGTCAGCCTTGCATTCTTTGCGGATATCCACGTTTCTCTCACGATCGTACATGGTTTTACCACACATTCGCCTCAGGGATCTCATTTCTACAGCATTCAGTCTGCTTTCATCCTTCCTCTGCCAGTTCCATGCCTCACTGCCATACATCAGGGTAGGTACCAGCACTCCATTATGGACGGCTAGTTTCGCGTCTTTGGACAGTTTTTTATTACCGCCAACGGCATTCAGTCCTCCATTAATGGAGTTACCGGCATTCACCCTTCTTTCAATATCTCTATCAGCCTTCCCATCTTTCGTAAACATACTACCCAGATACACAAACTCATCCACCTGCTCCAAGTATTCATCATTCACAACTATATTGCATACTGTTTTCGTACTCTCTCTTTCAAACACCATGACTTTAGACTTACTTACATTCATCATTAACTCATTCTTCATACATACTTCGTTCATCCTAGACACGAGAGACTGTAGATCTTCCATACTGCTAGAAATTAGCACCGCATCATCAGCATACAAAAGGCAACATACTTCCAGATTACTCAATTTTGCGCCCAATCCCATCTCTTTCAATTCTTGCATACAATTATCCATGTATAGATTGAATAGCCACGGTGACATTACGCAGCCTTGTTTAACACCTTTTGTGATGTCAAACCACTCCGTAAAATCGCCGTTCACCCTAACACATGCAACGCTTCCCTTATATAGCGACGCAATTGCCTGAATGAGCTTCGTATTCACTCCGTACTTGGACAACACCTTCCATAGCTTTTTCCTGTCAACTCGGTCGTACGCTTTTTGTAGATCTACAAAGGCACAGAAGAGTTTCTGGTTTTTTGCAAGAAACTTCTCAGTGAGCATACGCAATGAGAAAATCTGGTCCATGCACCCCCTTCCACTCATAAAAGCACCTTGCACATCCCATATTTTATCTTTTGTTTCCATTCTTACCCTTTCAATCAATATTCTACCATACAGCTTGCCCACTGAACTTAGAAGGCTAATAGCCCTATGATTCCCACATTCCATACGTGACCCTTTACCTTTGTATAATGGCATGATTACAGCCCTTCTCCAATCTAATGGCGTATAACCCTCCTTTAAACATTGGTTAAAAAGTCTGCACAGCCATGTTAGAATAATACGACTATCTCCTTTAAAGTATTCGGCAGCAATATTGTCGAAACCCACAGCCTTGCCACTCTTCATGCATTTAATTGATCTTTTTATTTCATCCATACTGATTTCGGTAACATTCACTCCATCATCGTTCATAACCGATTCACCGCTGGGATCACAACCACTCGGGTTACTTTCGAAGACTTCCTCGAAATATTTCATCCATCTCTCTTTGATTTCATTCTCATTCGTCAACATTTGTCCATCTTTCGATTTTATCACTTTCATGCTTCCGTTCTCTGGACCACTCCGGGACCTTTTGACCTCCTTCCAAAACAGTTTTATGTTTTCTTGGAAGTGGTTTGTCATTTTGATTCTCTCTTCTTCTTCCAGGCGTTTCTTTCGTTCTTTCACCCCAACACTTACTCTTTTCTTGCATATCTTATACACTTCTTTCGCTCGATCTCTCTCTTCGCTTGAAACACTGCCAATCGCTATCAGACGTAACCATGCTTTCTTCTTCTCTGAGACCAGTGCTTTGATCTCATCATCCCACCATGCATCACCTTTTTTCCTACCTTGCTTACTTATTCCACACACATCTCTAGCATATTCGCATAGACTCACCTTAATGTGGTTCCATGTTTCCTCTATGCTTAGAACGTCCATTTCCTTCTCATTCAATCTCATTTCTGCACAATTCTCATATTCACTTCTGACATAATCGTTTTGTAGTTTTTCTATTTTGACTCTTGTTGGAGCTGATACCGTTTTCACCTTAGAGCGCCAGCCGCGAAAGAGGTTTACTTTTGACACCACCAGAAAGTGGTCGGTTTCAACCTCAGCTCCTCTGTAAACTCTTGTGTCCTCGGTAACGGCTCTCAACCTAGAGTCAATTACTACAAAATCGATTATCGATCTTTCAATTCCTCTTTCCCACGTATACTGATGGATACCCCTATGATCGAAGAAAGTATTCGAAACAAAAAGGTTCCACTCCAAACATACTTCAAGTATTCTATTCCCATTGTCATTCGTTCTTTTATCCCCAAACATACCTAAGGCCGAATCAAATCCGTCATGTCTAATACCGACCCACCCGTTCAAATCGCCCGCCATTATAATCTTTTCATTCAACTCTTTTAGTCTCATTACATCATTCACATTAGTCCAAAAATCATTTTTCACTTCATCACTTTCAGAATTAACAGGGGCGTAGCAAATAATAAGAAACACCCTTGTCAAACCAATTTTGAATCGGATCCACATTATTCTCGGACTTACACATTCATATTGCAACATACATTCAACCATTCTGGGAGATAGTAGCGCTGCAACACCCTGACAAGCCCTCTCCGTATCAGGTCTCCCAGACCAGATGAGGAACTTATCATTATGCTGCAATGTACCGCTCTCTTTTTTCATACTCTCAGTTATACAAAGTACGTCCAAACATTTGCCTTTCATTGTATCACATAATTCATTCATCTTTCTGAATTGTGTAATGGTCCATATAAAATAATTTAAAACACAAATAAATAAAACAGCAAAAATTCGTACTAGATAATAATAATAATAATTGAATAATTTATAGAGCGCCGTTTTTTGTGAAAAATCACCTCAAGGGCGCTCAAGATGTTCTGTACCTTTTGATAAAACATTAATATTTTTTTTTTGTAATTTGGCCTCAAATCTTGTTTTCAGGCATTATATTAAAACCACTATAGTATTGAAAACCCTTTTTTAACCGTCACACCTTTCTATTATCTGATCTTTCCACTAAATTTCAATTTGGGAGGCGGGTATGGGTACTTCCGGCCTGCTCATTCTCAATTCTCACTTATTCTAAAGTTAGGAGGCGGGTACAGGTACCATCGTTTGTGAACCATTTATTGAATAATCATTACCAATTTGTTGAAAAATAAACCGCTCCATTTATTGCCTTGTCTCGATAACCAACTCACATTTAAGATACATTTTAAGGTCTTCCGGCATGATTTACTGTTAATAGTAAAATTACCTGAAGTTTAAAAACATGTTATTTTACAGAAAGGAAGAAATAGTACCTGCGGCAATATGCCTTTACTGGCGGCCTCCTTCGCCGTATGACAGTTGGCGAATCGCCTGCACACTCCCGCCCTACCCGTGTCCACCATTGTACAGGTATCACCTGCAAACAAACATACACACCAGAGTTACAACACAACATGATAATGAAGGTTCTACCCACAATCCAAAAAGAAAGTTCGTTGGGGAGTATTTGAGGGTTGATGTGTGTCCGTCTACTGTTTGAGGTATCTTGAAGAATTCGAAGTGATAAAGTTGCAAACACTCAGAGTCGTTGGTATTCTGCCTCAACGACTCACTGGTATTTTGCAATGACGGTACTGTGGTGATAAGAGAGCCTAGAAAATCAATAAACGGTCGTATTGCCTACTGGATTTGTAATGAATGATGATTAGGTTCTGGGTACTGTACCTTCAACTGCTGTTACTGAAGGGCAGCATACAATCTGAATTGCATCCTCTAAGGCGCAAATCTGAAAAAAAAAGTTGTCTTCATTGTAATGTCGATCATTTAAGTGACAATGTTATTAAGATTAAAAAAATATGAAAGACACAGAAAAAAGAGATCAGATCTCCACCGAGAAACGAACTCTCCTGGATCCCAGAGCATCACTTCATCATCTGTGCTACTAAGATATCTTTCCCCTTAACAATTTTTTTTAGTATATTTTATTTAGCTATAAAATGTTTACATCTTATATCCAGTATATATCTACTCTTAAACTATTGTGATTATATTCCATTAGATCTACGTACTAAAATTTGAACTTTACAACGTTGAGACACAACCCACGAAAAACAGCATGACTTTTAGCTTCCTTAGCATTTACATGGAGATCATTGAACATTTTAAACCTTTAAAAGTAAAATCGCCTTGACAGCATACATGCTCTTATGAAAGCTCCTCTTTGTCTTTCCATATCCTCGATGTCTTTCAGGATGTCGGTGATAATATGTCCCACGTACTTTAAGCTACGACAACTGTCCATTTCCTTCCCTCTAGCCATATTGAGTTTGTTTTTAAATATATTCAAAAACCATGATGTTTGATTTGGAATTATTATACGGTTATGAATTTGGCAAAACCTTAACTTATTTGGAGCGTATGTAAAGACTTGCAAAAATTGCAAGGACGTAACAGTTTTTTTTAAGTTGTTGCTGTGTTGAGCTTATGTAAAAAAAGTACCTGGGGAGAAATGCCTTTATAGGCGGCCTCCTTTGCTGTCTGGCAATTGGCGAATCGGCTGCACACTCCCACCTTTCCTGTATCCACCATAGTACAGTTGTCACCTGCAAGCAAACAGACAAACCAGGGTTTCACAATACAACACAACATGGCAATGAAGATTCTACCCAAAATTCCGTAGTAATATTAGTCAGTGGAATATTTAAAGGTTGTTTCCTGCTAATCATGTAATATTTTTCCGGTTAATAATAATATATTGTTTTTCCTGTTAATAATAACAGTTAATAGTAATTTATAACAGTTTTGTGTTGATAAGGAAGACCAGGCAACCAAGCCTACTGGATTTTTTTTTAAGAATAACCCCACACAGGAGGCCCTGAGGCCCTTTTTAAACATTGCAATGTAAATTCATATTTTAATTAGTGCGCTTTAGAAACTTTAGAAATTAACAAAAAAATTAAATCTAAAATTAATTTAGTTAATAAAATAATAGCACCATGTAAATCACCTTAACTTACGATGTTTCTAAGTAACGTTGACTCCTCCCACCTTTCTCCCACTCCTCCAAAATCTCCCCTCTCACTACCCCACCTAATTAATTTTTGTACTTGTATAGAATTTTTAAGTTAATTTATTAAGTTAATCTATTTTATGTGTTATTATGAAGAAACCTTTCAAATATTCCAGTGATGCTCTCTTCAGGGAATTTAATGTACTAGATGTTCGACAATGTAACATTAAAAAGATAATAATTTATGCTCATAAAAATAAATATAAAATGAAGTCGAACACAAACATTAAACCAGAAGAAAGGGCATTAATGACCTTTCTATTCCAACAAGCAACACAGCGGCTTATCAAAAAATATTCTCATATCTGGGACCAAAATTACATTCCATTACAACTAAAACTGTGGAAGTTTCATCCTTCGGTCCAAAAATAACAAAATGGTTACTAGATCTAGGCAGGACAGAGTCAGATATATTATTAAAAAATGTTATCTGATAAAAATTATGTATTACGTGCGTCTTATATATTTTTTTGTTTCTAAAATTTTAAATTTCTTTTTCTTTGACTTATTTTTTTTCTTGAAAATTCACTGTTTTTCCAGTATACTCACTTCGAAAACACCCTTTCTTATATATTTCATACTGAATTGATTCTATAAGCTAATACGCGACTATATCATATATTATAATTGTGTAAATGCAATTTGTGAAGCTTAACATTACTTAATACAATATGAATCATCATGTACTTACCTACCCAATATGAATATGTCAATTTCACTGTTCAAGAACGTGAGACCTTCCTAGTTGAATAGTTAAGCTTCCTTATACTGAATGTATTTTATAACAAATAAAAAAAAAATTACAAAAAAAAAATTAAAAAAATCCCACCCGACGCCTGTGCTCTAAAGATTGAAACTGTCAACGGACCACCCGTGTCTGCACAGAGTCGAGAATTTTTTTCAGGTACTTTGAGGCTCCAGACCAGAGGTGGCTGCCAAATTAAATGTGATTTGTACAGGATTAACAGTGGTGTACTATTACAATATCTGCGGGCCCTGTACACTACGCCCAGTTTTTTAAGGGCTAACTTAACTCTGGCTTCGATGAAGCCCCCATACCTGAGCTGGTCACTTAGAGTTACACCAATCATTTCAATGGGGGGCCTGTTCGAAAGATTGTTGATGGAGAATCGATTTTCATTTAGATCCCTTTTAGACGTAATCAGACATGATTGGTTCTTTGAAATATTCAATTCAACGAGATTGCTTTTTTTTACGTGAGCTCCACACAGGAGAACCTGTGGAAAATAATTTCCCTCAGGGCCTATGTCACCTTTGGGGATGTTGTGTGGAGGGTTTTTTAAGGAAAGGAAGGAGAGAAGAGTTCTGGGAAGGAAAAGGGTTTAAGGGGTGAGTAGGAATCTGGGGTTCAGTATTTCGCGGTCATCCGCCTCCAAGACCTCGACACACCTCACGCCATGAACCCGGGCACCCCTGCTTAATCACCAAAAATAGCAAACCACTTGGAGTGACCTATGGCAGAGGTGTTGGTTATTCAATAAAGGTTCCCGGGGCGGCGGTACCCATTCCCGCCTCCCAAATTGATGTAATGTAAAATTTATAATGATTTATGAATTATGGCCATACCTTCAACAACCCCCTCGCAGCAGACAACTGGAACAGAGCCATCTAAAGAGCAAATCTGAAAACAAAATAAAATTCATTAAAACATGTAAACTTATATTTATATCCAGGTGAAGAAAACAATAGTTCTAAAGCATGTTGATATTTTATAATGAAAATAATAATATAACAAAGACTTAATACATAATAATATTCAATGTTTTTTTTAATATTATTTATATATTAATACATAATAATATATAAATAATATTAAAAAAACATTGACACTGCGCAGAAACGGGCGGTCCGTTTGATATATAATAATACATAATAATATATAAATAATATAAAAAAAACATTGACACTGTGCAGAAACGGGCGGTCCGTTTGATAATTGCAATTCTCGCACTTTTAGTGACATGAAGTTTGCGTTCGCTCGTGCAACTAAAATTTCATGTGTGATTCTTTTAATAATCTAGGACAGTGTAACGTATCAATTTATAACAAGGCGAGTAGGTACTGTTTTTTTTTCTTTTACTATCCGTTAAGTTTGACACTTCAGTGTCGGGAGGTTGGCAACGCGGGCGGAAAAGAAAAAGAAGGCAAGATGGCGGCAGACGTAGATTTACGGGATTTTTTTTGACGTCGTGTAAGAGCAGCAATTTTCGGAAGTGTGGCTTGGGAGGTTTGCTAAATGATTGCGAAAGTTAAACGATCAGCGATGGCAGTCGTAACGGGATGATTGCTTCATATAAACAGTTTTTTTTGTTCCCCTAGTCAGATAAGCCTAGTGCATGTGGCTGCCAAGGAACTGAGAAGGATGGTTGTCCGGTGCTTGTAATGCGGCAATCGACTTATGGAGTCTGGTAATCTCGAAGGTTGCTTGTAGCCGGAAAAAAAGAGCAAGGAGGAGTTTGCCTGGGGCGATGCAATCGAGGCGATCCGCAGCCAAGTTCTAAGAGGGAGACCATTTTGCTGTTGGTTTAACGGGACCAGGAGGCGATCCGCAGCCAAGTTCTAAGAGGGAGACCATTTTGCTGTTGGTTTATCGGGACCGGGAGGCGATCCACAGCCAAGTTCTATGAGGGGGACCATTTTGCTGATGGCTTGTCGGGACCGGATGGAGTTCGTGGCCTTTTCCAAGATTTTGCCGGAGCATCGCGTAAATACTAAAATCTCTCTCTCTCTCTCTCTCTCTCTCTTCCTACTGAAAGGTAATTGATTGTCCTAATTTTTTAATTAATAGAACCCGTGATAAATTATTGTTCTTTTAATTTACCCCGTCAAACATTTCCCACAGACCCTGAGTAGAGTGGGAGTCTCGCTTGGTGTGTGGAGTTGCGGATTGCAAGTAATGAGATCTGGTAACCCTAGTTGTAGTAGTCATATATGGCAATAATCTCCGGAATGAGGGCGACAAATTCACTGAACGATGCTGCCATTTTTCCGTTTATTATTGTCACCAGTTCTCGTTCACCTACAATTACTCTTTGTCTTTCAGTTTTAAAATTATTCAAATGTGAATTTTTCAGTAGGTATCATTTTTTTTAAAGTGAAAACTTCTTTAGCATCATCGTTGTGATTTGAAACTCGAAACGAAAAAGCTACACTCAAAAGAGATAAACACATACATCCATAGGATTTAGCCTGCGAGAGAATGAGATAAAATAATCGGTATTCTCGTTGTGCGGTGCTTTGTGGCCTCCCCGCTCTTGTCTACTTTAGTTTTTACCGTATGTGAACTCACAATTGTATTTTTTTCTTTTTTATCATTCAAACATGTTAAACTACTTTTGTAGTTTGTCAGCCGATACGAACGGACAATTTTTATGTAGTAACGTGGTACATTTTCAGCCTTAGTCGAGGGGTAAGGCTATACTAATTTATTAAAACTATTTTCTTCATTGTGATTTTTATGAAGGTACAATTTTAGTTAGAAATAATATTAAAAAAGAAAGAAGAGAGACATGCAGTGGTTAGTATAAGAGTATCAAGTTGCGGCTTCACCTGAGGAGTTATTCCTTTCAGGGCTGCCTCCACGGCGACGGGGCACTTAGATATCCGAAGGCATTTGCCGGCTCGCCCTGTTTCGGCTATGGAGCATCGATCACCTGCAAAAACAACATGACGGTTATACAAAAAGGGGGGATTATTATTGCGAGAATGGTGATTGAGTTCTGGATATCATACCTTCAGCTACTGTCACCAGAGGACAGCAAACAATATCCAGAGTGCCCTCTACAGCGCAAATCTGAAACACAAAGGTCTTTAATCTTCATTGTGATTTTAAGAACCAATGAAACAATGTTCTTATGATTGTAATTTCCAATGAAACAATATTATTGTGATTTTAATATCAACGAAACAATATTATTGAAAGAGAAGATTATAATAATTAATAATCACTGTACTACTGATCAACTGTACAACTTTTTTTATCTTCTGATCTTCCCTTCAACTCCAAACCCTTTAATATCAATTTTGAGTTATCTTGCCAAGAGTTTCTTAATGATTTATTATTTTTATTGATTTAGAAGAAAGCGTCAGAAAGTTCGAAAGAGGGCATTATTATTTATTCATGAAAAACCTCTGATTAAGCCTTCGTGCACACAGTACAGTTGTATAAATCTCAAACATAGGCAACATTATTTAATGCCTTGTTTATACGGTGCTAGTGTTTTAGTGGTGTAGTTAAGGTAACTAATGCACCGTCCTCCCAGTCCTGTCCAAACGTGAATTTATTATTTACCAATATGGAGGAAATAAAATTTTCCTCTATGGATCCCATCAGATCCCGTCTAAAACTACCCGACTAAATTCTGACATCGTGTGGACAAGGTATAAGTAATATTTTTAATGATATGTTGTAAGTATAATGGTTTTACTGTACTGTTTGACTAATATTATGAATATCAAGTTGTTTTTATTGTTGCGTTAAGTTCTTCGATGGTTATCTTCTTCAAACATTGTTTTATCTCCTGGCCTACAAATCGAAATTGCAAATGTCAAGGTGGGGAGGGCAACCTTGTTGTTAATTGAATCACTTTGGATGTCGAACAATCCGGTTGCATTCAAATTTCAAACATTGTTCTTATTAATATCACACCTTTGTTTAATATGCTCCATTTTGATGAAATTAATAATTTCATGATGTTTTTCTTTGGAAGTGTAATTATTATTAACAGTTAGAAAAATTGCCGCAATTTTATAAAAATGTTACTTTACGTAATGGAGGAAAAAAGAGTACCTGTGGGGAAACGCCTTTGTAGGCAGCCTCTCTCGCAGTCTGGCAGTTGGCGAATCGACTGCACACTCCAGCCTTTCCTGTGTCTACCATCGTACAGTTATCACCTTCAAACAAACAGATACACCAGGGTTACACAACACAACAGGTAAAGGTGAATAAACTGTATGAAATGAAAGTAAGGTACCTTCTCTAGGGGTAGTTGTGTTTGCCTGGCATCTGGCTTGCAGTCTTGTCTCTTGCCCTGGTACCCAGGGGCAGCACACTATCAGCCTGTTCTCCGGAGAGGCGCACACCTGAAAATACACCACATTGTATTACATTATCTTCATATTCTTAACGCATATTTTATTTTCTGCTATCTTTATGTATGATTGCGAGATTCAAACCCAAAGAAAATGCTATTTAGATAGTGTCTGGATAAATCTTTATCGGATATCGACATCATGGCGCAGTGGTTAGCGCATTTACCCGGAAAGCGAAAGGTCCTGGGTTCGAGTCCCAAAGGTGCAAATATATTTTTCTGATTTTTATATTTCCAGATTTTTTATTGAGTTTCGCTAATATTGTCTTCATTTAATTAAATATTGCAATTTGAGGTTTTGCTCATAACGTAAAAAAAAGTTAAATAATTTGTAGGAATTTTTAGTGGCTAATTTGACCAGTAGTGTACATGACAGACAGAATATTCTGTAGTGTTAGCAGCACATTCAAATTCTGCCGCCGCAGTATTAAGTTTGCTGATTTGCCGCCAGAGGCGCTACTCTCGTCTCTGTCGGAACCGCCGGCAGAGGCGCTGCGCACATCTCGGTCGGCAAGGCAGGGAGTGAAGCGCTACCAGCGGGCATTCAAAAACTGAACGGCGCGAAGAAAACACAAGCGAATACTTTGTTTACGTTGCATCGAAATAGTGTTGAGAATATTAGAGAGAATAATTTTTTTTTATATGAATACCGCACAAGAGTCCCAACTGCTCCCGTCTGAAGCTAGTGAGACTATGGCATCCCAATTGGGGGTATGTTATGAGGCTGAGGGTAGTGAGGAGGGGAAGGAGATAGGGAAGAGGAAGGTGGGGAAGTACCTGGCTATTCAGATCTGGTCACCAAACACGGCTAATGCCATTTCAAGCAACGTTTCAATTCTGAATGGTGGTCTTACACCAAGGCGATACAGGGAGTATCTTCCACTCTGGAACGTGCCGCAAATATACTATATATTATTTTTAAATGAATAAATTGTGAAATAACACAAATTAATCAAATAAAATGTATTTGCCACGCCGGGATTCAATCCCTCGACCTTCGGTGTGCGAGTCAAGCGCCTCGCGCCGGTCGTCATTTACAAGCAATTAGCGCCTTTTCATTGATATAAATTGATAACAGTAGTATATAATGGGCTGTAGTAGTTAGACTCGCTCCTATTGGCTAGCTCCCAAATAGCCAACACGTATTGTGATTCTCGCTGTGCAACTATTATACTCGACCACGCGCATCTCTAATTAAAGTGAACCAAACTACCCTGACAATACACTTCCCCAACAGAAAGATTTTTTGGGCTCCAACCGGAAGATTTTTAATCCGTTTCCGAGCTGCATCTTTTCTATCCATTTCATTCCAACAATAACAAATAGTTTTACGTCCGAGACTTTCCAGTGTGATAGAATGGTAAGATAGAATAAACAAAAATTTTAACAAGAAAATATTATATATACATTATTATTTTGTTTTTGAATAGTTTTTTTAAGTCGGTTTTTTTTGTTAATTTTTTTGTTTATTTTATGATCTTTAGGGAATTTGAAGAAAGTTTTGCAAGAAAGTTTGGCAAGAAAGTGTAGAAAATAAATTATGGCGCTGCGATCGTTTTTTAGGTTTTAAATGGCAACACCAAGATGGCTCATAAGACAATGAATGTATGTTTTTAAAAACATTTCGGCCAAAATGCATATTTCATGGCGTATTTGTACTTTCAAAATTTTTGCACAAAAAACCGGAATTTAAAAGAAGTAAAATAAAACAAAACAAATTTTAAGTGGGAGTTTATTTCGATATAAAAACGTAGGTACTTAAAATTTTGAGTCTATTAATTCAACACACGACATTATTGTCTTCGTCCTCATGTTATTCTTCTTCTCCCGTATCTTTATCTTCATCTAAACTTATTATCAGTTCATCGATATCAACATATACAATATAGTACTGCCTCGTGCATAATATTCTGCCTCAATTTTCATCACGTGTTTGCAACAATTTTTGCAATCATCATCACTTTTATGCTATTACATATAATTATTATTATACTATTTTCCGTTTTCCAGGTGTTTCAAATTTTCCATCTGCCTTTTCCCCTTCCTTGACGATTCATCTTACTGTTGATTCAGATTTACCTGTGTGTGGAAAACATCATTAAAATTATTATTCTATTGAAGGGAGTTTAAAAAAACACACTAGAAAATATTCATTTAGAAAGAAAATTTAAAACAAGGAACTTTTCTATGAATTTTAAGAAGTTGCATATTATTATCATTTAAAAAAACAATTGAGTTATTCCCTTTTTCTTGTGGCCAAATATTAACTGTCAAATGAAAATGTCAAATTCGGATTTTTACAATAACCTCAAATCAGATTGTAATGGTTATAATCGCTCGAAAATTGGCATAAATCTAGTAATACTAATGAAATTTATTTAAAAAAAACTATACTACGTACCATTCATTTCTGCAGTTCATTTGTAAACTTCTTCCAAATTAGATAGGAGCTTCTTCGCACGATATTCAGCTAGAAAGCGTTAAAAAATGCAGTATATAACATCTCTTGCACCACTACGTAAACCAATACGTTCATTTTTATTCAATTCAAACAATGCACAGGCAAACAATGAAAAAATAATTATTAAACGAGCGATATTCAGTGTGTTCTACACGATTTAAGTCAGTAAAGCCAAGAGCCATACAAAACGTCATTGACAAAGCGAGTATTTCGGTGTTACCATGGTAATGAAAAAACTTAGTTCCAAATTAATAAATTTCTAAACTTGCTTGCCAAACTATTCAGTAACTAATTTGTCTGAATATGGGTAGACCTACTAAACTTGCTGCTCATATGAGACAGACATTACTTGACCATAAAACGACGTTAAGGTAGGTGACTCAAAGATCCGGATAGCCTATAAAAGATTCGGCCGAGTATCGTTAATTTGCGCCTAAGAATTGAAGAGTTCCGTTACTTTGTCTTGGATCCCATAATCAGAACCTAACCAAACTTTCATTAAACTACCCTTGAAGTACATGCTTTCCAATAAAAAAAGAATCATCGAAATCGGTTGGCGTGATATTGAGTTATTCGTCCATTTGTTGCGCACGTAGGTACTGAATGCAAATTTAAGACTTATATGGTTTTCTCATGGATGCCATTGTCAGAACTGGACCAAATTGAAGTGGGACGCACGGGAAGCACCAGCTTTCAAATAAAAAAGAATCATCAATATCGGTTAACCCAGTCAAAAGTTTTGAGGAAACCAACATTAAAAAATACAGTCGAATTGAAAACCTCTTTCCTATTTAAAGTCGTTTAAAAATGCGACATTGTTGATATTTTTGTACCTGAAAATAATTGTTTAATCATGTCGTATTTTTCAAAATAACCACTCTTGCTCACTGAAAAATGAATAGAAAACATTCGGCTCGGAAACGTATAGAAAATCTTCAATTATTATATGTATACGCACAAAAGTACCTATATAATAATACAAATATGTATAAGATACATAAACAAATTGAAATTATAACAGGACGAGTTCTCTAGAAAATATTTGAAGAAGGAAATAAACAATACCCACCTTCATTGTTGTTCCTTGGAAATTCAATACGAATGTCTGCATTGGTGACAACAAATATTATTTCATTTAAAAAGAAGATAACACTAATATTCTAAACGAAAATATGAAAGAGAACAAGGCACAGAAAAATATAAAAAGATAATCGTCGCAACTGCGACTCGAACCCAGCACCTCTCGTCTGACCGGGACGTGCGCTTTATAAATTCAGCCATTGCCGCCTTCCATCAAACCGTCATAATTGTCCATCTCATATTTCAAATTTAAGAATTAACAATGGTCGCACGACGCAGGTCTAATCAATAATACCAAAAAAACTAAATTGATGGCGTACGGTCTCCACATATGCTTCATTTCAGATAACGCCATAAATAATATCTCATGACTTGATATGTATTCATCACTGCATGTGCGATAGTATTGAACTGGTAAATGAATATATTTATTTAGGAGAGACTGTTGATTGCAACTTCAAATGGGACACGCACATAAACAAAATTTGTAAAAGACTAAGGGCGATAGTTACGCAGAATCAACTTTACGGACAGTTTACGGTATGGATGACTACTTGGGGACACTTTTGCAAAACTAATGTAAACCACCTACAATCAATACAAAACGCTATGGTTAAATTTCTAGTTCCAAAGCATATTTTTTCACAGAGACGAACATATCTTTGTTGTTTCGGAATTTAACTATCTTACCGGTGCAGGCCTTATTATTTTAATTCAGAATATACCTATCTGAATCTGATTATAAGAGGAAAATGGAACATAAACAATGAACATAATGCTGTCAGCGATCTCCAAATTATAAGTGCCAAAAATATTTAACATGTTACCAAGTAATATTAAAAATTATGATTCTGCAAACAGAATAAGATATATGCTGAAACAATGGTTACTAAGTAGAGACAGGGCCGGATCTACGAAATCTGGCGCCCTGTACAGTAGGTACCGATGGCGCCCCCCCCCCCCCCTACATTTTTATTTGGATTAAAAATTTGTTCACCCCAATTTTTTTATTTTTTTTTATTTAATTTTTTTTTTACACTAATTTATCAAAAAAATCAAGACATATAAAGGGTGTAACTTTTCCAAGTGACCTGGCAGTAGCTCTCACACTCGTTTTTTTTAAAGAGAGAATCGCCAGGAGCCCTATACTCTCTGAATCTATTGGGTAAACATAAAATTATGGTGCTATTTTAATTATTTTAGGAAAAACTCTTTTTGCGAGTTATGCTTTAAAATAATACAAAGAATTGTTTGTTTGTGCCCGTACCATGATTTAAAATACAGGTTACGAGACAATGTGGGTGGTTTCGCTGAACTAGGTCCATCAGACATTCTTGAGATTTACTGCGTTTATGTATATACCCAACGCGAATATTAATAGAAAAAGCAAATACAAATCGTTCTCATGGCAACGTACAACACAAGAATAGCATCTACAGCTTCTGACTAACTCTAAAATCTACCTAATAAGAATATAACCTCAAATGTGTACCTTGCATTTCCCCTGTGTTGAGCGAACAAACACCAAATTGAGCGAACAAACACCATTCAAACACTAAACACTGACGTATGATATCAACGGCTTACGAAAGACGCTTACACTGACACCGTAAAATAACAAATCCAACAAATCTAATACATATTAATTATACATTTCAAACTTAAAATAATATGTCAAATCAATGATGAAACTGTCAACACGTTGCAACCTGGAAATCCTGCAAACCGTGCGATGCTTTTTTTAATGGAATTTACTTAAGATTTCATAAGAAAATGGTCTTTAACTACCTTCTCCTAGAGACTTAAATCGTACAAAATAAAACAATAGCGAGCGTATGGACGACACACTAACAAAAATTGTCAGCATTTTGAAAGGCGCAAGTCGGTTTGTTTGATTCACAGGAATAAAAAAACTGCGCTGTGATTGGTTATTGAATTTGGATTGCACCCATTCGTCGTAAAAGATATATGGAAAAATTGATCTTACGTTTAAACTAAATATATGTAATTTGTAAAAAAAAAATCTGTAACTGACTATAAATTCGTAAGCCGTTAATTTCAACTTGATGCGTGCGCATTCTTTTTCTTTGGAAAGTGTTGGTAGAGCGTAATAATTATTTCGTACTATGGGTAATTTTTAAACGATTCAGGGAATATTATAACTAAATTTTAATACAATATTTATTTTCTCACGGCGCCCCTTCGGAGTTGGCGCCAGGTTTTTTTGCACGTTTTTGAACGTATGACAGATCCGGCGCTGAGTAGAGATGGTCTATGTTAAGTCATGTGTGTTAATTGTGACAATCTGTATTTTTTATTGGTGTTCCAGATTTTATGTCCGGGTTAAATCTTTCCCAGATGTAAGACTAAACCCTTCAAATGATTATCTAGTAATTCTACGCAATGTAAGTGCACTATATAAGTATAATAAATACAAAACAATACAAGAACAATACGTCAATCCACCAGAAACATAATGGGAAAATAATTCACCGACTCCAGATATTTTCATATCAGAGGGTTCGGCTCTGATGAAATCCTAACTGGACCGATAAATCCTACTGATCCATCAATATAAATATTTAGATAATCTTTTATAATCCTACATGTATTTAAAATAACTGACTTTTGCTTTTTTTATATATAAATTCTTTGACAAATCTAATACGCCTAAATTTTGAATGAGAGAGCTAGGTATAATGCCAGTAGCCGAAATAACAAATGGAAATATTTTTATATTCTGAGAATGCCAAATTCTCTTAATCTTATTTCCTAAATCTGTATATTTTTTTTTCAGAAACAGTTTTCGGAATATTACAGCAATTCGGAATAGCGACATCAATGATATCTATAAGTTTTTTTTTTAAATTTTGTCATGTAAAACTATTTTGGGTCTGTAATGACTAATTGTTCTGTCTGTAAGTATTGTTTTATCGTTATAAATTTTATAAAATTCATTTTCTAAAAATGAATTTGGTTCATATTCATAATATGGTACATTACGGCAGTCAACATGTTATGTTTAATTACCAAACTTTAGTGAACTATTTAAAAAAATGTATAATATTAATATTATATAATATACTTAAATTGTAATGGAAGATTAACATCCTATTAACAAACTGTTTAATTGCGCAAACTGTTTAACGGGATTGTACCTTGAAAAACAATAAAAAAAAAATAAAAAAAATACTATTTTTGCATATCATGGACAACAAACTACCTTTTTCATTGGAAAAAATCGTATTAAGAACTGGTGTATAACCTAGATAGCGTCGCGGATAAATATTTCCGCATTTATTTATATGGAACTTATTATATATTTTTGTTTTTCAATTATTTCTGGCTTTTAAAATTACAGAGAAAGGAAAAGTGAATTTATATATTAATTTTATTTAAATGTACAGAATTATATGGAAGATTGGAGTCGAGTTCAGACTTAGAAGAGATGAAATGTTGAATGGATGGGAGGCAATTTTAGATAACGCTGATAAAGAGATGATATTTATTTAGGGAGGGACAACCAAAAAATATGTGGTTTAAAGTGCCCACATCTAGACCACAGAATGTACAATCTGGGGAGTCAAGGATGTGAATTTTAAAAAGGTGAGAAGGAACGGAACAATGTCCGATTCTCATTCGAATAAATAAGTGAGGAAATTTATTTTTAAGAAAAATGGGGGAGTTTTTGAAACCATGGTTTTGATGGGATAGTCCTTTGTATTGAGGCGTAGCGGGCTTCCTTGGATTGACTAACAATGTTCCAATACTCTATCCAAACATTGCGGGATCTATCTTTGATGATGGAAAAAATATCAGATAGGGGAATATGGTTTACGAGGGTAACAATAGGGTTGGACGCTCCTTGTTTTGCCAAAGAATCGGCAATAGCGTTACCCACTATGCCAACACGTCCAGGGATCCAAACAAGAATAACGGGTTTCCAGAGCTTTGAATGGAGGCTATCAGCACTCTAATAAGACATACAAAGTGATCATCAGGATGAAGAAAAGGACAGGGTTTAAGTTTTTGGAGGGAGCTGAGAGAGTCAAAAAGAACAAGGGAATGTTCACAATTATTTTTGATTATATATTTGAGTGCTTCAATTATTGCAATGCACTCAGCAGAAAATATTTAAAATTGGTTTAAAATTAAATAAAATATTCTATCATTAGAATTATTGTGGTAAAAGTTAATACCTATACCACAGGTAGGAGAGTCTGGAGATTTGGAGCCATCAGTAAATAAAAGAGAAGAGTTGGGCCATTTAGAAGAAATAATGTCACTAAACATATTATTAACAGTATGGGCTGGGAGATTGGAATGACTTTTAAGGATGCCGATCCCTACTAAAATTGTTGGGGATCGGGTGAAGTGACTATATTTTAATTTGTATAGTGGAAGAAGATCATTTTGGATAATTTGAAGCTCTGAGAGAGAGCGAAATTTTTTACAGATGGCAGGAAGAGGTTAAGTTTGAGCTCTGATTGTAGATGAATGTGTTGAGTCTTTGAACAACGAAACTCTGGGAATAACCTGATGACATTTAGAATTTAAACATTTTAGAACAAATTTGTCAGCAAACAGTTGACGCCTTAAATAAAGTGGGGGATTAGAACATTCCACTTGAAGGGAATTGATGGGGGACGACTGCATCCCTCCAGTTATTATTCGCAATGACTTCGATTGAATTTTATCTAATTTACTGAGTGCATTTTCAGATGCAGTACTAGGGCAGGCATAGTCGAGATGACTTCGAATAAGTGCATTGTAAAGCAACTTAATGCAGGTAGGGTGAGCACCCCACCAAACGCCAGTCAATGATCTGATGATATTTAAATTTTTTTCACATTTAGTAACTATATTATGAATATGGGAAGACCATTTAAGTTTCCTATCAAATGTTTTTCCCAAAAATTTAACTTCAGAGGCGTTAGGGATTGGAGAGTTTTTAAATAAAATTTCATTAGGAGAATTTTTATGACGGTTTGAGAAGGTGACACATTGACTCTTTTGGACTGAAAGTTCCAGACCATTTAAAATGAGCCATGTGCAAAGGGCATGCAAGGCTTCATTAAGATATTTGACGGCGAGTTGAATGAGAACATATATTTATCTTTTTATAAAAGTTTAAATGTATATTCAATTTTTTATAAGAACAACTCTCTTTTCATTATTTTTATAAGGTAATTCCCAATGACAATTATGAAGATTTGATGAAAGGTGTCAATGGATGAATTGGTAAATTGACTGAATTGGCACGTCCCAGTTAGAGCATTAACTTTTTATATTTTTCTTTTTCTTATCATGAGAATCAACTGTCGGGGGATCAACTTTCGGGGGATCAACTATCAGGATCAACTGTCAGGATCAATTGTCGAGGATTCAACTGTCGAGATCAACTGTCGGGATCAATTGTCGGGATTCAACTTTCGAGGATTCAACTGTCGAGATCAACTGTCGGGATTCAGCTGTCGAGGATTCAACTGTCGAGATCAACTGTCGGGGTATCAACTGTCGGGGGATCAACTTTCGGGGGATCAACTATCAGGATCAACTATCAGGATCAATTGTCGGGATTCAACTGTCGAGGATTCAACTGTCGAGATCAACTGTCGGCATCAACTGTCGAGATCAACTGTCGGGATCAACTGTCGAGATCAACTGTAGAGATCAACTGTCGGAATCAACTGTCGGGATTCAACTGTCGGGGAATCAACTGTCAGGGATCACCCGACAGTTGATCCTCCGACAGTTACCCCCCCCCCCCCCCCCCTCCCCCCCCCCCCGAAAGTTTAATTATTATAAAATCATATTTTTTGTACATTATTTATCAATCGGACTTAAAATCGACATTAAAAATAGGTACAATTAAATAAATAGTTTGAAAATGGTTTATTTACAGTGTCAATTGTTTGTACTTATACGCTCGTATATATGCAGTATATAGACAAGTTGTTATTTCCTTGATGCATTTGAAAAAAAAATTATTGGCTCCACACAGGAGGCCCTGAGGAAAATAATTCCCCTCACCCAGTGGAGGGTATTTTTAGGAAAGGAAGGATATGAAGTTCTGGGAAGGAAAAGGGTATGAGGGGTAGGTAGGAATCTGAGGGTTAGTGTGTCCAGGAGTGGCGGACGTATAAATTCATCCCTCCCACTGCGGTGCAATGCGATATTCTGGGAGAGTACGGCCGGAGAAGTCGAAGGGATTCCCTCGACCATTCTTTCCCGATCCGGCTTGCTATGCAGCTGGTGGGCAGACGCATCCGCCACCAAGACCCCAGATAAACCTCGCCCTATGAACCCGGGCACCTCTGCTCAGTCAACAAACGTAGCGAACCACTTGGGGTGACCTATGACAGAGGTGTTGGTTATATACATATACCCCTTCGGGAGCACTTAGTTATATTTTGTGTAAGTAGGTATTCCGTATTTTTCCCAAGCCTACTGCATATTGTATATAAGTTTGCCGGTGATCAACGGTCATCTTAGACAAGAGTGGGAGGCTGCGAAGCACCGCACAAAGAGGACACCGAAACCAACAAATCTCATTATCTCGCAGGCTAAATCCCACAGGTGTAAGTATTTGTCTCTTTCTAGTATCGCTATTTTTCGTTTCATCGAGTTTCAAATCACAAAGGTGCTAAAGAGCTCAAGAAATAGGTAAAAAATATAACTTGACATGCAGAGAGATTATATCTATGTGACTTCACCTGATAAGGCAATCCGTGAAATGCCGCTTCCAAGACGGCGGAGCACCTCAAGATGTGTCTGCAGACACCCGGCCGGATGGTTCCCGCCATGACACACAGATCTCCTGTAACGTAATACCAGAACCAAGTGAGAGAAAGGAGAGGAACCCGCGTCCTCTGGATTCTTAGCAGAGGATTTTACCCCTCGACATCACAGTTGGTCATAAGTTCACGATCACAGATGGGTTGTTATTTGGCCATCTCAATGTGATCTTTTAGTTTTCTAGATTTTTCTTTTGCATTAACTTCACATGAGATAATTTCACAAAACAATTTCCCTCAGAGCCTATGTCATCTTTGGTGAAGCTGTATTGATGGTCTGTTTACGGGAAACTAGGAATGACCCTGGGTCTTGAAAAAAGTCATTTTGTATGAGATAGAAAACTCAGTGGTTTGCAAATCGTTCCACAGCAGAACTGTTGAAATCAGAAACGATAAGTAGAAAAGACCCATTCTAATGAAATAAAGATAGAGTGTTTCCTGATTGTGCACTTGTGATAAAGGGATCAATAAAATAATATAAATAAATAAATACAACTTATGAAAACCAATATAAATCCTTTCGTAATTTTGTCACCAAATTAATAATCAAAATTAAAACTGCATTTTATTTATAATGATAGATTTAAAAATCATTTTTCAGACATCAAAAAGACCTGGGATGAAATAAATAAAATTCTTGGACGTAGGACAAAGAGTAACTGTGATTATGTAATAATAAATAATAATAATAATAAATTTATTTCAGATAAAAATTATACAATTAAACATATGTGGAAACTTTGACTAGCCAACTAGGAATGGATTCTGTTTTAGGCCAGTTAAATTGACAAATTTAGTTCATATCATAAATTTTATCTTACATTGTTTAAGTATATAACATATTATTTAAAGAAGGAAAAAGGTGTTACAATTGAATTCCTCATACAAGCTTTAGATAAATACCTACACAATTTTGTACTTATGAAAATTATCATATAAGCTTTAGATAAGTACACAATTTTGTACTTATGAGAAAAAGAATACCTAAGTGAAAAGAAAAAATGAAGAATGCTTATGTTAAATGTGAATGTTTTGGAAAATGGAAAATGGGAAGCGTAGTGATATAAGTTTATAATCTAGATGGGGGATTAGAAAATAATCGATCTCATAAATTAATAAAGAATAGACAGTTATGTTCTGTAATAACTAGATATATGTTAAAAGATCAATCTGTGGAAATTGTGATAAACCAATTTGCAAACTATTTTTCAGACAGCATTTCTTCAATGGTACATACCTAAATGTGATTTTAGAGCGTCAAATATCATCCCTCTAGAATCACAACATAGCTTGTACATACCACGAGCGTCACTCGCAGACATAGTGAGCATTGTGAAACTTTTCAAAAATTCAAAGTCTCCCGGCATAGACAATATTCGAATGTTTGACATCAAACGAAACATAGATATCTTAGGCCCTATCTTAACTCATCTGATTAACACAATTTTAACACAAGCAGTAATACCAGATGAACTCAAGTGTAGTATTGTCAGACCTGTTTACAAAAGTGGAAAACATACTGATGTAGGAAACTATAGACCAATTAGTATACTACCCGCTATAGAAAAGATTCTCGAGAAATACATATCGTTAAAACTGACTAAATACTTGGATTGCTTTTCTTTAATAGATCCCAATCAATATGGATTCCAAAAAAAAAGTACCGAAATGTTACTCCAGGATTTTTCTAACTATATAAATAACGAATTGAAGAAATTTTTGGAAAGAAGAAATTTTTTTTTGGAGGCAATAGGGGTAAGAGGAAACGTGCTCAAACTATTCAAAAACTTCTTAACTAACCGCCGAATCAAGGTAAAAATATCTGATAAATTTAGTGAAACAAAAAATGTCAAAACTGGAGTTCCACAAGGGTCAATTTTGGGACCAACACTTTATTTTATCTTTGTATCTCTTAAGACAAAAATATATTCTTTTGTTAAATATTTTGTATACGCTGATGATACTGCACTTGTCACATCCCATGAAAATTTGTCTATTGCAATGAAATTATTGCAGCTAGATTTAATTTCTTTATTAAAGTGGTCACATGATTATGGTCTACTAATCAATTCCAAAAAAACAAAACTGATGCATATAAGATCACCACATGCCAAGTACAGCGAGACACCCGTAATCATATCTCACTCTTTCGATTGCATTCACAACAACATCACACAGCCCTGTTCATGTACAAGTATCGAATTAGTTAATGACTATGTGTATCTAGGAGTTACAGTAGATTGTAACATGAAGTGGAATGTACACATTTCCAAACTTTGTAAGCGCCTCCGATCTAATGTAGGTAGACTTTTTAAGATAAAATGTTATGTGCCTATAAAAACAGTAGTTCTTCGTACGTGTATTATTATTTTAAGAAAATTTTTTTTAAAAAAAGAACATAATGTTAATACCGCACAAGAGTCTCAACTGCTCCCGTCTGGAGCCAATAAAACTATTGCGTCCCGAATGGGGAATGCTGTGAGGCTGAAGGTAGTGGAGGGGGAGTAGATGAGTAAAAGGAAGGTGGGGAAGTACCTGGCTATTCAAATTTGGTCTCCAAACACGGCTAATAACATTTCAAGCAACCTTTCAATTCTGAATAATGGTCGTACACCAGGGCGATACTGAGAGTATCTTCCACTCTGGAACCAACCACAAATATACTTAATATTATTTTTAATGAATTGATTGTGAAATTACATAAATTAATCGCATAAAATTTATTTCTCACGCCGGGATTAGAACCTGCGATTTTCGGTTCGCTAGTTGAGAGCCTTACCCCTCGACTCCGGAGGCCGCTATAAAATGTTGCGATAAACTTGACATAATAAATGTACGCAATAAATTTTGGCTTTTCTAATTATTTAATAATTTATTTTAAGATTCAAATTATGAATCATAAGTATGGAAAAATTCATCTCTGCCGCCGGAACATCAACATTTTTTCAAACGATTAAAAAGTGTATTTCGTATTTAATTTATTCCTTTACGAGATGTTTTAATTATTTTTATTCCTAATTTTTATTGAAACGGTTTTCTTAGTAATTTGTTTTAAAATTGAAAAAACATGACGTTCTTTATCTCAATTTGTAAAATATTAAAGTGACAATATAATATCATATTATATTAATATTGTACTAGGCAACTCAGAAATGCTAATATTAGGATGGTCAGCAAGGTTATCACTAAAAGATAAGATTAAAAGTTCAGTAAGTTCGTGGTAGCCTCGGGGTCACGGACATAAACAGTGAGCTGGAGGAACGACCGTTGAGATTGTATAGGCACATAAGACGGAGACTATCAGACCACACAGTGAAGCAGGCAATGTCTACGGAACTTCATCGACAGTCATCCAGAGGAAGACCAAAGAACTCCTGGATGACTCAATGCTCCAAAATACTTCAAAGAAACGGCCTGGATGAAGGCGATATTATCCAGAACCGAAGAAACTACAATCTGAAAACGAGAAGAGCCGACTCCAACAGCCTACCTAGGCAATGAGTTGGGACAGCGCAAGGAAGAAGAAGAAGAAGATTGTAGTTGATCAAAGGGAGCACACAGAGTATATTGTGAAAGCCAAATCTCATAGGTAGCATTTTTAATTTTGCAGATATCAATTCATGGATTATATTTAAACAGACCAGTGGCCCACCCAGGGGAAGGTCCTGGAGGCTTCCTCGCCAAAATATATATAGGTATATTATATACTTGTATAGAAGTGTTTCCAAGAAGAAGCGTTGCTTTATCTGCGTGCGTAATGCCTGCAGTGGTTTTAATTACTTCCTCTGGTAGGTACTAGTTCAACCACTGTGCATTATGGGAGTGATTGAGTAATTCACTAACAATATATTCTCATATTTATTACGGGCTGCACCTCGCCGTAGGAAAAGTACAGAAACAGACTGAACCTTGCAAGGATCAAAGAATTTTATTTTAATGCTTATCCAATCTTTAGATTGCACCTCACGGAAGGAAAAAATGGAAACGGACTGCCCCTTACAAGGCGTTGAAAAAGACAACGGTTTAAAAAAATTCTAATGTTTTTCAACAAATTAGCAGTCAGGACTCTTGCGCGGTACAAAAAAAAAATACGAGGTCACAAATTATGTATTGAAACTATTTGAAATTGACATTTTCACACGTTCCTACCCACTGGAGCGCTTTTTGCCACTAAATTTTCCCTTACTTGTAAGTAATTAAGTAGAAGTTTACGATAATAATCTTTTATTATTTATAATCTTTTTTTAATAAATTCTACGAATCTTTACTACGTATAAAATGAAGTCGCTCACGCTGTATGTGCGCTTAGATCTTTTAAACTACGCAACGGATTTTCATGCGCTTTTCACCAATAGATAAAATGATTCATAAGAAAGGTTTTTAGGTATATAATTTGTCAAGGTTTTGTGTAAATTGGTTGAAATACATAATATATCTGGCCAAACGGCAGCGTGCAGCGGGCAGCGTGGTGTGGATTTGATTTAACAGATGGCGTTGGTTATAAAAGTTTCGTTAGCTACAACAACCCGTAGCCGGGTCTGCTAGTATGTGATAATCGACAAAAGATAGGTGAATTCATTGGCCATATAAAACTATACTCAGTTCGCATGTCTCCATATTAAAATTTAAAAAAATAATTATTACGTACATCATATTTTCATATAACTTAAAAATTTTCCCATCATATAAAAGTGAAAAAATAAAATATAACGAAAGTTCCAGTCCAGTCCAGTTGACTCCAGTTTAATTTGAAGATTTTTATTTGACATTTTCAGTAATAGTTTATAACAAAATAAATTAAATTATAAACAAGTTCTGCTAAGTAATTATTTTTTCCCATAATAGCTGTTTCACCTTTGAAGGCATTATCAAAAAGTTTGAATATATAAAAGAAAAACAAATATTCTGATGTTAAATATTATGAGTATTATAAATTGGCTATGTTTATAAAGTATGCAAAATATTCTTACCTTGCCGCTGTCCTCCCACAAAAGACGTCAATAATAAAACCATGGACACAATTTCTAGGAAACACCGCATTTTGAAAATAATTTTGCAACACCGAACTTATTGAAAAAACATTCTCTTGTTAGTTAGTACTTTAACGAGAGTTGAAGACGAACTGTGGTTTAATGAGCTCCACTATCATATTTAAATCAGTATTTTTGCACTCGGGTCACACAAAAGATAAAAATATTCTCTTTCGTGTGTAAATTATTTGTAAATAACTCTCTTAACCTCTGGATGCCAGATACTTTTTTTGCAAACAGGAAATCTTTCAGGGAAATAGATTCCTAGAAGTCATGTCTTGCTCATGAAAAACTCGTATTGTTTTGTTATAATAAATACGCATAATGGTGGGAGTATAATAAATGCAATCGAAAAATGTCCGACGAGAAGAGAATGCTTCAAGACAAATGTGTTCAATAGGGATCGGGAGAGGGGGGGGGGGTTGATGATGTTTTTTTCATCATACCAGTATAGTATTGCGGCCTGGGTAACTTTACAAACACATGTATGTATGTGGCCCGAAGAGAGAAAAGGTTGAGTATCATTGGGCTAAACACACACAGGGGAACATCCACTCTATTTATTATGATTACCAAGTTTATGATTTTTTTTATTCCCCGGATAAACATAATACTATAATAGATTTATACATAGGATAACATGTATTTAAATAAATTCTCCTAGCAGGTTGAAAACTCTGCTAACTTATCCAATTTATAACCTTTATTCATTGGTTCGAGTACCGGAAAGTAAACTCGGACAATAATACGCGTTATCCTATGGATAAGCTATCAAGAGGATGGTGAAATACCTTTTTCATTGAATTTATTACCTGGTCATGCTGAAGATTTTATTTTGAGTGTAGGTAGGTACAATAAATTGACTAAATCAAACAAAACACATAAAAGGTGGAATGTTTTTTTTATTTATTGAAGTCAAATTAAGTCTCAACGTCGCAGTAGGTACTTAACATATTAAAACTGAACACTTTTTCAAAAAATCTTTTATTAAACCAATTTAATCTAACGTGAAACAATTCTTGCTGCATCTTCGAGTTGACCTAGAAATAAATACAGAAAGTAAAATCGGTGCAAAGTTCACAACGTTAGAGCTCACCGTCAGAGAGTTTTGCTGCTGATTTTCTGATTCGTGGCAAAGGCAGCGCCGGATCTGCCATACGTTCAAAAACGTGCAAAAAACCTGGCGCCAACTCCGAAAGGGCGCTGTTTGGTTTTGAAGTGATAATGTGCACAGTACCTACCGGGATGTCATTTTATCCTTCCTACCTTCCCCAACCATGTCACATTGCTGAAGAAAGCTGGGAACCGTGACAACAATAACAACCAACAATTGGTTACTACAAGTCGACTTGTGACATTGGAAGGAAGTGTTTTTTGTAAGTTATGTGTTCGCCTTCTAATTTGGTAAGTGCCTTGGTTTTCCTTTCTTCCTTGAAGTCCACAATTTACCTGCACACATATAAGCATTCAGCTGCAATCATTTCTTATTTTCATTTTTCGTAATTTACAGTCCACTTCGCCAGTTGCATTTGAGGCTTTCATTTTCGAAGGTAGCTTCGGATGCAACATTTTTGTTCCAATCGTGCCGGATTTCGTGAGCCTTTGGAGTTGGATGCTTGTATGTGTTTTTCCAATAACCTTGATCCCGTGTTCCTAATATTCCTGGCATTTCGGCCTTCGAATTGGGCATATTGTCACCTCAAAGGGGATAAAATTCGTGGTAAATTGCGCATTTTTCGTGTGTTGAATTCTATTTTCAAATATTAGCAAGGGATTATTATTATTCAATCTTTGTATAAAATGGCTGCTTCTGCTGTTGTTCGTAATAAATTGGCCATTATAGGTCTTCGGGAAATTCATGAATCATCGATCAAAGCAGTAATTTCTGGTAATTTAATAGATAGAAATAGTTTACTGGTTAGAATCAAAGATATCGAAAAGCAAAGGAATGACTTTGTTGAATCTTATGTGATCTTAGAAATGTCAAAGAGTAAAGAGCTAGACTTAACCGATTTGGAAAATAAATATAAAACCTTTATGAACATGTATTTTGAAATTCATACGAATTATCTAGCAGTTTTTCCACCAAAGGAAGATTTAATAAAAACATCAAGTAGTCTCGGTTTTTCACTTCCAAAAATTAGCTTGCCAACTTTTTCGGGTGGAATTACTGAATGGATAAATTTTATAAATACGTTTGATGCAATTATTCATAATAATGAGTCTCTAAGTGACATACATAAACTGCATTATTTGTTAGGAGCGCTATCGGGTGACGCGTTGAATATTATAAAGCATCTTCCGGTTTCCGCAATCAATTATCCAATTGCTTACAATTTGTTGAGAGATCGTTTTCATAACAAACGGTTAATTGCAGACAGACATGTAGAGAACATTATCTCATGCCCCATAATAAAAAAGGATTCGCTCAGATCTGTCGTTAATGTTTTGAAGGAAAATATTCAGGCGTTAGAAGCCTTACATTTTCCAACAGATCAGTGGTCATTTTTATTACTACATATTGTTTTGAAGAAAATTCCTGATGACCTCAGAACTAACTTCGAGATAATGGGTCACAAGGACGAAATTCCTTCTTTTTCGCAATTATTGTCGTTTTTAGAATCACAATCTAAAATTTATGAATCAGTTCATGGGTACGCACAGTGGCTGAAATTTGACCCCAGATCGGCATGTTCCCGAAATGATTTTTTTTTTTACAAATGTGTTCTCAATTAACCACTGATATTGAAAAAATCATTTAAAGTAACATCTGAAGCTTACTTACTCGGTAATTAGTCACAGAACTGAGATATTCGGGCGCGCAACTGCGCTGCTGTATCTAGGCGAGTTTGAAGGCGTGCGAAATCAGGTTGTTTGTGTACTTATAATACAAAAAAGTATTTTTAAAAATCAATAAATATATTTTTTAAGATACGTGCTTTATTTAAATAACTTAAAAAACATATTTTTTTCATAAATTATATCTGTTACCTTGGTTCAAAGTTAACGTTTTTTTTCCAAACTTTTTTTCAAATTTTTTGACTTTAATGGAATAGGAATAAAAACCTTCACGAGTCTTCACTCTAATTTTAATAGGCTATAATTGCTGGGTCTTTTTTGTACTTGGAAAAAAAAAATCACCACCAACTATAGCCAGCCACGCTAGTAATTGAATTTTTAAGAAATAATTGTACTTAATTTTCGTCAATTATTTTTCAGAATTCAATCTTTGACTCCGATATGTCAAAGAAAGATCAACTTAATATAATATTTAGTTCTGCGTACCATTAGAAATTTTTTTTGGTTATTCACAATTACTCACTGTCAATTTAAATTAACATCTGAAACTTAATTATTCTGTAATTAATCGCAGAACAGGGGTACACTGGTTTCACATTTACACTGCTGTAGGTGATTTTGAAGGAATGCGGAACCAAGTTTTTGTCTACTTATCATTGGATATACACTATTTTCAATACTTAAAATATACTTCAAGATACATCCTTTATTTAAATAAATAAAAAAAAATCCTAAATTATATCTGTTGCCTTGGTTCAAAGATTAAGTTTTTTTTTACAATTTTTTTTTGTAGGAATAAAAACCTTCACAAGTCTTCACTCCAATTTTAATAGGATATTATTGCTGAATATTTTTTGTACATGGAACAAAAATATCACCACCAACTATAGCCAGCCACTCCCGTAATTACATTTTTAAGAAATGATTGTATTCAATTTTTTTTCAGAATCCAATCTTTGACGCCGATATGTCAAAAAAAGATAAACTTAATATAATATTTAGTCCTGCGTACCATTAGAAAAAAAAAAGTTATTCACAATTACTCACTGTCAATTTAAATTAACATCTGAAGCTGAATTATTCTGTAATTAGTCGCGGAACAGGGGTATACTGGGCTCACATTTACACTACTGTAGGTGATTTTGAAGGAATGCGGAATCAAGTTTTTTGTCTACTTGTCATTTGATATACACTATTTTCAATTCTTAAAATATACTTCAAAATACATCCTTTATTTAAATAACTTTAAATAATATTTTTTTCATAAAATATACCTGTTGTTCAAAGTTAACATTTTTTTTCCAAACTTTTTTTCCAATTTTTTGTCTTTAATGGTGTAAGAATAAGAAGCTTCACTCCAATTTTAATTTGATATTATTGCTGTGTCTCTTTTGTACTCGTACATGGAAGAAAAAAATCACCACCAACTATAGCCAGCCACTAGTAATTGCATTTTTAAGAATTTATTGTAATTTTCGTAAAAAAAAATTTTCAGAATCCAATCTTGAACTCCTACCTACATATATATCTTTAAGTACGTGCCGACTATAATATTTTCGTAAATGCATTCAATTAGCTTTTACACATTAAAATATGCGTATAGGGTGAATTACGCTAATTATACCCATTATTAAACTGTTATTCGCCACTGTCTGGAAAATCCCAAGTACCTACGAGTATTATTGCTATGTACTTCAATTAATAATGTTATGCCTAATGTTTGGGTTTCTCCTTCAATTTTTATCAGGTTCGGTGCGGAGATTTCAATGATTCTAAAGTTAACGTTAATCACCTAAACAGTTTTCTCAAATAAATATAAACTTAGGGTTACTACTAACTGAAAATCACATTTTGTATCTATGTTAAATTATATTAAAAATATTTAGTTATCACTGTATTATTATCTTTTTTTTAAAGAATTATAATCTATAAAATGATAATATATTTAGTTTTCACTGTATTTTTATTATTTGTTTTTTAAAAAATTATAATCTATAAAAATACAATACTTAGCGCCCAAGTTACATGCTACTTTTTATAAAAGCATTAAAAATCATTATCAACATTTCAAATAATAAGAATAAACAAAAAATAAGTTGTATTTCTTATTAATACTTAAAAAAATATCAATGAACTGCCAAATGCTCGAGCGCCGAGAGCGATGTCGCGCCAAATCATCAAAATCAGCCACTGTGGTACGGTGTGAAAAATGAAGCGCCAAAAGCAAAACCAAATCGCTTATTAAATTCTTTTGTCAGTACACAAAAATCGGTGTGCTTAATATGTAAAGGTGGACATTTTCTCTCAAAGTGTGACCAGTTTTTAAAGCTACAACCACGTGCTAGATTCGATGTTGTGAAGAAATATAAATTGTGTCAGAATTGTCTTTCCGGTCAGCATTTGGTCAAGAACTGTTTGTCGCGTTTTAATTGTTTTCGGTGTCATAAAAATCATCATTCGTTGTTGCATTTTTCTCGTGACGTAAACAGCCAAGTACAGGCGTCAAATAGCAACAATTTCGATAACACTTCTAGACAAGAGATACTTGATTCCCCACCTGAAACCATCGAACCAATCGTATCGGCCATCGCGGCAACCACACCTCATTTGGAGAGGTTTAATAATCCCAACGTTTTATCGAGCTCTAGCCAATCATCAGTTTTGTTAGCTACGGCTATCGTAGAAGCTCGTGATAAAAAGGGTAATTTCCACAAGGTTCGTGTATTATTGGACTGTGCAAGTCAGGCAAATTTTATTTCAAATGATTGTTCAATTCGTTTGGGCCTCGACTGTTCTAATAAACAAATTCCTATTCGAGGAATTGGACAGTTGTCGGCCATCGCGCAGAAGGGACTGGTCAAGAGTCGGATCCGTCCTCTATGTTCGAATGAGCTTTTTGATGCGGATTTAGTCGTGTTATCAAGCATTTGTGCACAGTTGCCTAGTTCTCCCATTCGTCGGGGAGACTG
Organism: Limnephilus lunatus; assembly: GCA_917563855.2. Taxonomy (NCBI): domain Eukaryota; kingdom Metazoa; phylum Arthropoda; class Insecta; order Trichoptera; family Limnephilidae; genus Limnephilus; species Limnephilus lunatus. The sequence continues at coordinate 15,803,572 of OU830595.1, read as the reverse complement.
GGATCATTTGAGAAATTTAACTTTGGCAGATCCAAATTTCGATAAGCCCTCTACAATAGATATTTTATTGGGTGCTGGATTGTTTTCGTCAGTACTTCGTTCGGGGCAGGTGGTAGGAAAAGTGAATGAACCGATAGCTTTGAACACGGCTTTTGGTTGGATTTTAATGGGAAATGTCGATCACAGCACATCTCCTATTAATTCGTTTTTGACAGTATTAGATTCATCTATTGAAACCAATGTGAAGATAACTTGTGAAATTGAGGACATTCCCAATCATCCTTCACCGTTGTCTACGGAAGAGTTGCTTTGTGATGAAATATTTTCAACTCAGCATTATAGAAATTATGCGGGACGGTATGTTGTTCCACTTCCATTCGGGGAAGTTAAATCGGCTCTTGGTGATTCATATCATTCGGCAGTATCTCGTCTGCATCACCTCGAGCGCCGTTTCTCTCGGCATCCAGATATAAAATCTGATTACATTCACTTCATGAGAGAATATGAATCTTTGGGCCACATGATAGATGTGACAAGTTCATCAGTTTCGACTGGAAAATATTTCATTCCTCATCATTGTGTGATTAAGGATACTGGATCCATTAAAAAGCTTAGAGTTGTTTTTGACGCAAGTTCAAAAACATCTTCTAACCAGTCGTTAAATGATATACTTTTAGTAGGACCTAAACTTCAGCAAGATATTGTGAAGTTAATTTCAAATTTCAGAACGCACAAAATTGTCTTTACAACAGATATTTGCAAAATGTATAGACAAATATTGGTTCGACCAGAGGATAGATCCTATCAACATATTTTATGGCGTGAATCACCAGAACAAATGATTAAAGAATTTGAACTGCAAACTGTTACGTGCGGAACGGCTTGCGCACTGTTTCTCGCGATACGTAGTTTACAGCAACTCGCATCGGATGCAGATTCCAAATTTTCGACAGCATCAAAAGTTTTATTAGAAAATACGTACGTTGATGATATTTTACCTGGAGCATCCACACTTAAATCGGCACGTAAATTGCAGCGAGACTTGGTGGAACTACTTAATCTTGGCAGTTTTGAATTGAGCAAGTGGTCGAGTAATTGTTGTGAACTGCTTTCTGATATTCCAATCTTACACCAGGAAGCACCTATAGAAATTGATTTAGATCATGCCAACAACATTAAGATTTTAGGTATTGTTTGGGATTCGCAAACTGATTCATTCTCGTATCTAGTAAAAACATCTTCTAACCATTCGTTGAATGATGTATTTTTGATTGAGCCTAAACTTCAACAAGATATTGTGAAGTTAATATTGTATTTCAGAGCTCACCAAATTGCCTGTAAGTTAACTGCTGAAGAACTTCGTTCAGTTCTAAAATCGTGGTTTATGAAAGTGCAATTCGTGCAATTTCATCCAGTTACAGGCAAAACTTGTCAAAATTTGTCTCACGTTTGGCAGATTATACCTTTTTTGAATTCGGTTAGTTTATTCAGAGGTGGTGGGCGATTGCAGCATGTCCATATCGCCTCTAATGTCCAACTTCTTGAACTTTTGCCCAAGAAAAGTCATTTTACAAATTTGATTATTGACTCGTACCATAAAAATTATTTACTTGTGGGGCCTAGGACGTTATTTTCAATTTCACAATCAAAACAATTAATTGTTTACGCTCTAAACGTCATTCGATCGCATCTTGGTAAATGCGTAACATGTTTTAAAGCTCGTCCTGTTGGTGTACAGCCTATGATGGGAGATTTGTCCCAAATTAGGTTTCGTGAAGGTCATCCTTCCCTCAATCTTGGGGTAGATTTTGGTAGTATATTTTCAATAAATGAAAGTAGGCGTAGAGAAGCCAAAGTTTTGAAGGTTTCTCTGTGCTTATTTATTTGTTTAAGTACTAAGACAGTACACTTAGATGTTGATTCTGAATTATCCACAGAAGCCTTTTTAGCGACTTTGGATCGCTTTTTAGCCAGAAGGGGATTACGTTCTTGTATCATTAGTGATAACCACACAAACTTCGTTCTTTACTTATCAGCTCGTGATTACCTCACATCTGCTGCCACCACGCGGCAAATCAAATGGTATTTTCACCCCCCTTCTGCACCTCACTTTGGAGGCATATATGAGGCAGGAATAAAATCTTCAAAATATCACCTAAAACGAGTAATAGGTGAACAAGTACTCACATTTGAGGAATTAGCAACATTGTTTAGTCGAATAGAAGCCATCTTGAATTCTCGTCCATTATCTCAATTGTCTTCTGATCCATCTGAACTTGAAGCATTGACGCCTGGTCATTTTTTGATAGGGGCTCCTCTTACATCGGTTCCGGAACCTGATTGGTCTGAAGTACCGATGAATAGGTTATCACGTTGGCAATTGTTGCAAAAAATAACTCAGGCATTTTGGAATCGATGGAGAAAAGAATATTTGCACACCCTTCAACAACGTGGAAAGTGGATGACTTCATCACCCAATCTTAATGTTGGAGATTTGGTGTTATTAAATGATGGAAAAATTCCATCTACGCACTGGCCACTGGGACGCATCGAGGAATGTCATCCGGGTCCTGATCAAATCGTACGGGTTGTGACAGTTAAAACTGCACAAGGAACTTTTCGTCGACCAGTTGTCAAACTGTATCCATTACCACTCTGAAATATTTTACTCGAATTTTATTTTTAATTTTATATTTATCGTTTTCATTCTCGTTTGTTTTCTCCTTTCTTTTTGTTCTATTTACCGCAGTGTCGGTTGCTATGAAAGATAGTTCTTAGATAACTTATCTTAGGAACATATTCGTTTTGTACTAATTTTACCTTTATTTTAGACTTACGTTCCTATTTTTTAATTTCGTTAAAGTTTCTCGTTGCACAAAGATTGAATAATTGTTGGTCGTTTGTTAATTATAGGTTGTTATTAGATTCATTTGTTTGTTGTCAGTATTCGGAAATGTGTATTTACCATCGGTCGTAGATAAGAGATTTCAATCTCTTCTCGGGGGCGGGAATGTTTGGTTTTGAAGTGATAATGTGCACAGTACCTACCGGGATGTCATTTTATCCTTCCTACCTTCCCCAACCATGTCACATTGCTGAAGAAAGCTGGGAACCGTGACAACAATAACAACCAACAATTGGTTACTACAAGTCGACTTGTGACATTGGAAGGAAGTGTTTTTTGTAAGTTATGTGTTCGCCTTCTAATTTGGTAAGTGCCTTGGTTTTCCTTTCTTCCTTGAAGTCCACAATTTACCTGCACACATATAAGCATTCAGCTGCAATCATTTCTTATTTTCGTTTTTCGTAATTTACAGTCCACTTCGCCAGTTGCATTTGAGGCTTTCATTTTCGAAGGTAGCTTCGGATGCAACAGGCGCCGTGAGAAAATAAATATTGTATTAAAATTTTGTTATAATATTCCCTGAATCGTTTAAAAATTGCCCATAGTACGAAATAATTATTACGCTCTAGCAACACTTTCCAAAGAAACAGAATGCGCACGCTTCAGGTTGGTATCAACGGCTTACGAATTTATAGTCAGTTACAGAATTTTTTTACAAATTCCATATATTTAGTTTAAACGTAAGATCTATTTTTCCATACATCTCTTACGACGAATGGGTACGATCCAAATTCAATAACCAATCACAGCGCGGTATTTTTATTCTTGAGAATCAAACAAACCGACTTGCGCCTTTAAAGCGGCCAAAACAATATTTTTATATGTGATTTTGACCCTTATATATAAAGAAACTGTATGAAAGTCAAGCTCAGAATGACTTGCACTAACAGTACTGTTTATACCGCCAAAAGTTTTATTCATATGGCAGCACTGGAATCTGGAATATTTAAAAAAGCATTTTCTGTGGACTTGTGGAGTACGAACGTCATATTTTGCCACAGTTGAACTGTCAAAAGTCCGTCGATGTTTGGTCACAAAAACTTATAAAAACCTATGAATTCATCAAATAAACACAAGTAATAGTGTTTTTATCGATAGTTTATTGTTCAAAGAATGTGTTTCAGTCAATAAAATATACGATAGTTCAAAATAAATGCACAAAATATTACTTCAAAAGTGCTCTTTCCGAGATTTTATACGAAGTATGGGCAACAAATCCTGGCACAAGAAAGGTTAAACGTATAATTGATTTGTTATTTTACGGTGTCAGTGTAAGCGTCTTTCGTAAGCCGTTGATACCATACGTCAGTGTTTAGTGTTTGTATGGTGTTTGTTCGCTCAACACAGGGGAAATACAAGGTACAAATATGAGGTTATATTCTTATTAGATTTTAGAGCTAGTCAGAAGCTGTAGATGCTATTCTTGTGTTGTACGTTGCCATGGAAACGTATTTGTATTTGCTTTTTCTATTAATATTCGCGTTGGGTATATACATAAACGCAGTAAATCTCAAGAATGTCTAATGGACCTAGTTTAGCGAAACCACCCGCATTGTCTCGTAACCTATATTTTAAATCATGGTATGGGCACAAACAAACAATTCGTTGTATTATTTTAAAGCATAACTTGCAAAAAGAGTTTTTCCTAAAATAATTAAAATAGCACCATAATTTTATGTTTACCCAATAGATTCAGAGAGTATAGGGCTCCTGGCCATTCTCTCTTTAAAAAAAAACGAGTGTGAGATCTACCGCCAGGGCACTTGGAAAAGTTACACCCTTTATATATCTCGATTTAATATTTTATAAATTAGTGTAAAAAAAATTAATTAAAAAAATTGGGGTGAACAAATTTTTTATCAAAATAAAAATGAAGGGGGGGGGGGCGCCATCGGTACCTACTGCACAGGGCGCCAGATTTCGTAGATCCGGCCCTGGGCAAAGGTTATACAAATTTCAGCTTGGTGGCTTGTGTTTGCCACTAGGTAGGTAGGTATACCTACTGTGAATCTTTTGCTAATCAACATATCCATCTTCCAGTTGATTAGTAAAACATCTCCAAATACTAAGTTTTGAGTGGGAGAGGGCACCTGGAATTTTTTTTTATTTTTTCATTTACTAAATTCTTATTTCTTGAAGAGATTTCTCATTTAAATTTACTGAATTCAAAGTTAATATTCTTTATAAATAGAACGGCGTCATTTACGCCTTGCAATTTTTACCTCATGTGGGTATTTTAAAATGTTAACCTGGCTATTATAGACTTAGAGGTCTTGTGTTTCATCGAGAGGGAGAAATTGTTATCTAAAAACCCTAATAAAATTGCTGTTTTTCCCAGACTCAACATCAATCTTCATCATCAGAACCAGCGACGACGGCTGTAAATACATACGTGTCTGTTTGTGTTATGTTGGGAGTGGGAAGGAGTCGGTCATGTCCTTATTATTTTGAGCTCTTTCGCATTTGCCTTCGGGAATGAGGAAACCATGAAAAACCTCATCCGGGAAGAGTCGGCCGATAGTCAACATGAAACTTGGCGGCCTTCAGTGATTTCAGTACCTATATGAAATCCTGCATTGTGTGATGAGGGGTGTGTGTGTCTGTTTTTATATGAAATACATACTATATGGGAAATTAAGGATAAACATACCGTCATACGTAAACATACATATTATACAATATTGTATAAATATATACATAGACATGTAAACATTTTAACAAGTTTTGGGGGGGGGGTCTGGTTTTTAGGAATACCTACTGCTCGCTCAGTCGTCCGCGTCTGAATCTGGTTCATACCAGATGTGGTTCAGGTGTGGCAGGAATGAGGCAATCCAAAGTAATCATAAACGGACCGGACCTCAGACGGACCAGGAAACTAGTGGATATGGACAGTGCACTCGCTGAGAAATGGTAGGACTAATAACGGGACACTGCCATCTCAGGAGACACATGCAGCTATTGGGAGTTGAAAACACCAATAGATGTAGAAAATGTGAAGACGATGAAGAGAACCCAATTCACTTGTGGTGCCAATGTCCTGCCCTGGTGGGAACTAGGCTCAGATACCCTGTAGTGGGGAGACGCACTGTAAAACCAAAAGACTTAGCCATATAGCCAATGACAAATCTGGTGAACTTTATTAAAGGGACTGGGTTGTTGTTAAATTTTTTTTTTTTTTTTTTTTTTTTTTTTATTATTAAAAACATACAACGAAGTTGCACTCCCATGAGTTATCAAAACTCATTAAGGGATCGCCAATTGGTACTTTTGAGAAGTTAAACCCAACTCAACCCAATATGTAGACACAATTTATGAATAAAACATTTACAAAACATTTCACAGAAGCAACATACAGATACAAAACATATGAAGAATCACTTTACAAATATTTCACAGAAACATGTCTTATAACATTTTATGAATTTGTATAACTCATTGACTCATTTGATTTATGTACTTTGGGTTTCAAAAAGTTAAAATAAAGTTTCCTCCATGATGGACTAATGAGATGGACTAAGAAATGCATAGATAAAACAAAATCAGGAAAATACAATATAAGGTACGGGCTCAAAAATATACAGACCTAATACAAGATGTTTACATACAAATACATGACGAGATTTAAGTAAGGTATAAACCGCGCCCATCATTCATAAGTTTAGTATTTGAAGATAATTAGGGCTATCAGAACAGAGTTTGTACCTACTTATGACTCGTTTTCCAAATAACATTTGAAAAAATATGTTTTCAATATATCATTTCGAGATTTGTTAGAGGCATATACCTGTCTCAAATTTTCAGGCAGTTTGTTATAGTTAATGTAGGCAATGTATTCTAATGATTTCAGTCCGAACTTTGTTGAGTGTATTTTTGATATGTGTAGTTTGTTGTGTTGTCGTGTATTATATTGGTGAACGTCGTTGTTATAGTTGAGTTTTATATTTGTGTGGGTGTTGCACTGAATAATATTTAAAATGGTGTTTGTTATCTCAAAGCTAGGAACAATCTTAAATGGCAATACAAGTGCGTGACGGTAAATATCTTTAACAGGTGTATCCCAAGGCAAGCCAAAAATGTTACGTAGGGCTCTATTTTGGATTATTTGCACCTCTGATATCATTTTTTTGGTAGCAAAACCCCAGATACTCGAAAGGTATGCCAAGTGGGAGTGAATCATAGCATAGTACAAAGATCGCAGTATGGCTGTGGGAAGCAATCTACGTAGTCTGTACATTACACCGGTCACTGGAGCAATCTTTGATTTAACATGGTCAAAATGGTTTTTCCATGTAAGCCGTGAGTCAATTAAAAGTCCTAGATACTTCGCGACATCTGTTTGTTCCAGTTTGTTTATTCCCAGGGAAATGTTTAGGCGTTGTCCTCTCCTATTCCCGAATAGCACATAGTGAGTCTTTTTAATATTAAGGCTAAGTTTATTAATTCTCAGCCACTCGGCTAGATGAGCCAAATCCCTTTCCATGTCCTTTTCCATTTCGTTTAAATTAGTATTATGGTAGAATAATATTGTGTCATCAGCATAAAGTTGAAGTGTACCTTTCACTCCCCATTTTGCAATATCATTTATATAAATCAAAAATAATAATGGTCCGAGAATCGAGCCCTGTGGTACACCACATGTTATATTTCTATGATCACTTGATTCTTTTCCAATAACAACCGAACAGCACCTACCCGTAAGATAACTAGATAAAAGTTTTAGACTGTTGCCCACGATGCCCAGATATTCAAGTTTTTTCAATAGAATCTTATGATCAACCGTATCAAATGCCTTTTTGAGGTCTATGAAAATGCCCGCTGCATATTTTCCTTGATCTAAGTGTTTTTGAAGAGTTAGTATAAAGTCAAAGGCAGCACATTTCGTGTTGGAGAATTTTCTGAACCCATATTGTTGAGGCGTAAGAATATTATTAGTTGCGAGATATTTTGTTAGTCTATTTTTAATTACATGTTCAAATACTTTGGAGAAGACTGAGAGTATTGATATTGGACGATAATTAGATGGATTTTTTTTGCAGTCTTCTTTGTGAATTGGAACGATTTTTGCTAGCTTTAATTGATCCGGAAACAGTCCACTCACTAAAGATTGATTAATTAGAATAACAAGATGATCCGCTAATTTTTCTTTACAGAATCTGAGTAAGTTAGTTGTCATACCATCGACTCCTGGAGATGCATTAGTTTTTAGTTTTGAGATAATTTTTAAAACTTCTAGTTTGTTTGTATTGGCCATGTAGAGGGACTGTAATGGCTTTGGTTCCATGTTTATTGTATTCATGTCATCTGAATAAGATGGGATACTCGCAGCTAAATTTTCACCAACCGATGTAAAGAAGTCATTAAACGCTGTACATATCTGCTTCGGGTCATTTATTACTATATTATTGATGGTAAGAGTTTCAATTTTATTTGTCGAGTTCTTTGGACTGTTAGTTATGATTGAATTTATTGTCTTCCAGGTTTGTCTTGGATTATGTATGTTTTCTGTAAAAATATTTGTGTAATATTTTGTTTTGGCGAAACGTCTGTAATTAGTTACCGAATTTCTTGACTTATTTTTTTGTGATAAAAGTTGACTGTTTTGCGGATCTTTTTTCCACTGTTTGTAGTTAGTATTTCGTTCTCTAATAAGAAGATCCAGTTTTTTGTCAAACCATGGTGTATTACCTTGCTTAGGGTTTCCTATTCGTATCCTTGGCTTAAATTTGCAAGTGTCGATTGCTGTTTTGATATATTTAAAGAATTGATTAAAATTTTCGGTTATGTTGGTGGTGTTATGAGAAAACGGTTGGGTTTCAAGATATGTTCTCAAAGCCCTCTTATTGATGCTGATGTTTATGTTTGGTGGTATTCTGTTGTTAGAGTGGTGTTTCAAAGAGTTTTGGTAGTCTAACATCATTATACTATGATCACTTACCTGGTTATCAATATTGGAGGTCGTTGAAGATATGTTTTCTCTATTTGATATAATATGGTCTAAGAGAGAACTGCAGGTTTCCGTAACTCTCGTGGGATGTGTATTATTACATATGAAATAATTATATGAAAATAAAGTGTTGATATATTTTTTTGTGGAATCATTTTTTTTAAGAACATTAATGTTAAAATCCCCGAAGATGAGTGTATCTAGGCTACTTTTTTGTAAAATAGATTCAAGAGATACTAGAAAATCATTTATATTGTTGTTAGGTTTCCTGTATATAGCATATATGTTTAATGGTTTAAAATGTTTATATTGTACCCTAACTCCTAAAAAAGAGTTATTCGTTGACCACTTTTCAATAACTTCACAGTTAAATGTATTGTGAGTATATATCGCCACTCCTCCTCCTCTTCCAGTAGTCCGGGAAGCAAAAGTACCCTGGTAGCCATTGATGTTGAACAAAGATCCTTCTCCATCTCCCAGCCATGTTTCGGTGACAACTAAAACGTGCACAGTATCCGTTATTCTTTTGAGCGTTTCTTCTATTTCGTCTATTTTGTTTCTAATACTTCTGGCATTAATGTACAGGACTCTCAAACTATTTTTTATAGGCATATAGTCATCCACCGAATGGTATTTCCTTTGTATGATTGATTGGTCAGCAGCTTTTTCAACAAATTCCAGCGTAGTCCACTTTTTCCCTAACACGTTCATCCATTATCTTCCAGATTGGACATTCTGAGCTGGTGGATCTGTGGTCGTTATGACTTACATTATTACAGTTGGTACATGTAGGCTGCTCTTTTTTGTTAGGGCAGGTCTCGTATTTGTGGTTGCCGCCGCAGTGAACACATGCCGTTTCTTCCTTGCAGAACAATTGGGTGTGTCCGAAACCCATACATTTATAGCATTGGACCAATGGTGACTGATCCTCCACTTTTAAGCGTTGGTATCCTACATTGATATGGCCAGCTTCTATCAAGCTTTTTCAGTTTTTTGGCGATAATTCTAATATGGTATTGCAAAGATGTGTATTCCTATGATTTTTTTTGTATTTAATGGATATTTTTTCCGAGAAATCTATACCTATCCCATTATTTTGTTTCTCCAGGGAATGCATTAGGTCATCATTAGTTGCTCCCTTGATAAGGCCTCTAATTATAACCAAAGGATTAAATTTTTTTCCATCTTCTATATTTATTTTGCCTTGTAGCCCTTTATTTAGTTCTCTTTTAAAATTATTTTTATCTTCCAGGGAGACCATATTGAAGATTAATTTGTCACTGTTATTCGATTTTCGCATGCGTGCAACACCGATCCCAAGAGTGCGAACATCTACGTGTTTTTTGATGAGTTTTTCAATGTCGGCTGATTTTCTCTGCGGGTCGTCGGAGCTTATTACTAAGGCATGATTTTGAAGGGTTGTCTTCTGCCTAGCTGCAATAGTCGCATACGTTGTAGCTTGAGTTCCTTTTTGTTCCATTTTTAATTTTTCCATTTTGTTTTCAATTTTTTGATTCTGGAATATTGTTTGGTCCATTTTTTTTTATTATATCGTCGTATTGTTTTCTGACGAGATCGATACTTTTTTGTGTTTCTTCTTTAAATGCTTCCATTTTTGTGAAAATTTCCATTTTCATAATATCCATTTTCTTATCTATGTGTTGAATTATTTTGTCAATGTTTTTGTCTTCAAGCTCCAGTGCACTTTTAGCTCTAGTTGCCATGATTAGTGTTATGTTATGATTTTTAATTTTATGCTTTTATATTATTTTTATAATTTTTATTTTATTTTATTGGATTATGTTTGTTTTCTCTAAATTTAATTTTTAATTTAATAATTTTGATGCGTATTGATTTGTTATATAAGTATTTATTTAAATTTACAGTACTGTTACTGCCATCTATTGCTTATTAACGGAACTTGATTGAATGAATTTTTGGTTTAGTTTGTGTGATTATTTACCGCCATCTATGAGGAGATATTTTATGAATATAATAATAAAATAAAAAGATTTGGTGTGAGTGAGGTTTGAACTCTGTCCACAAACCTACTGGGCGAAATGTCTTGAGTCCAACACGTTACACGTTACACCTTCGCCACTCCACTGGTTGACGTCACTGAGATTAAATTCAATATAAGCAAACTGTCAACGAAATGAACTGAACTGAATGAACTAGAGCGAATTTTAGTTGTTTTTTAACACAAAACACTATTTTTTTTGTGTAAATTCACAGTTTAAATTTGTTCCAAATTCACTTATTGCAATTTTTTCCGAATTTTTTATTGTTTTATTTAACTCACTTCAAATAGGTGATATCCTAGTTAAATTATGTGTCAATTTTTTAGACAAATAAAATCACTTTACGAGCGTTTCTCGGTAGAATTTCGGGAGACAAACACACCGGGTGATAGCCCTTGAAAAACACTAGACCTCGGTAACTAAATGATTAAGGTTAAATAGGAGATAGCACAATGGCCTTATTTTTTTTATTTTTTATTAATCTTAAGTTAGCTCACATCTTTGTGTGTGCAAATATTTTATAAAGATATAAACATTTACATAGGTTGGCAAACATAATCATTCTTTAAATATTACACATAAATAAATACATTAATAATTGAGGTAGACCACGGACGTACAAAATATATGGACATGCCCTTACGTGTTAAAAAACGTGTTATTTCCCCCTCCCATTGGAACCATTTTTCGGAACCGGCTGGGCGTGTCCGGACCAATGTCGTGCTCTCGTCGTACATTTTACGCGCAGACGCTGTATGTCTATGAAACACATACTTAGACAATGAAGAAGACTTGGCGAATCACAAGTCTCTTTCCTCTCTTCGCCCCGCCATAGTTGGTTTTTACCCCTCATCTGTAAGTTCTCGTCTAGTTATTTGTATGTCTATGAGGTAGACATACTTTCGTAATTCTTTTTTAAACTTATTTATATTTTCTATCTCAATAATTTCATTCGGGATGTTGTTATACAGTTGGACGGCCTGGTACATCAGAGATTTCTGGGTGCTTGATTTTTTTCTTGTCGTCAGTCTAATTTGCTTTGAATTTCTTGTCCCGTGTCCGTGTGTTTCGTTATTATAGTGTATTTTTCTTTTTAGTTCCTTAGACATCGTCCCCATGTTAATTTTATGTAAAAAAATAAGTACATTCAAATACACAGTTTGCTTCACCGTCAACATATTTAGCTCATTTAGCATGTCTCGTATCCGTATCCGTGTATATGTTGCGCTTAAGTATTATTCGCATTGCTTTATTTTGCAGTATTTGCATTTTTTTCATTTTCTCTTCATTGCAGAGAAAAAGAATACTTGAACAGTAATTAAAGTGTGGTGATATAATTGTATTATATATTATCTGGCATGTTTCTTTATTTACTTTGTTTCTGATTCTACCAAAGAAATGATTTTTTTTTTTGCAATTTTTTTAATTGTGTAATCTGCATTTTTTGAGAAGTTCAATTTTGAGTCTATGATGACACCAAGATATTTAATTTCTTCCACTTTTTTTATGATTTCTCCATTTATAGAAACCTTTGGTTCATAATGCGTATTTGTTCTACCTATATTATGGCATCGTATGGTCGTAAACCGTCTCCGCAAAGAAAATAAAATATGTTTTGAGATTAGCAATATTAGAATGCTCAACATAAATAAAATATTAGTAACACGTGTCTGTGTTTTACTTATTAAATTTGCTGTAAAATGACACCGGGTAGCATAACGGTCCTTTACAGTAGTATGGCATTATGAAATATCCTACTAGTGACCCAGAAAACATATTTTTGTTTATTTACTGGCATTATAATTGATTTGGTAGTGTTTATGAGTAATCTGAGTATAGTACCAGATACCAGATAGCGGGTACACTTTTACATATAACTACACCAACATGGTTGAGGGGTAAGGCTTTCGACTTACAATCCAAAGGTCGCGGGATCGAATCCTGGCGTGGGCAAATAAAATTTATTTGATTAATTTGTCCTATTTCACAATTACTTTATTTAAAAAAAAAAATACATATATGTATATATGTATAGTATATTTGCGACATGTTCCAGAGTGGAAGATACTCTCAGTATCGCCTTGGTGTAAGACCACCATTCAGAATTGAAATATTGCTTAAAATGGTTTTCCCATCTCCCTCCACTCCTCACTACCTTCAGCCTCACAACATACGCCAATTGGGGATGCCATAGACTCACTGGCTCCATACGGGAGCTGCTGGAACTCTTGTGAGGTATTCACATAAACATATATATAGGTTAGGGTGTCCCCAGACATAAGGAAGAATTTTTTTCATGAATTTAAATACGCATAGCCTCCAATTTTATTCCATTTGATCCCAATAACTCAAATATTATTTTGATCAAAGACCCGCAACCCGTGCCGACTTGATGCCAAACATATTTATGGTACACAAATTTGTACTGAGTTAATATGGAAGGATTTTAAACTTTAATTTTTCTCGAATAAATAAAACTAAAAACTGCAAAAATGTTCAATTATGTATAATAATAATAATAAGCCTTTTAATTCTGGTCTTCGGTCAGGTATACTAAGCATGTTCTTGTTTGTTTATAATAAATCCCGAAGCTCAGTTTGCCTCTTGGCATAGGCCTCCTCTAACATTTTCCACTGGGACCTGTCATGCGTAAGGCGGCCAACTTTATGAAATATCGATGAGGGACACAGTGGCGTAGGTGTCAGCCGGGGGGGAGGGGAAGAGAGAGGAAATCGTTTAGCTTTATGTATTTTTAATACGACCTGTCTTTGTACCGATTTTTTATAACCACATAATTGAGAGAAAGAGTATTCTTCCAATAAAAATTATGTTTATGAATTCTACACAAGTATTTCTATGACAACTGCTATCTCAACTGCATCGAGATCGGTAACCTAACCATGTAATAGGATGAATATGCACCTTGTTATTTAATTTGTTGTTATATTCTGAAGCTAAAACTGGCTTAAATTCGATCTGTGTGCGGTGAATTAAAACTACACTCAGAACATGCATATGGTTTCTCTTTGATTCTGGCAACACATACATAGTCTTCAACTAGAATTTCATTTCTGCACTTCGAATAAGAGAATGTTTTCCTTCGAAATGTGTCAGGAGATGAATCCACAGCAGATTTTTTACATTCTGAACGCAAAAACTGGTTTTTAATTAAATCTGCATACGGCGAAAATTAAAATGGTTTCTCTTTGATTCTGGCAGCACACACATAGTCTGCAACTAGAATTTTATAAATGCACTTCGTCGTGTGGGGTCCCCTCCAATGCACTTCGAATTAGAGAATATTTTCCTTCGAAATATGTCAGCAGACGAATCCAACAGGAATTTTACATTCTGAACACAAAACTGGATTAAATTAAATCTGTATGCGGCGAATTAAAACTTTATTCAGAAATAAAGGTAAACACTTTTGCCAAAAAAGAAATTCTTTTCGAAAGTTTTCACTGAACTTACAACTTACAACATCGCTTTTTTGCAGTCGGCGGCAAGGTCAACAAATTATTTGATTTAATTTGAATGATAAATATTGGTTATCAATATTTCATGTCACGGCATGCACTAATTCGTAAACACAACAACTCAATCACTACTACACGGGCGCTCTTTGACTCTTGCTTGTTAACATAAATAAACCAAGCAAACCCTAGATCGATATGTACGGGCCTTTTCTAGGGACAAATTTTAACCAAATGGCTAAAATAGACTAAAGATAGAGGAAGCTTATTTGACTACCATAGACAATACCAAAAAATATACGAAAGCGGGACATGCGGGACGCTTTAGACGATTTGCGGGACAATTTTTGTAAATATTGCAATGCGGGACTACAGCTGTCAATACGGGACGGTCCCGCAGAATGCGGGACGGTTGGCCGCCTTAGTCATGCGCAACTCTTCTCCATTGATTTCCAGCCGTGAGTTTTAGGTCGTCTTCAATTTAGGTTCAATTATGTAGTATTTTATTATTAAAAAGGGTTTATTGGTTAAAATTTGGCTTAAAGTTTGTTTTTTAACAGTCTTCCGGTGTTCTTGAACGCATCGTAACAATCATTGTTTTTGTTTCTCTTCGACCGTGATTAAGCCATGAAAATCTTACATTAACTTAAGGCTCGGTTATCTCTATCAGAAATTGCGAATTGGTTCCTCCCTACAACTAATACTTTGAAAAATGTCCTGCAGACGAACGGTCATGATCTCCTATCAGATTTGTGTGATTTATTTGTTTTTTCTATGACAACTAAATACAATGAATAAATAATAAGATGCCTGTGTGCAGAGTGCAGACCGCTAATGAGTTGAACGATTGATTTGCCAACTGTGTTTTTTTTATCATGGGACAACTAAAAAAAAAATACGGATCCATAAAGATAATCTTATTTCTTGATTATCTATGGTTAATAATAAAAAATACAGTTTCACGGCTGTTGCTGAACGAACTGTCATTACATCAAAGTAATAATTTTGCTTTACCCGAGTTTATTGAAGTTAAATACTACGAATAATGTATTTGATAACATAAAGGTGAGCTCACTTCAATACTACAAAAGAAATACAAGTAATTTAGTATTGCGCCACAAAACTATGCCGAAGAAAGTCGTATTGCTTGTTTTGTTTGACAGGAATGACAGTAGGTGTGCGATTTTGTTCAATAATATTCATAATGAATGGTACAAACATTTCTAGTAGGATTCTTAACCCACTTTAACAAACTGTATGTAAGAAGAGTGAATGTATATTTTACGCCGATCCTCGTCAGTAGCGAGAGAGCGATATTTGATGTGAATAATGTATCACTTCGTAAACATAAACGTCCCAGATACAGCGCACAAGTCTTTCTCGCCTCATCGTTTTATCTTCTTATATTTCGAGTGAAATGATTTTGGTAAATATACAGAAAAATGGATACGCTTAATATGCACTTGATTAAACACTTTGCAGTAGTTGGATAATACACTGACAGCACCGGCAGTAACATAACAACATGTGTTTATAAACGTAAATAAGTATGTTAGTCGTAAATAACTAATTTTAAGACAGTTGCAAATCATAATGCGAATAAAGCAGTAACAATACTGCTCTATTCGTATTATGACAGTAATCATAACAATATGTGATTAGTAATCATAACGATATGTGATTATAAATGTAAATAAGTATGTTAGTCATAAATAACTAATTTTAAGAGAGTTGCAGGTCATAATACGAATAGAGCAGTAACAATACTGCTCTGTTCGTTTCGTATTGTATTATGGCTTGCAATTACATGTACAAACTCGGTTATAAAAATAAGTATAGTTCTAAATCACTAGTCATAGAAGTCTTAGTTGTAAGTCATTAGTTATCAATCTTAGTTATAATATAAGCAACTTGTAGTATATAGGTATAGATTAAACGTATTAATTAATTTAAAAAGCGCCCTTGAGGTGATTTTCTCACGAAAATGGCGCTATAAAAATCATCCAATAATAATTATTATTATTAATAATGAGAAGAAAATATTTCAGTTTCCGGAAATTGAAAATAATCCAATTTAATACTTTTAAAATTAAAATTAAAAATCGATTATTCATTTGGCGGCCATTTTTAATGTGAAAAATTTTAGGGTAATTTTTCATCTTCCCTTATAACCGAAATATGTTATTAGTTTTTATAGGTTACTTAAATAGGTTTTTAGTTTTGCATTAATTAAAAAATATATATAAAATAAAAACGTCGTTATAAAACAAATTTGTATTATTTGTATAGTATTATTATGTAATGAAGATATGTTCTTGTTATTAAAACCAAATTTGTAAATATTAACTCAAAATTACACTCACAAAATCATTCATTTGACACTGGCCAGAACACTCCTTGGGGTGAAAAGCCATTAAAAAATATATATATATATTATGTCAAAACATGGCGAGAAGAAAAGTCGTCAAAGTATACGTTTATTAACGAAATGGCTGCTAAAATATGATATTTTCCTTTTCTTGAAACTGTTACGTTTTATTATTTTTTAACTGTGAGTGTTATGGAAATAAAATGTGCGCGTTAAGCGTGTCCCTGTTTTCTGCATATTTACCAATTTTTCTCTTGCGTGTGAAATTATTCTCAATGTATACCCAAGTAAAAAATCACTTAAACGCTAAAATCGACCGTTTCTAGACTTCTTTTTCCAAACGATTTATATCCCTTTTCGTGCCTGCCTACCATTATTCGTGGTGATATAAGAAATACTAAGGGGCCGTTCAAGTATTACGTAACGCACTTGGGGTGAGGGGGGTCTGTTTTTTTTATTTAAATAAAAAATATGGTATTAGAAACTTAATGCACATTCTTAAGGTTATGTCAATATTTGGGTAAATTGTTTTAAGTTCTTTATTTCTTAGAACCTAAAATGTTATATCGCTTTGGTTTTTAGGGCCAGTTCTCCATCTCAAGCTGTCGTTACTAAATAAGATTGTAGAATTGTAGATGGATACATTCATAAAAAAAACTACTTTTCTAAACCTCCAAAATTATGTCGTTACTAACAAACTTACTAGCACTATTTTGAACTTCTTCAGTGTTCAAATTTTGATAGAATAAAAAAATTCTGATAGGTTTTTTCTCCACTAACGGTAAATATATGATTTCTTAGATAACCCTTTGTAGTACATGAATAGTTGCAGTCAGTACACGAAAAAGGTTACTCCCCACTGTGAATCAGCGAGTGCGTTCTTGGACGTCCCTTTTGAGAACATGATTAGCTGCAGTCAGGACATGAAAAAGGTTTTTCTCTTCTGTGAATCATACTGTGGATTTTTAAATCTTTCTTTTGAGAACTTGTATAACTGCATTCGGAACATGAGGAAAGACAGTGTTAAATTGTGGAGATCCGGAAGAAATACGAATACAAGGCCGATAAAAATAATAATAATTTTTTTTTTTTATAGAAAGCAACATGAATAAATAAAATAAACAATATACGCATGTATCGCGAGTTAAAAATCTCTTGTTCTATTTATTACCACAAACGCGATAACAAGAAAAAATGTATTTAAGCGACTTTCCAGTACTTTGCGCAACTTGACAGTAAAAATTGTCACTTGGGCGTGACGTAACATTTAGGGGGGGGGGGGGTGTACGGGAAAACTTTACTTTACGGCGCGTTACATGGGGGGGGGGGTCAAAAATCTTCAAAAATTGCGTTTCGTAATACTTAACGCCCCCTAAGAAGGTACGAATTTTTAGCTTGTGTATTCCTCTTACCTGTGACTTGTATATTCAAAGTCTATCTTGCAACCTTGAACGATTTGAAAATATTCTCATCTCCAATTAACGTTCATGATTTCCAGTTCTCATATAATATTCAACATACGCTCTGCTAAAAATTTCTGTTCCAGGTTTAATTTTTGCTATCCGATATCAATATTCAAAGATTATATTACGCTCTCACAATTGTGTCATGGATCTACCTAGCCCCGAAGTCACCATCAAACTGGAGCCAAAAACTCAACACGGAGACGGTCGGGTTATTCCTGCTACATATGTAGAAATAGAAGTCCGAAACATAAAGGAGGAAAGCTTTGAATATTTTGAAGATCATCAGATAGAAGGTGAGATTTCGGACATTATAATTCTAGTTCCGTTCTCTTATTTTTACTCACGTTGACATTCAACTTAGGATGCCCCCTTCTTTATACTCAAGTTGACACGTATCTTACAAATGACTAGGTACGCCACCGGGAGAACTATTTATTGGATGATCAATACCTCTGCCAAAGTGGTTCAATACGTTTGGTTAATTAGCAAGGGTATCTGGGTTTAGGGGGTGAGTGTTGTTCAAATCTTGGCGGCGGATGCGTCTGCCCACCTGCTGCGTCGCGGGCCGGATCGAGAGAGACTGGTTGAGCGAGGGCTTTTAACCTTTCCAGCCGGATTCTCTCGATCCATCGCCTTTCACCGCAGTTGGAGGGATGGATTCATACGTCCGTCACTCCGGAACACACTGACCCCAGATCCCTACCCACCCCTCATTCCTTTTTACTTCTCAGAACTTCCTATCCTTCCTTTCCTTAAAAAAAACCCTCCAGACCTAAGATGACATAGGCCCTGGAAGAAATAATTTTCCTCAGTGAGGAGGTAATGTAAAAAAGGGGGTAAGATTTGTCCAAATCTCGGCGGCAAATGCGTCTGCCCCCCAGTTGAGTGGCTGAGCTTGAGTAAGACCTTTGATCTCTCCGGCCGGACTCTCTCTACCCATACCACTGCATTGCACCGCAATGGGAGAGATGAATTCATCCGTCCGTCACTCCTGAGCACACTAACCCCCTAGATGACTTGTGTTGTTCTTGTTATCTCTTGGAAAAGAACGACAGTATTTTCTAATACATTTCACGATATATGTTACCTACTTTTATTTTGATATTCCAGGTAGCATTAATGTAGACACTGTTACCATCAAGATAGAACCTGGATCCCACGAAGAAGATAGAAGGGGAGTTCCTTCTACGGAAAACGACGTAAAACACCTCGATTTAAAAAAGAAATTCTTTGAACCTCCTGAAAGAATAACCTCACCAACGGGTAAAACCGATTTTTGTTTGAAAAATTAACCCCTCGTACTCTCCTAATTTTAGCATCTTTATGATTTTAATGTATTTACACTTGTCTTTATTTGTATTCTTTTTCAGACTTGTTGACAAACGTGAAGACGCATCCTGTGGAGAAAAGATTCTCTTGTCCCCATTGTAACTACTCCTGCTCCGGCAAGTCAACATTAGCACCGCACTTGCGCACCCACACAGGAGAAAAACCCTTTGCATGTTCTGACTGCAACTCTTCGTTTTCTCTAAAGGAAAATTTGAGGAGACACATGCTGACTCACATTGGAGAAAAACCTTTCGCATGTTCCGAATGTAGTTATTCATTTTCACGAAAAGGGCATTTGACGAGACACATGCTGACTCACAGTGGAGAAAAACCATTTTCATGTTCTAACTGCGATTATTTATGTTCTCAAAAGGGACATTTAAAGACGCACATGCTTGTTCACAGTGGAAAAAAACCTTTTCCTTGTTCGGTCTGTAACTATTCATGTTCTCAAAGAGGACAGTTGAAAAGACATATGCTGACTCACAGTCGCGAAAAACCTTATTCCTGTTCTAAATGCAACTATTCATGTTCTCGAATGGAACATTTGAATAGGCACTTGCTGACCCACCGTGGAAAATAACCTTTTTAGACTTATTGACAGACCCGAAGACGTATCCTGGGAAAAAGCATCCACTCTTATTTTTTTTACATTAGCTCACTACAGGAGGCCCTGAGGAAAATAATTTCCCTCAGGGCCGTTATGGCCATGTTATCTTAGTAGATGCTGTATGGAGGGTTTTTTAAGGAAAGGAAAGAGAGGAAGTTCTGGGAAGTAAATAGGTACTAGGGGTGGGTTTTAATCTGAGTCTCAGTGTGTCCAGGAGGGATAGACGAATGAATCCATCCCTCCTACTGTGGTGCAAGGCGATGGGTCGAGAGATTCTGGCTGGAGGATAAAATATCTCCCTCAACCAGTCTCTTTCGATCCTGACCAACTTGCAGCAGGTGGGTAGACGTATCGGCCGCCAAGACCTGGACAAACCTCACCTCATTAACCAGGGCACCTCTGCTAAGTCACCAAACGTACCACTTGAGATGACATATGGCCTCATATTATGGCTCATACGAATCAGCGTTTGCATAACACTCTAGAGAAAAACCTTCCTCGTTTTCTTATTGCAACTGTTATAATCTCAAAAGGTATATTTAAAAATAAAAAAAATTGACTCACTGTGGGGAAAAATCTCTTTTAAATTTCGACTGCAGTTATTCATTTTCTCGAAAATGACATTTGATAAGCTACTCCTGCTCTCACTAGAAAGCGTTAAAACGGATTTTAGGTACCAACTTTATAGTCAAATCTTACTCAATGTTACGACTGCAACTTTTCATTATCAACAAAAGAACATTTGAAAACTAGCATTGGAGAAAAAAATTTACCCGTTTCGTTTGTAGCTATTTATCTTCATATAATTATGATTTACTTAGAAACATTTAGACTCATTCACTGAAAATATAACATAATCTTAATCTCGGTCTTAGACCTAAAGTAGGTTATCAAGTATTCAAAATAATTCATTGCATTTGGTAAAATGTGCCTGATGGAAGGTTAATTACCCCTTCCCCTTCGTTCACCTCCCACTTAAAATTTATGAATATGTCTGTCAATAATCTACATCGTAGGTTAGTTCGAATATTATCCTGAAGAAGGAAGGGTGCTTCCGAAACCGGTAGAGTGTGAATAAAATAAAATTAAAGTGGTCTATAACATAACAAATTTATATGTTTTATTGTAAAAATTGTTTGCCCTGCGTTCGTTTTTTGGAAAATGATTTTACATGCATAAGCGCAGCGATCCAAGCGCATATTTATTTTTTTTCCAAGCCGTTTCAGAAATTAATGGTACTCTCCGAAGGTTCTACATCATATCTATATTCTAAGGTAATTTTATGTATGAACATGTTTATTATTAAATTTCTTTTCTATCAAGTCTTTTCTAAAATTTCTTCCCCGCCTTTTAACATCTCATCTCTTGTATGTCTGAACTCGACTCAATCTTCCGTATAATTGATAATGGCAAAGGATTTTCACGTGGTTTTCACCAATAGATAGAGTGATTCATGGGAATGTTTTTAGGTATACAATTTATCAAGGTTCCGTGTAAATTAGTTGAAATATATCAATAAAGGGAGCGGGCTGGCAAGCGGGCAGTATGGATTTGATTTAACAGGTGGCGTTGGTTATAAAGGTTGGGTAATGGCGTGGCGCTGTGTTTCGTTATGCACAGCAACGTGTGGCTGCTCTTTGCCTCACTCACATTCATACATCGTCTCATACATACTCTTCTATTATTCTGACTTTTGACATGGCCCGACTCAAGTATCTGATTCACTTGATTGTGCCATGTCTTTCTCGGGCATCCCCGACTTCTTCTACCATTCACATTTGCGTCATATATTCTTCTTACAGTACTTTTTTCTTTTGTTCACATGAAGCAGCGGGCCCCTTTTTTACATAGGCAAAACCTTTTTTAGGTCAGCACCTTTTTTTACATAGGCAAAACAGCACGCAACATAAACACCCGTGTCAAAGAACATCTTGGATGTTTACACAGCTCTGGATTTTCGGAATTTGAAAACCACTTGATCGAAAAAGACCATAAATGTGATAGAAATACAGACGCCACACTAATTCATAAGAACAACATCGGTATAAGACTAGACAATTTAGAGGTACTTGAACTAAGGAAAGCCATAGACACTAATAGTAAGGTAGTTAATAACCAACTAAATTTAAATAAAAGTCCGATACTAAGATTGTTCCCTATTGACAAAGAACACGCCCGTTCCCTTCCCAATTCTCCATCTACACCTATACCTCCTTTCTCCGTTACTTGAGGAGTCAAGCCTATTTTGTTAAATTATGTATTATCTATAACACACATATAAATTAATTTTAGTAGAGATTGTACTGCCCTGAAGAAGCTACGGTTGTCGCGAAACCCGGTCGGCATAAAGTATAAAAAATAAAAGTGGTGTTTACAAAGCTATTGTTTTATTTTAAAATACTTTTTTCGTTCATTTGCGATCTGAGGGTCCCTTTCTTAATTTTACTCATTACACTGTTCACTTCTTCTCCTCCAGAAAACTCTCCATACAGCAACCACACAGCTGTTGATGGCCTTAAGCCCTGATGATATTGGGAAATTATTACAGGCAACTCTGCATTCCTTTGATAGTATTTTTATTAGTAAAACATAGAGATGAGTGTGAGATTTCTTTATTTATTTTTTAAATATTTTATTATATATTTACATTTTTAGTCCCGGATTGATAGACATCAGCTTGTCAACTGGTGCTTTTAACAATTACTTTCATTAATGTTTTTAAAAAATTGTAGAAAATTTGACTCCTAGATTAATGACACATCTACCGACAAAGTAATATATCTCCACTTACTGCAAAATCAAATACAGTTTAGCCACAGATATATTTTCCAAACGATTTTCCACTTCTGAGCCCCTATAATGGTCACTGTAGAGTAAGCATAGGTTTTTTTAATAATATACCTCTTGAGAACATAAAAAGTTGCAGTTCGAACAAGTAAAGGGTTTTCTTTGACTGAATCAGTATGTGCCAATTTAAATTTCCTCTTCTGAACCCCTAGAATCGCCTCTGTATAGTCAACATGTATTTTTTTTAAATATATTCTTGAGAACATGAAAGATGCAGTTTGATCATGTAAAGGGTTTTCTTTCACTGTGAATTAGCGCGTGGAACATTTTCACTTCTGAACCCCTAGAATCGCCTCTGTAGAGTCAGCGTGTGTTTTTTTTTAAATATACCTCTTGAGAACATGAAAAGGTGCAGTTCGATCATGTAAAGGGTTTTCTTTCACTACGAGGTAGCGTGTTTAAATTCCCACTTCTGACCCCTAGAATCGCCTCTGATGAGTCAGCATGTGTTTTTTTAAATATACCTCTTGAGAACATAAAAAGGTGCAGTTGGAACACGCAAAGGTTTTGGCTTCGCTGTGAGTTAGCATGTGCCTGTTTAAATTTCCCTTTTGAGAACATGAAAAGTTACATTTGGAACATGAAAAAGGTTTGCCTTCGCTGTGAGTTAGCATGTGAGTTTTTAAATTTCCCTTCTGAGAACATGAAAAGTTGCATAGGTTACATGAAAATGGTTTTTCTCCACCGTGAGTACCACGCACGTGTCTCATTAAGGAAGACTTTTGTGAACAAGAATAGCTGCAGTCGGGACATGCGTAAGGTTTTTCTCCAGTATGGGTGCCCAAGTGCCGCAGTAACACTGACCGGTGTGAGCAGGAATAGTTGCAATGGGGTCAAGATAATGGTTTTTCTATCGTATGCATCTTGACGTCTGTTGATAAATCTGAAATAGATTACGTATTAGGTTAAATAAGCTTTCAAAATTACATTTCAAACAAATAAATTCAGTTTTACCTGTTTTCTGAGTAATTCTTTCACAGTGCTGTACACTGTACATTTTAACACCTGGGAGATCTTTGGTTATTTCTCTAAGAGGAATTCCCCCTCCTTTTTTTTCTCGTGTACCTGGTTCTGCCTTGATGGCAACCGTCTCTAACGTTACATTACCTAGAAAATTAAAAGTTACAACTTATTGAATCTCGAGATGAACCGAGAAATATATTCAGAAAAATTATTGCGATCGTCCTTTCCCGAGGGAGTTCTAGAAATTGTGATAGGAAATTGAAATCCTATCCTACTAATATTATAAAGGCGAAAGTTTCTATGGATATATGAATGTGTGTTTCTCTTTCACGCAAAAAATACTTAATGGACTTTAAAAATTCTTTCACTAATAGAAAGCTGTATTATTTGCGAGTAATATAGGCTGTATATATTGGTAAGCTCTGGCGTTATAAAATTATTTATTATACGTTTATTGTCCAGACGAAAAGCAAAACAAACAAATCGTTGCTTGATAACTCTAAGTTATTATTTGACGTGCGCCGTCATTTTGTTATTTGTTTAGGTTAAGGTGGAGATCCCTTTGATAGTTAAAATTCAAATATGTATAAAATACTATTCTTTATTAATATTATAAATGCGAAAATGCGTATATTTGATTGTTACGCTTTAATTTTAATAGGTAAAACGCGAGCTGTTTGAAAAATTAATGTAACGGGTAAGGTGGGTGGGGTGAATGGGGGTTGAGGGAGGAGGGGGGGGGAGTGGAGTGGGGATAGGGAAGGTGGCGGAGGCGGAGTGGGAGCCCCCTAATACTATGCAAGCGAAGCAGGAGGCAAAAGCTAGTTATATATAAATCACATTGACAAGTATTTCCGTTGTGTCATTTTACTTCAAACTTCAAAGTAAATTCACTGTTCTTAAACAATCCACTGAGAAATTACTAGGGGAACTGCGACCTTAGATGAATTTTAGCTTGTAAAGGACCTGAGAAGTCACTTTTAGGGACCAATTGGTTGTGGCTGGTAAAATTTGGTATTCCTGAGCAACTGTTGCAAATTAGACGCCTCAGTTTTCAAGACTAACTTCAATGTAAACTTGTATTAAAAATGTTGAATTTATTAACACTGTTAAATTATATGTAAGTAAGGTCTTAAACTGACTTTAATTTCTACCCAACAATTCCGCTCCAAATGTGGTTGATACCGAGTTCTTAAAATGAAAGAGAGACATAATATCACAATTACCATCGCTCTTATTCGATGGAAAGAAAAAAAATATGTAATCATATCTAGAAGATATACACATTGGACTGACTATTGACGTGTCAGAAAATTAAGATGTTTACTAAATACACAAATGGTTTAAGACTTTTTTAGACAAGCTCTGCATAGGAGGCGCCGAGGAAAAAAGCTCTAAGAGCACATTTCATCTTTGGGGATGCTGCGTGAAGGGTATTTTAAGGGAAAGGGAGGAAGGGGAGAGGAAGGTCAGAAAATGAAAAATATATGAGAGGTGTGTGGGAATCAATGTGTCCAGGATTGACCGACGTATTAATCCATCCCTCCCACTGCGAGGCGATGGGTCGATAGAGTTCGGCTGAGGAGGTCTACGTTAGGTGTCTCTTAATCAGTCTCTGGTTTGTCTGGGTCTTGGGGCTGATACGTCTGCCCACCAGCTGCATGGCAGGCTGGATCGAGAGAGAATGATTGAGGAAGTCCCTTTGACTTATCCAGCCGTCCTCTTTCGGAACATCGCCTCGCACCGCAGTGGAAGGGATGGATTCATTCTTCCGTCACTCCTGGACACACTGACTTCCAGATTCCTACTCATCCCTCATACCCTTTTCCTTCCCACTACTTCTTATCCTTCCTTTCCATAATTCGCCAATCAATCGTGCTCTTCATGTATTCAATAATATTAATCTAAATTATAACATCGACATTTTCTCCGATTCACTGCCGTCACTCCTGGACACACTGACTCCCAGATTCCTACTCAACCCTCATACCCTTTTCCTTCCCACTACTTCTTATCCTTCCTTTCCATAATTCGCCAATCAATCGTGCTCTTCATGTATTCAATAATATTAATCTAAATTATAACATCGACATTTTCTCCGATTCACTGCCCAAATTTAAAAAGAGCATCATGTCAATCATATAGTTTAATGCGCATACTTACACACATACATACACACACACACACACACACACACACACACACACACACACACACACACACCCTCACACCCTCCCTCACCCTCTCACACCCTCACGCACCCTCCCACAACGCACATCACCCGGTAAAAATTTAATATAAACAAGATACTTCAATGAAACATATCATAGGTACCTAACTTGAAATATACTTATTAACTGTAAACTTTTTTCACCAATGTAAATAATGTACTGTTTGTTTCTGTTAATAAATAAAATAAAATAAAATAAAATAAAAGACCCTCTACACAGCATCCCCAAGGCCCAAGGATGACATAGGCCCTGAGGGGAATTATTTTCCTCAAGCCTCAGGGCTTCCTGTGTGGGATGATATTTTTAAAAAAAGGAGGATTTTGTCCAAAGTTGAATTATTTGGTGAAACGATGGCGATGGTTCGAGTAAGATAAATGTAATGGAACTGGAAGAGTTCTGAAATCAAAAGTTGTTCTTACTATCTGTGTGATGGTTCTCTTCAAAATCATCCAAGTATTCTTCCTTTATTGGGACTTCTATTTCAATATATGCGGGTGGTGTTACGCCACCGTCTTCATCTTGGTTTCCTGGCTCCATCTTGATGTTACCACCGGTGCTGGGAAAATCCATGTCACTGCTGGGAGAGTATTTAAGAATTATTTATTGAACGCGATAAAATACTGCATGTTCAGAAAGTAAGTGTATTGTGACCATTATGGGCGATGGTTTTTAGTTTTTTGAGGGTTGGCAATACTGAGTGATAGAGGGGGGTAGTGTCCAATTGCGTGAAAGATGTCGTCCAAAAATCCCGCCAAGTGCTGTGATCCGCTTTTTACTCACGGAAGTAATAACACCTACAAGAAAAAAATGTGAGGATTTCTAAGCTCTATTATGACTAGAGGTTATAGTGGGTGACTCATTACATGCCTGAGAAAAAAAACAGTCGTCAAAGTGGCATCACACCAATTCCCCATTTGTCCCCAAATTGGTTGGCAATTATTTAGAAAAATAGTCAACAAGTGTATCAACGATATCCTGTAATATTTTTTCTAATACACTTTTTCAAAAAATAAAATTAAAATTCAGTACACTTACTTTCTGAACTTGCCTCGTTAATTACGTAAGCAAAGTGTACAATACTACCTTCCAAGGCCGACGTGCATACTTGTTTAATACGCACATTATCCAAATTTGAATTGGTACCTGAGCAACATTAACTTTTCTTTCTATTGTATCAACATACGCGGATTTTATCAATCTCTATCTCTATTTTTATCAACAAAACAAGCAATGAATGTCAATAAAAGCATAATTTCAAAACAAACATAACCTCAAACCTCAATTCAACTTGTGCGAAGCGATGATGTTATACAAGAATCGCCATTGAGCAATTTTAATATACCCATGTTTACGGCCCGGCAACGTCACAAAAAACGCAATAAACATACTGTCTTTGCCACAATAATGCTGCAGCTCTTTCTTACACACTAATTAATAGTGAGACAAAAGATGAGAACGATTCCACCAGAGGAAAAAGGAGTCATTTTCTTGCCTCTCCTTCAGTCGTACTAAAGAAATGAGATGGCACGAGCCATTCCCGTAACTGTTTCCGCGGGAATACTAAAAGCAGCTGTTGTCTCACAAACTCAAGATAGAATGTGGCAAGTAAAAAACACTCATGTTTTCAGTAAATTCTTAATTCAAAAGTTCTTTGTGCATTATAAAGATAGACATTCAAAGAACGTTCATGTATGAACGACATAGAATGTTGTTCATACTCAAAAGAGCGTTGTCAAAAGTTCCATCTAATACTGCATTCTACATTACGGGTGTGGCTGAGATGCCAAAACACGCTTACTCGCTCACACTAAGACGAATACGGAGTGCAGTACGAGACGACCTACTGTCCTAGATTGTTCTTCTAATGCTGATGACAGACTTCTCAGCATATCGCTCGCCATACATTCCCGTTGGGAATATGCGGAAATAGGCCGAGCAAATAATGCTGGTTTATAGCTACTTATCTGTCACTAGTGTTATACTTAATTGTTGCTACTTTTGCTATCCCATTTTCTCTTCTTCTTTGTGTGCCTTATCAGGTCCCCCCGACGTTGGCGATCACTCTTGAAAAGGTCTCTCTGTCTTGCGCTGCCCGGAATAGCGCCTCCACACTTCTAATGCCGGTCCACTCTCGTATATTTCACAGCCAAGACATTTGTCTCCTACCAGGCCCTCGGCGACCCTCTCTATCTTGCCTTTCAATATTAAATGGAACAAGTGATACTTCTCCTCTCGAAGTATATGACCCAGATATGAAATTTTCTTGATTTTAATTAATATAAGCAGTTCTCTATCTGCTCTAGCACTTTATCTAATGGAGATAAAAATCTTCGGGAAAAAATCTAAAAAATCGTATTTTTTAAATTGTAAATACTTTACACCAGGAGGTAAGGATCTAAGGTCTTACCCAGTCAAAGCGAAGCGCGGCGGTCGGCGAAAGATAGGTACTTCACAATAATAGTAGGAGTTGAAATTGAAAAACTTTGCGATAAAACGGAATTGGTTGCTATGGTAACCTAAAAGCGTATAAATTTTACGCAATCAATGTACAGTTTATACAATATTACTTCAGGAAAGCGAAGCGATTAGGGTAAAGGTTATTTTATAAAATTTTAATGTAGAAAAACGAAGTGTCAATTATTATGGGCGAGGCACAGAAAACGTAAAAGCACAGATATACCACTCTTGTAAAAGTTTAATAAAACCATAGAAAAAGCAGGTATAGAAAAGTTCTAAAGAATGAGTTCATGCCGGTACCTACTTTCAACAATCGGGCCCTAGTTCCAATCCACTTTTACAAAATTGAGTTATGAACGCCACCGTCATGCGTCATCATAAATTGACCACCCGTTAGTAGAAAAAACATGGAGGTCCTACAATAAGCTATCCTGATTGTGTTTTTTTTTTAAATCAGATGCAAGTGGAGGGCGAAAAAAAAAGTTTGATTCTACTTTTATACAGGGATGAGAATCCTTTTCAAAATCGGGGGCGTTTGGACGATTGTCCGCACATCGATTTTCAAACGCCGGGGGGGGGGGGGTGAGGTAGATATATATTTTTTTTAAATTTTAAGATATAATTTCATTATTATTTTTAATTGATAAACTAACGTTTTTTTAAAGACAAATTTTTATGCATAGCACAAAGGGTAACAATTATTATAAGCAATTATTATCAGCCTGAAACACTCATCTACATTGAAAAAATCTTCCGAGAAAAAATGTAATAAGCAGTACCTAATTGTTGAATAAAGCACTAGTAGGGGAACACCGGGCAAGACGGGGTGGCGGGCAAGACGGGGCATCAGGCCTATCAAGTGATTTGAATTGACCAATCACGTTCGCTATGCCATTTCGCTACTGCCCGCCATAACAGTTCTTAGTCACACGAGTACTAACACGGTGGCAAGTCATTTGTTTGAGCTATAGTTGGCATTAAAATTTCTTATAAATACGTTTGGCAGTGCATGAAACTTGTATTTGGTGAATTTCAAGCGGCATCGTGGTAAATCCGATCTTCAGTACACCGCAGTAACAGGTAATAACTTGTTTTGTAATTAAATATCATTTGTATTTTTTTGTTACTATATTTATTTTAAAACGGATCAACGGGCAAGACGGGGTATCAAGTACCCCATCTTGCCCGACACGATTTGGATTATTTATATTTTTTATATATTGTTTTAGGATGCTTTATAATTATAAAAGAAAGACAGAAAGAGGAAAATGGCCAGAGGATGCAACGAAAAAGCGATAGAAGTTGTTTTGAAGGGAGAAATAAGATATATGTCATAACTGAAAAAATTAAAACCAATTGTTAATTGCGAACCCTCCATCCCTGCTGTCTGTTGTTTTTTCATTCTCATTATGTTGTTTTTCCTTCTTATTATAAAAATAATAATATTTGGATGATTTATATAGCGCAATTTTTTGTTGTTGTTGTGAAAAACCCCCTCAAGGGCGCTGGCAAATGGCTAATCATTTATCCTTAAACGTTTTCTAATGATGTGAAAATGTGTTAATTTTATATATGTTCGCTGTTTAACTTCATCTTTTCTTTCCCACATGCTTTAAATTGTGTTTTTTCATTTCTGTTGTATTTGTTTTTCTTTTTTCTAACACTTTATTTTTTCTTTAAAGTTTTAATCTGTGTTTATATATTATAATTTTTTTGCGGAAACTTCACTGGTTAATGCACCCATGTAATATGTAATTACCTTATAATATGTACAACTGTTTTTTTCCCTAATAAACAAAAACAAAACAAATATGTTGGCTGCCAAATCCTTCTCAGTCCCATAAACCACATTGGAACGAAAACTAAAAAAGGCTCGTGAAAACAAGAATGTAAAGGTACCTTTGGGACCCACATTATCAGTTTTTTCGTAAAAAGAAGAGGATGAGCTGGTGGATTATTTACTAGACATGGAAAGCAGGTTTTTTGGCCTTACAACAAAAAATTTGAAGCAATTGATTTATCAACTTTCTGTACGAAACAATAAGACTAGTCCATTTAATTCTGAGAAGGCCAGTAAGGACTGGCTGAATTTTTTTTTAAAAGACACCCTGAGTTGTATATCAGGAAACCGGAAAATACTTCGGCCGCCAGAGCTGCTGGTTTTAACGGGGCAGTTGTAACTATTTTTTTTAATTTTTTGGCGAATGTTTACGACAAGCATATCCTGAATCCGGACCGAATGTCTGCCCTTCTCCAGGATGTTCTCATTGGCCTAATCCAGTGCAATACAAATACAACTTTACCTTGGTCAGCCCAAAGCAACTTATGCCTCTTCCAGTGACCAGAAAGACTTTAAGAGTGACAAAAAGACGCGGTAAAACTGCTATCAAAACCTCTTCACCCTATAAACAGGAGTTAGAAGAATTGATAAAAAAAATGTGACACAGAAGAATTAAAAACAAGGAAATCAGACAGAGAAAAAAGGAGGAAAAACAGAAAAAGGAAGAGAAACAAAAACTACTTAAGACTAAAGCCATAAAGAAATCTAATCCAAAGAAACGTATTAGACAATCGTCGTCGGAAGAGAGTGATGTTAAAATCGAAAACACTCAATGCCTATATTGTATGGGGCTATATTTAGACTCCAAGGAAGGTTGGATTGCTTGTTCTTCTTGTGGTAAGTGGTCACATTGTGGCTGCGCAGGGGTGGATGATGATGATGCCGAAGCAACATTAATTTGCGAGTTCTGTACTTCTGAATAGTCAAAAGAACGACTATACCCCATCTTGCCCATTAGGGCCACCCCATCTTACCCGACCTATCGGGCGTGATGAGGTGATATGTCATTTTGTACATTTTGTATTTTTTATTAATAATTCTATGTTTCTATGTTCCTGATTAAAAATTAATATGTAAGTCTGATAACTACAAAACTGATTAAGAATAAAAATGATCATGAAACCATGAACCCTCATGATTTTTGGAGATTTAAACCTTAACTACCCCATCTTGCCCGGTGTTCCCCTATATATTGAATTATTTGGCGGGTAAGCCGCCATAGCTCAGTGGAAGGACGCGGGTTCAAGTCACGTTGGCGGCCAGTATCTTTTCTCGGAAGATTTTTCAATGTAGATGAGTGTTTCAGGCTGATAAACTTTGCTTATAATAATTGTTACTTAATTTCATACCGCTTATTTTTATAATAATATGTGACGAGTATTCTTCCAACAAAAAATCATGTCATGCGACAGGTTTTAAATATAAGTTGACTCTGCGCAAGAGTTCACAAGCAATAATAGTTACAAGAAGAACAATCAATTTCTTAGAATTTTGCGTCCCCTTTTTTTACATCTTTTTTATTCTAAATAATCCTAAATAATATATTCTCTACTATCATAACATTGGTTATTAGTTTAGTAACACATACTGGTATCCTATACCTAAATACTTGCTTTTATCACACATACTTTGTTAAATGTACATTCATATTTTGTTATTATTGTAATACTGATAATCTCCTGTGTACCACTTTATACTTATAAGATCACTAGCTTATACCCGCGGCTTCGCTCGCATGGTATTAGTGGGAAATTACTGGCATAATTATTGGCATAATTGTTATTATCCTTGCTTTTTTGTCTAATAAAAAATAATTATTGTTTAATAGAAAATTTCAAAATTTGAGAATGACATTTCGCAAATAAAAATTCTATTTTAAAAAATATTTAAATTATAGAAATTTATTTTTAGTACCTACTCCCCTAATTTATTCTGATGATTTCGCCTCAAGTAGGAATTAGTATTTTATTCATATTTGAATCCAGAGAAACCTAAAGAAATAACAAAATGACAGCCCACGTCAAATAATTACATAGCAACGCTATGCTTTTCGTCCGGACAATAAACATTTTTAGAGATAGGTAGATATTAACTATGACGCCAACAAAGCACTATTTTTAGGGTGAATTGCCTAATTAAAAAAAAAAAAAAAAAAAAAACTGTTTCCAAGGTAACAATTTGTTTGACGTTTGCAATAACTCGATTTTGTTAGGGACAGAAAACGTATGAAAAATAATTGCATAACGCTACAGCTTATTCATAACGCCAGAACTTACCAATATATATTGCCTATATTACTCGCAAATAATGTAGCTTTCGATTAGTGAAAGAATTTTTAAATCTATTCGGTGTTTATTGCGTGAAAGAATAACACTCATCCATACAAACTTTCGCCTTTATAATATTAGTAAGATGTACCTATCACTTGAATCAAAAAGGCGTTCTATGGCGTTTAAATAAATAAATAAATAAAACCTACACTCGGTTCATGAGAATGGCGTCCTTTGATGAATCTACAACTTTTTATTTAATGTATTACTATATTCTGATCACAAAATTGGTTTAAATTAAATCTGGATGCGGTGAGTCAAACTGCACTCGGAACATAAAAATGATTTTTCTTTGATTTGAGCAGGACAAACACAGTCTGCGACTATAATTTAACAACTGCACTTCGAATAAGAGAATGGTTTCCTTCAAAACACGTCAGCAGATGAATCGACAATTGGAATTTGATCATTGCATTCTGAACACAATAAACTGGTTATAAATGAAGAGTGCATCTCCATTTTTTTTAATGAATACCTCACAAGAGTCCCAACTGCTCCCGCCTGGAGCCAGTGAGACTATGGCATTCCCAATTGGGGTATGTTGTGAACCTGAAGGTAGTGGGGAAAGGAATGAGATGGGGAAGAGGAAGGTAGGGAAGTACATGGCTATTCAAATATGGTCACCAAACACGGCTAAAGCCATTTCAAGCAAAGTTTCAATTCTGAATGGTGGTCTTACACCAGGGCGATACTTAGAGTATCTCCCACTCTGGAACGTGCCGCAAATATTCTATAGGTATATTATTTTTAATGAATTAATCGTGAAATAACACAAATTAATCAAATAAAATTTATTTGCCCACACAGGATTCGTTCTCACGACCTTCGGAGTCTCCAGCTTTAAATAAGTAGGACTCTCGTAATATGCGTAAGGTTTTCTTACCAATGAATTTTGCAGCATATGGTTCGAAAAAAATGTTAACACCACTTAAAACATTGAAAATGTTTTCTTCGAAATGCGTCAGCAGATTAATCCACTACCATTTTTGTGTTCCGAACTCACAATTAAAATAACAATTGCAGTTTCATCTGCAGACGCATTTCGAAGGAAACCGTTCGTACATTCCGATGGGAGAATAATATATTAAAATGCTTGGGTGCAGTTACACATCTCCAGTTACAGACTAATTTCCATTATTTTTTCAAAAAACTTCTTCCCTTTCCTTCCCCCAATAGCTAGGCAGGAAAATCTAATTGTGGCCCGCGGGTGATACTACAACAATCCAAGTGGCCCCCGACAGTAAAAAGATTCCCCACTCCTGGTCTAATCCCTGTAACTCAATGCATTCCCTTTATAAATAAGAGTAGAGGGGGTTTTAAAAAAATTGACCGACAAGATCCACATTACTAATCTTTGACCTTTTTTTAACTCAAATCCATTGGTGGAATTCGGCCCTCATATTTTGCATACTCAACTAACTCTAGCGTCCTCTACACGGCGTGATTGCAATAACGCTGTTTTATCGCAGGTGGACGCAATTGCTGCAGAATGAGATAATCACGAGTTAATTAGTTGTGTATCTCTACTTTGTTCTCATCGAAGTTGTCGTGAACGTCGTATTCGAAAGTCTTGCTTCTGTTGAGCGTATAATGCCCGACGTAGGCTGGTTTCTTCTTCAGTTTCTCGTTGTTGCCGCAATTTTCGAAAGCGTCGCATCTGCTGGGCGTGTAAAATCCGACGTTGTCTGGCTTCTTCTGATTCTTGTTGTTGCTGCATTTGTCGAAAGTCTCGCATCTGTTGAGTCTGTAAAGCCCGACGTTGACTGGCTTCTTCTTCAGTCTCTTGTTGTTGCTGCATTTGCCGAAAGTCTCGCATACGTTGAGCGTGTAAAGCCCGACGTTGACTGGCTTCTTCTTCGGTTTCTTGTTTTTGCTGCAATTTTCGAAAGTCTCGCATCTGTTGAGCGTGCAAAGCCCGACGTCGACTGGCTTCTTCTTCCGTTTCTTTTTGTTGCTGCAGTTGTCGAAAATCTCGCATATGTTGAGCCTGTAAAGCCCGACGTTGGCTGGCTTCTTCCTCAGTTTCTTGTTGCTGATGCATTTGTCTGAAATCTCGGATCTGTTGAGCCTGAAAAGTCTGACGCTGACTGGCTTCTTCTTCAGTTTCTTCCTGCGGTATTTGATGTGATGCTTGGTTGCGGTATTTGCGCATGTACTCGGCGTGTTTAGCTCGTTTTGCCTCAGGATCCAAGCCTTTCAAAAACACATATATTTTTCAATTTTCATCATAAAACAAAAACAAAGTTCTCTATAATATAATACATTTATACTTTTTGGGGACTAATTTTGCATGGATAAACTATAAGAAAATTACCTTTCCGACGTTTATTGGCCTCTTCTTCGGTTTCGTTTTCTCGTTCTCTTTCAATTTTTGTCTGTTTTTCGCGTTGCTGGTTCCGATAATTGCGCATGTACTCGGCGTGTTCTGCTCGTTTTGTCTCAGGATCCATATCTTTCAAAAACAAATTTCGTTTATCAATATATATTATTTTATTTTTAACTTTATGAGTAAAACCTCAAATTGTAATATTTAATTAAATGAAGATAAAATAAGCGAAACTCAATCGAAAATCTGGAAACAGAAATATCAGAAAAAGATATTGGCACCTCTGGGACTCGAACACAGGACCTCTCGCTTTCCGGGCGAAAAGCGAGAGGTCCCTTCGCCCGGAAAGCGAGAGGTCCTGGGTTCGAGTCCCAGAGGTACCAATATATTTTTCTGATTTTTCTCTTTCCAGATTTTCGATTGAATTTCGCTTATATTATCTTCATTTAATTAAATAACACAATAGGTATACATTATAAAATAAATTTTACTACAATGTGCGTGCCGCTAAAACTCAGAGACGATTACAGGTACAATCAAGGGAGTTATATGGTGAGGCAGTGGCGTAAGGTGGGGGGGCAGGGGGGGGCGGCCCGCCCCGGGCGGCAAAATTTCACAATCAATAATCATCTTGTAAAAATTTGGATTGGGGAAGTCGCGGGTTCGATTCTCGCGTCAGGACTTAAAAGTTTTTTCTGGTTTATAGTTTCTTAACATCTTTCTAAAGTTTTATATACTGTTAAAATCAAAATATTAATGACAGGCGTTTTGTTTTTTTTTTTCTAACACATACATTATTTTAAAATAAAAATGTAAATAGCAACAGTATCATTTAAGCTCTAATTGATAGTCGATTTATGTTTTATATTCGCGAAGCTTTGTGCGCCCTGCTGAAAGCGCACAAAAAATTACACTTATACGGTTTTCTTCCACGTATATATCACGGTGTATATATTTTAAATTTATTATCACAGAAAATTTAAATAGCTGACAGGTTTGTGCATACTTATTCGAAGTGCAGGTATAAAATTCTAGATGCACACTATCTATGTGCTGCCAGAATCAAAGAAAAACCATGTTTATGTTTTGAGTGTAGTTTTAATTCACCGCATACATATTTAATTAAAAGCAGTTTTGTGTTCAAAATGTATAATTCCAGTTGTGGATTCATCTGACGACACATTTCAAAGGAAAACATTATATTATTTGAAGTGCTTTATAAAATTCTTGCAGAAAATTTATATGCCACCAGAATTAAAGAAAAACCTTTTTCATGTTCTGAGTGTAGTTTTAATTCACCGCATACAGATTTAATTAAAAGTAGTTTTGTGTTCAAAATGTAAAATTCCAGTTGTGGATTCATCTGACGACACATTACGAAGGAAAACATATTATTTGAAGTGCTTTATAAAATTCTTGCAGACAATTTATGTTCCGCCAGAATCAAAGAAAAAACATTTTCATGTTCCGAGTGTAGTTTTAATTTACCGCTTACAGATTTAATTAAAACTACTTTTATGTTCAGAATGTAAAATTCCAGTTGTGAATTCATCCGACGACACATTTCGAAGGAAAAACTTATTTAAAGTGCTTAATAAAATTCTTGCAGACAAGTTATGTGCCGCCAGAGTCAAATAAAAACCTTTTTCATGTTCTGAGTGTAGTTTTAATTCACCTCATACAGATAAAATTTAAGCCAGTTTATTGTTCAGAATGTAAAATTCCAATTGTGTATTCATCTGCTGACATATTTTGAAGGAAAATATAACTTTTTTCGAAGTGCAAATATAAATTCCAGTTGCAGACAATTTATGTGCTGCCAGAACCAAAGAAAAACCGTTTTCATGTTCTGAGTGCCGTTTTAATTCACCGCATACAGATTTAATTAATAAAAATCGGCAAATAAATATTTAAAAAAGGATCACTACCCCCCCCCCCCCCCTTCCCCCTCCCTCTCC
Source organism: Limnephilus lunatus (assembly GCA_917563855.2). NCBI lineage: Eukaryota > Metazoa > Arthropoda > Insecta > Trichoptera > Limnephilidae > Limnephilus > Limnephilus lunatus. The sequence goes on along the minus strand of OU830595.1, from coordinate 15,766,504 downwards.
CTGAAGAAGTACCGATATAGGGGGGGGGGGCGGCAAAACTTTCCTCTGCCCCGGGCGGCTGATACCCACGCTACGCCACTGTGGTGAGGTAGCCCTCTATCCCCATCCGTGAAGAAGGTTCTTGTTTTAACCTTAAGAGCGTGCTTTTGAAGATCTAAAGGCTGGAAGTTTCGACCTCTAGAAATTTCTAAAACAGTCCAGAACATTTGACAGCATTCGAGAGTATTTGAGAGCAATCCACAACGAAAATGATGATCGGGGATTGTCTGAAACGTTCGGGGACCACTCAAAGCCTTTTTGTATGGGTGGGGGCTACCCATTGGTAGGTATATGTAAATCAAGATCCGTCATGGGTTTGAACGTCAGTTCAAACGCTCCATGAGCGAAGGCGGGTACCTCAGCTAGTTTAATTAAATACACTAATGTCGGTTGTCGGTGAATGGGTGATGTAATGACATTCTTATGTAAGTAATGCATAAACGTATTCAAACTCAATAATTTTCAAAATCAGTACGGAAAAGTCACATCTGACCAGCGACAAAGTATGTACCAAAATTAAAGAGACGATTAGAAATTTACCTTTTCTACGTTTAATGGTTTTTTCTTCGGTGTCTTTTTCTCTTTTTCTTTCAATTTTTTTCTTTTTTTCCCGTTGCTGTTTGCGATATTTGCGCATATACTCAGCGTATTTCGCTCGTTTTGCCTCAGGGACTATGCATTTCAAAAATAAATATGGTCAATTTTTAGTTTATAATATGGCACTTTTCTTTACAATTTAATAATATGTATTTTATATTTATTTATATTTTGTGAGATGATTAGAAATTTACCTTTCCGACGATTACTAGCTTCTTCTTCAATGCCTTTTCCTCTTTCTTTTTTCTTTTTTGTATTTTTTTCACGTTGCTGTTTGCGATATTTGCGCATATACTCGGCGTACTTTGCTCTTTTTGCCTCAGGATCCAAGCCTTTCAAAAACAAAGGGTAACAATTTTTTTTAATAATATTACAAATTTCCTTATCGTCATAAAACATACCAATTTCGGTTGTCAGTGAAATGTGGCATAATGAACTGAAATTCGTCTTAGCTACTGGAGCGACAGCGCAATTTAAAACTTTTTTCTCCGATTGCTCGAGATTTTTTGGTGATCATTTTGAATATTTTCCGCCCACATTAAAATAATCTTATATCCGAATTTTAATACTTAGAAAAACAAACTGATTATAGTTCTACATAGCCAGTGAAATTTTTGGTCTATTATCACATATTCGTAGGATTTATAAAAAAAAAATTATATGTATAATCGTAAACTTCTACTTAATTACTTACAAATAAAGGATAATTTACCAAAATTGGCAGCAAAGCAATCCGAGGTATTTTAAAAAGCGCCATATTGTGGCAAAAAGCGCTCCAGTGGTTAGTGTAAGCGAGTAAGCGTAGCGTTCCCGTGACGTAGAATGTAGTAATTCGCTGCAACTTTTAAGTGCGTAAACGCTGCCCAGTTCTATAATCTATTTCGTTACTCACACGAATTCTTTGAATTTCTATAATTGTCATACATAAAAAAAATTGAATTAATTTACTTTTGCACGATAAATTATTTATCCCTAAACATAGTTACATTCATGCTGGGAGAGTTTTACAAGCCTCTGACTGTGCTGTATTAGTTTTAGGCTGTACTTAATATCTGAAGAATATGGAATACTAGTTGGTCCCCGGAATGCGTTGTCATTCAAATAAATAGATTCTCCCTACATGTCCTATCCCAAGCATCCCCGCTCCCTTCCAACTTCCTCGCCTTCCCACTCCTTCGTCTTTTCTCTCTCCGCTAACCTCACCTCCCCCATTCCCCTTCCCCCTGCCTTTCCTACCTGTCGTTAAAATATATTAAATTTTCATTTATACAAATTTCATAACGCCAGAGCTTACCATATGTTATTCTGATATATGAGCTATATTATTTTAAAGCTATATTTGTAAAAAAATAGCCAGATCCGTCGTTGATTGCCCAGAACTACAACGAATACAGATACGAGTTCTTAGCAGACGAACCAGGTCAGACATGATTCTTAGCCTCCCTGGGTGCAACACTAATTCTAAGCAGAACTCTTTCATCTATCGTGCGTCCAATACGTTCAACACACACTACACAAAATTATACATATTAAACTCTGCACCACACTCCTTAAAATCACACAGACGCTCTCTCGATACTTTTTTTTTTTTTTTTTTTTTTATTTAATATTTGTTTGTTTTTACAATAATTATAAATTTTTTTTACATGTTAAACAGATTTGTAATATTAATGTAATAAAAGCCTTTCCTCACCATAAAGAGACAAGGCTCTTGTGTTTGGTGAGTGAATTCATACTCAATTATGTTATCAATGTTATCATTTGAGTAGGTGAATAATAATATTGCAACTATTAACAATAGATATAGTAAGAGAAACTTGAGATGTGTCGATTAACAGATTTAAATGAACTGAAATAGTAATGTAACTCTTACAGTTGTTTCAGGTAATTTTTTAATTTAGTTTGGAATTTACTTTTATTTTCAATAATTTTTACTTCTAATGGGAGTTTGTTGAAATAATTTATACCATGATACAGATAGGAATTTTGGATGTGCTTAGTATTAAATTTTGGGATTTTAATATTGTTTTGATATCTTGCTGAGATATTGAAATGTAATTTTTTTAGCTGTATTTCTTTGAAAGTTTGTAGAATTGAATATTTTTTATATAAATTGTCTATTGTAGTTACTTTGAATATTGAAAAGATTTTTTCGGTAGAAAATGTAGATGGTTTTTTCAATATAATCTTAATAATTAATCTTTGAACTATTTTGAGAGGATTTAAAATAACATAACTATAGATACCCTCTAATTCAAACACCACTCTATTAACTTCCTTTTTTCTCTTGTAATTTTTTGTTACGCATATTTTTATTATTATACCTCAACCTAACCGACCCCCCCCCCCCCATCCTACCCCTTCTATATTCCCCCCTAAATAACTTGTCTCTTGAAATGTAATTTTGAAGTAAAACTTCTTTACGCTCGCTCGACACTTGGGGGGTAAAATGATGAATACGTTACGAAAAAATATGAAACTTTACAAAAAAATATGAAACGCTAATCAATGTGTAACGCTAATCGCATGAAACGCTATGAAACGCATATATTTAATGTGAAACGCCATATATTTAATGTGAAGTTTTACTTCAGTGGTGTGGTCTAAAGCACACTCGTTTTTTTTTCTTTAGTTAATATCACTGGAATCCCTACACTTGTATACAATACCCATGTGGAAACCTGTAAATGGTTCAATTATTGCGACTCAATTACTATTATGCTATGTTATTAATGTAAACTGTTGGTCTCCCAAACGAGTGAAAGAGTAACAAACACACATACATCCATACAAATTTTCGCGTTTATAATATTAGTAAGATTTTCATTTACTTACACAAATTTCATTATGCCAAAGCTTACCATTATAAATAGCCTAAATGTATATTTATATATATATGTACGTTTAAATATATACTGTTATAATTCGGTTTTCGGAAGAAAAGGTATTTCACAAACCACCAGGGAGTCCCAATGACAATGAGCATGGCTATCAGCCTAACCGAAGACGAAACCCGGAGTCCACGCCCTCCCCGATTTTGCTTCGAAAAAATATATGTGGGAAAGAAGAGAAAGTTTTAGAAGACTCTGGGGAAAAGATGAGCGTCGGGTTGTCGGAGGGGGGGGGGGCGGAAGTACGTCGAGATCACGCGGCTACTACTCAAGCCTACGCATATCATTAGGGAAGGCGCGGGAGGATCGTAGGAAAACCGCTCCGGTGTGTGTTCGCCTGACTGTATGCACGGACAGGTTCTTATCCCACCCCCTTTTATGGATACATAATATGTACAGTTTAGTCCACAGAAACAACAGTCAATAATAACGAGATGTAACGTTGCACACAGACAGTTGAAATACAACTGAACGTGTCAGTACTTGTCCGGCGGCTACTCTATTCGCCAGCGCGCAAATGGAGCAATTAAAAAGTAAAGAACAATATTGGCTATGGTTAGGGTGTGTTAATCTAATAGGTATTTTTATTTCTTTTATTCCAGTTAAAGAAAATTACATTTTCACTTATTTAATAAGAAATAATTATACACATTAAAATAAACTAAATATTTCAATGCAGCGCTATTCTATTTCATTATTTTTCTTAGCAAGAATAAATATTAATAATTTTTTTTTAATGTACCCAGTTTCATTTCATTTTTAATGTCGTTTGGGAGGCAATTATATAAGTTGCCCCCCTCGTAACCAATGGTTTGTTTACCATAGTTAGTGTCGGTGGTGTTTAAATGTATGTTATCGTGTTGTCGTGTAAAGTGTTTGTGTACTTGGGTCGTTTTAATGAATTCTGTGTTTGTGTGTACGAGTTAATTGTTTATTTTGTATATAAGGAGACATGTATTGTATTCATATAGTTTTCTTAATTTTGTTTCCATATATATTTTTTTCGTGGATGTTCTGGGCTTGTAGTTAAATAGTTTTTTGATTACATTGTTTTGTATTACCTGTAATTCATTAATGTATGTTTCACTTGCGTTTCCCCAGATTTCAATCAAATAATTTAAATGTTAGTGTACGAGACTATAATATAAACCTGTTTTTAATTTATTTTGCAACAGATATGATAGCCGGCTAAATACGCTAATTAAAGCGATGATTTTGTCTTTAATACCTTGTATGTGTTCTTTAAATGTCAATTCACAATACGATTATTACCACGTCACTGAAGTCAAACAGATTTGTTTTCGATTGTATTTTGCGAGTGTGTAACAGTTATATTATATACCATAAGAAAGACTTTGAAATACCTGAACTGTTTTCGAAAGTGGATTCAAGACATTCTTTTTTGATAAAAGTATAGTCTACATTGATTTCTGTAACCATCACACCAACACCCGCTTCTGCACTTGTGCCTGGTTCTAACTTGATGTTGGTGAAATTCATACTTTTGCGTAATGCAGTTCTCTGTTATCTGAAACAAATACAATATTTCATCGCCTTAATTCTTAATTGTCTAAACGACTAAAGGAGGAGGTTTTCTAAGTAAAACTTCTTTACGCACGCTTGACTTGGGGAGTAAGCTGGTGAATGCGTGACGATAGCGTCACGATAAAGTGTGATCGGGCGAGGCGAACGGAAGTTGAGAAGGAAATATAAGTTAGTGAAGATAGAAAGAGAGAGAGTTACGTTTCGTATATTACTGTAGGGGTAAGAGAGAGAGGTGCGAGTACAAGGAATCATTTATTGAATAACCATGCCATGGGTCACCCCAAGGTCATAGGTCACCTCAAGGTCATATGTCACCCCAAGGTCATAGGTCATCCCAATGTCATAGGTCATCCCAAGGTCATAGGTCACCCCACGGTCGTAGGTCACCCCACAGTCGTAGGTCATCCCACGGTCATAGGTCACACATTTTCTTTCTCTCTTCAGTGTAGTTTTAATTCAGTCGTGTGGTCTACAGCACACCGTTTTTTATCTTTCATTATGTCAATGAAACATTATGATAGATATTAAAGTTAAAGCTATTTCCGTAAAGCCTCATTAGTTTAAATAATTCTTAGTTAAGTGATTGATTATCATTTTTATACTTTATTTTTAATTATAAAATGTAGATTGAACCAAAACCAAAATGGTCCTTTGGACAATTAAGAACTAATGCGATCATTTGATAACGTGATTGTGGAAGATTTATAAAATTATATTGAACAAAATGGCACTTTTTTACATTAGCTCCACACAGGAGACCCTAAGGAACATAATTTCGTTAAGGCTTACGTCATCTTAGGAGAGGAAGTTCTGGGAATGAAAAAAGGAAGGAAGGTTGATAGAAATATGAGGATCCGTGTGTCCAGGAGTGACAGACGTATGAATCCATCTCTCCAATTTTAGAGCACAGGCGTCAGGTGGGAATGCTGTCCTTGTTTTACCGGTATTACAATGGAAGATGCTCCGAAGAACGCAAAACGTAAAACTATTTACATTTAAACAAAATAATATAAACAAAGAGTTGTTGGAATTTGCATAGTATCATATAACCAAAAATCCATTAGATAGGTACACAAAGTGATAGAATCTAAAACTAAAACAATTTAAAATTTTAAAATTTTAACACAATAATATGTATAAACATAGGCAGTAATAATAATATAAGCAGTAGTTATAACTAAGAAAAAATCTCTATACATGTAAATAACACAATATATTATATTTTATTTATAAAAAAATAATATAAAGAATGAGAGTAAAGACTAGGATGAGATTACTAATAACTTGGTAATGGATGCCCTTTTTTGGTTTAGTAACCATGTAGTGAACTGTTTACATAACCATTTTCGGTTTTTTGAAGTGATGCAATAAGTGGTTTCTTTTAGGAAGATGTTGAAAATGAGAGGTGCGAGGTAGGATTCGTGCTTTTAAGCAAAAGTTGATTTAATTATTGGCACTAAAAGTTGATTGTGAGAGTTTGCTATTGTGTTTTGTGGGTGAGTTATGTGGCATAGTGAGGATTTAATGCAGTTTATTTGAATGATTTTCTTAATGAATAGTTTCATGATGTCTAGAATGTTATTAGTTATTAGAATGTTTTCCGTTGGATCAGTGGCGTACCGTGGGTATCAGCCGCCCGGGGCGGAGGAAAATTTTGCCACCCCCCCCCCCCCTATATAGGTACTTCTTCAGGGAGGGGGGGGGGTTAGTGATCCTTTTTTTTTAAATATTTATTAATTAAATCTGTATGCGGTGAATTAAAACTACACTCAGAACGTGAAAAAGGTTTTTATTTGGTTCTGGCAGCACATAAATTGTCTGCAACTAGAATTTTATATTTGCACTTCGAAAAAAGTTATGTTTTCCTTCGAAATATGTCAGCAGATGAATACACAATTGGAATTTTACATTCTGAACAATAAAACTGGCTTAAATTTTATCTGTATGCGGTGAATTAAAACTACACTCAGAACATGAAAAAGGTTTTTATTTGACTCTGGCGGCACATAAATTGTCTGGAAGAATTTTATTAAGCACTTCAAATAAGTTTTTTCTTCCAAATGTGTCGTCGGATGAATTCACAACTGGAATTTTACATTCTGAACACAAAAGGGGTTTTAATTAAATCTCTAAGCGGTGAATTAAGACTACACTCGGAACATGAAAATGTTTTTTCTTTGATTCTGGCGGCACATAAATTGTCTGCAAGAATTTTATAAAGCACTTTAAATAATATAATGTTTTCCTTCGAAATGTGTCGTCAGAAGAATCCACAACTGGAATTATACATTTTGAGCACAAAACTGCTTTTAATTATGCGGTGAATTAAAACTTCACTCAGAACATAAAAATGGTTTTTCTTTGATTCTGGCAGCACATAGATAGTGTGCATCTAGAATTTTATAACTGCAATTCGAATAAGTATGCACACACCTGTCAGCTATTTAACTTTTCTGTGATAATAAATTTAAAATATATCACCGTGATATATACGTGGAAGAAAACCGTATAAGTGTAATTTTTTGTGCGCTTTCAGCAAGGCGCACAAAGCTTCACGAATATAAAACACAAATCGACTATCAATTAGAGCTAAAATGATACTGTTGCTATTTACATTTTTATTAAAAAAATAATGTATGTGTTAGAAATAAAAACAAAACGTCTGTCATTAATATTTTGATTTTAACAGTATATAAAACTTTAGAAAGATGTTAAACTATAAACTAGAAAAAACTTATAAGTCCTGACGCGAGAATCGAACCCGCGACTTCCCCAATACAAATTTTTACAAGATGATTATTGATTGTGAAATTTTGCCGCCCCCCCAAAAGGGCCCCCCCCCCCCCCCCGTTTTTAAGGTTTTTTTAACATGATCCTGATTAATGTTTTATGAGTAGTGTTAAGCGTCTTAATGTATTTATCAGCAGCTCCCCCCCCCCAGGCCGAAATACCATAAGTTAAAAGGCTTTGACATAGAGCGTAGTAAACATTTTTTAGTTGTTTTAGTGACATGATATTTCTTATGGATTTAAAAATGAATAATAGTTTACGTATTTTTTTATGAGCGAGTTACTGTGAAGTTCCCAGTTTAATTTATAGTCCACTGTTAGGCCTAGATACTTGATATTATCAGAATGTTCTATTTTTTCGCAGTTGTGATTTGAGGGTTTTGAGGTAATATAAGGCTGAAGTTATAAAGGATTTTTGGTTGCCCAGTGATGGTTTTGCTGAATGTTAGGTATTTTGTTTTGGAGTTGTTTAAGGTGAGTAGATTTTTTTCAAGCCAATTTTTTATTTCTAACATACCAGTTTCCGCACTTTTGAAGGCCTTTACCCAACTTGGAGCTTTAAAAAGAATTACCGTGTCGTCAGCGTAACTGATTATCTTGTAGTTGATAGATGTCACATTAATATCAGTAAATTCATTTATGTAAATGAGAAATAGAAGGGGACCGAGGACGCTACCTTGAGGGACACCGTGTGTTATGAAGCAGTGTTAAGTAGTATTATTTTAAACACCTCTTCAGAACAAGTACCATTATTTGTAGTAATTTTAATTAAGATTATGAAGAGCACGGGCTGGCAACACACAGACCGCAGAGGGTCGATGGTTGTTTTCCGTTTCCGATTCACGCTGGAATTGTTTCACGAACCTGGGCGGCCGTGAAATGGTAGCACCGTCAATCAAATTTTTAAATAATTGTACCCCGGACGGGCAGTCGTGATATAGATGTGTTCTACATTATTTAATCAATGACGCGAGTTGTTGTTGTATTTATTTTGCAAAGGCCGAGTCGGGTCTGGAAGTTCCAATAATTAAACGCAGTGCTGGTTCGTTGAAATCTCAAGAGATTGCGGGAATTATTGACGCGATCCCGCGATGAACGGTGTTCCGCGGATTTCGTTATTGAAGCGTGGACTTCAAGTGGCGCTGCACAAGCCGTATTTTTTATAATAGAGAAACGTAATTGGGGTCACACGCCAGGACTGCACCCGCGCAGGTGATCTGACCGATCAGCTCCACAATGGCGTTAATGGATTGGCTCGATTAACGCTGGATCCGTGTCGCTCTATAAACGCCTTGCCGGAGACGCTGGACCCGTCTCCTGGGACGATCCCCTCGGACCAAAGCCCAGATGAAGCCAGCTGGGTCTGTCAGGGACAGATCCCCGCCAGCCGGTTAGATGCTCCTTGCTCTTTCACCGTTAATAAGTGGTAGTCAGTGCTAGTCAGATTAGATAGAACTAATAACTAATTCCAGATCCCTGGGGGTAAGTTCTGATTCATTTAATGTAACATGTTAAGTCAAATATAATTGATGATTTATGCTTTGCAAAACTATCTTTCATTTCACTACTATCAGTGCAACCTGTAGTCCATTTGTGCCCACGCTCTGGAGACAGTCTTAATGCTCTCCCCATCTCGAACATTACTCGTGAACCGAGTATTGGCGCGCGGTGTAACCGCAAAGTTCTGGATGGCATTACATTATTGTATAATAAAACCCATGACACAGCAGCCGGCATAGCACGTGCTTGATTTCTTCAGGATCACTGTAGCATTTATTTAGTTCTACTATTTGTTTTCTATTTTTGGTATAGCTAATAAACCAAGTTTCTCGTATAGAATGTCATGAGAGATAGTATCAAAAGCCTTGGCCAGATCTAGAAAGACTCCGAAACTTTAGATCCTTCATCTGTGTTTTTAACAATGAAGTTAGTTAATTCGGATATAGCTTGTTCGGTACTCATTTTAGCTCGAAAACCGAATTGACAATCTCAGAGTAAGTTATGTTTATCGAGGTAGGTTTATTAGTCTTTTTTTCATTGCTTTTTCCAATACTTTCGATAATGAATTTAATACTGAGATAGGTCTATAATAAGAAATTAAAGTTTTTTCCCCAGATTTGTGAATTGGCGTTATAATGGCAATTTTTAGTTTATCCGGAACAATTCCTTGACTGAAACTTTGATTGAATATATGTATAAGGGGTATAGCAATATATTCACGCAGATTAATCAGAATTTGGTTCGAGATTTTGTCCGGACCCGGAGCGCAATGTGGTTTAAGAGATAAAATAAGTTCATAAATTTATTTTTTATTGATTTATACATGTTAAACGAGTGTATTGGTTGTTTTGTAGGGCTGCGTTTGGATAGTAGTTGTTCAGTAGTGTGGTTATTGATGAGTATTTTGTTTGCTAGATCTGGGCCTAGGTCGGAAAAATGAAAATTAATAAAAATTAACCATTTTGTGTGGTTCGTTCTTTGTTTCAAGGATTTCTCCATTAATTGACAATTTATTAATATTATTACTCTTCTTAGGTTTTAAATAAGCAGCTCCATTAATGACTTTCCAAGTTTTTTTGGATCGTTTTTAGCATTTTCTATTTCAAGCCTGTAAAATTTGAATTTAGCTAGCTTAATTAATTTGTTACAAAGATTTCTATACAATTAATATTAATGGTTTATTTTACTGTCATGTGGGTTTTTATTTACTCTCATGTGCATTGTGTTCCGTTTGTGAATTCCGTTTTTGAAGCCCTGCTGTGATCCATGGTTTAATTTTTAATGTTTGGTGAGCGTAGTTTTTGTGTGTTTGGTAGTATACGTTTCCAGAGTTAGTAGGAAAGCATTAAGAGCTTCGTTCGGGTCTTTTTCTTTAAGTGTTGAGGCCCAGGATTCATGACTTATTTCTGCCCTAAGTGATTTGAAGTCTATGCTAGGTTGTGTGGTGTTAGTAGGCGTTTTCGTTTTATTTACGATGTTCGATGGAATGCTGAGTGAAGTAGTGTAGTGATCGGTGACCGTTGTATAAATAATGGATGAAATGGTTAGTTTTTTGGTTTTATTAAAAATATGATCAATGCAAGAATTGGATTCAAGGGAAGTTCTGGTGGCTGAATTTATAGTTGACTTAAGGCCATAATGACTTAAAAGACTTAGTTTTCGTTAGTTTTCGGATTGCAATTGAGAATGTTTATGTTCAAATCTCCCACTAAGATAAGTTGTTGGGTGTTTACATTATCATCTAAAAGTTTTTGAAGGGAATTAAGGAAAGGTGTAAGATTTTTAAAGCATGGAGCAGTGGCGTACCGTGGGGGGGGCGGGGGGGGGGCGGCCCGCCCCGGGCGGCACTTTTGGGGGGGCGGCAAAATTTCACAATCAATAATCATCTTGTAAAAATTTGGATTGGGGAAGTCGCGGGTTCTATTCTCGCGTCAGGACTTAAAAGTTTTTTCTAGTTTATAGTTTCTTAACATCTTTCTTAAGTTTTATATACTGTTAAAATCAAAATATTAATGACAGACGTTTTGTTTTTATTTCTAACACATACATTATTTTTAAATAAAAATGTAAATGGCAACAGTATCATTTTAGCTCTAATTGATAGTCGATTTGTGTTTTATATTCGTGAAGATTTGTGCGCCCTGCTGAAAGCGCACAAAAAATTACACTTATATGGTTTTCTTCAACGTATATATCACGGTGATATATTTTAAATTTATTATCACAGAAAAGTTAAATAGCTGACAGGTGTGTGCATACTTATTCGAATTGCAGTTATAAAATTCTAGATGCACACTATCTATGTGCTGCCAGAATCAAAGAAAAACCATTTTTATGTTCTGAGTGAAGTTTTAATTCACCGCATACATATTTAATTAAAAGCAGTTTTGTGTTCAAAATGTATAAATCCAGTTGTGGATTCATCTGACGACACATTTCGAAGGAAAATATTATATTATTTAAAGTGCTTTATAAAATTCTTGCAGACAATTTATGTGCCGCCAGAATCAAAGAAAAAACATTTTCATGTTCCGAGTGTAGTCTTAATTCACCGCTTAGAGATTTAATTAAAACCCCCTTTGTGTTCAGAATGTAAAATTCCAGTTGTGAATTCATCCGACGACACATTTCGAAGAAAAAACTTATTTGAAGTGCTTAATAAAATTCTTCCAGACAAGTTATGTGCCGCCAGAGTCAAATAAAAACCTTTTTCATGTTCTGAGTGTAGTTTTAATTCACCGCTTACAGATAAAATTTAAGCCAGTTTTATTGTTCAGAATGTAAAATTCCAATTGTGTATTCATCTGCTGACATATTTCGAAGGAAAACATAACTTTTTTCGAAGTGCAAATATAAAATTCTAGTTGCAGACAATTTATGTGCTGCTAGAACCAAAGAAAAACCGTTTTCACGTTCTGAGTGTAGTTTTAATTCACCGCATACAGATTTAATTAATAAATATTTAAAAAAAAAAAAATTAAAAAAAGGATCACAACCCCCCCCCCCCCCCCCCCCCCCCCCTCCCTAAAGAAGTACCTATATAGGGGGGGGGGGGGGGGCGGCAAAATTTTCCTCCGCCCCGGGCGGCTGATACCCACGGTACGCCACTGGCATGGAGGTCTATATAGAGCAAATACAGATAAATCGACTTTGACTTTGACGACCTCCGTAGTCCAGTGGCTAAGACTCTTGACTCACAATCCGGAGGTCGCGGGTTCGAACCCGGCGTGCGCAAATAAATTTTATTTGATTAATTTGTGTTAGTTCACAATTAATTCATTTAAAATAATATATAGTATATTTGCGGCACGTTCCAGAGTGGAAGATACTATCAGTATCGCCCTGGTGTAAGACCACCATTCAGAATTGAAACGTTGCTTGAAAATGGCTTTAGCCGTGTTTGGTGACCAGATCTGAATAGCCAGGTACTTCCCAACCTTCCTCTTCCCCACCTCCTTCCCCTCCCCACTACCTTCAGCCTCACAACATACCCCAATTGGGGATGCCATAGTCTCACTGGCTCCAGATGGGAGCAGTTGAGATTCTTGTGCGGTATTCACTGTAAAAAAAAAAGATCAGATCCCAGTGAAATTTTGATACAATTTGTTTCCGTTAGGTTTATTTTATAGATTAAGGGATTTAGCGACTCTGTAACGAAGATTACTATCCCATCATTTTGGTTAAGTTTGGTATGGAATGTCGAATATCCAGGTAAGTGGATGTCAGTGTATGAGTCATCTATCCAGCATTCACTTAAAATTATTATGTCGAAGTGGAAGTCAAGGTCTTGGTAAACTACTGTAAAGCTGTCAAAGTTCTTACGAATGCTTCTAATATTTTGGGAGATTATATTTAAAGAGTTATTTGTGTGAAATACTTTGAAATCTTATGTATTTTTGAATACATGTTCATGATTATAGTGTGGTTCAAAATCTATATTTAGTATTGAGTCCATTTGCAATAAATTAGGCTACATATATAGTAAACAGTTAAGAAGAGTGTAACCAATTATTAATAAGCTGTAAATCGCCGACATGTTTAATATTTATAATTTTAGAACTATGGTCAGAAATTTTTTTAGTGAGGATTTTGTTGTTTTTGAACCAAGTATATAGGTAATTATTATCTTTGGCTTTTTGCTTGGTCTTCCATAGTAGCTCTTTGAAGTAAGGGGTTAATAATTCGCCTTCAAATACGTTGTTCTCTCTAGCGTTCTTGCGGGAGTTCAGAACTCTCTGCTGAGCTTTCTCATCTTGAAGTTGAATTTTGTATCTGTAAGTTCCGCCCTCCATTTTCTGTGATCGATCTTGATACCTGATTATTCTTTTTATCTTCTGTGGTTTGACATTAATTTGGTTCTCCTTAAATACTCTACTTATGGTGTCCAGCGGTTCTTCATTAGGTAGGGTAATTACACCCGCCAGCTTCGCCCAGTTGAAGCTCATACTGACCTGTTCAATTTCAGCCAGTCGAGTCTCTAAGTTATTTATTCTGATTTCTTTGATGTTGTTAGCTTCTTCTAAAATTTCGACTTTCTTGTTTTTTCGAAGTATTGCGTCAACCTTTGGTTGAGATATCATCATATTGCTGGCTTATAAAATCTACACTTTTTTTCATTTCTAAAATTTCATGTTCTAGATTTATCTTTATGTTTAATGTCTCTTGTTCTATTTTATTGAATAATTGTTGCTTAATTTCATTCATCTTTTTGTCTGCATATTTTATAAATTTTTCATAATGCTCTTCACCGGCATTAGTTTGTGTTGGTGTCTCAGTCGGTTTTGATCTTGTTTGCACTTTATATGTTGACATTGTGATTGCTTATGGTTTAATAAGATTAGAGTTATTGTTTGTTATTATTTAGTAATAGCGCCTGAATTTAAATGATCTGCAAATCTGGAATCACTTAATTCACAGCGATTTAAATAATATTGCAGATAAAAAAACAAGAACAAAAAAAAAACATCTTTTATTTATGTATCACTAGGATTCGAACCGTGGGCCTTCGGATCTCTATGCCGACGCGCTCACCACTGTGCTATCCACCACATATGGGCTAGTGGGAATTAAGTGTAATATAAATTGACTTCGCACAGGTATGTTTACGGTGATTAGGATAGAAGGTAGGTTTATCGGCAACTTGACACTTTGACACTTCACAGTTGTAGATTTCAACAATAAACTTGTATTCTCTGTAAATTAGAGCGTTAAGATTTCACTAACTTGGATTAATCTCTATACCGATCTTCGGGGACACGTTTTTCGATGAATTTTATGATTATTGAGTTATGCAGGCTTTAAATTGTGTATTTTTGAGGAGCGATTTTTGAGATGCACTCTGTTGAAAAAAATAATTATGAAAGTGAATTTTATTGCTTCTAGGCATTCAGCTACACAGATTATGAGACTGTTGACTTCATTTGGAGTGCAGAAAAAATAAACTTGCTGATCATCAGCGTAGCAGTGGGATAAGAGACTAAATGACTCGATTATTTTGACGACATCATTTGTAAAAAGGATGAAAAGAAGTAAGGGGGCCTAAAACGGATCCCTGGGGTACTCCTGAAGAAAGTGTTGCGAAGATAGTTTATTTCCAACCTTCACGGCTTGTAAGCGATTGGATAGATATGACGCCAGCCAATTTTTGGTGTCGGAAATCAAACCAAATGTTTCCTCCAATCTCTTAATGAGGAAGTCGTGATCAATCGTGTCAAACACTGCGCTCATGTCTAAGAGTGAGATAAGTGCTAACTTACCTGACTCTATGCTATGGCTAGAGTTATATCTGATAGCCGGTCCGATAAAAGTCCGGTTTCTGTTGAATGAAACCTTCAATATGCGGATTATCGATTTGTTAATAATTTATTTGTATTCAAGTGACAGGTAATTTGGGCAGCAGCAATTTTCTCCAGGATTTTTGATACGAAGGATAGATTTGAAACGGGTCGATAATTACTTAAGTTATCGGAGTCTAGTTGTGACTTTTTTGGTGTTGGTGTAACCACAGCTGATTTAAGTGTTTCAGGGAAATCACCTGTACTGAGAGATTTATTAAAAACATGAACCAGGAATCGAGCTAAGACAATGGAACATTTTTTTAATAACTAAGTTGGTATGGGGTCAAGACTACACATGGCAAACTTGAAATTATCCTTTTTACTTCTTCCAGCGTTGTAGGTTTGAAGGAAGACAAATTTCCTTTAGAATTAATAGTGAATATTGGCGGAGGGGCGTGAGATGTGGAGGCACGAATGGTTTCAATTTTTTCAGATATTCGTTAAAATTAGAATAGTCACTGTTAAGATATTTGTAGTGATAAGAGACATTATGTTTCGAGGAATCAAATTTAAAGAAATTTGTAATGTTAATTGAGAGAGGTGGATGATATTTATTCATGGGTAACAAAGAGACATCAGCTTCACTTACTAAGACATCTAGTATACTAGTAAAAATTAAATCCAGGCAAGAGCCTAGATAGTTAGTAACTGGATTTACTTGAAACATGTTCAAATAGGCAAAAAAAATACAATTTCAACAGCTTGTGGGGAAAGATTACTAGTAGGAGTTTTGACACCATGGTTGTCATTCAGCCACAATATTTTAGGTAAGTTATAATCGCCACAAATAAATAAAGAATCAGCGTTTCTAGAGACATGTTCAATTGAAGCAGTATGTGACTTGTAGACTTCTACCGAAGATGAAGGAGGAATGTAAACACAACCAAGTAAAAGCTTTTTGGTACCAAATAGAACACATAGGAACTGGAATTGTTGTTGTTTCTGAAGAATGTCGCTTGTGTCGTGATGGAGAACTTAGCCAGCTGAGGAATCGAACATGCGACGTCCGGGTGGGACCCAAACGCGATGCCCACTCAGCCACTGACCGGTCAAACCGAACCCAGGAATTTTGCCGGGCGCAGCTCTACCAACTGAGATGATGTGTAACGTGTGATATTTAACGGTATCATTAATTTCGACTAAGAGCTACCAACATTATCTTCATTTTTCTTAACGCATATTTTTATTGGCTGCTATCTTTAGGTATGATTTCAAGATTCGAACCCGAACTAAGAATTTACTGGAAACATAAAGAGTGTTTCTTACTAGCAACATTTTATATCAATTTTAAGACAATAACAATTCCAGACGTACTGCAACGTCATTGGATACAACCGCTTGAAACTTGCAATTTATTTGAAACAATGTATTTTGCGATTGCATAAACAGTTATGTGCCGTAATAAGAAAGGGTTTTAATACCCAGCGGACTTGCTGAAAAAGGATAAACAAGAATTTGATGAAAAGTAACACGATACACATACTTAAAGTAAACTAGGCAAATAAAATAATTATTATTTTTAATTGATAAACCAATATTAAAGACAAGATTTTTATGCATAGCACAAAGGGTAACAATTATTATAAGTAATAATTATTAGCCTGAAACACTCATGTACATTGAAAAAATCTCCCGAGAAAAAGATACATTTTCAATGTAGATGAGTGTTTCAGGCTAATAATTATTACTTATAATAAATTTTACCCTTTGTGCTATGCATAAAAATCTTGTCTTTAATATTGGTTTATCAATTAAAAATAAAAATGATTTTATTTGACGAGTTAAAGTATTTCACCAAAATAATGTAGACATAATTTGTTCCGACGCCACCTAGTGGGAGATTTATAATGCCTTTCTCACATAAAATAAAGTTGATTGTTTGCAGGTGGAAAAATGTAATAAGCAGTAATTGTTGAATGAAACACTAGTTTACATTGAATTATTTGGCGGGCAGGAGATAAGCCGACGTAGCTCAGTGGATAAGAGCAGTTGACCGGAAACCAGAAGGACGCGGGTTCGAGTCCCGTCGGCGGCATGTATTTTTCTCGGGAGATTTTTATAATGTAGATGAGTGTTTCAGGCTAATTATTATTACTGATAATAAATAAAATCATTAAATGAAAAACCGCTAGACTTATTTATACAAGATTAGAAATATTACACTTCTCCGGCGATTTAGGCTTCACATGGTTAACGTAATTTTATTTTTGCAGTTTCGAATAAGCGGAGTACTTTTACAGAAAGGATTAGCGCAGTGAAATGTAAACAGACTGTTGGAAAGAGTTCACTAAAAGATAAAAGGGAAAAGTAAAACTAATTGGCTTACTTACGTACAAGTTGAAATGCAAAGCTTGCTTTCAGTGTGTTTGGATGATGAGGAACATAAAATAATATCGGAAGTAGTTGATACTTCCCCTGAAAAAAGTTAATTCAACAATGTTAGATGTAGATATTACGATTTTGGCACTAATGAAAAAAGAATAAATGCGGTAGCGACAGGGAGCTGTCAGATGGTTTTAACCATAGACAAATGATTAGTTCAGAGGGGTTGATGGTTGATGTAATTAAAGAAAGGTACCTACTTACGATATTGGACATTATATTTCCTAGACGTGTTCGCACGAGAAGAAAAATGGCAGCACTGAGATTTAGTCATTAAAACAAGATTATTTTCTTATATCTGCAGTTTCTATGGATAAAACTCGAGAAGCTGTTTGCTGCGGTTTTTTTTGTTACGTTGTGATTGGTTTATTTATGGTTGCGTTATTCTGGCTTCAATAGGGTACATGCAGTATATGTAATATAGTGTTTTCAATGCATTTAATACAAGTAAAAAAAATAACTAAACTCGAATATCACACCTAAAACCCCCGAAAAAATTTATTAAATTAATTAATTCACTTTTAAAGTTGTATGAAAATTCATATATCAAAAACGAGTCATCATTGACTTGCGAGATTGTGACGTCACAACGCACCCACCTAGTCCCACGTCAAATTGTTTTTGACAGTTTTTGTTCCAGCTGCTATGCTGGTTTGAATAAGTTTGGTAGTCATAATCGTTTAGTTATGCATCCTAAGCCCATTCGTTTGTGTAAAACATACATTGTAAATACATACTATCATGACAGACAGTGGTTTTCTACAAAGACAGTCTGATAATTTGCCAAAAATCGACGCGATTATAATGGCAGTTACATGTACCTTTTCTTCGCATGACACCGCTTTTTACACATGATAACATTATTTGTGACGTTTATAAATAGTTTGTTTGGTGTTGAAGATGTTGTATTTGTACACTTTAGTACAATACAGTATTTATAAACGGTATCTACGGACACTTTCTTCGATAAACAAATGATCAACTGCAGACTGATTACTGGATTACGACTTGCGACTTATGACATCTGTCAAGAAGTGCGCAGTGACGTCACAAGCCAAAACCGCGCGAAAAGGGCGTTTTAGCGCTAATTTGAAAATTGAATATTCAAAACGTTATTGAAGGACTATTTCCTATCGTAAAAAAATTTTTTTTGAATATTCCAGTTTGTAATTTTTTTCTTTAATTTTTGGTAAAACAAAAAAAAAATGTGATTGTACCCTATTGTTCCGTAAATTTGTAAACCTTTGACAAAAACATGTTCCTTACTCCGCTTCAGTGGCGTAGCGTGGGTATCAGCCGCCCGGGGCGGAGGAAAATTTTGCCCCCCCCCCCCCCTCCCCTACTATATAGGTACTTCTTCAGAGAGGGGGGGGGGGGTAGTGATTCTTGTTTTTTTTTTTTTTAATATTTATTAATTAAATTCTTGTTTTTTTTTTTTTTTAATATTTATTAATTGAATATGAAAATGTTTTTTCTTTGTATCTGGCGGCACATAAATTGTCTGCAAGAATTTTGTAAATCACTTTAATATAATGTTTTCCTTCGAAATGTGTCGTCAGATGAATCCACAACTGGAATTATACATTTTGAACACAAAACTGCTTTTAATTAAATATGTATGCGGTGAATTAAAACTACACTCAGAACATAAAAATGGTTTTTCTTTGATTCTGGCAGCACATAGATAGTGTGCATCTAGAATTTTATAACTGCAATTCGAATAAGTATTAGTTTAAAAAACGCCTCTTTACGTCGGGTAAAAAGGAAAACATAAACAACATAGGACATAGGTTATAGATCGTTAGTTGGTTTGTTTAAATAATGAACGCATATTTCGTCACCTTCAAACAACAATAATATGCTAAATTCTACCGATTTTTTTTAAATTGACAAAATAAGGAAGTTTCAGGGGAAAACGGTGATGGAAAAGAAGAACTCTACACAACTTTGGCTTAAGTTCCGGCTTCCCGCATATCTACCGATTTTTTTACATATTTTACTTAAATATTGTAAGTTTTAAAGGTCTTAAAAATATCTAAGTATATGTTGTTCTTGAAGATAATACCTGTACATTCCCCAGGTTGAAACGGTGATTATATGAAAATCACAAAGTTTGCTCCGAAAATTATTATAAGCACGTTTTTTTCAGTTATTTTACGTGTTTCTATTAAGGTTTTTTTTTTATAATCCCCACAAGATTTTTGCTCTATTTTAAACAAGTGGTGTTTCATTAAGTAGTTTTCTCAATTTCCACTTAATTATTATAGTTTTTAATGCTCTATCTAGGTACATTTGAATTACATATCTCTCCGTTTTCTTATTTTTTGGCGGGTACACCTCGCCTTAACTGTATCTGTTAGCCTTCTGAGTACTAAGCAAAAGGGACAACTGCAAATCAGGTTGATTGTACTTAAATAAAATCGTCAAAATTGAGCTTTTGTATCTTCATGTTTTCTCCTCATTGTTTAGAAGGAAATATTTTATATCTATACGTTTTGTATGTTTTTTGAATACTTTTAAAAATTGTACTGTAATTGTATTGTAAAAGGTACTGTCCTAACCCCTACAAGAAGTAACTTAACGATTAAGCAAAACGTAGGGATACGCCAGCGGTTGATGTCTTTATTATATTAAATTAATGTTTTCACCAGTCACAAAACCCAGAGTGGAAATAGAGGAATAGATTTGTATGAACGATTCCATGATTACCTTTATGGCATATTTTTCCAGCTCCCGTGACGTAAATAGTTAGTTCTTGCAGTAATTAAATCGGGACAAAGTTTGGAATAAACTATTATTAGGTATTTCAGTGTTTTTTTTTTTTAAATAATTTGTGCTTAAGAGGTAGTGGAGTTAAGATAGGGGAGGTAGGGGAGGGATGGGCACTTTTTCACAAAATAATTAATAAAAAACAAGTTTTTAATAAAAAAAAAAATGTATTGCCAATTTTAACTGCACCATACATTTGGCTACATGTATTAAAAATAAAAGTCTCCAAATTATAATCAGTCTCAAAGTTACAAAAGAACTTTCAGAAATATGTCAGTTGTGCCCAAAGCTCCCCATGGTAGGGAGGCTTAGGCACCCCCTGTGGGAGGTTTGGGCATGACCTATAAAGCATACAATATCTAATATATAAAGCAAACATAAAGAGTTATATAATCTTAAACGGTATATTTAACATTTTTACTTATCTAAGATTCGGTATGACCCATAAAGGTTTACCGAATGTATACTTAGAGCTACCACGTTTAGTATTATTGCTTGTCTTTGGTCCTGGCAATTTAGTCTTGATGTCGTCTAGTGGGATGCTGGCTATGTCATCTATTTCAGGAAACAGAAAAGTATTTCGTATCTTGCTTAGTCTCATAAACTTGATTGTAGCCATAGTTTGACTAATTTCCTCAATTCGGCCGACATAATGCACAACAGCCTTATTTGTATCAAATTTTACGAGTCAAAGTTTCTATCCATAACAATTACATCATCTTCATTAAACTCTTCTTCTGAAGTTTCTTCAACAAATGAATCTTCAGAACTGTCAGCAAAGGAAACATTTTCTACCTCACTATCACTACTACTCATTTTCCTTTTCTTCACTCTATTCGATGTCAGTTCTAGTGGAAGTTTAGGAATCTTTTTCTTATCTATATTTTTCAGAACCCTTTTTAACTGCCTGTCTTTTTTTGCCTTATTTTTCGATTGTTTTTCCTGTTCTGCCAGTTCTATTAGTTTCTTTTCAGGTGTATCTGTCAATATCCTTGTTTTTCCTTTCTTCCTTGCATTACCGGTAAGTTTTCTAGGCCCAGCCTTTGGGTACGGTCTCACTGATTCAGGAGTTACAACTTCAGGGACTTCAGCTGCTATTTGGTCTCTATTGAATGCTTGGGAAGAACCAGCGACGGCCATATCATCATCCTTATCATTTTGATCTTCTCTTTCAGGCTGTATTGAGAGGACTTGACTTTGAGTTAGCTGATTTGTAGGGTCCTTTTCTAACAATACCGTTCCATCAGTATTCGGCAAATAGCGATCGGTGACAGAAGAACAGAGAAAATCTTCATCTGAGAATATATTTGAATTAAAAGGCCATATGCCAGATATTTCAAACCCTTTTTGAATATTTTTTTGCTTGAAAGCTTGAGGTATAGCAAGAGCCGCTAGTTTGGGGATGTCATAAATTGTAACAGTTCTACCAGGATTGCTCACCATCCAATCTGTTAAAGCTTTATTGTAGTAATTTTTCAGTGGTCCATACACTGTTAAGTCCAGCGGCTGTAATTTATGGCTGCAGTGAGGGGGAAAGGTCATTAAAATAATGCCAATTTCTTTGCAGAAATCTAAGACTTCCACGGAAATATGGCTCTCGTGATTGTCGAGGAGCAAAAAAACTGGTGTGTCAGGTGTCGGTTTGGCATGTTTCGCAAAATGGTGCATATATTTAATGAAATTTGGAGATGTCATCCAACCAGAAGGATGCGTTGAGCCATTTGATCCAATGGGAGCATCATGAAGCATGTAGGGTTTGAAATTTACTCTGGGAAATATAAAGTAAGGAGGTATTGAATTCCCAATTGCATTGATTCCGCAACACACTGTGACGAGTGAGCCCCTTTCTGCAGAAGTTGCTTGTCCAACTTGCTTAGTGCCTTTAGGGGCAATCACTCTTTGTGTTCGCTGAACAGTAGTTAATCCAGTTTCGTCTATATTATAAATTGCTTCAGGACCTAACTTATAACGTTCATAGACCGTTCTTAGATTTTCAAAAAAATCCCCTACATTTGTTTTATTGAAACTTTTTGCGCGTGATAAACTAGTAGCTTCTGGTTTTCGAATTGATAAATGAGATTTCCTATTGAGAAATCCCCTAATCCAGTCTTTAGATGCAACTTTGTTCTGGATCCAATTATCTGGTGTTTTAGTTTTCTTTATTGCTAAAGCATAGTCATAGGCCAATTTACGAGCTTGTAGCTTTGTCAATCCATAATTAAGTTTAGAAGAAACCATCATGTACTTCGCCAATTTTTCTTCTTCTTCAGCTGTGAAAATTTGTGAAGATATAAATCTGGATGAACAATCCTTTACATATCCTTGTTTAAGGTATCTTTGTAAGTTTGATCTAGGGATTTGATATTTATCAGCAGTGGTTTTTACCTTTCCACCTTTTGACACTTCTTCTATGGCACATAATATAATGTCTTTCGGAATTTCGCGTCGCATACCCTTTTTTTTAAACTTTTTTTTTATTTTTTTTTTTTTATTTAATATAGATATATAAGTGTACAAAGTTGTTACATAAATTACATATCGGTACAGAAATTATTTAAAATTGCAATCTCATCAAAGAAGAAGCTAGTTCTTGTGCTTGATGAGCGAGTTACACTAATTATAACAGAAATAGAATAACATTATGCAAAAGGTAAGTATATAATACGAACAATTGAGCCTTCTGGATCATCAATATGTGTAGGTGTACATACATAGGATACGGTACGAAATTCGAAAAATCTAAATAAAATAGAGATGAATATAATTTATAATAAATGGAAAGAAAGGGAAAAACAGGTAATTATTTAGTTTTAATTATTCCTGATGAAGTGTAGCTTCAGTTTGAGTTTCAGTTTATTGATATCTTTGGTTTTTTTTATTTCAATTGGAAGGTTGTTGAAATACTTTATTCCTAAGTAGATATAATTGTTTTGCATTAGTTTGGTATTAAATTTTGGGATTTTGATGTTGTCTTGATATCTTATTGATTGGTAGGTTTCAAATTTTTTGATGAAATTATCTTTGTAAATTTGGATAATTGCATTTTTTTTGAAGATATTCTCTACTCGAGGCACCGTAAAATCTGCGAAAAGCGTTTCTGTTGGATATGTGGAGGGTTTCTTTAGGATTACTTTAATGATTAGCTTCTGGATCACTTTGATCGGGTTTAGAATATTGTTGTAAGACCCCCCCCATCCAATAATTCCATATTGAATTAATGACTGGATTAGCGCATAGTATACTCTTGAACGGCATCTTTCTGTAATTTAAGTAAATTAAACATTTTAATGGAATCGGTTAACGTATAATAAACTACATTATTATATACTCTACATTATAGGTGGGAGCATTGGGCATGCCCAAACCTCCCTCGAAATAAGTGCCCATTGCTCCCTCTGCGTATTTTCTTAACTTAATAATCCTGTGGAATTTTTTGGTTAGATATTTTAACCTGACTTTCGGATTAATTTATAAGTTAACAAATATACAATGGGAAAAAAAATATAGGCTAAAGTTCGGTTTAGTGGCGAAATTCCTAAAAATACAAACTAGTTATTTTTATACTAACTATGGGTCGGGGAATACGAATCTGAAAGAATTAGGCGGCGGCAAGCAATATTAACTGAATTATACGACTTTAAAATTTTTTTTTACACACATAGGAAAATGGCCATTTTGGAAGCATTCTGATTCCTAGAAAATCAAACTAGTTATTTTTATACTAATTTTGGGCCGGGGAATCCGAATCAGAAAGAATTAGGCGGCGGCAAGCAATATTAAATGAATTAAACGACTTTAAAAATTGCTATAAACAGACACAAAAAGAAGACATTTTGACATTATCGAATTCGCAAGAAAACATAGAAAAAGAATAAAGATGTTACATCACATAAAATTAAGTGTTGCCATTAAGCAGTAATATCAATAACGTAAAATAACATGTTTATAATTTAAGTACTTACTTTTTATAAATTTTACTCACTTTTGTATCACAAACCATGCTACCTAAACCTAGCGTAGCCGCTAAACTACTTGAAAACTGGGATGTTTTTTTAAATTGACGCGAGCAGGCGGTATAAAGGGGCACAAACCATGTTACACAAACCTAGCGTAGCAGCTAAACTACTTGAAAACTGGGATGTTTTTTTAAATTGACGCGAGCAGGCGGTATAAAGGGGCACAAACCATGTTAGGTTAGGTTAGGTTAGGTTAGGTTTTATATAATAACATTGATATTGGTGACCGGTCTAGGTAACAACTTTTTAAGACTACGAATTTTCATACTTTTGGTTTAAGAATACGGCCGTTGAGATAGTCATAATTCATCAGGTTAATGTGTTATGTGATGAATTATCATGTGAAGAATTATCGTGTCGGAAAGTTTTACTTTACGAAGATGTGTTTGATTTATAAGGTATGTTCGATGATATTATTGTTTAATGGCCACACTTAAATTGTTGTTTTTCTATGGTTTCTATGGTTTTCATGTGTTAAAATGCTTTTAAGATGGCTGTTTTCGTTTGTGTTTATTGAAAATTTAAAAGTCGTGTAATTCAGTTAATATTGCTTGCCGCCGCCTAATTATTTCAGATTCGGATTCCCCGGCCCAAAGTTAGTATAAAAATAACTAGTTTGATTTTCTAGGAATCAGAATGCTTCCAAAATGGCCATTTTCCTATGTGTGTAAAAAAAATTTTTAAAGTCGTATAATTCAGTTAATATTGCTTGCCGCCGCCTAATTCTTTCAGATTCGTATTCCCCGGCCCATAGTTAGTATTAGTTTTCATGTGTTAAAATGCTTTTAAGATGGCTGTTTTCGTTTGTGTTTATTGAAAATTTAAAAGTCGTGTAATTCAGGTAATATTGCTTGCCGCCGCCTAATTATTTCAGATTCGGATTCCCCGGCCCAAAGTTAGTATAAAAATAACTAGTTTGATTTTCTAGGAATCAGAATGCTTCCAAAATGGCCATTTTCCTATGTGTGTAAAAAAAATTTTTAAAGTCGTATAATTCAGTTAATATTGCTTGCCGCCGCCTAATTCTTTCAGATTCGTATTCCCCGGCCCATAGTTAGTATAAAAATAACTAGTTTGTATTTTTATTATTATTATTTTTATTATTATTATTATTAGGGAGTAGGGAGATCAGAAATTGAAACCATATTTACACCAAATACAGACAGATACAAAATTCACTCAACCTCACTAAATGAAACACTTTATGTACTGTATTTTTTATTCTTTCAGTAACTTTATTATTAATATGATTTAATTTTATACTGATGCAAACCTCAGCGAGGGGAAATCTCTCTGAGGAAATCATTATTCCTATTTGTTACAAAATACGAAGATAATAAAACATTTAATTTTAATATGGGAGGCGAATATGGGAACCACCGCCCCGAGAAACATTAAATGGATAACCAACACCCCTGCCAAACAACACCAATCAATTGTTCGCTTCATTTGGTGATTTTGGAGACTTGAGTAGTAGGGTTCATAGGGTGGGGTTTATCTAGGTCTTGGCGGCGGATGGTTTTGCCCATCCACTGCGTGGTGATCGGGAGAGACAGGAGACTAATAGTTGAGAGAGACTTTTTGACATCTCCAGCCGGACTCTCTCGACCCATCGCCTTGCACCGCAGAGTGAGATATGGATTCATACATTCGTAACACACCGACCTGAACACATCGACCCCGAGATTCCTACCTACCCCTCATGTATTTTTCCTTCCCAGAACTTCCTATTCCTCTCCTACCTATTCTTAAAAAGACCTTCCACACGGCGTCCCCAAATATGATGTAGGCCCTGAGGGATTTTTTTCCTCAGGGCCTCCTGTGTGGATGTTGTGTTAAAAAATAACATGTAAGAGATGTTTCCGCCCCTCACACAGACTGTAAAAATAGTTATTTAAAAATAAAATTATTACTATCATACATTATGTTCATAAGCATGTGGAGGTCGAACAAGGACACCGACCTGCAGTCTCACGGCAATCCGATTGGTCCCCATACCAATAGGATTCAAGCCTCATCATTCTACCTTAAACTCCCGGTCAATACACAGCCTTGTAAATCGTGCTTGTTCGCCCTCCACTTCATATACAATTGTTCATATTTAAATTTTAAATTATGGTGCGTTTTTTCCTTTGTTATTTGTTAAATAAACTTGTAAGTATTGTAACTACAAACTACTTATTTGATTTACCATATACCTTCCATACAGACGTAAACATCAAACCCCATAAGCATATAATAATTAGTTAAGCATTTTAATATTTAGTGTTATACTTTTAAGTAATTACTGTGTATTAAGCACCAAAATATCAAACATTTAATTATATTATTATGAGCAAATAAATAAGAAAATGAGAGATTTCTTACAATCAAACTGATTGATCAGTTTGTAAGATTTAAGTAAGATAAAATATTGTAAAATTAAAAACTGAATAAACACACTTTAAAAAAAACGAGTGTGCTTTAGACCACACGACTGAAGTAAAATTTCATTAACTTAAAAGAACACATGACTTTGAAACACATTAAAAAAGGAAACGAAACATTGGCAAAAGTTGCACATGCTCCGTTTCGTTTTTAATGACATTGATCACCGTTCGCATTACACTTTTCGTAACCATCATAATTTTCGTAACAATCACACTTTTCGTAACAATCACACTTTTCGTAACAATCACACTTTTCGTAACGCATTCACCAGTTGACCCCCATGTGTCGAGCGTGCGTAAATAAGTTTTACTTCAAAAACTTAAATCTAAAGACTTTCACTTGCATAAATAAGACTTAGGTATAGCTAGTGACTAACAATTAAGACTCATAACTTGTTACTTAACGACTAACACATATTTATGACCGAGTGAGTATTAATGCATAATATATGTTTCTTTTACATCAGTATCAACTTTTCAATTTGGGAGGCGAGTATGTTTGTATTTGTGTTCGCGTTAGGGGCGTTGAGCACGCCTGTTCATTTAAAATATTTTCTTTCTAATTAAAACCTTTTATAATCTCGTACATTTATAATAAATTAATATTTTTCTACCCTGAGTTAATTATTTTTTTATCATTTGGTATTAATTTTGATTTTTTTCATTGTTCCGTTTTTTATTATTTTTTTAACAACATAATTATACGTATAGTATATAATTTTTCTATGGCAGACTGGATAATTATCCAGTACCGTTCATTACAATTTTTTGCATTTTCAATAAATGTATATGTAAATCTGAGCTGCCTTTCCTCACATGTTACATTGAAGTGACGATACATTTCGTCACAGCAATGTTTTCTAAAGGGCGCGAGCGTGACGAAACAATCCGTAATCTTATAGATATAACTACTAGCCGTATATACGCACAAGCAAAATGAAATTCCTCTGTTCTGCTGATTAAATGATTTCACGTCAGCTAGCAGCTGATCTCTAGCCAGCCGAGCGATTCCATATCTTTTGTGGGTTTGTTTTTGTTCTTCTTTCAGATTTGTGTGATTTTTACATATTTAGTGTCAAATATTTTAGTTTATACCGTTTTCCTGCAAGAATGCATGATTATTTATTCATTTAATGTACGTTGTACATAGAAAAAGCAAATAAATCACACAAATCTGACAGGAGATCATGTCCAGTATCACATAACGATCCCATAAAAGGAATTGAATCGCTCGTCAGATTCGACATTAAGTTAAGGGTAAATTTAGCTCTTGGTAGATTTCGTTTATATATTTTTGTGAACGATATGCGATGTCGAACTTCTTCTTTGCGTGCCCTATCAGGTCCCCGGCGATCACTCTTGAAAAGGTATCTCTGTCTTGCGCAGCCTGGAATAGTTCCTCCACACTTCTAATGCCGGTCCACTCTCGTACATTTCGCAGCCAAGACATTTGTCTCCTACCAGGCCCTCGGCGACCCGGCAACCAGGCGACCTTGGCGATGTCGAACTACTGAATTTAAACAGGAGACCCGGTTGAGGATGTTAAAAACTAATTTATTCGTTAATATCAGGGATGCCTCTTTTAGCCTCAAGTGAATTGGAACACGAATTTAGAATCGAGGATTTACTCCACTGTGAAAAATAATGGGCTTCCTTAAATACGATTTTACGCAATTAATTTAATTTAATTGAACACAATTTCAAGTCTCACAAGATTCTCGCGGCTACGAGGGAGCGTGCCACTTTGTAATTAAGACAGAAGATAATGGATTTTATCTACAGTGAGTGAGTATATGTCTCCTCAAACTATTCTTTTGGGAACATGAAAAATTGCAGACGGCACAAGAGAAAGGTTTTGCTCCAGAGTGAGTCAGCATGTGAACTTCTAAATTGTAACTCGTTGAAAATAAAAAATGACAGTCGGGGCAAGAAAACTGTTTTTCTCCATTATGGGTTAGCATGTGCCTTCTTAAATTAGACATTTGGGAACACGAAAAATTACAGACGACACAAGAAAAAGGCTTTGCTCCACTGTGAGTCAGCTTGTGACTGTTCAAATTGGATCTAGTTGAACATGAATAGTTGCAATCAGAACACGTGAATGGCCTTTCTCCACTGTGAATTAACATATGTCTCCGTAAGTGTGCCTTTTGTACACACAAATAGCTGCACTTGGTACACGCGAATGGTTTTTCTCCACTATGAGTCAGCATGTGACTCTTTAAATTCGAACTTATTGTACATGAATAGTTACATTCGGAACACGAAAATGGTTTTCCTCCACTGTGAGTTAACATGTGAGTCTTTAAATTTGAATTTCTTGTACACGAATATTTGCAGTCGGGACACGAAAATGGTTTACCTCCATTGTGAGATAGTTTATGCCTATATAAATTGGATATTGATGAACATGAATAGTTACAGTCGGAACATGAAAACAATTTTCTTCTACTTTGAGGCTTCACCGTCTTGCTGGACTCACAGTCGTATTTGCTGTGAACAGTTTCTTCAGTCGGATCCTGTGAAACTGAAATAAAATAAAACAAATCATAATTTATTATTATTTAATTTTATTATATTTAATCATTCCTACCGAACCTTCCATTCGGATTCAAGTTCATCGGATTTTCTGGGAATAATATAAAGACCGTAACGATGTAATAGAATTCCTGCAATCGGGATTTTATTTCAGGGGCAATCCGTGAACGTGCTTAAAAAACAATGCAAGGAAAGTGATAACGGTAAAAAATTGTCAAGGCATCCAGATATTCATTCATCTAGACTATATGTAATTTTTCTTACCAGAATCAATTCTCAGGGAATATTCCAAGCATTTCTTTTTAATGTTCGGCAGTTCGATGTCTACATCTTTAACCGGCGTTTCAACTCCGCTTTCTCCTTTGGTGCTTGGCTCCATCTTGACAGTGATAATATCTGGGTTAGGGAGGTCCATGGCGCTTCAGTGATACTATTAAAGTATGCAGTGATACTCTCAATAAGTTAGACCTAAAAGAGAATTTTTGGTTAGACACTAATTTCGCTCATATAATTCAGAAAAACTAGAGGTGCGAAAGTCGCGATTTTGAGTTAAAAATGCAGAAATATCTGCGAATTCACAAACTTTATTATATTCACCGCACACAGCAGGCTCTGAGAAAAATAATTTCCATCAGGACTTCTGTCATCTTTGAGATGCTGCGTGGAGGGTCTTTTTAAGGAAAGGAAGGAGAGGATGTTTTGGCAATGAAAAATATATGAGGGGTGTGCAGGAATTTGGGGTTCAGTGCAACCAGGAGTGGCGGATGTATGAATCCATCCCTCCCGCTGCGGTGTGAGACGATCGGTCTTGGGAGAGCCCGGCTGGAGAGGTCTAGGTTAGGCCTTCCTTAACCTGTCTCTTCCGATCCGGCCTGCCACGCAGTAGGTGAGCAAACGCATTCGTTACCAAGATCTAGACAAACCTCAGCCCATGACTCCTGCTTAGTTAGCAAACGTAGCGAACCCCTTTGGGTAACCTATGGCAGGGGTGTTGTTTATCCAGTACCCATTCCCAACTCCTAAATTGAGGCTGGGTATTTTTAAGCCTACTAAACAAATCTTCTTAATGAGGCGCCACACATCATCCCAACGTTATCACATGATGACTACTTACAATGAAAGCTGATTCTAACAACCTTCCGACGGAAGAAAAGTGTTGAGAATATGTTGTTCAAAGAATCCCGATGAAACCAATTGGTTCCATGCCAACTCAGAATCAACTTAACTCTTTGAAGAGTAACCTATGAAAAATGACTTCATTATTTCAGAGTTGTCCAGTCACCAAACCAATTACGCTCAGTTTCATAGATTCTCAAAAACCTTATTGTTTCAACATGGTTTAAATATTGAGTTTTGAAAAAACCGTGGCCCTAAGACAAATTAAGTTGTGATAAGTCTATAGACATGAAATGGAAAATAATAACTCTATAGGTAACACAAAAAATTAATTTTAACATAATTATAATATAATAATAACGTAACATTTGTTGCCGCAGTTCTGTGTTATTTCACTTCAAGTGCGCTTAACTATAATAAACTTAAAAATAATCTTACAGTGCTCCTTACGAGTCCTTACAAAATATCAAATAATATGAAAATATCGACCACAAAAACTCGGGCATGTGCCTAGCTGTTATTAATATTGTACGAAAATAAATCTGCCAAAAAGGTGTGAAATTAAACGTAGGATTAATCTACTTACGTTCAAGGCGAAATGCAAGAGGCGCAAAACCGTATATTACGAGAAATAGTTGCAGAGACAACATTGTAAGTCAAATATTCTTTAATATTTATAATCTTGATTCTTTGTACATTATTATTAAAAATAATTTAGAAAAGCACAAGCCTAAGGGCATTTAGGTAAACGTCAGACGTATTTCACCATAGATAAAAGACAAATATGATGAGTTCATAGATCACATCTTGTTGTAAGTGAGGGAACCCATAGACGTTTTGTTTCGGGAGCACTAGAACTGTCAATTTGAAGGTTATCAAATGAATACAATAACTTAATTTTAAACAACATTTGCTTTACCCGTGCTGAGTACCCTATTTTACAGTTCTCTTTCACAAAATTATAAATATAATGTTTACCGATATTTTCAAATATACGGTAATACCGGTTTGTGTGGAGATATAGACGAATACAGCGTCAAATTACAGCAATCTAACGGTTGATAACGATTCTTTCCACCGTTTTCAATTCTCTTAACTTCTAGGTGTAAACAATCTAAATTATACGTATTCGTATTTCCAAATATTTGTCTTGCTTAGGTACTAATTCATTGTTTGGTCATAATATACCATCCGAATTAATGAAGGCTCGTATAAATTAAAGTTCCGTTAAAACAACTTTCTGTTTCAGGCATATATTGTTGGGCTTAAACCAACTACCTAGGAACCATAACAGAAGTTCCATGGATCTTTTAAATCCAGTGAGTGTTTTGATCAAGACGGAACCAGGGTCCCAGAAAGTAGACGAAGATGAAATGCCGTGTACGGATATAGATTTCGACATCCGTTTGCAGCATGCGGAGAGTACTCAGACAGCCAGTAAGTTGTATTGCATATTACTACATACCTATAAAGCATATTCTACGCACCACAAAATCATGCAATAAACCTTTCACCCTTTAAATACTAAAAAAAAATGTGAACCGCCCATTGTGACTCCCCAGCCCTGTTAGAAAGGGTTGTATTTCGTTGCTCTTAATGCAATACCTGTTCAAATTACTTATTTTATATACTTAAAACATTTCAAATCGAAATTCGCACAATAAAAGCTACAGCGTGTCTCAAATCTTAAGAGATGTTGACATTTTCCGCTGTACCTAGCCTTAATTTTTTTTTATATTAAATTGTTTTTATATTCTCCGTAGAACGGTTGTACACCAATGTATCTTCGAGAAGTTACAAATTAAAAGGGCATGGGGACTATTTTGTGACATGCGTCAAAAGGTAGTCGCTGAACTGCCTGTACGTAACATTGAAAATGTAAATGAAGGTCATTGCAGAATCGTTTAGCATAGGTCACCCCATGTGGTTTGCTACGTTTGGTGACTTAGCAGGGGCGCCCGGGTTCACGGGGTAAGGTTTTTACGGGTCTTTGGCGGCGGATGCGTCTGCCCACCTGCTGCGTGGCGGGCCAGATCGAGAAAGACTGTTTGAGGAAGGCCTTTTGAGCTTTCCAGCCGGACTCTCTTGGCTCACCTACGTACATCCATCACTCATGGACACACTGACCACAGATTCCTACCCAACCCTAATACTTCCCAGAACATCACATCTTTCCCTTCCTTAAAAAAACCCCTCCACACAGCATCTCCTAAGATGTCGTACGCCCTGAGGGAAATTTATTGGCGCGTTCTGATAGGCAGAAGTTCTCGCTTTCGGAGTATAAAAAAGGGCATGTGATCTCCAACGAGTAATCTTGTTAGGGACGTATACGTATACTTCTTTCAACACAGGCGGATTGAGTATAGTTTTCAATTCGGGAGGCGGGAATGGGTACTGCCGCCCCGGGAACCTTTATTGGATAACCAACACCTGTGCCATAGGTCACCCCAAGTCGTTCGCTACGTTTGGTGATTTAACAGGGGTGCCCGGGTTCATGGGGTGAGGTTTGTCTAGGTCTTGGAGGCGAATGACCTGGACACACTGAACCCCAAATTCCTACCCCCCCCCCCCTATACCCTTTTCCTTCCCAGAACTCTCCTCCCTCCTTTCCTTGAAAAACCGTCTACACAGCATCCCCAAAGATGAAATAGGCCCTGAGGGAAATTATTTTCCTCAGGGCCTCCTGTGTGGAGCTCATGTAAAAAAGAAAAAAGTTCCAGGTTTTACTTACAAATGTTTACTTAAAAATATTTAGGGCTTCTAGATGTTGAAATCGAGCATTCCTGTGATCAAGGATGGATACAGGAAAGGATATTTTGTACCTAAATTCTCACGTATAGAGGTAATGCATGAACCTCTGTTAAACTTTTCTATTTCTAGTTTTTATTTGTTTTTCCGGTGTTATGCCGTGTTGCGCTACCTCCTTCTTTAGCCAACGTTTCGGAAAGCGTTGCAGTGTCCATCATCAGGGCAGATCCGACAGATATAGATATCCGAGGCACATCTGTCGGATCTGCCGGATCTGCCCTGATGATAGACACAGCAACGCTGTCCGAAACGTCGGCTAAAGAAGGAAGTAGCGATACACGGCGTAACACCCCAAAAACAAATAAAGAAAATGCTTTTGGCCGTGAAAATCTAAAAACGTATCTTAATTTAACCAATCTTATCACAGAGACGCAAATTGTCCCATCCCTTTTATTTTAAAATAAAATTGTATGAATGCGATAAAAACTGAAGAAACAGTTTTAATAAAAAAAAATAAGAAAAAGAATCTGTATTTAACATTTTATTTTAAGTACTTCAATTCGAATATTGGCAGGTGTGTATGTTTGAGCCAATTTACATTTCTAATATCAAAATGTTAATATTTAAAAACAAAAATGTTCTTATAAGTACGTCGGAAAAATTATTTATCTAGATTTTAGAACAATTTTATTTTTTGCAAAAGGTTAAATAAAATAACCAATAGAAAGGAACATTTAAAATGCATGGGAAGAACCGGGAATTTCGTGCGCATACCTGACAGGCAAAAGTTTATTTTTTTTTCTTATTATTCGAAGGGTTAAATCAATTTTTTTAGAATGCAAAATTCCAATTATGGATTCATCTGCTTACACAATTCGAAGGAAAATATCTTATTCGAAGTGCAGTTAAGCAATTCTTGTTGCAGACTCTGAACGTGCTGCCAAAATTAAAGAAAAACCATTTTTATGTTCTGAGTGTACTTTTAATGCGCCGTATACAGACTTAATGTAATACGGGCATGTGCCTAGCGTGGTAGTCGAATCACCTGTATAACTGTACACAAATTATATAATGAATAAAGAAAAAAAAAAAAAAAAAAAACAATTCGAGAATGTAAATTTCCAGTTGTGGATTCATCTGCTGGCACATTTCGAAGGAAAATATTCTCTTATTCGAAGTGCAGTTATTTCGAAGGAAAACATTCTCTTATTCGAAGTGCAGTTATGAAATTCTAGTTGAAGACTACATATGTAAATGTTGCCAGAATCAAAGAGAAATCATTTTCATTTTCTGAGTGTAGTTTTAATTCGCCGCGTACAGATATAATTTAAACCGGGTTTGTGTTCATGTAACATTTCTGTGGCGGTTTCATCTGCTGACACATTTCGAAGGAAAGAATTTTCTTATTTGATGTGCAGTTATAAAATTCTAGTTATAATCTATTTATTTAATGCCAGAAAAAAAACGTTTTCATATTCTGAGTGTAGTTTTATTCGCCTCAAACAAACTGGTTTTTTGTTCACAATACAATGATAAATTAAATAGCGAGTGTCACATTCATCGTCTACCGAGTGAAGCTTTACATTTGAGTTGCATACAAAATGCTGCAAAATTCTGAGAAAGTGATTGTTCCGCGGGTAACTATTATTTGGGGACTCCAATGCAGAATTAATCGTAAGTTAAAAACCTGCCTATTTATAGACATGATTTTCGTCGGAAGAATACTCGTCAAATGTGATTATTAAAAAAATCGGCTCGTATAAATTGATCGTAATAAAAAAAACGATTTCCGCAACATTCCCCCGCCCCGGGCGGCCTATACCCACGCTACACTTGCTTATACAGACCAATACTAATAACTCATCTTTATACATTCCAATACTATCAATACCTCCTAAAATAACCGAAACGAAAAACAAATTCAACCCTTTCTTTTGGGGACAATCACCACGGATTTTTAACAAAGAAATCCACCATTTGTAATCTCTCGAACTCTCAAAAAGAGTGGCAAGAGGATTAGATGTGTATTGTGTAACAACAAACCGATGCGATCTACACGTCGCTAAGACATTCGACCGAGTCATTCACGCTGTGTTATTACGGAAATATAGGTTTAAACTTTAAACATAGGTTTCGACAAGCCTCTTCTAAATTTTTTTGCCACATATCTGAGAAATTGGAAACAGTATGTATGCATCGGGGGATACAGGTCCTCTGGAGTACCACAGGCAGTGGCGTAGCAGGGGGGGGCGGACCGCCCCGGGTGCCACTTAACGGGGGGGGGGTGACACTCGAACGTGGAGAAAAAAACTTAAGAAATTGCAAAATTGCCGCAAAAATATTTTACACGTGAAGACACTAAACACTGACTGTTATTTTTTAACTCTACGGCTCGGTTGGTCAGGGATTCCCGAAATAATTTCGGAACAAGCAAAATGGTTTTCCTCCGAATTTTGAAGCGAACGGTGTGCAACTCAAATTTAACGCTTACCTCAAAACTGGTTTCAATTTAATATTGAATCTGTATACGGTAACTCGTTTTAATTACAACTACACACATAACATGAAAATGGTTTTCCTCCTTAAATCTTTCTTTTGAGAACTTGTATAACTGTATTCGGGACGGGAAAATGGTTTCCTAAGAAATTTCTTTGTACAACGTGAATATTTGCAGTCGGGACATGGAAAAGGTTTTTGTCCAGTGTGGTTAACGTGTCAATTTTTAGATACCGTTTTGTAGCGCATGAATAGTCGCAATCGCGATAAGAACAAGGTATTCCGGCACTGTGAGTTAGCAAGTGCCGTTTTAGTTAAAATTTTTTTTTGAAAAGAAGAATCATTGCAGTCAGGACATGACACAGGTTTTTCTCCAATGTCTGTAAACTTGTGATTTTTAGATTTCTCTTCATAGTACATGAATTGTTGCAGTCGGAACATGAAAAGGTTTTTCTCCACTATGAGTCAGCAAGTGACTTCTTAGATATCCATTTTGAGAACACGAATAGTTGCAGTTAGGACATGAAAAAGGTTTTTCTCTTCTGTGAATCGTACAGTAGATTTTAAAATCTTCCTTTTGAGAACTTTTATAACTGCATTCGGGACAGGAAAATGGTTTTTGACCGCTGTGGGTAAATATGTGATTTTTTTGGTGCATCCTTGTAGAACATGAATAGTTGCAGTAGAAACATGTAAAAGGTTATGTCACTGTGAGTCAGCAAATGATTTCTAAGAAGTTTATTTGTGCAAAATTAATAATGGCAAGCGGAACATGAAAAAGGATTTTGTCCAGTGTGGGTAAACATGTTAATTTATAGAAACCGTTGTATAGCACATGAATAGTCACAGTCGGGACATGAAAAAGATTTTTCATCACTGTGACTCTCCACAATCAGCTAGTGTAAGGCGGCCAACTTTATGAAATGTCGATGCGGGACACAGTGGCGTAGGTGTCAGCCGGGGGGGGGGAGAGAGAGAAAAACGTTTAGATTTATGTATTTTTAATACGACCTGTCTTTGTACCGATTTTTTATAACCACATAATTGAGAGAAAGAGTATTCTTCCAATAAAAATCATGTTTATGAATTCTACACTAATTTATGACAACTGCTATCTCAACTGCATCGAGATCGGTAACCTAACCATGTAATAGGATGAATATGCACCTTGTTATTTAATTTGTTGTTATATTCTGAAGCTAAAACTGGCTTAAATTCGATCTGTGTGCGGTGAATTAAAACTACACTCAGAACATGCATATAGTTTCTCTTTGATTCTGGCAACACATACATAGTCTTCAACTAGAATTTCATTTCTGCACTTCGAATAAGAGAATGTTTTCCTTCGAAATGTGTCAGGAGATGAATACAAAAGTGGTTTAAATTAAATCTGTTTGCGGCGAATAACAACTACACTCAGAACATTAAAATGGTTTCTATTTGATTCTGGAAACACATACATAGTCTGCGACTAGAATTTTATAACTGCACTTCGAATAAGATAATAAATTCCTTCGAAATATGTCAGCACACAAATCAAACTGGAATTTTACATTAATTAATTGATTTTAATTTAATAATAATAATAATAACTTTATTTCACATAAAAATTGAACAATAAAACATATGTGGAAACTTTGACTAGCCAACTAGGAATGGATCCTGTTTTAGGCCAGTCAAATTGACAAATTTAATTTCATATTACATTGTTTACTTACATAACATGTTATTTATAGCAGGAAAAAGTGTTAATTATGTATTCCTAACAGTATATAATTTTGTACTCATAAGAAAAAGAAGACAAATAATGATATCTTAAAATCAAATTCAGATATTTTCCCCTAGAGCGCTTAAAAACAAAAACAAAAAAGATAAAAGATAAAACCGGTAAAGTAAACAAAATCGGTAAAGTAAATAAAACCGGTAAAGTAAATAAAGCAAATACAAGCCAGATGGTAATAATAAGAAGACTATCTCTTGGTCAACATATCTTCGCTTTTGACCCTCCCTAAATCAAGGAGCCAGTCGTTGATTAATTTGCGCAAAACATTAGTACTTTTCGTTTTCCAAGCATTAGGAATGATATTAAATAATTTAGGTCCTAAGTACGAAAATTGACGTTGTCCAAGGGACGTCGTGGTTTTTATTGGGACTATTGGATTGTTCCTTGAATGTCGGGTGTCGTGAAGGTGGTCAATGGAAGGGTAGTGCTGGCGTCGTTTTTGAGCATGTAATACAATCTTTCTAATATACAATTGTCTAACATCGAGAACTTTAAATTCCGTGAATAATACATCACTGGGGTACCTGAATGGTTTTTTAAGGATGACTCTTAGTAAGGATTTCTGTGCTTTAGCCAGGGAGTCCAATATTGTTTTGGCACATCCACCCCATCCTAGGGATGCATATTCAAGTAAAGAATTACACATGGCATAGTATATTGATTTCATGTCTTTTACAGAGAGAATATTTCTGATGGTAATAAAAAGGTGAGTAAGTTTTCTGACCTTTGAGGCAGTTGAGTTAATGTGTTCTTCCCATCTCAGATATTTATCTATGATGATTCCTAAATATTTTAAACTATCAACGCATTCTAGTTTATTGCAAGTACAAGTGTTCGGTTCATTGCAAATGTGAATAGTAATATTAATAATTACCTTGGGTTGTCCCGCTTGTGTTGCACTAAAACGTATAAATTTGGTCTTATCCGTGTTAAGAGTAAGGAGATTATTGTCTAGCCATTGTTTGACATTGTTTATTCCAATTTCGGCTTTTCTATGCGCTTCGTACCAGTTTTTGCCCTCAAATATTAAGACCGTATCGTCGGCAAAAGTGATGATATGATCGGCAAGGTTACTGTTGCAAAGTTCATTGATATAGATATTAAACAATATCGGTCCTAAAGTACTTCCTTGTGGTACACCAAATTCGATATTTGCTGGATCGCTTAGAGTACCATTAATATTAACTCTTTGGCTCCGATTTTCTAGATAGCTTCCTAACCATTTAAGTAACTGCCCCTGTATACCGATTAGCTGTAATTTTTTCAAAAGGATTTTGTGCGAGATGGTATCGAAAGCTTTAGCCAGATCCAGAAAGAGCGCGATGCTTTTGATTCCTCGATCGATGTTATTAGAAACAACTTTAGTCAGATTGCCAATGGCATTTTCTGTACCTAAACCCGGTCGGAAGCCATATTGTCTCTCAGAAAGAATGTTATTATCTTCAAGGTAAAAGCTGAGACGGTTTTTAACAATTTTCTCGATAATTTTTGACACCGAATTGACCAAAGATATCGGCCTGTAATTTT
Organism: Limnephilus lunatus; assembly: GCA_917563855.2. Lineage (NCBI taxonomy): Eukaryota > Metazoa > Arthropoda > Insecta > Trichoptera > Limnephilidae > Limnephilus > Limnephilus lunatus. The sequence continues at coordinate 15,727,502 of OU830595.1, read as the reverse complement.
GAATCGCAGATTTATCTCCATTTTTGTGCAGTAATACAACAATTGAATGTTTTAGATGGTTATGGAATATTCCTGATTTGAGACATAGATTGGAAATGAACGCTATCGGAGATGCTATGAATGATTTGATTACTTTAAGCAGATTTGTCGAGATTTTGTCTGGTCCACAAGCGTTAGATGGCTTTAGGTCGTCAATTATTTCCAGGACTTCGTTCGCCGATGTTTGTATACTGTCTATTTTATGGACGAGGTTAGAGGTGACCAAGTTGGCAAGATCGTTTTCAGTTTTATTACATTTGTCGAGAATTTTTTTGGCAAGTGTGGATCCCACCGATGTGAAATAGTTATTAGCGAAATTCGCCATATTTTTAGAATTAGAAGAGTTTATGTTACCGATATCTAATGATTTGATTTCGGAAGACCTGTTGATTTTTGTTTTACTAATATTACGAAATGCTTCCCACATACGTTTTGGAGAATAAGAATTTTCGTAAATGAACGATTTATAATAATTTTTCTTCGTATATTTAATAATCTTTTTGCATTAGTTTCTATATTTCTTGTAGTGAATTTGTACTAAAATATCATCTGGAAACTTTTGCGCCCTTTTGTGGAGTTGGTTTCTTTTGTGAATCGATTTGACAAGGCCGGGAGAGATCCAGGGCGTAAGTTTGAACTGGCTGTTCGATATGCGTTTGTTACTACTATGTTTAGAAATATACGTATTTAGAATACAAATGAATTCCTTCATCGCAATGTCAGTATCAGTTTGATTAAATACTTTTTGCCAGTTTTCTTAATGCAAGTCCTCAATTAAATTATTAAAGTTTAATCGAGGGACATACTTTATTTTGGCAGGTGGGGGCGGTTTATCTTTAAAGCACAGTGCTGTCGTATAGTGGTCGGAAATTGACGAGTGGATAACGAATGAGTCAGTGAAGTTAATATTTTTTACGTTGATGTGATCCAAACAGGATTTTTTCGTGCCCTGTTCACGAGTAGGTGTGTTGATTGTCACTATGAATCCGTTTTCTGTGAGCAGGCATAAGTAGTCGTTGAGTTGATGGTGAAATGGAGATAAAGTGTTGATATTAAGGTCGCCTATAATGATTTGACGTTCAAATTTATCGGAACTGCTGATAACAGTTTGGAGTGAATTCAAGAAAGAATCTATGATCTGGAAAGAAGGTGATCTATATATAGCAAAGATACATAAATTATTGTTCAGAATAATTCTAAGGCAGTTAGCTTGCGATAATAAAATTTCTTCGACTTGTGCTTGAATACCGTCTTTGATGTATACAACAATACCACTAGATTTATTTAAATTTTTAATTGAGTGATATTCTGTGTACGTTTGTATTATTTTAGAGGTGTAGTTTTCGTTGATCCGACACTCTGATAAAATTAACACGTCAAAAGTATGATTGAAATGATCTAGAAATAACAAAAAATCATCAATGTTTGACATGCTTCTGATGTTTTGGTGAATAATCTTTAAACTATAAGACTTCCAACTGTTCCAATTATATATATGGTTTATCAATATTACGTGTCACGGCATGCACTAGTTCGTAAACAAAACAACTCAATCACTACTACACTGGCACTCTTACCCTTGCTTGTAACATAAATAAACTTATCCCTAGATCGATATCTTCGGACCTTTTCTAGGAACAATTTTTTTCTTGAAGTTAACCAAATGACTAAAATACACTAAAGAAAGAGGAAGTTTTTTTGATTACCATAGACAACATTAAAAAATTGTAATTGTAACCAAATGACTAAAATACACTAAAGAAAGAATAAGATTTGTCGATTACCATAGACAACATTAAAAAATTGTAGGAATGCGGGACATGCGGGACGCTTTAGGCGATTTGCGGGACTATTTTTGTAAATATTGCAATGCGGGACTACAACTGTCAATGCGGGACCGTCCCGCAGAAATCTAAGAAAGAAAATTAAGCTAGTGACTTCTTAGATATCTCTTTTGAGAACACGAATAATTGCAGTCAGGACATGTAAAGCGTTTTTCTCTTCTGTGAACCCACTGTGGATTTTTAAATTAAGTTTTTGTTCACACTAGCTAGTAATGCTTTTTTTTAATATTTTATGTTATGAATTTCTCAAAGTAAATTTTGAAGGGGGGGGGGGGGTGACACTACGTTTACCGCCCCAGGTGCCACCCATGCTAGCTACGCCACTGACCACAGGGGTCAATCCTGTGACCTCTACAATTTTTAATTTTAATTGATGACATTCAAGAATGCATCAAACATTCCGCTTGCCTGCTTTTTGATGATGTTCTGAAATTAATTTGTGACGGGCAAGATTGTGTTAAATTACAAATCGATTTAGATGCAATTTAATCATGGGCTGATGAAAATAATTTATTCTTTGATGCAATGTCATATACACATTCGAGAAACTCCATCAAATTTGATTATAGTTTTAAAAAAGATCATTGTCCCCAGTAAAATCCATTAAGGACCTAGGGGTAGTCTTTGATCCCAAACTTATATTTTCATACCATATATTGCAGTTGACAACATCATGCTACAAGCTTCTAGGGTTTGTCATAAGATCGTGCAAACAGTTTTCAAATCCTAAAGCATGATGGCTTTGTATAACTGCATTATAACGTCTAAAATTGAATACGCCTCTGCTGTATGGGCCCCATACTATAAAATATACATTGAGAAATTGCAACATATTCAAAAAAAGTTTCTTGGATACCTGTATATGAGAAAGCACGGAGAGAGTACCCGCGTTTCATGCATCATGAAGATCTGCTCATAGAAACGCGTTGCCAAAGTCTCCAGTCGAGGAGGAGTGGGGCCCTTGCAGTAACGGCGTACAAAATCATTAGTAATTTAATAGATAGCCTGTACCTCCTGGATAGTTATAAGTTGTATATGCCGAACAACTACAGCCAGAGACGGTACCACGATCTTCTATGTATCCCACACAGCAGAACAGACGTACTGGCTTGGCATAGCACGGCACGAGGTATGGCGCTATTAAATACCGCTTCCAAAACTGTTGATATCTTTAACAATAGCCTTGAAGTATTCAAGAGGCATTTAAGTGCCACTAATTACCCGCTATAATATGTATGTAACTCATGTTCATATTTAACTTTTATTTTGTTTACTCATAAATGTGTAGTTTGTGTCACATTTGTATTGTAAATGGACACACAGTCTGTTATACACAAATAAATAAATAAAAATTTAAATACATAAATACTATGAGAAAATAACACTTGCTCAAATGAAATGAAAAGAAAAAATTTAAAATTTATTTCCAATTTGTTTTGGTCAACGAAACTTAGAGTACCTTGCGACAAGAATTTTTAATATTCTTCCATTTGGCATCAATATATTTTAAACATGATGTAAAAATTTTCACCTACCCAAATTCGAAGTATTTTTTTTGTTTTTAACATTAGTTCAAACAGGCGGCATGAGGAAACCAATTTCCCTCGTGACCTGTCATCACATATTTATAAATGCGTGTGGAGGATTTTTTTTGGGTAAGGCGGCCAACCGTCCCGCATTGACCGTTGTAGTCCCGCATTGCAATATTTACAAAAATAGTCCCGCAAATCTTCTAAAGCGTCCCGCATGTCCCGCATTCCTATTTTTTTTTTTAATATTGTCAAATGTACTCAAATAAACTTCCTCTATCTTTAGTCTTTTTTAGCAATTTGGTTAATTTCAAGACAAAATTTGTCCCTAGAAAAGGCTTGAAGACTCGAAGATATCGATCTAGGGTTTGGTTTATTTATGTTACAAGCAAGAGTCAAAGAGCGACAGTGTAGTTGTGATTGAGTTGTTTTGCTTACGAATTAGTGCATGCCGTGACACTTAATATTGACAACCCATGTTTATCATTCAAATCAAATCAAATAATTTGTTGACCACTCCGGCGATTACGAAAAAACGATGTTGTAAGTTCTGTGAAGACTTGCAAAACGAATTTCCTTTTTGGAAAAAGTGTTTACCTTCATTTCTGAACGTAGTTTTAATTCGCCGCATACAGATTAAGTTTCATCCACTTTTGTGTTCAGAATGTAAAATTTCGTCTGCCGACATAGTTCGAGGGAAAATATTCTCTTATTCGAAGTGCAGTAATAAAATTCTATTTGCACAATGTATGGACTGCCAGAATCAAGAGAAACCATTTTTATGTTCTGAATGTGTATTTATGTTTTAATTCGCTGCATAGAGTTTTAATTTTAACCAGTTTTGTGTTCAGAATGTAAGGGTATGATGGGGGGGGGGGTAGTAATCTGGAGGTCAGTGTATTCAGGAGTGACAGACGTATGAATCCATTCCTTACCCTGGGGAGCAATGCGATGGGTCTCCCGATCCGACCCGCCAATCCGCCGACATGCCAAGCAGTAGGTGGGCAAACGCATCTGCCGCCAATACCTAGACAAACCTCACCCCCATAAACCCCGGGACCCCTGCTAAGTTACCAAATGTAGCGAAACACTTGGGATGACCTATGGCAGAGGTTTTGGTTATCCAGTAAATGGTTCCCGGGCGGCGGTACATATACCCGTCTCCCAAATTGATTTAACATTATCAATCAGTCACCATAGCTTATTGTACTCGTAAGTGTTCATTCGTTGGTATTATATAATTATTTGCTAAAATAAAGTTCTCAAAAGCAAATGGTTCTTGAACCAATGATATCTTCAACCTTAAACATTTTACGGCCTCGGTGGTCAAGGGATGTGGCTCTCGACTAGCAATCCGAAAATTCTTTGGTTCAAATCCCGGCGTGCGCAACTAAATTTTATTCATTAAATTATTAAAACACTTTGTTTTTACCACAAAAATCTTTATTTAAAAAGTCGACATGTTTCGAGAACGATGTTCTCTTCATCAGGACATTATATGTACTAAAACTAAATTATCAAGCATAGAAAGACAGGCGTGGGTGGAAATGGAATAAGTTGGAGGGGGGGGGGGGAGAGGGGCGGAAAGAGGAGGAGTTTAGAAGATAGACAGGGGGGAGGGGGTTGCTTAGAAGATCATAGACAAAATTACAATGGAAATATGTTTAAAATAGGGTTATTCACAAAATTAATTTGGTTATTAATAATATTTAAATTTCTATTGACATTTTTCCTAATTTCTAATATTTCTAAAAGATCTAATTGAAAACCACTAACGTTAGTATGTAAAATTTTAAAACCAGTATTTATATCAAATGAATGGTTAAATTCAATTAGATGGTTAGCAAATTCAGAATAATTATTGCTATTTAGACATCTCAAGTGTTCCTTAATCCTCGTTTCAAAATTTCTGCAAGTTTTACCTACGTAAAAATGATTGCAATCATTACAATTCAATTGGTAAACTCCGGATTTTTTCATTTTTTGGTCTTTGTCCTTATTATTTAAAATATAATTTTTCAATTTATTATTGGTATAAAAAGCTGGCTGTATTGTATTAGGGATTTTTTTCCCGAATACAATACAGCCAGCTTTTTATACCAATAATAAATTGAAAAATTATATTTTAAATAATAAGGACAAAGACCAAAAAATGAAAAAATCCGGAGTTTACCAATTGAATTGTAATGATTGCAATCATTTTTACGTAGGTAAAACTTGCAGAAATTTTGAAACGAGGATTAAGGAACACTTGAGATGTCTAAATAGCAATAATTATTCGGAATTTGCTAACCATCTAATTGAATTTAACCATTCATTTGATATAAATACTGGTTTTAAAATTTTACATACTAACGTTAGTGGTTTTCAATTAGATCTTTTAGAAATATTAGAAATTAGGAAAAATGTCAATAGAAATTTAAATATTATTAATAACCAAATTAATTTTGTGAATAACCCTATTTTAAACATATTTCCATTGTAATTTTGTCTATGATCTTCTAAGCAACCCCCTCCCCCCTGTCTATCTTCTAAACTCCTCCTCTTTCCGCCCCTCTCCCCCCCCCACCAACTTATTCCATTTCCACCCACGCCTGTCTTTCTATGCTTGATAATTTAGTTTTAGTACATATAATGTCCTGATGAAGAGAACATCGTTCTCGAAACATGTCGACTTTTTAAATAAAGATTATTGTGGTAAAAACAAAGTGTTTTAATAATTTAATTAATAAAATGGTGCCACAAAGTGAATTTGCAAAATTTGAAGAAGTAAATTTTATTCGATTGATTTGTGTTATTTCACTATTTAATAATTTTAAAAATATACAAGGTATATTGTATATTAAGTGGAAGATATTCTCAGTATTGCTCTGGTGGGAGACCAGCATTCAGAAATTAATGGTTGCTTGAAATGGGTTTTGGAAACCTCACAACATACTCTAATTGAGAATGCTATAGTCTCACTGACTCCAGATGGTTGAGAGCAGTCGGACCTCTTGTTCGGTATTCATATTTAAAAGAATTTCAGTTTTTTTTAATTTTAAGAAAGTGTTTCATTGTGGAACTTTCTCGGATTGGGACGAACGTAATTTTAAATGTAATTGGTTTCTGTATATCAAAAAGCGTTTTGTTACTTTATTTTCCCAGGTAGCATTTATGAGGCGAAACCAGAACCCAGTGAAAAAGATGGAGGGTGGATTCCTTATAACGAAATTGAGATAGACCTGCCGGATGTCAAAAATGAATGCATTAAAAGAATTAACCAGACAGAAGGTGAAATCGCTTTTTAACTAACGTATTTATAACTATTTCTGCTCTCCTAAAACTTAAGTTTTAAAAAAATAAATTAACTCTACTTGCACTTATTAAGCTTTATCTGTATTCTTTTTCAGCCCTATTGACAGATCTGAAGACGCTTGCTGGAGACAAACGATCGTCTTGTACCTATTGTAACTATTCCAGCTCTTGTAGTTCATCGTTAGAACTGCACTTGCGCACCCATACCGAAAAAATACGTGTTTCTTATTCCGACTGTAGTTATTCATGTTCTCGAAACGAAAATATGTTGACCCAGAAGATGATTCACAGGAGACAAAAACCGTTTTCGTGTTCTGACTGCAGTTATTCGAGTTCGCGAAGGGGAGATTTGAAGCAACACGTGCTTACCCACAGCGGAGAAAAACCTTTTTTATGTTCCGACTGTAGTTATTCATGTTCTCTAAAGGCACAATTGAAGAGACACATGTTGACTCACAGTAAAGAAAAACCTTTTACATGTTCCGACTGCAGTTATTCATGTTCCCGAAAAGCATATTTAACGAGGCACATGCTGACTCATAGTGGAGAAAAACCTTTTTCATGTTCCCACTGCAGTTATATATGTTCACGAAAAGAACATTTGACGACACACATGCTGACTCATAGTAGAGAAAAACGTTTTTCATGTTACGATTGCAACTATCTATGTTCTCGTAAGAGTAATTTAACAAGACACATGCGGGCTCATGGTGGAGGGAAACGTTTTTCATGTTCCAGTTGCAGTTATTCATGTTCTCAAAAAAAACACTTGACGAAACACATGCTGACTCATGGTGGAGAAACACCTTTATCATAATCCGAGTTTTCATTTCTCAAAGGGAAAATTTGAAAATATGCATGCTCGCTCACTTTTAAAAGACAAACCATTTTTCCTGGTCCGTGTGTAACCATTCCTCGCAATAGCTGCCTTAGAATCTCCCTAATCTTCAGTCTTAGATCTGACTTTAGTCCGGGGAGTCTCCAGTATTCAATATAAATGTCATTAATAAGTCGATTAAATGACGGTAACTTTTGTTTCCCAATAATATTATGAATCGTATGGTAAAAGTTTTTTTTTCCTTTTATAAATAACATAATAAAATAAATATCAAAAAAAATAGTATTCTTACTACTAATGTGAATGTAATTTATTTTTTTTTTAATTATCTAGAAGACCCGGTCACACGTTGCTGTGGCTAACGAAACACAACGCCATTACCCAACCTTTATAAAATCCACACCACTAGTTTGCCAGCTGCCCGCTGCCTGAATTGAATATTTGAATTTCTTGGCCTTTCTCTAATATAAAAAGCAAGTTTTATACATATAAACCTTTCTCTTGAATCACTATATCCATTGGTGAAAACCGCATGAAAATCCGTTGCGTAGTTTAATATCTAAGCGCACAAACATTTTGAGCGACTTCATTTTATACTATGTAATGATAAGTCTATTAATTCAAAATATCAAATAAAATTTCAATCTTAATAGACAGTGACACAAAATGTAAGACAGCTAGTTTAGTAAGATTTCGCTAGTCGGGTTAATCGAAAGGGGATTTATGAACGTTGTCTTCCATTAACTAGAAAACCAACATACTTTTGACAAAGATAGAGATTTTTTTTTACAGTGAATACCGCACAAGAATCTCAACTGATCCCGTCTGGAGCCAGTGAGACTATGGCATCCCCAATTGGGGTATGTTGTGAGCAGTGGCGGCTGGTGTTCATAAAAATAGGTTGTGCGCTAAAATAATAATAATAATGGTCTTTATTTCAAGATGTGGGAAGGTGAGTGCAATCCCACACATCCCATAGAGATATCCCATAAATCTTGGACCTACCTACTCTAATTAAAATAAATTCAGTTATGAAAAAATCCTACCAATTTGTAAATTAGGTCGATCCTCCATTATCTCTGGGTGCATGCAACACATTGAGTCTAAATTAATTTTATTTATTAAGATAGATTAAATTCTTTTAAAGTTTAACAACATCGTTCAATCTAAACAGATGTCATAAGGATTGTGAGGAACAACTCTTGAAAAAGCATTCCATATTCCATTATTTTAAAAGAGTTCTAGTAAAATAAATATTGATCCATCACCATTTGTAAAGTCGCCGCGATTGTAAATTCAAATTCAATAACAGTTGACTCCTATCCATAAAATTGTATGTAGATACTTATTGGCACGAAAATCGAGTTTAAAAAACGTTCAGTTTATCACGCATCCGAAAGTCTTCCTTACGCTCCGTAACTCCAATGAAATATATACTGTCATAACTCATAACAAATAATGTCCGCAATTTTTATGTTGTTATGCTGTCGTTGGTCGATGCTGAGTGAAACATAGCATGAAAAAGAGTAGATATTAAAATAAAGACACGATATGGATAATAATATGACACAAACGTGTCCCCGTTTAACATGCTACAGAACGAACCATTCCTTTTGATGTGGTGGAAATTTTTGGATCGTCACCCGCGATTTCGTAAAATTTGCAAAGCATTCAACCTACCTACGATTTTGGCTCATTATAGAATTATAGAAGAACTCCTGTGATCGCTTTGCAAAACGAACCACCACTCTGAATATAGGCTCACAACGATCTGCTTTGTTACGCGCGCAGTCCAGTAGGCACCTATATTACGCATGCATTATAACCGTGTATATTGTGAACTGTGATGAGGCGTGTCGGAAATAAGTATGTTTTTTGGCGCTCGGGAATTTTTAGATTTAAATTAATTAATTAGATTAGATTTTAATTAATAGATATATTTTGAGAGTGCGGCGCTCCTCCGCACCTTAGAGCTAGCCGCCACTGGTTGTGAGGCTGAAGGTAGTGGGATGGGGAAGGAGGTGGGGAAGAGGAAGGTTGGGAAGTACCTGGCTATTCAGATCTGGGCACCAAAAATGGCTAAAGCCATTTTCAAGCAACGTTTCAATTCTGAATGGTGGTCTTACACTAGGGCGATACTGATAGTATCTTCCACTCTGGAACGTGCCGCAAATATAGAGATGTCAAAATCCTTCATGTTTGCAACAAAGGACAAGAATTAGACAGATTAAGTCATTGGAAATTAATCGCCTAACGAAGAATGTCATGAATAAACAGTTGGTATGGTTAGTAATGTTCAATCACCATTAAATAATCCATTATAATTCACTTAGAATAATTTTACTTCAGAGAGCAGTGGTGTAATTTAAGTATGTAATTAAAAATGTAATAACCCAAATATACGGAGAACCCTAATAATAATTATTATCATAGTGCTACCAATATTTGACAATTAAGCTCTAAGCAACAAGAAGGGAATATCCCAACATTACCAAAATAAAATATCAGAAATCACAAACCTTTTCAATTAGGTATAACATATTCATGTGAATTAAAAATATCGATTTACTATGTAACATAATTCATAATTTTAATAATAAACTTTTTAATTACCAATGTGTACTCTAAACTAACAAAATAAATTAACAAAATAGAAACATTCATTATATAGAAACAATTTATATCAATGATCTATGTAACCGCAATTTTTCCAATCACATTATTACATTTTCATATGATACTGTCTTAATATTTGAAGGAAGAACATGGAACGATGTACACTGCAAAGCAGAAGATGGAATAAAACAGCTTAAACTTTGGTTGGACCGTAATCTGTTGACACTCAATTCGGAAAAAACCAAATTTATACGATTTAGTGCGACAGAAGCGGGCCAACCCAAGGAAGCATATAAAAATTTTATACACAAATGCACTGACTCAACTACCTGTAATTGCTATAAATTAGAATGTGTAGACAGTATAAAATACCTTGGTGCTATATTAGACAAATATCTTAGATGGGACGGACACATAGATCTAATTACCACAAAGGTTAGAAAGCTTACGTACCTACATGTTTATGACAATCAGAAATATCTTACGTAAAAAAGAATTGAAACTAATCTATGATGCTATGTGTGGGTCACTTCTAGACAGAGATGTGCTTTATTTCAAATAAATCCATTTCAAATGGAAATGCAAAATGCAAAATGGGTATTTTCCATTTTGCATTTTAAATGGTTTTTCTTTTCTCCCATTTCCATTTTCATTTTAAATGCTTTTCTCAATGCATTTTCCATTTTAAATGCATTTTTGCAGCATTATTCCTACTGTATTCACTCTATCGGTCCATTGGTCCTTAACCTCGATATGAGAAATATTTACGTCTGTCAAGTTGCTCCCTGGTAGGAGCCCTGCCAAGCAGACGCTGCAATATTAAATTTTTGATATAAGTTACTATTTTTTTACGCTGGCAACATTAGTCCCGCGTAATTTTTTTGCGGTTTCGTAATCTTTCAAACTTTTAATTAAACTGTAGCTTGTTTTGACTCATTTCATTTTCGCGTCTTCATTTATTGCGTGGTCGTGGTGTTTTTGGTTTTCCATTAATCATGTAAGTACTGTAATTAATATTATTATATTGGACTGTCTACGTATGCACTCTTCAAAGAAAATCAATATGCTAGAATATTGTAGAATGCTACGTTAGTTTATTCAGTATTAGAATTTAAATAAAATCGCCGGCCGATGATACAAGTGAAGACCAATATGAGGACAGTTTCTATCGAAAATTTGTATGGCATTGCTTGTCTTATCTCATTATATAAATATATATACGAACTGCATTTTAACCAAATACTGCATATTTTTTCTTTCAGGGATGTGAGGGATGTCAATACATTACCACAAATATTAAGTATTTGCTTTAAAGATGTTACCAGCATTGGCAGCATTGAGAATGGAAATGTTTGCGCCACTGAAAAATTGGAAGAAAGCGTAACAAAACGATTTCACAAATTTTTTATTCTAGATTCCAGTGCGAATGATGCAATTTGCGCTACAGTGTCGCATCCATTTTTTTAAATGAAGTGGACTCCTAAAGAACAAAAGGACAGAGTCCGTTCAGTATTTTTTACTACAAATAAGGAAATTAAAATAAAGTACCAAAAAATCTAATGTAACTCTACAAAGTGGAAATAATTGTCTTGTACAGGATGAATCCTATTTTTTTTCCAAGATAATGAAGATTCATCTGATTCTTCCGCAGCAACAGCAGGAACTCCGGATTTAGAAGCCTTGCAATACCTTCAAGACAAAAGAACCGATTTTGAAATGCTGCATGACTACCCTACTGTTAGGCACAAATTCATCAAATACAATACTTGTCTTCCGAGTTCAGCACCAGTTGAACGCCTCTTTTCATATGGAGGTATGATCATGAGGCCGCATAGAAGAAAGATGAGTGATGATGTTTTTGAGAAGTTTGTTCTTCTTAAATCTAATAATGGCTAAGTTTTATGTGACCAAGACCACTAACTAGGTAAAGAAAGTTAAGATAATTTATGTAGGTATATATTTAAAATACACCTACATAATACAGACAATATATGTGGTTTTCTAGTGCGCCTACTTTAATGGAGTTTTCTGTGACAATCTATAGTCAAATAATGGGTGCGCATTAGAAAACCTCATATTATATTGTCTCACTGTCCTGTATTTCTTTATTGTTCACAGGTGAATGTCCCCTCACTTGAGAGTTACTACACAAATGATGATAGCTCTAAGAAAAAATCCTTAATAATGACATTATTCAGCTAATAATAGATACTATTACATTCCACTCAAATTCAAGATTTTTTTACACAGTACGTATCAGAATCTATGATATTTTTATTCCACAAGTTGATGGCCATTATTGAATAATAAAGTTGTTTTAAAATTCAATAATTGTTTTAATAGAAGGTAGAAGACTGTTAGTTTTTGATCTCGTTTGACCTGAGAAACCATTTTGCATTTTCAATGCATTTTGAAAATAGGCATTTTGCATTTGAAATGCTTTTCTAAAAACCATTTTGCATTTTCAAATGGAAAAGTTTTGACCCATTTCCATTTTGCATTTCAAATGGTTTTGGGTACCCATTTTGCACATCTCTGCTTCTAGACTATGCATCCTTAGGATGGGGTGGCTGTGCAAAAACTGTTTTGGACAAATTAGCGAAAGCTCAAAAATCTCTGCTAAGGGTAATTCTCAAAAAACCATTTAGATATCACAGCGATCCACTATTTGAAGAGTTCTGAGTTCTGGATGTTAGACAACTGTAGATGAGAAAAATAATTTTAAACACCCATTAACAACGCCACCTCTACCCATCTATTAACCACTTTCACGACACCCTCCACTCACGGAGAAATCCAACTGTACCACTCACAACTAAAACATCTCTCGCTCAAAGACACTTCTCATTCTTAGATCCAAAACTATACAACTTAATGCCTGATGTTTGGAAAAACGAAAGCACAGGTGTTGTTGGTAAATTGGCCACTAACTGGTTTCATCAATTAGGTAGAAAGGAGAGTGAACTTTTACTACACATAAAATGAAATCAAACACAAACCAAAAAAAACAACAAAAACTCAAAAAAAAAAAAAAAAAAAAAAGATACCTTTATGTTCTACTCTTTATCATTATGTGTATATATGTACCTACCTATTACGTTAATATTATGTTTAATTTCATATTTTATTTTATTCTATTTCTTCTCTTTGTTATTTGCCACCATGCATTTATACAAAATATGTTAATAGGCTTATGCAATGCAACACCAGTTAAAAGTACACATTATACCTATTATTTTATTATTATTTTAATACTGTACTAATCAAACAACAGTAATAACCATCTATTAATTGTTTGATTCATTTTATTGTTTCTGTTCTCTTTCTGGTTCTCATTTGTATAAAATGTGTATGTAGGACTAGGTATTATTTGAAATGCAAACACAAGATACCATTATGTTTTAATAATTTACTTAGATTTACGTAGGATGAAAACGGTCCTGGTGAAAATAAATAAGTGGAACAAGTAAAAAAAAAAATTATTTCAATTCTAATACAATAGAATTCCCCCACGAATTAACAGTCCAAAAACTAGACTCAATATTCAGCATCATAATTTACATTTGTATAGATTATTTATCAGAAAGTGGAAAGCCGAGCAATTCACAAGTGGTTAGACCGATGGCAATCGGGAATAGAATAAATTCTCTATCAGTTCAGCACCTGCCGCTGGTGGTTAAAAAATCCGTGTCCACTATTGGAGATTGGGGGTAATCGCGTTGCGAATGTTTTGCCTTGTTTGCTAGCCACAGAGAAAACGTAAGTAGGTACATATAAAATAGGATGTGTATTAGGTTTTTACATATGATATTTAATACTACTCTTTCACAAAAGCGTTAGCTTTAAGTTGGAAGAGGTTTATTGAAAAATTATTGCAGTTATTAAAAATATTTATTTATTAACATTAACGGTATACATAAATACAGATTACACGTCAAAAATCATAGCTGTACACAAGATATAATAAAAAGGGAGAATCAGTTAGTTGTGGCATTTGGTTGAGAAATGACACAAAGAGCTACAATTACGTATAATTCTAGTGTAAAATTAAAATTAATACCTATTGTGGGGTCGTCCATTAATCACGTGATGTTTTTACACGTCAAAAATCATAGCTGTACACAAGATATAATAAAAAGGGAGAATCAGTTAGTTGTGGCATTTGGTTGAGAAATGACACAAAGAGCTACAATTACGTATAATTCTAGTGTAAAATTAAAATTAATACCTATTGTGGGGTCGTCCATTAATCACGTGATGTTTTTTAGCAACTTTTTAACCCCCTCCCCCCCCCCTGGTGATATGTGGTGAGGTTTTAGACTACCCCCCCCCCCCTTCCTAAATCACGTTTATTTTTTTTAGTACAAAGTATTTTGAAATTTTCACAATATTTTCTTTAAATAATACAGGTATAAATAATCTGAAATAAATTTTAGAAAATTGGACAGATGGACGTTAACCTTTAGAAATCGTGCGTTCAATGAAAAATAAATACACTTGATATCTCATTTTACCCCCCCCCCCCCCCCCTTTCGAGCCTCACGTGATTAATGGACGACCCCTGATTGAAAATATTTGATAGAATAGCCTTCTTGTACCTTCCGTGCAGTTAAATAGATTCGCCACATCTGCGTATCCATTACTAACTTCATGTAACCAAGGTACAAGCGAGTTTTTCAATTTAATATTCAATATTTTTATTTTTTTTTATTTTTAACTTTATGAGTAAAAACTCAAATTATAATATTTAATTAAATGAAGACAATATTAGCGAAACTCAATAAAATCTATAAATATCATATATAAAGATAGCAGCCAATAATATGTGCGTTAAGAAAATGAAGATAGTGTTGGTAGTTCTTAGTCGAAGTATGATACAGTTAAAAGTGATTGAATTGGAAATGGGTTCCATAGCTCAATCGGTAGAGCAGTTGGCCATGAATGCTAAGGTATCTGGGTTCGAGTCCCAGTGGAACCAATATCTTTTTCTGATTTTTCTGTCTTCAGATTTTATTGAGTTTCGCTAATATTGTCTTCATTTAATTAAATATTATAATATTTTATAGGTACTGCAATTAATCTTCGTAAATATGTGATGATGTTATTTAGAAACGTTATTCAAAGAAAGTGAATTCATGTTCACTTGAAAATAAAACCCAAGCTTAACTCAATGAATTCGGACTTTGTAAAAGCATGTCGTCAACTCATTTGGTTAGTGTTCAACTTCACTTTACCCTTGTTCTGAGATATAAGGTGCCAATGTTTTCAAAGACGTTTTCTCATAATCTAACTAACCATCACGCCGTTTCCCCCCAAGGATATGCAGAGGACTCACCGCCAAACAACTCGATCTTGGCACACACTCCTTGCCTCGTTCACATTCATACATAGTCTCATACATCCTCTTCTATTATTCTGACTCTTGACATGGCCCGACTCTAGTATCTGATTCACTTGGTCGTGCCATGCCTTCGTCGGGCGTCTGCCACTTCTTTTACCATTCACATCGACCAAGATAGACTGGCCCTTAGGGTATTAAAAATGACCCCAGCCAGATATCATTCCTCAGCCAGAGCCCATTTACAAAAAGGGCGCGTAACATATAGCAGCATTTAGTTCGCATTTTGCCCTTTGTTTGTCTACAGTAGAGCGAATTTGAGCGCGCTTACTTATTTCAATCACAAAAATAACCCAGTTCCAGTAACTTTAGAGGGTATGTATCGCGAACTTTATTTTTGAAAATGTAGTCAGCTATTAGACTACAACAAAAAAATATACCTTAGGTACAGATGTCTTTTAGACAGCGTTTTAATAAACGTAATAATGTTAAAGAATTTATTTTGTTTTAGTAATAAAATAAAGTATATTTATTCCATAGATTAAAATTATAATTACATAAATTCACCCCCGCTGTTTTTTAGGTATGATCAACCTTTTTAGTATTATTAATGTATACATTATTAGTTTGTGTGCGGACCTTGGTGGTACCCAATCGAAAGTTCTGAGGTAACAAGCATTCAAAAAAAAAAGTCGAATTGATAACCTCCTCCTTTTCGAAATCGTTTAAAAACAGTTAGAAATGGAAAATTATTAAAATACAAAGTTCACTAAAATATTAATTAAAGTGAGACAAGATAAGAGACATAATTAGAGACACAAATGATAGGTACTTAATAAATAAGCACATATTTTTCAGCAATCGCGGGGCATTTTTTTTGAATCCATATAAATTATTATCGACAAAAATGTCTACTTCGGCACACTCTATCTTATTATATAGCTGACACATTTGGGTCAGAGGGCTAAAATAGGCGATATTTTTTTAATGTATTCAGGTGAAACATATTATGGCGTCTTAAACAATGGGAATTGGGAACGTTTATATCAATATTGCTAAGACACAATGAAGTATTAAGATGGCCGTGAATTATTTTATGTAAACATAAATTAGATCAGTCAATTGCCCTCTGATTTTAAGTGTATTAATTTTGGAGTATTCTAGTCGCATGTCGTATGTTCTAAGATGTTCAAGTAATTGACATTTAAAAGACAACAGTCTTACCATTTTTTTAACTGATTCTACAGTGTGTTCATACTTGCATTAATGTAGATTCCAAATACTGCTTCCATATTCAAGTTTACTTCTAATTAAGGCATTGTTAAGGGTTAGAATTTATAGAGGATCTTCGAAAGGTTTACATATTCTATGTATAAATCCCATCATTTTAAGTGATTTGCACTTAATGTCGTTAATGTGTACGTCAAATATGAAATTAGAATCAAGAGTAATTCCTAGGTCTCTTATGGAGGACACTTTTTTAAGAATGGTATTATTAATAACAAAGGAAAAATCCTTTATAATTCTATTCCGAGTGAAGTTTAAAGTGTAACATTTTTCAATATTTAAGTGCATATCATTGTCAGTAAGTACACCAGTTATTGAGTGTATCGAGGTCATTTTGAAGAAGTTGATGATCAGAAACAGTCTTAATTTTACGAAAAATTTTAAGATCATCGGCGAAAAAAGCATAATCACAGTTTAATTTTGAACCAAGGTCATTTATGAATATTAGAAAAAGAAGAGGGCCCAGATTTGACCCCTGTGGTACACCAGAAGTTACATCTATAGGGGATGATTTGTATCCATTAGTAAATACTAGTTGCGTTCTGTTACATAAATATGATTTCACCCAGCAAAATTGGTCTCCGTGTATTTCTATTTGATAGAGCTTTCTAAGTAATATGGAGTGTTTAACTTTATCAAAAGCTTTTTGGAAATCGATATAAATAGCATCTACTTGTAATCTTTCATTAATTAAAAGAGTTACAAACATAATTACAAAATTCCAAAAGATATAAAGTAATAGATCTGTGAGAAACAAACCCATGTTGCCTAGTGCAGAGAAGGGGCTTAAAGCAAGAAAAAATATTTTTATATATCAGAGATTCAAAAAACTTAGCAAAACATGAGAGTATACTAATTGGTCTGTAAATTTTTATTAAAGATTGGTCACCCGATTTGAATACTGGTACCACATGGGCTTCTTTCCATAAGTTAGGAAAAGTTCCAGAGGTTAAAGATTCGTTGAAAATAATAAATAGTGGTAAACATAAAATCAGCACAGCATCTGACAAAGAAGGTGGAATACCATCGGGTCCGGAACCTTTATTGGAATCTATTTTACTCAAAAAACATTTTATTTCAACTGGACTAATATTAATTTTACCGAGATTGCTTTGGTTGTGTTCAGAAATATTTAACATTGAATCATTATCAGCTGATTCCGACTTAGTATAAACAGATGAAAAATATTATAATATATTTATATTGCCTATGGTAGTACCTTTTTTTTCATTCCTCTATACTTATCTATTGTAGGTGATGTCATGTTCATCAAATAAATAAAAAAAAAAAGTAAAATATTGTCATATCTATGGTTATATAGTGTCGTAACTTGGTCCATACAAAATGCCCGAAGATATCGATCTAGGTATTGGTTTATTTATCACTGTTTATGGATGAAGTCCATTGTCCATTCCATTCAATTCCATTCTACTTTTGCCGCGTTCTGATTTCTGACGTTTCAGTTGATTAAATTTACTGAACGACAAAAATTTAACCAGATTTCGATATCGCATTCGGTCCATCCTCTGTTACTTGGTCATCTTTTATTGAACGACCAAAATTGTTTGAAAAAACTTGATCTAATTTGTTGAAAGAGGATTCATACTCTTGTCAAAACACTTTCAAGTGTCATTGAACAGAGGTCATCAAATTAAACTACAACAATTTCTGAACGAGGCTAAAAACTTGATCAACGTTGTTAAAAGACGGTTCACACTTGTTAATAAGCTTTCAAGTATGTCATACTACGGATAGATTATCAACTAAAACCGAGACGTCTGAAAAATCTTTTTTCGTTGCAGGACGCGGTCCGTTTCCATTTTTTTCCGCCGTGAACACAAAGACATTAATACTGGACGCGGGGTAGAAATCTAAAAGTGGGAAGCCAAACACAATACGATTGTAGCTGTCTCTATTTCTAGTACTTTAGTACCCTGCTAGGCGTCGAGTGAGGTCGTGTATTACCAGTAAGTAAATTGTATTGCAAAGCGCTCCTGCGTGATGAGAAAATGCTTCAATTAAACGGCAAATAGTCGAAAAGGAGACAGCGAAAATTGCATCACA
Organism: Limnephilus lunatus; assembly: GCA_917563855.2. NCBI lineage: Eukaryota > Metazoa > Arthropoda > Insecta > Trichoptera > Limnephilidae > Limnephilus > Limnephilus lunatus. The sequence continues at coordinate 15,708,650 of OU830595.1, read as the reverse complement.
AAGTGACAACCTACTAACAGTAAGTCGTTTCACACAGCGCAGCGTCCCGCATTCGTTTTATTCCATTGGGAAAGATGGGGTAAAACGTACAAAGGGTAACGCGTTCATTAATTTAATAATGTCGTTGATGAAAATTAACGTATAAGTATTAATTAATTAGATTGTCTGTCTTTATCACACAGGAATGAACTTTTGAATTTAGAAATTATACTGAAAACCGCTGAAAACAAAAGAGTGTTGCTTGCTTTCCACATTATATTGTGAGTATGTGAGACTATGGCGAGTCTATTTATAATATAACGTCATTGCGTGAACACTGATGAGTGCCGTGAGTACCTAGTGATACATGACATAACCGTATACAAAATTCTTCGATATTCTTCAGTTGTAAGTAATGGAATCTGTTTAACGTTTTGTTTCAGAAGACCTTGAACTGTCAACTTAAAGGTTATCTAATCAATACAATAACTACATTTTAAATAACATTTGCTTTACCCGTGCTGAGCCCCCTATTTTACAGTTTCCTTTCACAAAATTATAAATAACGGTTTGTCGATATTTTCTTAAAACCGGACTTGTGGTCTAATTATACAGTAATACCGGTTTGCGTAGAGATATTAAGGAAGACAGCGTCAAATTACAGCAATCTGACGATTGAAAACGATATTTTCAACCGTTTTCATTACTCTTAACCTCTAGGTTTATACAGTCTAAATTATATGTAGGTACTCGTATTTCCAAATATTTGTCATGCTTACGAATTCATTGTTTTGACAGAAAATTCAATCCGAATTAATCAAGCTTCGTAGAAATTAAACTTTTGTTAAAATAATTTTCTGTTTCAGACATATATTGTTGGGCTTGAACCAACTTCGTAGGAACCATAACAGAAGTTTCATGGATCTTCAAAATCCAGAGAGTGTTTTTATCAAGACGGAACCAGGATCCCAGGAAGAAGCTGAATATGAAATACCGTGTGCGGGTGTCGGTTTGGATTTCCGTTTGCAGTGCGCTGAGAGTACTCAGACAGCCAGTAAGTTGTATTGTATATTACTGTAAACAAATGGACTTCATTCTACGCATCACAAAATCATTCAATAAACCTTTCACACTTGAAATACTAAACAAAATTGTAAACTGCCCATTGTGACTCCCCAGCCCTGTTAGAAAGGGTTGCATTCCGTTACCATGAACGTAATACCAGTTCGAATAACTTATTTTATATACAACATTTCAAATGAAAATACGCACAAAACTATTTGCTTGAGCGTATCTGAAAATCTTATAATGCCCTAGAGATATTGTCATTTTCACTGTACCCTCTTAAAACTTTTAAAATCAAATTAACCTTACCACGTACTTACCTCAAAACTATTATTGCTGTATTGTTTTTTTTTGTCATTTTTTTACTTACACTTTGAACTACTACAACTTTTAATAACTGCCTGCTTCCTAATTAGGAACTTAACTGGTTTACTTATATTATATTCACTATTAAATGTACAAAATTTTATATGCAGCTGTATTTATGTTTCCTAACTTAAATAATTAATAATGAAATGATTAAAAACACTTTGTTTTTACCACGATAATCTTTATTTAAAAAATTAACATGTTTCGAGAACGATGTTCTCTTCATCAGGACATTATATGTACCAAAAACTAAATGATCAAGTATAGAAAGACAGGCGTGGGTACAAATGGAAATAGTGGGGGGGAGAGAGGTGGAAAGGGGAGTTGCTTAGAAGTTCAACAGGGGGGGAGGGGGTGGGGGGAAGAGGTGGAAAGGTGGGGGGTTGCTTAGAAGATCAAAGACAAAATTACAATGGAAATATGTTCAAGATAGGGTTATTCACAAAATTAATTTGGTTATCAATAATATTTAAATTTCTGTTAACATTTTTCCTAATTTCTAATATTTCTAAAAGATCTAATTGAAAACCACTAACGTTAGTGTGTTTTTTTTTTAACCAGTTTCTAAGTTTCTATATCAAATGAATTTTTCAATTCAATTAGATGGTAAGCAAATTCCGAATAATTATTGCTATTTAGACATCTCAAATTTTCGTTAAGCCTCGTTTCCAGATTTCTGCAAAGTTTTACCTATGTAAAAATGGTTGCAATCATTACAATGCAATTGGTAATCTCCGGATTTTTTTCATTTTTTGGTCTTTGTCCTTGTTATATAGCCCGTTGATAAACTATCTTACGTGGGTTAGAATGACCTTGCGGCCACTCCTTGCTATAAACGCTTATGGACTTCGGTACAATCTATGCCCGACTACCAAATAAGATCGGTATACACAAGAAGAAATACTCACTATGGTGTTTTTCTGGCTAGTTTTTATTCGACGACAGTCACAGGTTATCCATACGCGTGCGATATTGTTTGTTTTGGGTTATTTCATAGCCCACGATAGAAAGCTGAGTCACGTCACGATTCACGTAGGGAATTTACACAAAGTATACGATAGAAATACAATAGGATTATACTTTATGTTGCGATAATAACACTTCGGCGTAGAGCGAAATGTCACTATACGATATGTTCCGATGTTGGTTGACAGACTGACGATTGACGATAAGGCGGTACTTGACTTATGTTGCTACCATGTTGTTGAGCAGGTACCTTAATGTGCCGAATACCAAAATCTGGATTCCTTCCGATCCTACAAGCCGATCGGAACACAAATACGAATGAAATCCATCAGCGTTATGAAACAGTCCTTGTTATTTAAAATATAATTTTTCAATTTATTATTTGTATAAAAAGCTGGCTGTATTGTATTAGGAATTTTTTCCCCTATTAAATAGGAGGTTTGATGATTCACAAACAATATTTTTCTCCATTGTTTTTTAATATTATCACTAAGCAATGGGTAAATGTAGGACAAATGAATTTTTTTCTTATATTTTTTGTTCAATATGTCGTCTGTTAAATTGGAGTTATAACCATTATTAGATGCAATTATTTTAATGGTATTAAGTTCAGCTTTGAAATTATTTGGGGATAACGGGATATTAATCTATTGATCAAATAATGGAAAGCTAAAAGTTTTTGTGGAAATGGATGGTTAGATGAGATGTGTATAAGTATATCAGCGTATGTTTCTTTTCGAAAAATATTAAGTTCGATCTTATTATTAATTACAGTTAGGTTTAAGTCCAAGAAATTTATGCTACAATTAATTCCTAATTCTAATGTAAATTTAACGTTTTCATGAATTTTTTCATAAAATTAAGGAACATTTAAAGTTGTCTTTTGGTACCGGTCCATATACAAAAAATATCGTCTACGTAACGTTTATAAAAATACACATATTTAGTAATAAGGCAGAACTATTAAAGATTTTATTTTCTACGTGGTTTAAAAATATATCAGCTACTAAGCTACTGGTACTTGACCCCATTGCCAACCCGTCTTTTTGTTTGAAAATTTTATTATCAAATTGAAAAAAAATGGTTTAAGACTGCATTAAGATATTAAGGTAAATCCTGGGCTAAGTCATTAGGTAATTTTGAGGAATTCAGTAAGTTATTTATAATGGTTTTGCTTTCTTCAACTGGGACACTTAGAAACAAGTTAACGACATCAAAAGTAACACAAAACTCAAAAGTAAGGAAACTGTCTAAATAGCAGTAATTATTCGGAATTTGCTAACCATCTAATTCAGGGGTGGGGAACATGCGGCCCGCGGGCCCTTTTGGTGCGACCTGCTGAAAGAACCACAAAAAATTACACAGAACAGGGATGATTTTTTCACGGTGTTTTAGATGCATTTTTAAGACGTTATTAAAAAAGAGGTTGTGTTATCTGATTTTGAATATATTGCCAAACTTTTGCCAGTTAAGGAGTTAAATTTATATAAAATCATTCCATGTAAATTATTTTAAATACTTAAATAAACATAAAATCATATACACATGTTCTAATCTAATCGCATACGATAAATATGATACAAAATCCAGAAAAAACATTCACTTAAACTAAGTACAATTTAATTTAATTAATCCTATGCAGACTTATTCTTAAGGTAAAAAAAAAATCTTGTATTCACAATACAAATTCCTGTTGCGGATCCATCTGCTTGCGCATTTGGAAGGAAACCGTTCTTGCGTTCCGACTGTAAAAAATCGGAGGAAAACCATTTTATTGTTCTAGGTGCAGTTTAAATAAAGCTGGGGACTAACAATCTAACTCACTCTAATGGTAAAACCAGTTTTGTGTTCAAAATGCAATAAAAAAATTGCAAGTGTGGTTTCATCTGCTTACGCATTTTGCAGAAAACCGTTCTCGTTTTTGAAGTGCATTTATAAAATTCTATTTGCTTTTGTGCTGCTAGTATTGGAGGAAAGCCATTTTCAAGTACGGAGTGTAGTTTTAATTCCCCGCGTACAGATTCACCCTGTAACGTAAACCAGTTCTGTGTTTAGAATGCATCGAAAACATTTGAGGTGTAGTTTAATTTTTTTATGTATTTCTCGCGTTAGAAGTGCATTTATTAAATTCTAGTTGCGTAAGTACATTGTGCAGCCAGAATTGGAGGAAAGCCATTTTCATGTTCTAAGTGTAGTTTTAATTCCCCGCGTACAAATTCACTTTAAAATTAAAACTAATTCTGTGTTCAGAATGTTACGAAAAAATTCCAGGTGGGGATGCATCTTGCTGACGCGTTTTGTTGGAAACCGTTCTCGTGTTTGAAGTGCAGTTATAAATTTGTAGTTGCATTTGTGCTGCCAGTATTGGAGGAAAGCAATTTCACGTTCTGAGTGTTGTTTGAATTCCCCGCGTACAGATTCACCATGTAATTAAAACCAGTTATGTGTTAAGATACAACAAAAACATGCCAGATGTGATTTAATTTGCTGACGCATTTCTCATCTGGGAAGTGCATTTATAAAATTCTAGCTTCGTAGTATGTACTGCCAGAGTTGGAGGAAAGCCATTTTTATGTTCTGAGTGTAGTTTTAATTCCTCACATACAAATTGAAAAATTGCAGTTGTGGTTTCATCTCGTGATGCATTTTGGAGGAAACCATTATTGTGTTCAAAGTGCAGTTACAAAATTCTGGTTGCATACTGAGTACAGCTAGAATTGTGGGAAAATCAATTGCATGTTCTGAGTGAAGCTATAATTAAGGAGGAGAGGATATAATAAGTTTCAGTCAAACCGGTTCTTTTTTCGAATGTGGATTCCCCCCCCCCCCCCCCCCCCGAGACGAAAATAGGAGTGCGGCCCGCGGGTTCCAGTATGAACATCCAAATGGCCCGCGACACTAAAAAGGTTCCCCACCCCTGATCTAATTGAATATTAGAAATTAGGAAAAATATCAATATATTATTAATAACCAAAGTAATTTTGTGAATAACCCTATCTTAAACATATTTCCAATGTAATGTAACCCCCCCCCCCCCCTTGTTGAACTTCCAAGCACCTCCCCTTTCCACCTTTCTCCCCCCCTCACTTTTCTATTTCTACTTACGCCTGTCTTTCTATACTGGATAATATAGTTTTTAGTACATATAATATCCTGATAAAGAGAACATCGTTCTCGAAACATGTTGATTTTTTAAATAAAGATTATCATGGTAAAAACACAGTGTTTTTAATTATTTCATTAATAAAATAGTGCCACAAGGTGAATTTGCAAAATTTGAAGAAGTAAATAATTATTAATGTAGCAAATAGGTTGCTAAATTCAGATACTTATTCGGAAGCCATGTCCGTTTTGAAATGCCACGTAGACATGTCGTATATGCTTGTTCACAACCTCTCTTACCACATAAAGGTATTTTTAAGAGGTAGTAAGAAATAGTTCCCGTGAGCCCTTAGGCCGTAGTCCCATTGTGCTATCTCCCATTTAATCTCATTCCTTTAATAAAAACCCAGTTCTTTCTATAAAGTTCACCAGGGTTGTCATTGGATATGTGGCTACGTCTTCTGGTTCCACAGTGTGTCTCCCCGGGTATCTGAGCCTAGTTCTTACCAGGGCGGCCTATTGGCACTTTAGGTGAATTGGAGTATCTTCATCCTCTTTACATTTCTTGCATCTGTTGGTTTTTTTCCACTTCCAACAGTTTCATGTGTCTCCTGAGAAGATAGTGTACCGTTTTTAGTCCTACCGGTTCCCGCAGCGAATTTCTGTCTATTAAGTAGTTGCCTGGTCCGTTTATGAGTACTTTGGATTGCCTCATTCCGGGTGCCCTCTCCCATTCCTTCCAGTGCTGGGATTAGACCCACCTTTCAATATGTAATTTGGTGTGGCAAACTGCTACTGCTACTCCTACGGCCGGCTCGGATCTCGCAAGTGGTGCTTTAGTTCCTCTCCTTGCTAGTTATAGACTAGGAGATGAGATAGGTAAAACCTACGTCATCGAGTACACGGATGAAACTACTTTTTAGTGATAATGTACACGTAGAAAACCTTTAAAAAGCTGGTCTGCCGGTGCGCCTCTTGGCAGGAGCCGCGCTGCCATGGAAATAGCGATTTTTTTCGAAAAAATTACGTCATCAAGTACACGAACGGGAATGGTTTCATATGATAAAGGTCGATTAGAAAATGAGAAAAAAGTAGGTTTGCCAACCGGCAGCCTGGCAAGTTCGCAGGCAGCCGGCGTCAAAGTGGGGTATAAAATAGTAAATTTTACGTCATCGAGTACACGAATGAAACTAATGAATAACTATAGTCCAGATCATTCCATTTAAGATTTTCTTGGTCTGCCGACCAGCAGCCTCGTCAAATTTTTGTGTATGATTTTGTAAAGTATTTTTTTATTTAATTTTTCGTTTATCCTTATTATTATTTTTATTTCATTATGTATTTAAAAAAATTGATTGCCATATTTTAAAAATATAAGCGATAATGATAAAAAAAAATTGAGATTCCGAGTGTACTCATCCGTCAGGTGAGCCGTTCGACGCCAAACCACTTACGAAACCTGCCGCAGTGCCAATCACCGCTGTCGCGTGTCAATATTATTGTAAAAATTTATAATATTAATAGTCCTATTAAGATTGCCTAATAGTCTATAGTAGTTGGAAGTTCGAAAAACCAAAGCACCGTCGCTGTAAGAGCTGCGTTCGTCCGTAAAACGACGGAAATTTCTCTCAAATTTTTTTTTTATCATTATCGCTTATATTTTTAAAATATGGCAATCAATTTTTTTTAAAACATAATGAAATAAAAATAATAATAAGGATAAACGAAAAATGAAATAAAAAAATACTTTAAAAAATCACACACAAAAATTTGCCAGGCTGCTGGTCGGCAGACCAAGAAAATCTTAAATGGAATGATCTGGACTATAGTTATTCATTAGTTTCATTCGTGTACTCGATGACGTAAAATTTACTATTTTATACCCCACTTTGACGCCGGCTGCCTGCGAACTTGCCAGGCTGCCGGTTGGCAGACCTACTTTTTTTCATTTTCTAATCGACCTTTCTTCATGAAAAATTCCCGTTCGTGTACTCGATGACGTAAGTTTTTCGAAAAAAATCGCTGACTATTTCCATGGCAGCGCGGCTCCTGCCAAGAGGCGCACCGGCAGACCAGTTTTTTTAAGGTTTTCTAAGTGTCCATTATCACTAAAAAGTAGTTTCATTCGTGTACTCGATGACGTAGGGATTACCTACCTCGTCTCCTGGTCAGACCACTTGTTATTTTCAATACCTTTAAATCTTGGTACCCTAGACAGGGTTATTTTATTGATGGTAGCAAGTTCTGGGATATTTTCCAGTATTTTTAGGGCTGACTGGCTATCAGATCACATAATTATGTTCTTATTCCGTACCTGTTACTTACATTCTCCTGTGCGCAGACCAATATATACCGTAGGTATATACCAGACAGGGTGAGGCACACAAGTACTGTAAACAAAGCTGGAGGTCTCGATCCACGACAATGCCAATATGTTTTTTTGTGTTTTGTTTTATTTTTATGTTTTGTTTTATCTTTCCTTAGTTCACATAGGAGGCCTGAGGAAAAATTTCCCTCGGAGCCTATGTCATATTTAAGAAGGCTGTATAGAGATTCTTTTTGGGGAAGGAATGAGAGAAAGTTCTAGTTAAGAAAATGTATAATGGGGGTAGAGAAGAGTTATGATTGGGGTCAGTGTATCTCGGTCGTTAGGCGGCGGTACCCATACCCGCCTCCCAAATTGATTTAACATTACCAGTCCGTGAACAAGGTTATTGTACTCGTAAGCGTACATTCTTTGATATTATACAATTTTAGCTATAACAAGGTTCTCAAAAGCCAATGGTTCGTGTACAAATGATACCTTTGAGCTTAAATCGGTAAAGCTCAAATCGTTCGGTATACACATTTAAAATAATTATTTTATTTTATTTTTAAAAAGTCTTTCAATCTCAGATTAGGATGAACGTAATTTTAAATGTAATGCTCTGTTGTTTTCTGTATATCAAGAAGCGTTTTGTTACTTTATTTTCCCAGGTAGCATTAACGCGGAGACTATTACCATCAAGGCGAAATCAGAACCCCGTGAAAAAGATGGAGGGTGGATTCCTTATAAAGAAATTGATATAGACCTGCCGGATGTCAAAAAGGAATACTTAGAACGCGTTGAAGAACTTAATCTGACAAAAGGTAAAACCGCTTTTTATGGAAATAACGATTCCTGCTATCTTAATGTTTTTTTTAAATAAATTAACTTTGCTTCCACTATTAAGTCTGTAATCTTTTTTAGCCTTATCGACAGATCTAAAGACGCTTACTGGAGACAAACGATTATCTTGTACCTATTGTAACTACTCCTGCTCTTGTGAGTCATCGTTACAACTGCACTTGTGCAACCATTCAGAAAAAAAACTTATTTCGTTTTCTGACTGCAGTTATTCACATTCTCGAAAAGAACATTTGATGAAACACTGTTACTACTCCAGCTATTTGTGTTTGCGAAAGGTAAATTCGATGAAAAACACGCTTACCCACAGTGGAGAAAAACCTTTTTCATGTTATGCCTGCAACTATTCATGTTCTCTTAAAGGTAATTTGACGAGACACATGCTCACTCACAGTGGAGAAAAGCCTTTTTCATGTTATGAATGCGGATTTTTATGTTCTCTTAAGTGTAATTTGACGACACACATGTTGACTCACAGTGGAGAAAAACCTTTTACATGTTCCGAATGCAGTTATTCATGTTCTCAAATAGGAAATTTGATGACACACAAGCTTACTCACAGTGGAGAAAAATGTTTTTCATGTTCTGACTGCAGCTATTCGTGTTTGAGAAAAGGAGATTTGAAGACGCATATGCTTACCCACGGTGGAGAAAAGCCTTTTTCATGTTCCGATTGCAGCTATTCATGTTCTAATAAGAGTAATTTAACAAGACACATACTGACTCACAGTGGAGTAAAACCTTTTTCGTGTGCTGACTGCAGTTATTCATGTTCGGACAATGGAACTTTAAAGAAACACATGCTTACCCACAGTGGAGAAAAACCTTTTTCATGTTATGGCTGCAGCTTTTCATGTTCCCTTAAGGGTAATTTGACGAGACACATGCTGACTCACAGTGAAGAAAAACCTTTTTCATGTTCCAACTGCAGCTATTCGAGTTCGAGAAATGGAGATTTGAAGAGACACATGGTTACCCACTGTAAAGAAAAACCTTTTTCGTGTTATGACTGCAGCTATTCATGTTCTCGTAAAAGTAATTTAACGAGACACATGCGGGCTCATGGTGGAGTAAAACGTTTTTCATGTTCCAGTTGAAGTTATTCATGTTCTCGAAAAAAACACTAGGCGTTACACATGCTGACTCATGGTGGGGTTTCGTAATCCGAGTTTTCATTTCTCAGGAGGGAAATTTGAAAATACACATGCTCGTTCACTATTAAGACAATCCATTTTTCCTGGTCCGATCATTCCTCACAATAGCAGCCTTAGAATCTCCCGGATTTTCAGTCTTCTTTAGTCCGAGGAGTCTCCAGTATTCAATATAAATATCATTAATTAGTCGATAAGATGACGGTAACTTTTTTCCCAATAATATCATGAATCGCATGGTAAAAGATATTATTAAAAATAGTTTTTTTTATTACTAATGTGAATGTAAAAAAAAAAGGTTTTCTATAATGGATTTTTATAATATTATCACAATAATGACATCAAAATTCTGCATCAAGTGTTATTTTTTAAAATTATTATTTTAATGGAATGTGGGGGCTAAGAACGTGTTTTGCGTGTGTAAATCAAATTAGCAAGACTTTGTACAGGTTTATTAAACAATATTCAGCATCATAATTTACATTTGCATAAGATTATTTATCAGGGAAATCGAACACGGGGTAAGAGCGGTTGGATCGACGGCAATCGGGAACAGAATAAACTCTCTTTTAGTTCAGCACCTGCCGCTGGAGGTAAAAAGATCCCTGTCCGATATTGGAGATTGGGGGTAATCGCGTTGCGAATGTTTTTCCTTGTTTGTTAGCTACAGAGACAACGCAAGTACATATAAAATAGGATGTGCATAAGGTTTTTACATATGATATTTAATACTTCTCTTTCACAGAAGCGTTAGCTTATAGTTGGAAGAGGTGTATAGAAAAATTATTGCAGTTATTTAAAATATTATTATTTTATACTGCAATTAATCTTCGTAAATGTGATGTTATTTTGAATGTTATTCACAGAAAGTGAATTGATGTTCACTTGAAAATAAAACCCAAGCTTACTCAATGAGTTCGGACTTTGTTTGTCGTCATCTCATTTGGTGGGGGTTCAACTTCACTTTACCTTGTTCTGAGATATGAGGTGCCAAAGTTTTCTAAAACTGTTTCTCATAATTGAACTAACTAACCAACACGCCGTTTCTTCTCAAGGGTAGGCAAAGAGGACCGACCACCGAACAACTCGATCTTGGCACACACTTCTTGCCTCGTTCAAATTAATACATCGTTTTATACGTGCTCTTCTATTATTCTGACTCTTGACATGGCCCGACTCAAGTATCTGATTCACTTGGTCGTACCATGTCTTCCTCGGACGTCTCCGACTTCTTTTACCATTCACCATCTATTTGCTTTAAAATTTCTGATTTTGTCTTCCTCGGACGTCTCCGACTTCTTTTACCATTCACCATCTATTTGCTTTAAAATTTCTGATTTTGCCGTTGAATTTTTTTATAGAAAATATCAAATAGAACCATATGCAACCAGCTAGGGCAAATAATTAAATGCAGAAAGTTCGAATTACATTTTTCTAATGCAATTACAAGCTAGGGCTACGTCTTTTAAATATTTTTCATTAAAATATAAAAAACTAAAATACCTTACAGAAGATTGAAACTCGAAATCAAAAATTGATTGAAAGATCACAAAAATTCGTATGTGCAAACACAGAACATGGTAAGACGAAGTCAGAACCAGTCAGAACCCTATCCAACCAAAGTTACAAACTATAATGCGCCTCAAATTAACGATCCACTATCAGATAGAAACTGTAGAATGTAGTGATGTTAGAAACTTGTAAAATAAACGGAACTTAATTGTACAATTTCACTTCACTACATTTTTTACCAAAAAAACAAACTCCAACGAACACTAAATATCGCTAACAGACCGGTTAGACAAGCGTACTCATAAATATACCAAACCACCCACAGCGTACTAAGAAAACATAAAAACTCCGATGGTTACACTACCTTTGGACAGAGACACCATAAATAATACCATGCTATAAAAACATCCAACAATCTTTCACTTGAAACAAAAATTGAGGAAAACAAAAATAAATTCTGACACAAATTTTAAAAAATGGATTAAAGAACAAAAAATACAATATTACCAATATTTATAACATAAAATAATAATAATAAAAATACACGCAACACACAAAACCAATATAAAACACGCAACACTCACAAACACACAAATCGTTATATATATGCCGATTTTCATTAATTCTATTTTTACTTTAATTTTTAATATTTATTTTTTGTTTAGATATATCTTAATTTTAAGTGTTTTTTCGAAACCAACATTAAATTTCTTCTTTTCAAAATGTATTAAGTAGGTACGCATAAATTCAAATTGAAATGTTAAATGTTGTATCAAAATAAAAATAAATAAATAATTTTATTAATGATATTGTTAGTTTCTTATTTTATAATGATGTTAAAACATTGCTCTTCGTAGACCCCCTTCATATTTGTACCATACGTGACATGACATGAATAATTATAATAATAATAATAATAATTGACAATTTGTAGAGCGCCGTTTTTGTGAAAAATCACCTCAAGGGCGCTTTACAATTCATTATGAATACCTAGGTTCTATTTAATTTTATTATTTACAGAAAGATACAAAAACATACTTACCTGCAGGTCAGTTCCGAAAAACACACTTTATTAGAAAGTTTATTTATTTATTAATTTTCAGGAAATCGACAGTTTACATTTATTTCAGTTTGTACATAATATTAAATAGCCAAAATAAAACCAATTATGGATTTCCTCCTTGTGACTTTACTTGTACTGAGACAGCATAATAAGAATGTAAATTAATTTTATAAAAAAGCAATATGAATCCAGAATATGGCTGAGTTTCATCCCCCAAGAGCACAATTCTCTAACTCGCCTCAAAATTTTTCTTTTTAAAAACGTCCAGTGCTCGCTCATTCCTCTTAGTTAGTAGGTAGGTACCTACGTCTCAGCTGCTTATGTGAGCACTGATCTAATAAGGGTTTGGTACACTAATATTAGGTCCTTTCATATGAAATTGGCATTTTACCGTACTGGCAACTTTGATCTCAAATATCTTCTCTTTGGTTAGGAATTCCATATTCAAATTTATACAGCTATTTACTCATGTATTTGTGTTTTGAAAATTATAATTCATTTGTTTTTTTCCTTAATTGTTTTTTTTTCTTTGCGTCACTTAGTTTACAAAATGGAAAACTTGAATATCGCATTTTTTACGAGTACGAGTTCCACCGTGGCACCAGTGCTGCAGAAACGGCTCGAAGGATTAATGATGTGTATGGCGACGGTGCCGCAAAAAAAACACATTGCGGTTTTGGTTCCAACGTTTTGGAACGTTTGGAACGCAACGTTTCTGGAAATTTCGACCTGCAGAACAATCCCCGTGGACGGCCGGAGATCAAAGTTGATAATGAAGAATGTGGCTGTTGTGGAAGCGGATCCATCGCAAACCACGTCCGAGTTAGCTGCAGGCTGCAGTGTTAGTGATAAAACTGTTTTAATCCACTGGAAGCAAATCGGGAAGGTGAAAAAGCTTGAAAGGTTGTACCTCACGAATAGGCCACTTGCATCACTTTTTTTTTTTTTTCGGCTTAAGCAAATATTCTAAAACATTCTGTATTTTTTTTAATCGTATTTTTGAAACCCTGGCGATTTTTTGAAAATTTTAATCCGAAAAATCAGACCATTTTTTATAAACCGGAAAGACGGGACATAATTTTGGGTGCGAAAAAACGATAATTACATAGCCGAAAATCATTTGAAAAAAAGAACGTTTTCCACATGAATAGCAATAAATTGAACGGGGTTCTCTTCGGAACATCTGTAAAAACACCGCCATCTTTATCAAAAAATCAAACCAAAGTATAAGTTCGCACAGAACAAACAATAAATCTAGTGAACGTTTTGCCGGAAATCAAAGTGTTGCCATATAAAAAATAATTAATCACTTTGGAATTTTACAAAATTAAGGGAACGTAATCGGAGACGGGACATTTTCATGTAGTGACGTCACGAGCTCAAATAATGGATTCATTTATTTAAAAATAAAAAAACTATTCATTTCTAAAAAAATTTACTAACATTTTCGTAATTTTAGTAAAAAAATCTATCCACACGATTTTTTCTAAGTCGTTATGAAATCCATACAAGTGGCCTATTGAGTGAAGCAAATCAACAAACGCGCGTTGACTGCTGACGACACAACAGACGGCTACCAAATTAGAGGAGCTTCAATTGGAATGTCTAAGACATCCACCGTACTCTCCGGACCTTGCCCCAACAGGTTACCATTTTTTTCGAAATTTGGATAACTTCTTGCAAGGGAAAAAATTCAACTCCGATGGGGCAGTCCAAACCGCCTTTAAATATTTTATCGACACCGTCCCAATGGTTTTTTTTAGTAAAGGGATCGATGAACTACCTATGAGATGGCAAAAGTGCATAGATCGCAATGGTGCATACTTTGATTAAATAAATATACGATATTCATTAAAAAATCGACTTTATGTTCCTCCCATACAAAACGCCAATTTTATATGTAAGGATCTAATATCTTGGTGTTTCTGGACAGCAGTCTGGATTTTATTTGGTTTTGTAGGCGGAAATAACAGCGATTTGCTTTCACTATGCGCTACTGGATCTCTTCTGAAGTTTCTAAGTTTATGATAGCATTATTATTTGTAGAAGGTATGTGCTTTGTTGATCAACATTAGATTTATTATGGCCTTGATGTTGATCGGTAGGTGTTTATGTCGATATTTATCTTCAAAGTTTTTAACAATTTTTTTTAATCTTTCTTTTGAGATAAATTACAATAAAATAAATACACACCACACCACAAGATAAAATACAACATCAATTGAATAGCTTTGTTCCTGGTAAAATTTAAAATGTACCTGGTTAAAGAAAATTCAAAGAAAAATGTTAAAATTATGACGGTTCCCGTGGTCGAGGGGTATGGCTCTCGACTAACAATCCGAAAGTCACGGGTTCTTTTTTCATTGGTCACGGCGATTTTATTTGATTAATTTGTGTTATTTCACAATTTGGTCATTTAAAATATTATGTGGTATATTTGCGGCGGTGACCGGATAAATCAGAATCTAGCGACTTCAAAACACCTCATTTGAAAATTCATTTAAAGTGAAATAAAAAAAAACAGAGTGTGCAATTCATACGCGATAGAAGAGAAACCTTCAGAAAACTAAAGTAGACAAGAGTGGGGAGGCTACGAAGCGCTGCACAAAGAGGAGACCGATAGGCTACGAAGCACCGCACAAAGAGACCGATTATACTATCTCATTCCCTCGCAGGCTAAATCCTATAGATGTATGTGTTTGTCTCTTTTTAGTGTCCCTTGTTTCATCGTGTTTTATATCACAAAAGTGCTAAGAAAGTGTTAATTTCAAAAATGTGTTATTTTAGGTTAGGTTATTGGCTATTTTTTCATAACTTTTAATGACTATAAAGAGGTGTTCCAGAGTGAAAGATACTCTCAGTATCGTCCTGGTGTAAGACCACCATTCAGAATTAAAACGTTGCATGAAGTGGCTTTACCCGTGTTTGGTGACCACCTTCTCTTCCTCATCTCCTTCACCTTTTTTTTAAATTAGCTCCACACAGGAAGCCCTGGGGAAAATAATTCCACTTAGGGCATATATCATCTTTGAGAATGCTGTGTAGAGGGTATTTTTAGGAAAGGAAGTTCTGGGAAGGAAATGGGAATTAGGGGTGGGTAGGAATCTGGGGCTCAGTGTGCCAAATTGTGTGGAATTCATCCCTCCCACTGCAGTAAAAGGAAATGTTTCGAGAAAGTACGGCTGGAGATGTCAAAGGGACTCCCTCAACCATTTCCGCCTGATCAGCAGCCTGGTGGGCAGACACACCTGCCGCCAAGACCCGGACAAACCTCACCTCATGAACCTGGGCACCCATGCTAAGTCACCAAACGTAGCGAACCACTTGAGGTGATCTATGACATATGCATTGGTTATCCAATAAATGATTTCCGGGGCGGAAGTACCCATACCCGCCTCCCAAATCTTCAATATGACGGCCGGCGTAGTCCAGCGGTAAGGCACTTGACTCGCACTCCGAAGGTCGCGGGATCGAATCCCGGCGTGGCAAATAAATTTTATTTGATTAATTTGTGTTATTTCACAATTTATTCATTTAAAATAATATAAAGTATATTTGCGGCACGTTCCAAAGTGGAAGATACTCTCAGTATCGGTCTGGTGTAAAATCACCATTCAGAATTAAAACGTTGCTTGAAATGGCTTTAGCCGTGTTTAGTGACCAGATCTGAATAGCCAGGTACTTCCCCACCTTCCTCTTCTCTATCTCCTTCCCTCCCCACTACCTTCAGCCTCACAACATACCCTAATTGGGGATGCCATAGTCCCACTGGCTCTAGACGGGAGCAGTTGGGACTCTTGTGCGTTACTCACATTTAAAAAATATGAAATAAAAGAGGAAGGCGAATTTAGTTATTATGTTGATAATGACAGCTGTTCTAAAATCGAACACAAGCTTTCCATGAATGAAATTTTAGTACGCATGCGCGCGGCGTCATTTCCACCGAAGCGGAAAATTCACGAACTAAGGGGTTACCAACTATTGGTTTCAGAGATAGTGGTGAGATGGGTCTTGTAGCGTTATTGCGTAACGCGTGTCGCCAATATCGTTCGTACCCATACCCCTGCTGCTTGCATATATATACACAATTGCGCCCGCCTTTGTCTCTGAACACTCAAAATGCATCACATCCAAAGCGTAGCCTCGCTCGCTTTGACAGGCCAAGGCTGTATTGTATAATTTGGTCGTATAACCAGAGAAATATGTCATTTTTAAATCAGTGTTTAGACGTATTGACTCTTTTCCACAAAAAAATATAAATTCATTTCGAAAGATTGTTCTTTTATCTAGTAAATGTGTGTTTTAAATTTTGAATTTTTTTTTTTTTTTTATATAATAAGGTTATACCATAGGTCGTTGGCACATTTATTAAATTTTCAAAAAAGATGTTGTATTATACAACACCACCCATTTCAAATCATATAATCATGTAGTAAAATAAATCAATGCATTATCTGGTAAACGTATGTTACAGAATTTTAATATTAGTTAAAATAAAATCATTAAAAAATATATACGTACGTTTCTTGGCGAAAATTGGTCCATTTGTGTATTTATTTGCGCACTTACAGACTTATATAATTTTAAAAAATTTAAATCATTATTTTGCTCAGACATTATTTAAAAATGATCAATACTTATGATCAAAAAATAATTACAAAAAGTACATAATTTTAATAGTTTTATCAACACGCCTTTCAGCATTTTCGGATGTAGGTATAAATTAAAGCAAATTTGGAATGAAATAAAATCGATATTGAGTTATAATTTTTAAAAGCTGGTACGAAAAGTAATTAATCTTTCTCATTGGAACCGCCGTATACGATCGTAAGAACATTTTTCGACGAAATATGGATTTTCGGCGGCTGGCTGGTTAAACGCTAGTGACAGTTGGCATATTTATTATTTTTATAATGTTTTATTATTGTATATCTCGACTGAAATTGTTATTCTATTATTTGTTTTTGGGGTGTTACGCCGTGTTACGTTACCTCCTTCTTTGGCCAACGTTTCGGAAACCGTTGCAGTGTTCATCATCATGCTGTCCGAAACGTTGGCTAAAGAAGGAGGTAGCACTACAAAAACTAATAACGAAAATCCTTTTGGCCGTGAAAATCTAAAAACGTATCTTAAATTATAACATTTATGAAAATTTATTACTATTATGTTCGAACTGAAATTATATTTTCTATGAAATTTGATTATTGTATGTCTCAACCTTCGACCCCTCAATGGTCTCAACTGATCGTAAAATTTATATGAAATTTTATTACTGTATGTTTGAACTGGTATTATAATTTCTATGAAATTTTATTACTATATGTTTGAACTGATATGAAATTTTATTACTGTATGTTTGAACTGATATTATAATTTGTGAGAATTTTATTACCGTATGTTTGAACTGATATTATATTTAAATACAATTTTATTACTGTATATTTGGACCGATGTTATGTATGTATAATTTTTATGAAATTGTTTCTGTATCTTTGGACTGAAATATGTTTTGTTATTGCTTGTTTAAAATCAAAATCAAAAAATATTTATTGTACATATGAAATACAAAGGGTGTAGCTTATGGGTACACTCCATTTCTTCCAGCTAACCACATATAAAATACAAAATACAAATAAAATACAAAGGTAGGTATAATGACATTTGTTATAAGACATTTTTGTTAAACGAAATAATTACATGTTGCATTATTTGAGAAAATTAAAAAAAAGAAACTAAATAGAGTTGATTTACATCAGGTATTCATTAAGAGTGTAGTGACATTCGTTTAGAAGAAATGTTTTTAGTGATGACTTAAATTTGTGTGTGTCTTGAATTTGTTTGATGTTATGTTGAAGATTGTTGTATACTTTAACGGCCATGTAATATGGTCCTTTTTGGAATATTATTTTGTTTGCTTTTGGTATTAATAAGTTTTCTGTGAACCTTGTAGCGTATTTGTGTGTGGAGTTTTTTTGGGGAAACTTGACTGTAGATGATCGCACTAGCATGCATAATGTGATATTATATAGTAATGGCTTTTGCCCCCTCCCCCCCCCCCCCGCTATATTTTATCTCATGCATTCGTCTATTTCACATTAACCATACAGCGTATCCCTTTAGTTGCCGAAAAAATTTAAAAATATATATTTTCTTAACAAGTAAAAACGCAATATTTTCACTTCCATTTTTATCTTAACCAGTTTCATGGTTTTACTACGAGTTTCCGGACACAGTGTAAAGCTAGAGTTTCTTGCTGATATGTCGGCGTACGCACCTGAAGGATTAATAGTGGTTTATATTGACCACAAATAAGTAAAAATGGTAGTCCTAGAGAGAGATCGTACATAACATGAACATACTGGGCATTCAGGGCTCGCAGAAACTTTAATAATGCAAAAGTGCTAACCCTGTACAAATCGCAAGTGCGCCCCACGGTTGAATTTGGCAGCCACCTCTGGTCTGGAGCTCCAAAATATCTGAAAAACTCTCGACTCTGTGCAGACACGGGCGGTCCGTTTGATAGATTCTCTCATCTTAACAATTGCAATATTTAGAGAACAGGCGTCGGTTGGGAATGCTATCCCTGTTCCAGTATTACATTGAAAGATGCTCCGCAGAACTAGCGTTATCGATCCCTTCTGCACCGGTGCATAGCGCACATAGGGAACATGCTAAACTCGCATATGTACACGGTTGATATTTGGCACATGAGAACGGGTCGTTTCTACGACTCGATCTTGAGTTCAACAGCTCGGCTGTGGTACGATTTGCCGGCTTCTGTGTTTCCTACTTCCTAGAAGATGGGTCTCCTCAAGACCAATGTTCATTCCTTCCTCTCCTCAAAAAGACCCTCCACACAGCATCTCAGATGACATAGGCTCTGAGAGAAATTATTTTCCTCAGCACTTCCTGTGTGGAGTTAATGTAAAAAAATAAATAAAAATTGCTTCATTGTTCTAGTATGTTTTTCGTTTACGTACATGACTTGTGAGAAAGAAGAGGACGATCGTCGATGACGTACGCACGACCTCTCTCTGGGACTGCTAAATATCACTTTTCATAAATTTTCTCATTCGATTTGGGCTCGATAATAAAATGTTTCGGATCTCTGAGTCTTTCGAACTTTCCGGAGATAGCCGAAAGACGACGAAAGCCATCGACCGCCCTATTCACGTAACTCAGGGCTGTGCCAAACATGAAAATATAATAGTTCAATTTTAATTTGTTATAGAAATTCCGCACATGTAACTCACAAACCATTATAAAACATACGTCATTCACATACACACAACTCAATGCGTATATGCTGATTTTAATTTTTTTTAAATTTCATCACAATCTTTATATTTTTTTTAAAAATGTAGTGCCTTCTTATGTGCTTCATCTTATGAAATGTTAGTATTATAAAATGTGGGCCTCAGCACGGGTAAGCCACCTAGTGACGCCAACATTATTAAATCATTACATAGTATAAAATGAAGTCGCCCAAAATGTTTGTACGCTTAGATCTTTTAAACTATGCAATGGATTTTCATGCGGTTTTCACCAATAGATATGTATAAAACATGTCGATTATACTAAAGAAAAACCGAGAAATTCAGGCAGCGGGCAGCTGGCAAGCGGGTTTTGTGGATTTTATAAAGGTTGGGTAATGGCGTTGTGTTTCGTTAGCCACAACAACGTGTGGCCGGGACTGCTAGTTATATTATAAAATGTAAAATACTGCATCAAAATAAAAGATAAAAATAAAATGTGTCGCAACTACCGGAGACAGTGGGATTAAGACATCCCCAATAATTGGGGTATGTTGTGGGGCTGAAGATACTGTGGGAAAAGGGAGGAGACGGGAAGATGAAGGTTTGGTGGTACCTCCGTATATGGATATTCATATATGGTAATAAAACACATCTTAAGCCATTTGAGGAAGGTTTCGATTCAAAATGGTGGTGTTTCACTTTAACGATGCCGAATGTAGGTATACCACAAAATAGGTAAGTTCTTTGGATCAGCTCAGAACTTGTCGTAGAATCGACCCATTCGCGCTTTTTGGAGTATTTCCCGACTGTGCATCAGCGTCGAAGGAAACAACGACACTGGTTCCTCGGGGCATCTTCCATTAAAACACTGGTAAAACAAGGACAGACTTCTCACCTGACGCCTGTGCTCTAAAGATTGCAATCCAGTTTGTATATATAATATTCCTTATCTTAATAAACGGATTGCCGTTTTCGGACTGCCCTTGTTCTACCGGTATTTCAATGGAAAATGCTCCGAGTAACAAGCTTAATTAATCTCTCCGGCACCAGTGCATAGTCGGGAGAGACGCCAAACGCTCCCACGGTGGTCCGTATTACATGTACGTCCTGGACACACTGACCCCCAGATTCCTACCCACTCTGACCCCCAGATTCCTACCCACTCTCCATACCTTTTTCCTTCGTAGAACTTCGTCTCCTTCCTTTCCTAAAAAGACCCACTACACAGCATCCCCAAAGGTGAAATAAACCCTGAGGTGAATTATTTTCCTCGTGGTCTCCTGTGTGGGGCGGATGAAAAAGAAATGAAGGAAAAAAAAGTATGCAATTCACACGCGGTAGAAGTTAAAGCGTCAGAAAACTAAAGTAGACAAGAGTGAAGAGGATACAAAGCACTTTTTTTCATCAATGTGGATGATTTTTTCTATATTTTGTCGTCGAATTCCAGTGCACATTTTCGGTACCTTTGGTATTAGTTTATTATTAGTATTTGTGTTTTCTACTCCGGAGTCACTAGATGTCTCTTTCTTTAGTGTTTTCCTTTGCCTGTTCGTTTTTGGAGTGGTTTGAAGATTGGAAATTATTTTTTTCAAAAATAAAATATTATTTTTATTTATTTATTTATTATTTTGTAGGATTCGATCCTTGGTCCGCTAAATGTCTGCAGAGGTTCGCCAGGCGCCTTATACCACTATACTTAAGAGGGATTGCGTGGGACTGTAGATTTATCTTATTATATTGGAACCGAGTACCTCTTCGTGAATTAAATAAATATTTTATTGCTATCTCCATCTCTCGTAGGCTAAATCCTGTAGATTTTTATTTTGTTACTAAATATTTATTATTTTTTACATTTTTATATGAAACATGTTAGGTATATATATATAAAATAGAAATTATATTCGTAGTCCTCCTCACTAGGAGATCCTGTGCTGAGGGGGCCTATGCTTTGGATAAATTTTCAGCGACTTCTATGGTTTAACTTCATGGTTTGGATAAGGTTTTCCAGAAACTTCTACGACGATGTTTTAAGTATACTAGTAAGTTCATTTTCCGATAGTTCCTTCAGCCAACATTTGATGTCCTTAATTTAGCTATTTTTTGTTTTAATTTGTTTGATACTGAGTGGGAGTTTCTTATATAACTTTACTGCTAAAAATTCAGAACTTCTTTGTCCAAACGAAGAGTTACACTTTGGTATATTACGTATGTCTGTTTGATTGGCTCTGGTTTTATGAGTATGTGAGGTGTCTGCCTCTGAATCATTTTTGAGGTGATATACTAGAATGTTTTTGGTATAAATTTTCTGTCTGTTGGAACGTCAAACTGTTTAAAAATGTCTGTTGTTGAAGTCCTTATGGCGACTTTTAGTATGGTTTTTATGATGTAATTCTGAGTTACCTTCAGTTGTTTTATGTGTTTAGATGCTGCTGAGCCCCATCCTATTAATCCATAATGTATGTGTTTGCCTCTTCGAGTTTCAAATCACAACGGTTCTAAAGAAGTTTTCACTTCAAAAATATATGTCGAAAACTACCCTTCTTGATAAAGTGTCAACCCTGTCGCGTCCCTCCCCTTTAATGCCTCTATAAACCTACATTTGTGGGTGTTCATTCGCCCTTGCAAAATACGCTAGCCGGCTAAATCGATAGGTACGGCGAACATAAATAAACCATTATTGTCTCTAAAAACGCGTTAAAAACATTCAAACAGTTACATATTATTGAAAAAAACACGATTAAACTGTACAAACAATCAATTTAAACTGAACATTATTCATAAATCTTTGGAATGTCGCAGTTCCCAAGGGTGTTTTTCAATATGGAAGTGAAAATATTGCGTTTTTACTAAAGTGTTACGAAATCATGTTTTAAAGTCGTGAAACATGGATATGGCGTAATTTGCAACGCGATTTAGGGTTTGTTTATGGTGTTTTAATAATAATATCGGAATATTTTTAACGATTTGTTGTTATTTTGTGGTGTTTTAAGTGATGGTGATTTATTATTAATGTGATCTGCGTGCAACAAACTACGAATTTAACAGTAAGTTGGTTAAAAAATTGATAATATGCTTAATTTAAATGTGGAATTTTTAAAGACTACCAATTTTTTAGGTCCACGAACATATTTTTTCAGTAGGTCAGAATATTTCCGCTTCGCAGTAAAAAACAAATAAATGGAATATTTATGAATGTATCAGAAAGCTAAAAACTGTTTTTGAATGGCGATAAAATACGCTATTTAATTTTGAAGTGAAAACATCTTTAGCACCTTTGTGATTTGAGACTAGATCAAACGAAAAAGCTACATTAAATAGAGACAAACATGTACATCTATAGGATTTAGCCAGCGAGAGAATGAGATAGAATAATCGGTCTCCTCTTTTTGCGGTGCTTTGTAGCCTTACCACTCTTGTCTACTTTTGTTTTCTGAAGGTTTCACTTCTACCGCGTGTGAACTACACACAATTTTTTATTATTAGAAACAACCTCCTAATTTTTTAAATATAAATTTTTGAAGTATAAATTTTTTTATTTTTATTTTTTTTTTTTTTATTATTTTTTTTTTTTATTTATTTCCAACAAAAACACAAATTACATAAATATATAATTTAGACAATTTATCGGTAGTCCCGCGAAGCTGCCACATGGCTGCTTGTCTGCAGGTTCTACCTTAATATACACTCGTTTATATTAGAAGTTAAATCTATATATGTATAATATCAAAAATCGTAATGGAAAATGCAAATAATGACATCCTAATCCTAAAAAAACTGATGCGATACAAATCTAATTACAACCTTACAAAAAATGCAGAAAAAAAAAAAAAACTTTATATTCTCAATGAATATGTTTAGAACTTACTCTAACATTGATAGAATTTACTCTAATTTAAACATAAACATAACAAAAAATGTGACAAAGATGTCTGTAATAATTCATGTACCATATTAAATCATTCGACAAAAAAAAATGAGCCTCGGTGTAATTGAAGATCAACATATGAAGAACAGTCACATATGCGCTTTAGGAAATGATGAATTTATGAAGTCGCTTATGCTGTATGTGTACTTAGGTCTTTCGAACTGTGCAACGGATTTTCATGCGGTTTTCACCAATAGATCGAGTGATTTGGGGAAGGTTTTTAGGTATATAATTTGTAAATTGGTTGAAATACGTAATATATTTGGCCAAGGGGCAGCGGGCAGCGTGGTGTGGATTTGATTTAACAGATCTTGACAGTAACAGTTTGATAAACGGATTCGTTGCATGTGTTTGAGATTTACAAAGTACGTATTTAACCAGTGAAAACTTTGAAATGATGAAATACACTGAAAAACTGGTTCGATAAAAATCTCCTCTCTTTAAATACCGAAAAAACAAACTTTATCCCATTCTCCATCAATAAATTTAAATCTAAACCAGAAATAAAAATTCTAATACATCAGAGTAAATGTAGTGGAACTAATTGCACTCCAGAATGTTCTACACTGAATTCAACTTCCAAAATTAAATATCTTGGTGTATATATAGATCAACATTTTAAATGGAAAACACATATTTGTGAACTTGTCAAAAGAATTAGGAAATGTATATATATATTTATAAGACTCAGAAATATTCTTAGACTGGAAAACCTAAAAAGAGTGTACTATGCAATTGTTCAATCTATATTACAATACGGTATTATAGGATGGGGAGGAACATATGATGTTATTTTAAATCCTCTCAAAATAGTTCAAAGATTAATAATTAAGATTATATTGAAAAAACCATCTACATTTTCTACCGAAAAAATCTTTTCAATATTCAAAGTAACTACAATAGACAATTTATATAAAAAATATTCAATTCTACAAACTTTCAAAGAAATACAGCTAAAAAAATTACATTTCAATATCTCAGCAAGATATCAAAACAATATTAAAATCCCAAAATTTAATACCAAGCACATCCAAAATTCCTATCTGTATCATGGTATAAATTATTTCAACAAACTTCCATTAGAAGTAAAAATTATTGAAAATAAAAGTAAATTCCAAACTAAATTAAAAAATTACCTGAAACAACTGTAAGAGTTACATTACTATTTTACTTCATTTAAATCTGTTAATCGACACATCTCAAGTTTCTCTTACTATATCTATTGTTAATCGTTGCAATATTATTATTCACCTACTCAAATGATAACATTGATAACATAATTGAGTATGAATTCACTCACCAAACACAAGAGCCTTGTCTCTTTATGGTGAGGAAAGGCTTTTATTACATTAATATTACAAATCTGTTTAATATGTAAAAAAATGTATAATTATTGTAAAAACAAACAAATATTAAATAAAATAAAAAAAATAAAAAAAATAAAATTTTTGAACTCTCTCACTTTTTTTTTTACAAAACCATGCAACAAAAATTCTTTCACATGTCATGAAACTCGTCACTCGGCCGGGTAACCGCCTAGCCCCTCACCCGACCCTAATTATTGTCGAACACATACTGTATTTGTAAAATTTTGAAAAAAAAATAATCATAAAAGTCACCGTCGACCAAAATTTCATTTACGTTTTTTACTTCAAATAATGTCAGGAATCACTGTTTAAAATAAGTCAAGTACGTCCCTTAACACCCTGTTATAAAATGAGTTAATGACGAATAGGTCTAAAGTAGTGGAATTTGGAAGAGAGAGTACGAAAACCGATTGCAATATACTCGTAGATGTGAATGATGATTACTGCAAGTCGATGGATGAGTTTGTGTATTTGAAAATTATGTTTACAATATTTGCAGATTATTGTCCAAAGAAGCAGTCCACAATAAAGAGCTGATACCTACTCTGAAGAGTCTGAAGTATGATAGTGAGGAATGGAACTGACAGAGTAAGGATGGAAGTTAACTGAATGCTGTAGAAATGAGATCCCTTAGGCGTCTGCGTGATTAAATCACGTATTACAGTATCACGAATTTAAATAACATTGTGCCTGAAGTTTTTCGTTTTTCTCACATAAAATTGTATGTTTTGGATTTCTCAAACGAGTCTTAGCCGATTGTGGTATCTAGCACTACTTTTGGTGTTTTATTTTGATGTGTGACAATGCGCTCTGTTTTCTTTATATCTATTTTATTTATGAACATTCGACATATAATTTAAAGACTGCAAAAAACAAATCTATATAAAATCTATACAAAATCTATACAATCTATACTATCTATACAATCTATACAAAATTATATAATAATTAATAATATAAAAATCAAAATATGCTTGCTTATAAATATTTATATGAGTATATGAGATGTCCATGTCCATTTATTGCTATATTAAGCATAGGGAATGTTTGAATCTTTCAAAATACCTTCATTCCAGCATCACGTAGGTTTCTGGATTATTACAACCACATGACAATACATCTGAAAAGCTTTTTGATCATTAGAAAAACTCTTTAAATTACTGAATTTATTTGAATTACTTGCCTATACTTTGAATAGAATCAAGAATTATAGATATTTTAAATAGGTACCTATACCTATGTTAGTTACCAAATTTGATTGATCGGTTTTCGAATAATCTCTTTAAGTAAATGAATTTTTACCAACAGATTGTTTTCGGTGTATGTACGCGTGACAGAATTGAATTGAATTTAATTTTTATGTTTAAGATGAAGCCATACTAAATAATGCAAAATCATACAAAATCGTATGTTTTTGTTTTGAAAATTTGACCGCTTAGAAGTATTATAGATGCTTCAATTAAATACTGCGTGTAGAACATACCTTGGCCCTTAAAAATATCGGTCATTTTTTTTAATAAGTCTCTTAATAAGCTTAGAAAAAAATAAAGTATTAGGTCTATAAAAAACATTTTCAACTGCAAACTCTCCTTTTTATAAACACTTTTTCGGATATGGTTTTATTGCATAATGTGGCAAATTCAGTTTCTTATATAATTATCGCAAAAAAAATTGATATTTACGCCCGAACCTAACAAAATAAAATATAATATGCATTTTCGCGTTGGTATTTTTGACATCACGGTGACAATACGGCAGTCGACGAATTTGTTATATCAAAGTGAACCTTATACCGTCCACCGAAGAACGACTGGCAGCCGCCCCATTTTTCCGTCATTACTCCTCCGGCCGGAGCGGAGAAACAACGTGTTAGGGTCCGCGCTGCTTGTTTTCGTGAAATCAATTTAAAAATTCCGTTTTATTACAATAAACAATGCATAAAAAAGGAATTAATGTTTTTTACAGGCCTTTATGAAATCAACATGTAAAAAAAATCTCAAATATCTTTTCCAACCTTTCCAAAAGCTTTTTCTCAAGTATTTTTAAACTCCTCCCATAAAAGGGCGTGAATTCCGATTTCGATTTTTTCCTGTACTAGTGGATCGCCTTAAATCTAATAGTTTTCGGGAACCTGTGAGGGGAAGGGGACATGGGAGGGGAAAGGGAGGTGGAAGGGGAACGTGACGAATGGAAAAAGACACGCATCGAGAAACAATTTTTTTATTAGTGGCATTGCAACGCATGCCGGGAACTCGCAATGTTATATATATGTTTCAATCAAATTAAATTAAATTAAAAATGCATTGTGAAAGGAATTTCATCTCTGTTCCATACGTTGCGCGCTGTCTAGTTGTTACATGTTACTAGCTGGTACCCGGCATGCGTTGCAATGCCATTCAAGAAATAGTTTCTCCCTGGAAGTCCATTCCTGCCTTCCCTCTCGTTTAAATACACACGTTTTCAAACCACTCCATGCAACGCACCATTGTAGTAATTTTTATACAAATTTCGTAACGCCAGAGCGTACCATTATATATAGAAACACTCTTCTGCTAAAATGCAATGTTCTGTAAAAAATTTGAGTCAATTATCAATCAATTTTAATAGGGACACCCTAATCACCTTCTGGATAGAGACACCCTAACCACCTAGCGGCATGAAATACGCTTTACGACCTATTCTCATACCTAACAAATATACATAAAAAATTTCATAAAAATTCGTCGAGCCGTTTCGGAGGAGTGCGACCACAGACACCGTGCCACGAGATTTATATATATATAGATATCGTTGTATATAAGTAGGTACTGTTTTTCTTTAAAGTGTCACAACGTAATTTGTGTTATTTGACGTATCACAACATGGTGTATTTTTGATTGTCATTGATGTGTCACAACGAGTGTCATTATATTTTGATGTGTCACAACGTAGTGTGTTTTGAATTACTTTGAGGGTTTGCAACGTTGTGTTCTTATGATTACTTTAACAAGAACGATTACTTTAATGAGTCACAACATAGTGTATTTTAGATTATTTTGATGTGTACCAACGTGGTGTATTTTTGATTACTTTGATGTGTCACAACGTGGTGTATTTTGGATTAATTTGATGTGTCACAACGTAGTGTATTTTGGATTACTTGTGTCACAACGTGGTGTATTTTGGTTATATATAACGTAGTGTACAACCAGTGGCGTAGCGTGGGGGGGGGGGGGCGGGGAGGGCGCCACTTTTAAAAATAAATCCCTGTTTCCCTTGGTCACGCCATAACTTCACAACAACTTTACCTATTTCATTCATCTTTTTTTAAAGTTTTCTAATACTTTGTAGAAGGTTCTTACGGAAAGAAAAATTAGGAAAATTAAAAAACTAAGAATTTCAGAAAACTTAACGACTCTTTTAACTTCGCATATTTGATAGTTCGCGCGTTTGATGAAATTGAATTTAGCAGGCAGCTGTTTTTTTTTCGTATTAAAAGAATTGTCTATGGATTTTATAAATTATAGATATTTTAAATAGGTACCTATGTTAGTTACCAAATTTGATTCATTGTTCTTATAATATACTAAAATCAATATTATATTTGTAATATAGGAAAAATGAAAATTTATATAAAAAAATTATAATAGGTGGCACGCGAGCTGTTTGAAAACTGAATGTACTGGGATTGAATATATGGAATGCGAGAGGAGAGTTTGCGGGACGGGGGAGCGGAAGAGAGGAAAGGGTGGGCGGGGAAGGTGGAAGGGGAACGCGGGAGGGTAGGGGATGCGGGAGGGGAACGGGATAGCACGGGAAAGGACATGCAGGGAAAAACAATGTATTTTTTTTAATATGGCATTGCAATGCATGCTGGAAACAAGCTAGTAAGTAATAATGATATCTTTTTAAAAATTTAACCATATCATTTCATATTTTTGTCGCACCAACGATTCGGACCGATTGAAATGAGCACGGAATTTTTCATTACTTATTCTGTGACGAAACCGGGGAATTCCCCTTCTTTAAATGAATGTATAATAATATCATCTCGATCACTGTAGCGACTGGCAACACCTTCTGTAGTGCATTGCAAGAATTGCCCGTATTCTGCTTTGCGCTTGGATTGTTTATGACTAATTTTCAGTGAGAATTATTGAGAGAAGTCCGTGGGCAATTGACAATTCTAATAAAGTTTCATTCCTTGCTGGATCATAAGTGACTAGCGACGTGAGTATTATATATTTAATTTAATTTTTTTATTGAAGTGAAACTTCTATAGCTCTGTTGTAATTGGAAATTCGGGTGAAACGGAAATGACGCAATGCATAACCTGCGAAGCATCAAACTCCTATCAAGGCTCCTATTGGATGTATATAAAATAGAAATGACGCAAGGTCTGCGCCCATTGGCCGGTTTGATTATGACCTCACTTTTCAAGGCTATTGGTTGAGATTGTTTTGGTAAAGTTTCGCTTCTACCCCGTGTTAACTGCACTCGATTTTTTAAAAATGTTTTTGTGTGTTTGACTATGTTGTATAATAAAGAAAAATCAGAAAAATAAACTTCAGTAAAGTAAATTAATTATTTGAAAATGTTTTATGATATTTTCGTTCGCAAATTCAACTCTTTCTTTTATAATTTATTATAAATGTCTATAATTATATTTTTTTAAGCTGCAAATTTAATTTTGTAATCATACGCATATTATGAGAGTAACGATAATTAAAGCTGCGAACTCGCATACAGATTTTTGTGTTCAGAATGTAAAGATTGAATTTCAGTTGTGTATGAATCTGCTGATACGTTTCGAAGGAGACCATTCTTTTATTCGATGTGCAAGCGCCGCATACGGATTTAATTTTAACCAGTTTTGTGTTCAGAATGAAAAAAATCAACAGTTGTGGATTCATTTGCTGACACATTTCGAAAGAAAACATTCTCTTATTCGAAGTGCAGTTATAATATTCTAGTTGCAGACTAAAAGGAAAACATTTTCGTGTTCTGAGTGTCATTTTAATTCACCGCATACAGATTTAATTAAAACTAGTTTTGTGTTCAGAATACAACGATAAATTAAATAACAAGTTGCAGATTCATCGGGTACCGGGTGAAGCTTTACATTTAAGTTGCATACCAAATGCTGCAAAATTGTAACCGTTATTTGAGGACTCTTACGCAGAATCAAACATAAATTAAAACCATGTGTTCTAAACACAGTGTATAAATTCTAGACGCGAAATCCTTTTACATGGTTACCATTCTCGATCTCCGACAGCAGTTATAATTTTGTAGTACAATTTATAAAAATGATATTCATTGGAAGAATATTCGTCAAACACGATTTAAAAAACGGCATAAAATGAGGTCGTAATAAAAAATAGGATTTCCACATACCGGCGCTTGAAGTAAGGGGGCGGCGAAATTTTCCTCCGCCCCGGGCGGCCGATACCCACGCTACGCCACTGGTCACAACGTAGTGTATTCCTAATTGCTTTGAGGTTTTGCAACTTACTATGCTTCGGGTTACTTTAACAAGAATGCAGTGTGTTTTGGATAGCTTTAATGGGTCATGATACAGTGTATTTTTAATTACTTTGATGTGTCACAGTGTATTTTGAATAACATTGAGATTTCACAAGCTAGTGTACTTTGAACTTCTTTAACGAGTCACAAGTCACAACACAGTGAGTTTTGGATTACTTTAACGAGTCACAACATAGTGTATTTTTGATGATGCCAAGCTATACAAGTCAATAAAAGTCAAATGATTGTGTCAATTTACAATATATTTACTTATTGCCAACAAAATCAACTATTTCTAAATGTCTCAAAATGTCATCACATTACCTTTTCAAGAAATAAAAATAAAACATTATTTATTCTATAAATAACAACAACATTGCAACAGTCTCAGATATTCGTGATCTTGGAATAACCCTTGATATTAAACTACAATATAACCTTCATATACAACAAATCACAAATAAAGCTGCTAAAATGTTAGGTTTCATCATAATAAACACAAAACTTTTTAATAGCATCAATATCATTAAGCAACTCTACTTTGCCTATGTACGGAGTCATCTGGAGTTTGCATCAGTTGTTTGGTCTCCATTTTACAAAATCCACATAAACAAAATCGAGGCAATTCAAAACAAATTCCTAAAATATCTTTGGTACAAGTAATTTGTAAGATTTAATAATTATTCAGAGGCAGCTTTACACTTTAAAATTGATTCATTGAGTGTACAAAGGCATCATATGGCTGCACTATTCCTGTATAAAGTAGTTAATAATAATATCCAATGCCCAGAGTTGCTAAATAAAATTCAATTCAATATACCTGCACGTTCAACACGCTCTTCTGTCCTGTTCAGGGTGGATCAATGCAAGACAAACTGTAAGCAGAATTCTTGCCTGAACAGAAAATGCAAAAGTTATAATAGCGTATTATCCAATGTGGACATTTTGAATTGCGAACTTACCAAATACAAGAGGTCCGTAAAAGAATATTTCTCTGATGGTTCGTGAATAATATTATGTTTTTATCTACTTCTACTACACTATATAAAGAGGTAAGATTTGTTTGTTTGTTTGCATTTAATAGGCTCCGAAACTAATTCTTTCGCTGTTGGGAAGCTACACTATCCCGGGTGACATAGGCTATATTATATTTTCAAAAATATTAGGGATCCTTACTAAAACTTCAATAATGCAACCCAAGGTGTAAAAAAATTACCTAAAATATTATTTACATCGCGTGCGCTGCGAAAACTATTGATGATAGAATAAAATAATGTAGTACGAATTTGTAGAACACATTATTATTTATAAAAAAAGTCGCGACAGCATATGTCTAACTATTATGGTTATGCCACAATAAGTATTCTTTTATTTTAAAAATTTAATTAATATGTCGCTGCTTGAAAAGGCTCTTTATTTGTATCTTGGTGTTAATCCTTATCAAAATAAATTACTTCATATTCAAGACAGCTTCAATACCTTTATTTAACTTTTTGAATTTTTCAATTCGGATATTTAATTAGAAAGATATCACGAGTTTAATAATGTTAGTATTAGAAAAAAGTTTCGGCTACGGGCCGGGCGGGAGAGGAGTCAAGAAATGAAGTGCCAGGGGGGTTGGCGGGACGGGGGAGCGGGAGAGCGGTGGCGGGGAAGGTGGAAGTGGAACGCTGGATGGGAACGCACGGGAAAGGACATGCAAGGAGTAACATTTTATTTATTTGAATATGGCATTGCAACGCTTGCCGGGAAACAGCTATATATTATAAAAGATAATCCAAAAAAACGCGCGGACCGCAAAAACTCAGAAACGAGTCCCGGTACGATCAACGGAGTTATAAGGTGTGGTAGATCTCTGTCCCCTCTCGGGAAAAAATGAACCCGTTTTTACCTAAAGGGCGTGCTTTTGAAGATATAAGGACTGGAAGTTTCGCCCTATTGAAATTTCGGAAAGTTCAAGAAGGTTCTATAGAACTCTAGAAAGTTCTGGAAGGGGTGGCGGAGTATGTCGTGGAATGTTCGGGAATAGGAAATCGCGATCATCATTGTGAACCATTCCATAACACTCTCAAATGTTTTCCTGAGCGAAGCCGGGTAACCCAGCTAGTTGTTTGATATTTCTGTTATGATTTGATTTATATGTACAACCTCTCTCCATGGCTACCAATGTATTGATAGACTTTTTGTTTAGTAATGTTTCATTTTATATAAGAAAAAAAAAATATATTTTTTTTTTTTTGGTTTTTGTTTTATATAATTTTTGGATTCATATTGCTTTTTTATAAAATTAATTTACTTACTCAGTACAAGTAAAGTCACAAGGAGGAAATCCATAATTGGTTTATTTTGGCCATTTAATCTTATGTACAAACTGAAATAAATGTAAATTGTCGATTTCCTGAAAATTAATAAACAAATAAAAATTACTTTCATGTATCAAAAGTTGTGTGTTTTTGATTACTTTAACCACTCACAACATGGTGTATTTTGGATTACTGTGTTACAACGCAGTGTATTTTTAATAACTTTAAAAAGTCACAATAAAGTGTATTTTGTATTACTTCAGTGGGTTACAACACACTGTGTTTTGAACTACTGTAAGGAGTCACCACATGGTGTGTTTTTGATTACTTTGATGTGTCACAACGTAGTACATTTTGAATTACTTTGGACTACTTTATCCAGTTAGAATATAGTACGTTTAGGCAGTTATGCAGTGGCGTAGCTAGCATGGGGGGCCCCCCCCCCCCCCCCCCCCATTATACACTAATTTCGACTCATAAAAAATTCGTCTGTCCTGGGGGGGGGGGGTGGCTAGAGAATTGTGATCGGGGGGTGTCACCCAACCGAGTGTCACCCCCCCGACGGGTGGCGTTTTTTGTTTTGAGTTTGAATTGCTTTCGCGTGACACAACATAATACATTAACTTTTTTTGGCTGCTTTCTTTAACGCATCATAGCATTATAGGCATCCTTTTCTGTCAACAGATGAGCTCATTAGAGAAGTTGCCCCGCACCATGCTGCGATCTCCCTCGCACGAGTCTATGGCAACGGACCTCTCCCTCTTGTCAGTGTCCTCTCTGTCTATTGGCCGCCATCTAACATGCAAAGTGAGTACCTAATAACAACATAAATAATATAACAAGTACTTAAGTTTTTTCCACATGAAAGTCATACCTATTAAAAATCGGTAGTGTAAACACCAACTTAACCAATTTTTTTGTTTTCGTTTATTTATGTGAATGCCTCACAAGAGTTCCAAGTGCTCCCTACTAACTGTAGCCAGTGAGACTATGGCCTATGGCATCCACAATTTATTATTTTTTTAGTCATGGAGTCACGGAGTCTTTCTCATCTTTGGGGATGCTGTGTGAAAGGTATTTTTAGGGAAAGGAAGATGAAGTTTCGGGAAAGGAAAAATGTATGAGGGGTGGATAGGAATCTGGGGGTCAATGTGTCCAGGAGTGACGGACGTATGAATCCATTCCTCCCCCTGCTGTGCAAGGCGATGGGTCGAGAGAGTCCGGCTGAAGAGGTTAAAAGGTCTCCCTCAACCAGTCTCTCCTGATCCGGCCCGCCACGCAGTGGGTGTGCAAAGGCATCCACCGCCAAGACCTATACAAACCTCACCTCATGAACGCTGGCACCCGTGGTAAGTCAGCCTTGCCTTCAGCTTTACAACAAACCCCAATTGGGTTCGCCATAGTCTCATTGGCTTCTTACAGTTGGAACTCTTGTGAGGTATGCAAGTGTTTTTTAAAAAACGATTAAATTTTGAAGATATTAAAAATTAGAATAAAAAGTGGTTAAAACGCGTTAGAAGAAAATTTTCCTCATACAAAAATAAATTATTTAAATTGCTTTTTTTAATTCCAGACCCCTGTGGATCTTGTACAGAGAGGACCGAGCCCAAATCCGGAGATAAAAATCAATAAGTGAGTAATTTGTGTTAGAAAATCTCTTGGTATGTTGATAACTGGTCGTTTTGGTGGCAATTTTACATTGGAGAGTGGCAATTTACATTTGAGACAGCCGGTCTTTTGATAATAATCCTGTCAACCAAAAAATTTTCTTGAATTAGACAGTTGTAGGTACCTACGAATGTAAATTGTCACTTACTAATTACAAATTAGCACTTCTTTTCTAAATTTGACAGTTACTTATGAAAATTGGCACTAGGCTTTGTAAAATTGATACTTACTCATGTAACATTGAGACTTACTAATATGAAATAGACAATCACCAATGTAATTGGAAATTAACAATGTGTAATTGATACTTACTCGTATTAATGAAAAATGAACGCTTTCCGGTGTAAAATGACAATAAATTTCTAACTAAATAAATACTAATGTAAAACTAGACTTTTCTAAGGTAAATTGTTACTTAAAAATGTAAAATCGATGCTTTTCCATGAAAAATTGACACTCGATTTCTTGATTTATGTAAAAAAGACACTTAAATAAAATCAATTCCGACTAATGTAAATCGCCACTATTTTCATAAATTTGAAAGTAAATTTAATAAACAAAATTTTGTTCTTCCTAATCCGCACTCTCCGGTGTAAAATTGCCACCCTCCAGTGTAAAATTGACACTTTGCTGTGTATAATTGCCACTCTCTAGTCTAAAATTGCCACTCTCCAGTGTAGAATTGCCATTCTCCAGTGTAAAATTGCCACTCTCAGCGTAAAATTGCCACTCTCCAGTGTAAAATTGCCACTCTCCAGTGTAAAATTGCCACTCTCCTGTCTAAAATTGCCACTCTCCAGTGTAAAATTGCCACTCTCCAGTGTAAAATTGCCACTCTCCAGTGTAAAATTTCCACTCTCCAGTGTAAAATCGCCCCTCCCCAGTGTAAAACTGCCACTCTCCAATGTAAATTTGCCACTCTTCTGTGTAAAATTTCCACTCTCCAGTGTAAAACTGCCACTTTCCAGAGTAAAATTGCCACTCTCCTGTCTAAAATTTCCACCCTCCAGGGTAAAATTGCCACTCTCCAGAGTAAAATTGACAATAATATAATTAGCCACTTTTTAAAAATTGAAAGATACTAACTAAAACTGCCATTCTCCAATGTAAAATTGATACAGACTAATGTAAATTTCCACTGATTTCCTAAAGTTGGTTTATTAATAAAGAAAAATTGCCATTCTCCGATGTAAAATTGATATAGACTAATGTAAATTTCCACTGATTTCCTAAATTTGGTTTATTAATAAAGTAAAATTGCCATTCTCCAATGTATAATTGACACTTACTAATGAAAATTACCGTGACCCGACAATTCAAAATCATGCAACTTCGACACCTCCCTTTAAAAAAATCATTACACCGGTCTGTGGCTGAGTTGGAATTGCATTCGTTGTAATCGTATTCAAATCCTCTGCTCTGGCTAAGTCCTACATCACGCCACAAGCAGCATTTTCCGCTTACTGTGGTGGTAGTAGGAGATTTTCAAATTTGGTCAGGTTATTCGTATATTACGAACATTATTTGAACGAATCCAGACCTCAACTAATTGAAAGTAATTTGACAGTTGCTGGTTAGTACCTATATTTGTTGTGCGTGTGTTTGTGTTTGCTGCAGACGACCCAGCGACGTTCCTCTGGACCTGGACTCCGCAACTGAACTGCTGCGAGGCTGCGCCCTGCTGTGCTCGGCACTAGGGCTCCGCAGGTCACTCAGCACGGGGGACGTGCCCCGCGCGCTGTCGCCCCCACCAACAGCCAGATGGTACCAACTTAATAATTCTACATACTACATCTGCGCTTTTTTAATTACCGCTACGATTCATAATTACGGTACCATAATGGCAAAAACAGGCAATAAACCTACGTTCCTTATCGCTATAATTTTGCAGCTCTTTCATACACATTAAATAATGATGAAACACACAAAAAACGTGTGACTGTTACTAAATACTTCTTTTTCCTTGCGTTTCATTTTATTTTTTCGTATGATGGAGATGTATGATAAAGATTGTATGTTTCCTTTGGGGGGGTGCAGACATACGTTCACCGTTTGTCTTATTTTTAACTGTTGTTATATAGTGTGTAAGAAAGAGCTGCAGTATTATATGATTAAGAACAAAAGCAAAACCATCAGTGCATTGACGTTTGACGTTTTTGAATTTTTGGAATTTACTCACACTTCAATATTTTTCTTTTCATTAGTTCCACAGAGGAGGCCTCGAGGAAAATAATTCCCCTAAGGGTCTATATCATCTTTGGGGATGCTGTGTGGGAAGGAAAAGTTTATTAGGGGTGGGTGGGAATCTGGGGTTTGGTGTGTCCAGAAGTGACGGACATATGAATCCATCCCTCCCACTGCGGTCCAAAGCGAGGTTACAAGAGAGTACGGCTGGAGAAGTTAAAAGGACTTCCTCAACCACTCTCTCCCGATCCGACCTGCCATGAAGCTGGCAGGCAGATGCATCCGCCGCCAACACCCGGACAAACCTCACCCCGTGAACCCGGGCACCCCTGCTAAGTCAAAAAACGTAGCGAACCACTCGGGGTAACCTATGGCAGAGGTGTTGGTTATCCAAAAAATGGTTGCCGGGGTGGCGGTACCCATACCCGCCTCTTAAATTAAAAATACTAGTAGTTTTTTTCCATACTTTCAAAATTATCGTCACTGCTAGTAGTATTGAGGGAGCGGGCGCGCGGATCGGCAGAGACGGGGACGGTTGAATGAAAAGACGTCAGTCGATGTATGAGTCAGTCTTTATTGCTGCTACGTAGCGATGGTAAGTTGGTGTAGAGTAACGGTGTAGACAGGAGCGATGATGATGTGGCTCTATGGTGTTGCATGTGATGAAGGTCGGTGATGCAGTGGTGTAGCAGAACTCGTGTCTGCATGTCGCCAGCATGTAGTTGCGCACCGTGTTGGTGGAGATGACCTTGACGTCCAGGATGGATGCTCGACGCGGTGTCGCGGAGATGGCTGCGGTGAACCTGAGGAGAATGAAGTCTCAGTGGCTGAGAGGTTGCTGCCTGCGTGACAAGAAGGCCCGCCGTGGGACTTGTCGTGGGCAATTGTGTCGCTTGTTGCGTCCTCTAAGGTTGATAATGCACCGGCACAGTCGGCAGTGGGTCGCCGAGAGTCTGGCCGGTACCGCACTGGAATCGTTATCACTCGATGCACTGTCTATGTGTGTTAGTGATGTTACTTGCACTAATGACTGGAACTGACTGACTGACTAGCGCGGTGTCGCTGCGCTTTATATAGCCGACCGTGTGAGTACCCGGAACGTCAAGTAATGTTGAGCCACCGCGCAAAGCGGAGAAGCCTCTGGAACATTCCGCGGCCGTAAGAATGTGACGGCTGTTAGATCGAGGCCTTTCGCTGCGCTTCCCGAAATATTTAGCCGTGTGCGGCGTGGAAACACTACAACTGTAGGTAGTATGTACATTTCGAGAATGCGCTGGCTGTATCAGTGGTGGCGCAAGGATTGTGGCAAAAGGGGGCGACCGTTCTGGTCGCCACAGTATTGTAGTGGTCTCTAGAGAGAGATGTAAGAAAATTATCACTTTTTTTTTCCTTTGTAGGAAACAGACCTACGTACATTGTGTATCTCATCTTTTGAAAGAGCTGCAGCATTGTTGTGATAAGGAACGTAGGTTTATTGCCTTTTTACCGTCACGGTACCATGTTTTTTATTATTATTTTAGCCCGCCACATACATATCTCCGATTCAAAGCATCTTTTTCTTCTTTTTGAGCAATGACTAGGAAGATTTAAAGAGCACGGTAGAGTGCGGTTACACCATGGGTACGGGAATGTTTATGACTTTATGACGTTACTAGCTTTCCGGCATGCGTTGCAATGCCATATTCAAAGAAATAAATTGTTTTTCCCTGCATGTCTTTTCCTGTGCGTCCCCGTTCCTCTCCCGCGTTCCCTTTCCACCTTCCCACTCCCCTCTCCCACTCCTCCTTCCTGCCAACCCCGCTCCCGCGTTCCATATATTCAGTCCATACATTCAGTTTTCAAACAGCTCGCGTGCCACTTTTTATATTTTTTTATTAACATTTTTATTTTTCATTAATTACAAACATTCGTTTTTGTATATTATTATTTTTTTACATGAATACCCCACGAGAGTCTCAACTGCTCCCGTCTGGAGCCAGTGAGATTATAGCACCCTTAATTGGGGTGTGTTGTGAGGCTGAAGGTAGTGGGGAGGGGAATGAGATAGGGTAGAGGAAGGTGGGGAAGTACCTGGCTATTCAGATCTGGTCACCAAACGTTTCAATTCTGAATTGTGGTCTTGCACCAGGGCGATACTGAGAGTATCTTCCACTCTGAAAATTATAAGAAAAATCAATCGAATTTTGTACCCTACTTACGTACATATTAAAAATATATACAATTCATCATTCGATTCAAAGTGTTAGGTGAGTTCTTCACATAAATTACTTAATTTAAAGAGTTTCGAAAATTGAATTTTGATTTAACAATCATTGTTTTGCAGAATATTATTCTCAAATTTTGACATATTTGCAAGAGTTTTTGCAATGATTAAAACTTTTCATATGTTGAGTCATGCGGTTGTGGTTGTAATATATATTTACCAAATTTGATTGATTGTTCTTATAATATACAAAAATGAATATTTGTAATATACGAAAAATGAAAATTTAAATTAAATAATTGTACTAGGTTGCACGCGAGCTGTTTAAAAACTGAAAGTACCTACTAATGGGACTGAATATATGGAATGCGGGAGGGTGGTTTGCGGGACCATTGAGCGATAGAGGGCAGGGGGTGGGCGGGGAAGGTGGAAGGTGGAAGGGGAAGGTGGAAGGTGGAAGGGGAACACGGGAAGAGAACGTGGACCCACGGGAAAGGACATGCTGGGAAAAACATTTATTTCTTTGAAAATGACATGCAACGCATGCCGGGAAGCCTATTTCCTTTTCCTTGTTCAAGACCAGGCAACCATGCCTCGAAATCAACCCGGGTTTGTAACGCCATTTATCCACCAAACCCGTGTCCAGAAGAAGGCAAGCGGCATCCTACTGTGCACGGGTTTGTAACGCCAATTCCCTTCCCAAATCCGTGCTCAGTACGCGTATAGACACGTTTGTACCTGTATTTATAACAGCAGAACATGGAAAGAAATGTATTAGAATAATTATACATACCCGCTAGACAAACCCTGCTTTGCCAAACAAACCATTCAAAACCTGGGATGTTTTTTAAAATTATGATGACATGCTAGTTTATTAAAGAGATTTTTTTTATAAGATTGTTACTCTAAAGTGTTGTAAGTACTATATTTTAAAGTGTTTTTATTTATTTTATTAGTGAGGCTGTTTGCGTTTTATTGCCCATCCATTATGATATGATGCGTTTAGGTATGTACACATTTCCTTTTTTATGTTATAATCACGTTTGGAGGACGCGTACCTCGTAGGTACTGAACACGGGTTTGGAAAGGGATTGGCGTTACAAACCCGTGCACAGTAGAATGCCGCTTGCCTTCTACTGGACACGGGTTTGGAGAAAAAATTGCATTACAAACCCGTGTTGATTTTGAGGCATGGTTGCCTCGTATTGAACACGGAAAAGGAAATACGCTACCGGGAATAGTAATACATAGATTATGACGATTATTTGTTGTGTGTGCAGTGGCGGCTCCGAGGCCCGCCTGAGCTGGGCTGGTGGCGGGGGCGCCTGGCTAGCGGGGGCCGCCTCCCGTTCCTGCAGCACCTGGGTGGCCGTGGGGGACTCGCGCCTGCCATCGCCGCACCGCCCCGCGCCCCCCGACCTCTTGCAGCCCCTTCCGCAGAAGGTTACACATACCTACTACTCGCCCGTCACCGAGGTAAGCCGCTTTACCTTGTTCTACTACTATCGACCCAATCATAAAGACACAGAAAACTATTATAAAAATAATCCTTAAACTACCTCTAATTACAGACTCGAACATTATTTTTAATATTATGAATGTGTTTGACATTCGGCAGATATACGCAAAAACAATCCTCAATCATCTGTACACAAATATACATAAATACTATGAAAAAAGATTAAATACACGCTATACACGAAACAATAACAGAGACTTACTACAAATTCCCATAACGCATACTACTTTTGGTCAACGTAGCTTCAGATACCTTGCAACAAGACTTTATAACATTCATCCATACAGAGTAAAAAAATGTGATTCACAAAAAAATTTCAAAAAAAAGCATAAAAATTTGGATAAAAAATAATGATAGGGCCTTTACTGGCGCGCTTACCCAAATTCGTAATTAAACCAATGTACTGATTGTTATTATTCAAAATTTATTGTTAATGCAACTAATCTATTGTATGATTATATTTTAATATAAGTGTAGGTATGTTAATAAGAAATATAAATTGACTTAAAAATTACTGCCTCAACACAGGCTAGCCTAGTGAGGCGGATTACGAAAAACCTAAATTTATAACTTTTTTCTATTCTTCAAGTAGGTACCTTCTGTTCATATTTATATAATTTTCTGTTGTTAATCTTTTGTACTTACATAAACCATTGTAAATATTAACACTGAATATGTACTTTTTTTAGTTATGTCTTGCAAATATTGTTTAATAAAGATAATTATTGTATTATTATTATATTATTATTATATCGTATTTACTTCGTCAACATTTTTAATTTTTTTATCTCGTCAGAATAGTAATAATTTTTTTTTAATTGGGATACCTCACAAGATACCCAGCTGCTTTTGTCTGGAGTCAGTGAGACTATAGCATCCCCAATTGGGGTTTGTTGTGAGGCTGAAGGTAGTGGGGAGGGGGAGGAAATGGGGGAGATGAAGGTGGGGAAATAACTGGCTATTCAGATCTGGTGACCAAATACGGCTAAAGCCATTTCAAGCAACGATTCAATTCTGAATGGTAGTCTTACACCAGGGCGATACTGAGAGTATCTTCCACTCTGGAAGTTGCCGCAAATATACTATTATATTATTTGTAATTGAAATAACATAA
Source organism: Limnephilus lunatus (assembly GCA_917563855.2). Classification (NCBI taxonomy): domain Eukaryota; kingdom Metazoa; phylum Arthropoda; class Insecta; order Trichoptera; family Limnephilidae; genus Limnephilus; species Limnephilus lunatus. The sequence goes on along the minus strand of OU830595.1, from coordinate 15,667,233 downwards.
ATTAATGAAATAAAATTCATTTGCGATGCCGGGATTCGATCCCGCGACCTTCGGATTGCGAGTCAAAAGCCTTACCGCTATACGCGCCGGCTGTATAAACCTTTGCCTTGTTCTATCAGTATTTCAATAAAATATGCTCCGCGGAACACGCGTCATCAGCATTTTTACATTTTTTGTCCCTTCAGAATAGTAATTATAACTAGCAATTAAAAAACCCACTCCGCAGGTTCTTACTGCTAGGCCCTGTGGGTGGCTTTTTGTTCAGCTTCGCCCAATTGAGTGTTGGTGACCATTTTATAAATCCGATAGGAACTGGTTCCAAAAATAGTTAGTTCCTCGGATCCACTGGGATCCAGTGACAGCTAGTCACCGGGACAATGTAACCGCGATAGGCAATAACGTCATTTATAATATATATACGCGTGGTATTATTATTCACAACTGCCAGTTACAATAATAATCATAATCTCTTCATATCCGGAGAGATTCGCGAAATTACAAATACAGTAGTTCTTACGCCTGCCAGACGACGTTCCTCGCGCTAGCTGTTAATGTAAGTGGCGCCATCTTTTGGCAGTTCTTTAATTCGTTTATATTACAAAAGTAGATTTGTATACAAACTCCACGTACGAAAACGGTTTTGCTTGAGACGCGGCGTCAGAGCTGTATTTTTAATAGGATTCCTAAATTTCAACTGTATAGTCCGTAGGCTATTAATTCTGCTTGATGATTGGAACATTTGTACTTTTGCCATTTTTTTGTGAAAAATCACCCCAAGTACAAATTTTTTATTTTATTTTATTTTTACCAACCGTTTACATTAATAAAAAAAAGCATGATAGTATCTATGTAAGTCATATTAATTGTACCATTTACACATGGGTAGTATACAGGGTGTCCGGTGATACAGGCCACAAACTTCGGGAGATGATTCTAAATGATGGTTAAAGTAAAAAATATTAATGTTTTTTCCGAAATTTTAACTTTTTTTCTCGAACATAAATGTTTTTCCTTGGAAAAATATTATTTTTTTCATACAAATAATTCAACTTTTTACCCGAAAATTACCTTAAAACGTTTTAATTTAAAAAATTGGTAAGTTTTTTTTATTTGTGTAGAATCACCCTTTGTTTTGTGCACCATACTCCCAGACACCTCAATTTTTCACTGCGCCATTCGGGTTGTGTAGGTTGATACGCATAGTTTGATACCCATAACGCCTAATTTCGTGTTCCAAAGAAGACTCTTACCACTGAGCCACTTTAGTCACTGACACTCTTAAAACGTCCCAGGTAGCTTACCGCTCAATTCAGTACACCTGCTACTGAACCACTCCAGCCGCCCGGCTCAAGGTGTTCAGAAATTTGTTTTGAAATATAAGTGAAGTGATTCGCAAGATGATGGAGAAAGATTACATAACAAGTTGTTTTTATTGCCTCCTATTAGGTCTATCAATTTAGAGGTCTATGCTGTGGTGTCACTATTAATCAAACCCTTATTTGTCCTTTTATTTGCTTTTTTGTGCGTTGTATGACCTAATGTGGAGACTTCCAATGATTAGAATTGTGTTTTCATTTTAGACCCGCCAAGTGTACATCCGAAGGCGCCTTATGACCACATACAAGGCCCTTGAGAGAATGTCCCACAGTGAGTTCAACCTCGACCGGTTGGAGGTGAGAAATTATTTTTTTGTCTTATTAGGGTATTGATTATTAATAAATTTATTTACTGTCAATTAAACAATTAACGCAACATAATGTATTTAATTTGGTTCCATTTGCGACCATTATCTTTTTTCTGTGTCTTGTTCTCTTTCATATTTTCATTTTAGACTATATGTGTTATATTCTTCTTCAATCAACATCTTATTTATTATTATTATTATTATCTTATTTTATCTTGTATACATAAAAAGGGTTATTATCTACGTACACAGAAATCTAGAAAATCTTAATAAAATTGATCATAAATATGTATATCACAAGAAGTCACACCAGAAAGGATCTCGTGGTCCCAGGGAGCAATACGGCAAAATTGTTTAATAACGGACCGAAATTGTTTAATAAAATCCCCCCAGAATTAAATATTTAAACATGCAAAATGGCATGCATCGATACCTACAATAATAACTAAATGGTTGATTGGCTTAGATAGGATTGAATCTGAAAAATTATTAAATAGTGTCACTTAAAACTTTAACTTAAACGGTTAACTATTAATGCACAATCAGTAAAAAACAAAAACAAAAAAACAACAACAACATTTGTTTTTTTTTTCTTTTTACTACATAATTTTTTCGCATTTTTCACCAGCATTTGGTTCCTTAGAACAGGCAATCTGTCTAGCTAGGAACTAATAACGTTCAAGACACAATAACACTTGTACACATTTTAAAATCTACAGTTATTTGAAATGTTATTATTATGTAATTTTGCTGTATAAATGTAACTAATGTAATAAAATAAATTATTTATATAACATATTTATCCGCACGGGCATACACGTAATATTCAAAAACACATTAATAACAAAAAGAGGTAGGGTTTTATCACTGTTTATTTTTAAAAAAATACGAATAAATTTTCTATAACGGTTCAAAAAAGTTTGCGAACCACTGTTATAGACATATTTAAAATTATACAGGAGCGTTTGGGGTTAACTTTTAAATGCAAAGAGAAAGCTTGATGTTCTCTCTTTCTAAATCTGTTTATATTATATATCTGACCATAACAGAAAACGAGATAGAACAAGTTTCATGTAGCCGTGTAATTTGGTGATAGATTTAACTTCGTCTATAAAATGTTTTGATACTGATCATTTCTAATCTACAGGTGTCTCGCGGTGCCGCCCTGACTTTGCGCGATGTTGAGAGAGAGCGCGGGCGCCCTCTCTCCAAGTACGAGCGCAACATGATGATATTCGACTGGCTGCACACCCTGGAAGAAGGGGCCGGGCAGGGCCCTGAACTGGATGGGGTCTGCGAGCGGTAGGCCTCCTGAGCCCTGCTTCTTGGCCTCATTTGACCTTGTTCTAGGCCTCAAGTTGGGCGCCAATTTATGTAAAGCCCAAATTACACCTGAAACATCTCTTAAATAAATGGACATGACTATAGGCCTCATTTGGCCCTAGTTTTAGTTTGACCTTGTTAGGCCAAATTTCTAGGCTTCAAGTTGGGCGCCAATTTATGTACTGCGCAAATTACGTCTCTTACTAACATGGACATGACTATAGGCCTCATTTGGCCCTAGTTTTAGTTTGACCTTGTTAGGCCAAATTTCTAGGCTCCAAGTTGGGCGCCAATTTATGTACTGCGCAAATTACATCTCTTACTAACATGGACATGACTATAGGCCTCATTTGGCCCTAGTTTTAGTTTTACCTTGTTAGGCAAAAATTCAGGGGCCTAAGTTGGGGGGCAATTTATGTTCTACCCAAATTATACCTTAAACATCTCTTACTAACATGGACATGACTATAGGCCTCATTTGGCCCTAGAGTTTGGCCTTGTTTGCCCAATTTTCTAGGCCCCAAGTTGGGCGTCAAATTAATGTACTGCCAAAATTACATATTAAACATCTCTTACTAATATGGACATGGCCCCAACTTGGTTGCCAATTTATGTACAATCCAAATTGCATTTAAATATTTCTTAATGGGCATGACTTTAAGCCTTATTTGACCTTTGTTTTAGTCCTTGTTTGGCCACAAATATTGCCCAACTTATAACTTACATCTCTAAGTCTTTTAACATGCGTTCTAGGTCTAATTTTGTCCTAGTTCTAGGCCCCAAGTTGGGTGCTAATTTATACTTTCTCAAACTATCTATTTATCATATATACTTGTCCAAATTGAATCTTACACCTAACTCATTTTACCATTATAGTTCGACCAACAACAAAAGTTTAAGTATCATGTGACAAGTCACCAACGAACGCTAGCGAACAACTTATAAATAACGTCCTTTCTGCGCATCTTCATTTGCTTGTTGTCTAGATGTAGGCCTAATTTGGCCCTAGTACTATGGCCAATTGATGTTTTGCCTAAATCACATCTTCAAAAACATCTTTCAGAGAACCGATTCAGAATATGTGTTTTTGATATGGGAGTGTCCGTGTTTCCGAAGTAAATTCATTTTTTCCTTACTTCTGGTCAAATTGATAAAAAATTTAAAATATCAAAATTTCTGAAATGGGTAATCAATTTTGTTTGACTTGCAAAGTCTTGTTGAAGTACCTTGTGTATATTTACGGTATAATCTTTCAATTCTGTATAGATCACACTTCTAGAGATGTTCTGTTCATTTTTCTCAACACAGGTATACCCTAGCGAGACAGGCATCGAATAATATATTGTAAACATCACGTAAACATCAATAAAAAAAAAATACAAAATTATTCAAACTAAGATTGAACATTTATAAGTAGGATAGGAATACATCAGGTTTACATAATAAAATTGATTTTAAATTATGCTTTACACAATAAATCATCGTGTTTATACAAAAAAATTGCCTATGTTTAGCTGTGTTAAACAAGAAGACCTACATTCCTACATTTTGTGCATTCCGAAATTGATTTGAAATAAGCTTTATTGAACAAACATCAAATTTACAAACTAGAATTGTATTAATTCTTAGCCTACTGTATCAATTAAACTTGACTAAACAAAATATTAGGTTAGTGCTAAAATTGATTGAAGTTAGGCTTTATTCAACAAAACATTTATTTTACATAATAAAATTGATTTCAATTAAGACTTCTAGTTTACACATCAAAACTTTTGCATTATAAAAATATTGATGTATTTTTAGCTTCATTCGACAAAACATCGAGTTAAATACTGGTTATTCAAAATGATTTACTTTTAAAGGTTTTTTAAATAAAACATCACCATTGAGATGGTTTTCACAAAAACGGCGCTATAAACATCATCAAATATTATTATCAAGTTTATACACTTAATTTGAGTTCAATTGAACTTCATTCAAGAAAACATCAAGTTTGCATCCACTGAAATTGTTGTCAAATAGGCCTTATAAAAACATAAAACTAGTGAACATACTAAAATTGTATTCAATTAAGCTTTACAAAACGAACATTTAGTTTACATACTGAAAATGATTTAATTTAGGCTTTATTCAACGAAGCACCAAGTTTACATCATGAAATTGATGTCAAATAGGCCTAATCAAAACTTCAAATTAGTATACCTACATACTAAAATTGTATTCAACTAAAATTTACAAAAACAAAACATTTAGTTTACATACTGAAATGGATTTAATTTAGGCTTTATTCAAGAAAACATCAAGTTTGCCTACTGAAATTCATTTAATTTAGGCATTATCAACAAAACACGTAGTTTGCATAGTGAAATTAATTTAATTTAAGCTTTGTTCAACAAATCATCAAGTTTGCGTAGGTAGTGAAAACGGTCTAATTTAGGTAATATTTAACAAATCATCAAGTTTACATACTGAAATTCATTTAATTTTGACTTTGTTCAACAAATCATTAAGTTTGCATAGGAACTGAAATTGACTTAATTTAGGCTTCGTTCAACAAAGCTTCAACCTACTTTCTGAAATTAATTGAAGGTAGGCTTTAATGAACAAAACATCAAGTTTACATACTGATATTGATTTAATTTAGGCCTTATTCAACAAAGCATCAAGTTAACCTAATAAAATTAATATTATATGCTATTTAATTAACAAAACGTCCAGCTTACATACTGAAATTTATTTAATTTGGGCTTTGTTCAACAAAGCATCAAATCTACCTATATAAATTCATTTAATTTTGGATTTTATCTACATAACATCTAAATTTAAATACTTACTGATATTCAATTTTATTCAACAAAGCATCAAGTTTATGTACTGAAATTAGTTTAATAAACGCTTTAATGAACAAAACGTCATGTTTACATAGTGATAATTTAATTTAGGCTTTATTCAACATCAAGCTTACCAACTGAAATACGTTAAATATGGGCTTTAATGAACAAAACATCAAGGTTGCATTCAGAAGTTGATTTAATTTAAGCTTTATTCAACGAAGCATTAAGTTTACATACTAAAATTGACCAACATAACACACCCAAGAAGCTTGCTCAAATATTGAAAAATGTTCCCAAAAAAACAATATTTTTTTAAATCCATAAGTTTTGTAAGTGTGTATGTATTTTTTCAAAGAAGGGAGGCAAAATGTTGCATACGAAAAATTAAAATACGTCCAAATGATGTATCCAAAATTCATTAGTTTTTGTAATTATTTGTTAGTAGAATTGATCAAAGTTAATCAACATAAACATAAAATAAGGACAAAGTTGATCAACATAAAATGAGCGCTTTTATTATTGAAGTGACGATCAATGTTATTGAAGTGACGATCTACAATTTTAGAGTACCGGGACGCGTATTCCCAATCCCTACCGCGATTCAGTCGCTCTACCGACTGAAATGCGTTAGGGATTGGAATGCATAACTCACCTTCCAAACACTACCGCGTTTCAGCAAAACCTCCTAGATCACAGTGATCTAGGAGGTTTTGGTTTCAGTCGCCTTCGCGCTTTGTGGCTCTCTATTTCTATTAGGGTGACGACCATAATTATAGAAGGATAAGAAGAGAGGATGGACCGCGTTTTTTTAACTTACAAAATCTTTTTTTACATTGAAAAAAAATATTTTTTTCAATGTAAAAAAATAATCATACAATAACAAAAATCCCAATTTTTATAATAATTAATTAAAACTATTGGCGTCATTTTTTTATGAGCTATTAAAAGCATTGAAAATTATCTTTATGTAAAAATAATAAAAAAGACGCCATATTGTTTTTTTCGATTTTCATCGATTATTTAACGAGAAAAAAGTGGGTGAAAACTCAGGTTAGAAAATAGTGTTTTATTTATAAAATAAGATAATGCTTTTCATCAAGTTCTTATTATTATTATTGTAAATAAATAAAAAAAATTTAAAAACTCAAAAAAGTTGAAATTTTAAAAAGTGTTAAAAATGTTATAATACTTGTTTAAAGTAGACTGCTTGTTTTCAAAATTGAAAGGCAAGAATTCAATAATTTTACCACGGCTTATAAAAATATGTTTTTAGATAAAATTCACTGGTAATTTCATAAATTTAGTATAGAAAAAAAAAATATTTATCTATTTTATTATTTTATTTGAAGGGTTGCATATATTTAAAAAAAAAATGAGATTAATTTAAATGAATCTTAAATAATGGAATATTTCTTATCAATACTGAAGCCTGTTAGTATTTTAAGTCAAAATTAAACTGTTTTATACACAGTGTCCGGAAATTCATAGTGTTAGCGGAAAACTTGTAAATTTACATCGCATAGAAAAAAAAATTACTCTGGTATCGGTTACGCGGGAGGGGAACCTGGAAGTGGGGAGGGAACTCGGGAGGGGGGTTCGCGAGACGGGGGAAGGGGGGAGTGGAGTGGGAATGCGAGAGGGGAAGAGGACACGTGAGAGGAATGGGAACGGGACGTTGGAAAGGACATGCAGGAGAAACAATTTCCCTATTAAATGGCATAGCAACGCATGCCGGGTACCAGCTATTAAAAGATAAAATCGACTCCGAATTTGTTATTCTACGAGTTTTCGGAATACCGTTTGAAGGCATTATATTGAATATCCATTTTATTATAAAAATAAGTTTAAATAGGCCCTACTCGTCTTTCGATTTGCAGAACAACTTGCAGGACATCATGGTGAACCGCCAACATGCTGTCATGCAAGTTGTTCTGTGAATCGATGGTTATTAAGGCCTCTGTAGGTACTTTACAAAACAATAAACATTGTAATTAAAACTCTAAGTTAATATCATAAAAATTCTGACCAATCCCCATGCCTAATTTTTTTTTTCATTAAAGATATAGAATTTGATAAGTCTGCGAAATAGTGGGAATAAAAATTTTAACAACCACAACTCTGAATTCAATAGAATCTAAATAAAGCTGAATATATCGCACCCCCGCAACGATCTGCCATAACTCAAAAATCGAAGTAGGTGTAGGTACCTTTGAAAGAACACCCAGCAATAATGTCACATCTCAAAATAACACCTATATTTACAACAATCAGTCCGATCAAGTATAATGCTTGCGCAAGTCTTCAACTCAAGTACACTTGAAGGTGTGTGACTGTGTGGTTATAAGACCACTCAGTTATAATTGTGCAAGTCTTCAACTCAAGTACACTTGAAGGTGTGTGACTGTGTGGTTATATGACCAATCAATTATAATTGTGCAAGTCTCTAACTCAAGTATACTTGAAGGTGTGTAATCATAAGGCCGATCAATTATAATATTATGGGAATGCGATATTTTAAATTATTTTATTTACTCCATAATAAATTCTATTTTATAACTGGTAAAACAAGTCTTTTAAACTACGGTGACAATAACTTAGTTTACAAAATGAAGAAAATACACGCATAGAAATAATATCAATTTTCATAGATTTATAAATAAATAATAATAAAAACTGCTTTTAGAGAAAAGGTTATAATTTGAGGTTAGAATTTTTTTTATGTTTTTTTTGTACAAATTTTGAATCTAAAAATAACAGTTTATCTTATACGATGGTATCGGAACTTGAGTTGACCCGAACACAATACTTAAACAAATGCATGTTTCAAACTTGTTATTCAACTTCAGAAAAAAAAATTACAATGAAAATGAAAAAAAAAATTAAACACTAATTTCAGTTGTATAATTGCTCAAGATCTATGAAAATATATTGTTATTTATAATAGCATTATACCGCTCTTGCTCAGAGTCAAAGAAAGATAAAACAAAAGTTTATGTTTATGTGAGGCTGAAATAAATGGGTAGGGGAAGGAGAAGCGGAGGAGGAAGGTTGAGAATCATCTGGCTTTTCAAAATCTTTTTGAAAAATGACTAGTGATATTAAAACAACATTAGATTGTGAATGGCAGCCTTAGATAACTATTTATTTATTTTGCACTTGAATTCCCAAAATTAATATGATCATACCACCGACTACAAAGTTTTCGTTGTCAAGCTTATTTCTCTCCGAAATTAGATATGATAAATATATATTCAACAAAATTATGTATGTTAAATCACTTAAGTACTTTTATATTTTTAAAAGTTTTCTGTAATTTTTAAAATTATTGTAATATTTTTAGCAGACTTTGTACAAAATGTTCCTTTTTAGTATTAAATAATTTTCTTGTAAATTGCAACGAATGTTATAATATAATCACGCTTCTTTAACTGTTGTGTTTCATTCGCCTTTCATTCCACAGATGTTTTCTCCCCTGTTGAAATGCAAAGGACCAATTGTATAAATGTGGAAAAATAATGAAATACTTACAAACAAAAGAATTGTGGAAAAATTTCCCCTTCTCTTCTATTGTAAACAAATTAATATGAATACGAAAACTACATTTTCTTTACAACTAACAACATCAACCATCTTCGATGACAGTCTTTTTTTTTCTTCCCGCTTAAAAAAAGCACTCGATTATTTTCACTTTCTTCTGTATCATTTTTCAAATAATTTCAAACAACATACAATAGTGGTGGTTAGGCAGGCAGGAGCTAGATAACATGACGGTAAGAACCAAAGATATTGAAATATATTTGAATATCTTTGGTAAGAACCAATCATAAGATCAATTCCAGTAAAAACACGAATGGGGCTTTTCCACTCGAACGACAGGTCGATTTAAAACTTTTTCCTCCGATTGTTTGTGATTTTTTGAATATTTTCCGCCCACATTAAAAAAATCATACCTCCGAATTTTAATACGGAAACATACACACTGATCACAGTTCTGTATTTTCAATTAATTCACCTATTTTTTGTCGATTATCACATATTCGTAGGATTTATAAAAAAATATATAATAAAATCGTAAACTTTGGTCCAAAAAAAATGTGTTCCAATTTTTGACCTTAGTCGCTCCAGTGGTTAAGACTCTCAACTGTGTGAATTCGTATAGTTTGGCAAGAAAGTGTAAAAATGTATTAATTTGGAACTAATTTTTTTATTTATTACTATGGCAACACCGAAATACTAGCTTTTTCAATGACGTTTCGTATGGCTCTTGGCTTTACTGACTTAAATCGTGTAGAACACACTGATTATCGCTCGTTTAATAATTATTTTTTCATTGTTTGCCAATGCATTGTTTGAATTGAATATAAATGAAGAAACCGTAAATGCGTAGTGGTACAAGAGAAGTTTTATACTGCGTTTTTCAACGCTGCCTAGCCGATTATCGCGCGAAGAAGTTCCTATGTAATTTGGAAGGTGTTTACAAACGAACTATAGAAATTACTGGTAAGTACTGGTTTTTTAATGAATTTCATTAGTATTACAAGATTTATGCCAATTTACGACCGATTATAACCATTACAATCTGATTTGAGGTTTTGTTTAAAAATCCAAATTTGACATTTCCATTTGACAGTTAATATTAGGCCACAAGAAAAAGGAAGTAACTCAATTAAAAAAAAGAATAAAAATATGCAACTTCTTTACTCATATAAATGTAACTTTTTTCTTAATTTTCTCTTTCTTTCTTTCTAAATGAATATTATCTAGTGTGTTTTTTTTAAACAACCTTCTATAGAATAATAATTTTAATGATGTTTTCCACACACAAGTAGATCTGAATAGTAAGATGAATCGTCAAGGAAGGGGAAAGAGCCTCCTGTGTGGAGCTCATGTAACAACCAAAAAAAGATGTTAGTCCTCACCAATGACGTTATATTATAAATAGACTCGCCATAGTCTCACATACTCACAATATAATGTGGAAAGCAAGCAGCACTCTTTTGTTTTCAGCGGTTTTCAGTATAATTTCTAAATTCAAAATTTCTTTCCTGTGTGATAAAGACAGACAATCAAAGAATGTATGGGAGTGAATGACATAGATTCATAGTAGGGCAGCTTATTAGTTTCTTCGCCGAATACTACTGTCACATCACGGGTGTGACCTATGGGTGTGACTGAGATAACGAGATACTCTTATTCGGTTACACAATATGACAGGGAAGGGTAAAGGCGGGTAAAACGTGACACACGGGCAAATATTTTTATATTTATTATATGAGTTTTCATTAGTAATACAATATTGGTACTATTATAGTAGTATTTTTAAGTACATATTTTATTATACAGTACAGGTTATAGGTTCAAATGATTATACAAATCTATACAGATTAATAACACCTAGGACCGTTACTATTTACAATTTTCATCAACGACATTATTAAATTAATGAACGCGTTACCCTTTGTACGTTTTACCCCATCTTTCCCAATGGAATAAAACGAATGCGGGACGCTGTGTGAACCGACTTACTGTTAGTAGGTTGTCCCTGTTATGCTTATGTCACTTTGTGATGCAATTTTCGCTGTCTCCTTTTCGACTATTTGCCGTTTAATTGAAGCATTTTCTCATCACGCAGGAGCGCTTTGCAATACAATTTACTTACTGGTAAGACACGACCTCACTCGACGCGTAGCAGTTTAGTACTAAAGTACTAGGAATAGAGACAGCTACAATCGTATTCGTATTGTGTTTGGCTTCCCACTTTGAGATTTCTACCCCGCGTCCAGTATTAATGTCTTTGGTCCTCACTGTGAAGTTCATAGATATTTGTCCAACATATTAGCTGTAGATATTCGTCCTGTAGATATTAGTACCTGGAGTCGATTTAGGTTACAAAAAAATTCATGGCCATTAAAAAAAACACCAATCAACCATAAATTTTGTCATAAAATCAGTCGGCCATTTTGTGTTACACAGATTTTAACGTCAAAATTAATTTTACAGTCTTTTGAAATTCACTCTTGGTTAGCAGTGAATAAAGGTTATTTTAGGGTGCATAAATATTTATGTGCTGGCGTGCGTACAGAGCTTGGATTATTTGACGCAAGCGGCCAGGAAAAGACACTTAGTAACAAATTTTCCTCTTCTTTACTTGTATACCGCAATAGTTACTATTGTTTATTTTATTTTATTTTAAATGGTTTGGTCTTTTTACACAGCGTCTCCGTTTTCAATATTTGCATGAATTTCATAAACACTGTTATTTGAACGATGAAATTTGACGTTTTGTTTAGCAACTAGAAATAGGAAAAGTGAAGAAATAACTCAAAAAACGACATTTAAAATGGCTAATTTTAATAATTTATAGCAGGATTATTTGAGTTCGTTGGCGAAATGAAGTCTTCTAGAAAGGAGGCCAAGTCTCCTGATAAGAAATCCTGGCAAGCCATTGAGGGAAGGAAAACATACAATGTCTGCGTTACCTGCATGAAAAAAGGGAAATTCAAAGTTGTAAACGAGACCAACCATTATTATGGCAAAGCAGAGGTTTATTCCGACATGTTGGCTTACTGCTACTCCTTGCAAGTAAGTCCCAATGATTTTGAGGTTAACTTTAATTGTTTGTGTGAATTTTGAACTTGTAGAGCCGATGGCGTGAGAAAATTGTGCAAATTAAGCGATTGAGAGTGGTAGAAGAAGTCAGAGATGTTTTAATAAGAAGATATTGCATGATTTAATCAAATAATGCTTCATTCAGGTCATGTCAAAGTCGTAGTAGTCTCAGTATCGCGCTGGTGAAAGAACACCGTTCAGAAGAGAAACGTTGCTTGCAATGGCTTCTTCACGTCCTTGCATTTCTTTTATTTTCGGTGATGTTTCTGTACTCCACTTACTTCTTAATAAGCCAAATTATTTAACTTCCCTACCTTTGGGTTATTATTCAAAAAGTAGGTAAAAAAAAAACCTCGGTTTTTTAAACGGTTATATAAACCATGCCACTTGCTTAGAGAGTACCACTGGCTAGCGGCATGACTTGTATGGGAGAGATGAAAATGCCCGAACATATCCCTTAGCTTCATGATAACGCAGGAACACACTTGATGTATATGAGCGTATCACAAACGTTTTGTGGGTTTCGAGTATATTTTTTTTTTTACCTGAACGTATGGGATATTTTCAAACAGAGACATAATACACCGTTGCTGTTTCAGAGTCCCAAAATTTTACCTGTTAAGGCAATACTATGGCACAAAATTACCCCGCAGCTTAAAGAGAATTTAGAACATAAATACATCACTAGATTCACGCGCAACGACGGGTTAATAGTTAATAATAAGTGCGGACAGAGAACGTTTGAATACGACATACCAAAGATATTTAATTTATTACCTGACACTATAAAGCAATGTAATTCTATGAATAAGGTTAAATATATCGTGAAAAATTGGCTATCGGAAAAAAAAAAATTATATTGATATGTATGAAAAAATGTTAAATCTGTAGATATAAGATATAAATTATAAGCCTGAAACACTCATCTATAGTGAAAAAATCTTCCGAGAAAAGATACATGCCGCCAACGGGACTTGAACCCGTGTTCAAGTGTAGACATAATTTGTCTCGACGCCACCTAGCGAGAGATTTAGTATTAACAATGCCTCTCTCACAAAAATAAAGTTGGTTGTTTTCTGGTGGAAAAATGTAATAAGCAGTAGTTGTTGAATGAAACACTAGTATATTTTGAATTATTTGGCGGGTATCAGATAAGCGACATAGCTCAGTGGTCAACAGCACCTGACCGGCAATCAGAAGGACACGGGTTCAAGTCCCGTTGGCGGCATGTATCTTTTCTTGGAAGATTTTTTCAATATAGATGAGTGTTTTAGGCTGATAATTATTGCTTATAATAATTGTTACCCTTTGTGCTATGCATAAAAAAATCTTGTCTTAAAAACATTAGTTTATCAATTAAAAAATAATAAATTATAACTTTTAAAATGTTTATGTAACTAAACTATAAGCACCTGCTGACAAGCCAATTCTATTGGCTTAGCAGGACTTGTTTTTTGATATGTAATAACTATTCTTTCAATAAAATATTTAAAAATAAAATAAAATAAAAATATGGCTTGTTGTGTTCGGGCGATAATATAGCACACATATGGGTAGGGCAGGGGTCAGAATTTGCGGCTCTTTGCATAGACGTCTGCGGCTCTTCAGACACCAATTCGGCTCTTCAGACACCAATTTCAACTCTACTCAACCAGCCTTATGAGATGGAGCCGTCAAATGAACTTTGACTCGATCAGCATCAGTGTTACCAACTCAGAACTGTTACTTCTCAGGGCAGTAAGAATATAGATAACACAAAGCAAATCCTTCCACCATATTTAAATAATTAAATAATAATATTTGGATGACTTGTATTACGCCGTTGTTGTGAAAAATCACCTCAAGGGCGCTGTACAAATTTATAATACGTTTATGCAATCTTACTTCTAACTATAAACTAGACACACCACTACAACAACTTATGGCTTAAAATTGCATCCACCGGTTCATCGATCACCGATATGAAACTATATGCGCAATGATTTGACCAATGAACGCTATGCTGCTGTAAAAATGTACTGTACAGGAAGAAAATATATACAGGACCAGACCATACTTACTTGGAAAGGTCACTAGAGATTAACACTGCTATTGTTTATTTAGAGAAATTAAGGCACAGTTCGCATGCAGAGAACATAATTGGGAACTATAATATGTTCTGTAATGAGCATATTTTGAAAATAAAAGCAAAATTTTATGATACTCTCAGATAGGTATTTTTATTTAAGGGTATGAGAGCACAAAAAGGTAGGTTTTTAATTTGGACGTAAATTCTGTTAGGCTTGTTATGCATCTAAGTTCCGGAGGCAATTTATTCCAAGCCTTAGGTCCAGACACTCCGAAAGCGCGATCTCCAAATTTAGTATTTGGCTTGCGTTAAGGTTCCATTAGTCTGCCATTATTTACCACAGTACAACCCCCTTGCGCTATTTTAATGTGGCTCGCTGATAAATTTGTTATCCTGTTAGTAATTAGTGTAACGTTGCATTATGACAGGTCACAACGGATGGAGAAGCTACGGACAAGGTGTTTTACATCTGCGACAAGTGCATCATGAGATTACGGGCCGCCACTGACTTCAGGAAGCAGATTGAACTGTCACAGAAGAAATATCATAAAATACATCGTAAGTACGCCGTTTGCTTTTTATTAGAGGTGTTGTCGCAACTATACATATCTCCCTACCTCCACCCCACCTACTACCCGTGTACCTATCCTTATCTGACAGTGTGTGGCCAATTTACCTATGTGTGACCTTTGCAACAATAAATAATGGAAAAATCAGTCTATTAACCTTTTAAAGACCAATGACGTTATATAAATAGACTCGCCATAGTCTCACATACTCACAATATAATGTGGAAAGCAAGCAACACTCTTTTGTTTTCAGCGGTTTTCAGTATAATTTCTAAATTCAAAACTTTATTCCTGTTTGATAAAGATAGACAATCAAAGAATGTACGCGTGTGAATGTCATAGATATATGGTAGGGCGGCTTATTAATTTCTTCGCCGAATACTGCTTTCACATCACGGGTGTGACCTATGGATGTGACTGAGATAACAAGATACTCTCACTCGGTCACACAATGGACAGGGAAGGGTAAAGAATACAATGACGTATTATTATAAAATTAATTGTAATAATTATAATAATAAGTAATTTGCGTGTACTTACAAATGAAGTGTTATTCCTTCGCCTTTACGTCTATTTGCCGTGTAATTGAAGCATTTTCTCATCACACAGGAGGGCATTTTGGCGCTTTGCAATGCAATTTACTTACTGGTAGACACGACCTCACTCGACGCGTAGCAGTTTAGTACTAAAGTACTAGAAATAAAGACAGCTACAATCGTCTTGTGTTTGGCTTCCCACTTTGAGATTTCTACCCCACGTCCAGTATTAATGTCATTGGCGATCGGTTGGCATGTATACGTGTAAAGGGCACCATGCAATGTATATTAATATGTATTTTTTAATACATTTATTTTTATTTTTATTGTACAACAGAATAATTCCTATTACAGTACAATTTAGTTACCATATCAGCATTTAGGAAAGTGAGTCTTTAATAATAGTTTTAAGGCATATAGAGAACAGTCACTTACATCCAAATGGTTTGTAAGTTCATTTAACAGCACCATTCCCCTCGTCATGCTATGCTTTTCCAAAATGTCTGTTCTGCCGTTCGGTACTTTAAATAAATCATGATATCGACTTCGGCTTTAGTGGTCTGGTACATATAAATCATAGCATCCCAAGAGAAATGGGCTATCGATGAAATTGTTCCAAATTTTGAAAGACAGAATAGCAAGACTTGCTTTTTGCCTAGTTTCTAGACTCACATAATCAGTTTCCTCAAGCAAGTCAATATGGTGCATGAACCTTGGATAGGTTCCATGCTTCCGCATATAAACATAACTGAGAAATATCTTATGGATTTGCTCTAACATATCAATGTATTTCTGGTGGTACGGTGCCCAAACATTGCTCGCCTGTTCCAACTTGCTTCTCAGTATGCCTTCGAATAATGCTAGCTTCATGGTTATTAAACTATTTACAAGTCCTGATAATGAACCCAAGAAGTTTGTTGCAAGACTGGCTGCTATATATGGCAAGAGAATGTCAGAACGGGATCAAAGACCACACCGAGATCCTTCACGGATTTGACGCGTGATAATGTCTCGCCCTTTATCTTATAATCGTAAACTATAATGTTTTTACAACGAGTGAAGGACATTGTGACACATTTTTTGTGTTAAAATCTAATTTGTTTGTCAATAGCCATTCAGATGGTGCATCCAGATCAGTTTGCATTGATTTATTTATTATTTATTTATCAGTAATTTTTGTTAGAAAAAACGTAAGGTGAGCCATTTAAAAAAATATATTATGTTTCCATGCAAAATTTTTATTGAAAATTAAAATCTTCTAGTGTCGTACATGTTTTTATTTTGTAATTTTTTAATCGCTTTTGCAATCTGTTGCTTTTGTACTGTTTTTGTGTAAAATGATTTATTGAACTAAATAAAGCAAGAATCGAGATTATTCTTATTGATAATTGTTAATAAATAAATGTTTGTGCTATTTGCACCAGGTGAATTCTCTCTTCGCAACAATCCTGGAGCCAAGAAGCCGCACATGATCTCCGACTCGGACAGTGAGGAGAGAGAGGATCCTGATGAAGTCCTGCTGGAACAGGGGGAGATATCCGAGGAACTGGACTCCACGGAAAAGATTACCATCGACCACAATACCAGGTACTAATAAACATTTATTTTTTCATGGTCTCATTAATCTAGTGGCTGGAGCCCTGCATTTCGTAACACTAGTTTTATAAGGAAACAACTCAAAATTTCTGGGTTTTGAGTTAACCTTTCAACTGTCGCTGGCCTCTGTCAACATCTTTCCTTTTTGAAGTAAAACTTCTTTACGCACGCTTGATTTGGGGAGTAAGCTAGTGAATGCGTGACGAGATCTTTATGAAAAGTGTGAGCAGGTGAGGCGAACGGAAGTTGACAGGGAGATATAAGTTAGTGAAGATAGAAAGAGAGAGAGTTACGTTTCGTATATAAACTGTAGGGGCAAGAGAGATAGGTGCGAGCCCACATTTTCTTTCTTTCTTTCTCTCATAGCCAGTTACGTTTCGTATATCTAAGACACAGTGCAGGCCTATTATCTGTATCACACTCTAGGAGCAAGAGAGAGCAGTGCGCGCACACATTTTCTTTCTCTCTTCTTTTATAAGTTAGTGAAGTTTTACTTCAGCCGTGTGGTTTAAAGTACACTCATTTTATTTTTTTTTAATGCTATTTTAACCTTTATGTATAAAGAAACTGTATGATGGACAAGATCAGAATCGCTTGCGCCAATATCTTTCTTGGCGTAACAGTTGATTTGATTAATCTAGCTTCTCGGAATGATTTTAAACGAATTTTCTATGACTTTGTGGTTCACTTTTTAGCAACTTTACTGTCAATGTTGAAAATCACAATATTTTACATTTTCAAAAGAGTATCAATGCCTTTAATTAATTTAAAACTCCTCTAAATTATTTTTTTTCATGTAGGGTATGTATTGAGGTTTGTGTAGAAATAATAAAATCAGTTTATATTCGTTCAAATATATATTTTTGATATTTGTTAGCTGAATGGGAGATTTTTTTTATTTAAAGTTACCTATTCTGGGAAAACTTCTTATGATATCATCATGTAATCATGAATACAATTCCACTATTTGGTCCCCATACTATAAAGCACACAAAATAAAAATTGAGAAAGTTCAGCATAAATTTTTAAGGTTCATTAATTTCAAACTCTCCATACCCATTGAACAAATTAATTATGTTAATTTAATGAAAATACTTAATTTAACTGACCTATCGTTTAGAAGATCCAAGAGCGATTTGGTTCTATTATGTATTCAAATTAGTTAATGGATCACTTGACGCACCTGACTTAACAAAACTAACAACTTACCGAGTACCTAATCGTGACACGAGACTTCCTGAGCTGTTCTTTGTTTATCCGTCTAAAACAAACTATTTCATTAATTCCCCAATCCAAAGACTTCATAGGCTTGGAAATGAATTCAGTTCGGTTGATATTTTCATTTATTCTTTACCTAAATTTATAACAGAAATTTCTAAAATTCTTATGTAAATTTTATTATTATTCTTCTAATATGGTTTTTGTTGATATATCTTTTTAATTCTGCTTATATCCTTATTGTTCAGTTTATTATGTTAAATAATACTATTTTACATATTACTTTAATTGTAATCCTGAAAAACTTATGTATCTGTATTAACGTGATTTTGTAAAAGCCTTTAAGGCGTGAATAAATAAATAAATTTAAAGATATATTATCTGGTAAACAGAAAACAATTGCTTTGTTTTTATATTCATAAAAAAAGCGAGAAAAGCGATACATCAAGTGGAATATAATTCACCTATTCGGTCCCCTTTCTATAAAGTACACTCTAACAAAATAGAACGAGTTCAACACAAATTTCTTAGGTACTTAAATTTCAAGCTCAAAATTCCAATAGAAAACATTAATTATTTAAGTTTGATGAATCGACTTCATTTAATTACGCTGTCTGACAGAAGAATAATTTCAGTCCTAATTGTATTATACAGTCATAAACAACCTAATTGACAGCTCTGCCATCGTTGCTGCTATTAAACTCCATGTACTGACAAGGAATACAGACAAAATATAACATTCTTTTGTAACACATACACAACCAACTATCAATCACACTCACTTACCAATAGGATGCATGATTTAGGCAACAAGTTTGGTGGTATTGTAGATATATTCGCTGATTCCCTTTATAATCTAAAACGCAATTTAAACCAACAATTTTGTGGAATCCTACAAATTATTGTAACGTGGGTATAATATATTTAACGATTTGATGTGTTATTGTAATGTTTTATATTATATTTTGTTCTATGTTATTGTCAAAATATTCTTAAAATTTGTCACTTTTATAACTTTTGGTATAAATTCTATGTATATGTAATCCTCGTTAACTTAAATATTATTTTATAATCTATGTAAAAGCCCCTATGGGCGTATAACATCAATACCTAAATAAATAAATATTGATTTTTGACCAGAATTCATAAAGGTAATTTTCACGCGTTTTTTCGATATCCCTTTCAGCACTGAAGAAAAAAAAAAGTTTTTTTTCCAGAATTTGGTTATTTTTAGAATAATTCAATCCCATAAATGCACAGAAAAATATTGGAAAAATTCGGAAAATCCAATTTTCCGAGTAAACTCACGGACGGTCAGGACTATCTTTATACAAACCAAGATAAATTTGTTTGTAGCAATGACTTACGAAAAAGAGTAATAAAACCAATATATTTGTGCGATAAGATTTATTATGTTTGAATACGAAAATAACTAACAACTACTTTGATTTAATGTGAAATAATTTAAAACAGTGTTTATTTCATGAAAGACACAGGTAGGTTTTACATTTTTCACATAAAATTTTCGTTCGGCTTTTACAATTTTCCATGCGACAAATTCTTGGTGTAACAATATTATCATCAAATATTGCCAAATGGTCATAACCGTCATCTCCTATCTGTTACTGGCGGATTCACAGGCTTATACTGTTTATTTTGGGTATGCTCACATTCTTCTTCGTTCAGATCCTCAGGTGACTTTCTTTTACGTTCTGGAGTTGTAGTAAGCGCTTCACCAACCTCCAAACGAAATTTTAACGGCTTTTTATCTGCAGTTTTTTTTAAATTCTTCGCGATACAACAACCATGAATTTACCAAAACCAAGTTCAAAAGGTGTATTATGGTTTTTAGGGTCCATTTTTTTGTTTTGATCCACGTACGGTAACAGTCCATTAGCTGGTCGCAAATATCCACACTTCCCATTAGCTTGTTATATTTTTTTATAATTTGGGGTGCCCGAACAGCAGCGTATATGTCTTTGTGGATTTTTTCCACCTTGTGGCAGTTGAAAGGGGCTCAGCTCCTGTACAGTTTGACCCAATTAAAACAGTTTTTGTATCTCGCTATTTAATTAACGCGATATTCTCGTTGACAAGCTGTTGATGGTCTCCTTGTTGCATCAATTTATCAGGTTTTAATTTCAAACCTCTTAAACGGTTAGCCATAATAGTTCCCGTCCCATGAAAACCGATTTGAGCAAATTTTTATAGAAGGGCGAGTGTTGTAAAATACCTATCGAAATATAGGCAGCTGTTAGGTGGTAAAGTTTGTGCTAAGCTCAGAATGACACCAGGACCTAGGCCTAACTCTTTGGGAAGTGGAGTGGACGGTCCTTGATAGATTTCAAAATCTACTACTAGCCCACTAGAGGAGGCTACAACGAAGTTTTTTTAAACCTGTGGGTCGAGGTTTGTTTCTAACAAACTGCCGAACAGGACACCTACCTGTGAAAGGTATCATTTGCTCATCTATTGAATAAGTTCTGCCAGCTCGTTCAAGACTAAGGCATGTCTTCCTGACAGCGTCAATAACTGGTTGTACCTTCCACAGCTTGAAGTAGATGCAACAGGTTCTACATCATCCAACACATTATCATTTTGATCGTCATTCTTTTCCACGTCTGGAATCTGAGGAATGGATCTGTCCGCTAATAATACGAGGGAATCAGCAACAAGGTCCTCATCCTCAATTTCCGAATCGTTTCTATCTCCAATAGCATTCAGGAAAAAAATTTCGAATCCTTCATCATCCGGTGATATTTCTGGAATTTCACCTTAAAAAAAATATTTAAAAAAAATTAAAAACATACTCCAATACAATTTTATTATGCCCAAACATAGTTACAATGAATATCTGGTGTTATTATTGAGACATTATCTCATTGAAAAAGAAAGAATAAGAGAAAAATTATAACACTTCGCAAATATTTATCGGACAGAATTGGAATGGAATGTATGAGAATAAACCTGACCAGCACGCCCATGCTGGTGTTAATATTTTCATTAATAAATAACACAATGCTGAATGTCATAAAATAGATTTAACTCATTGATTAACATGTTAACTACAATAATAACATGCTGAATTACTTAAATAGTTTATATATTTGTATTTATAAATAACTTACGAGGCAGAGGTTGGCTCCGTTGTTGACGCGACATTTTGACAGTTTTTAATGATGCCCCTAGCGGTAAATTTTGGAAACAATGGCCAGTAGGGCTTAGATACAAGCCCGCACGGTCATTGTAGTCCGGAATACCAACGAAATTTAAAACCGTTTTTGAGAAATATTTTTATAAACGGACCCGCAAGATTGTATCAGCCAGTGCTGAAAGGGTTATACCGTCCAACGTTCAACAGGTTAAGATAGGTCAATTTGAAAAACAACTTAGTAGGTCGGGGGATCGAATCCCAGCGTGGAAAATAAATTTTATGTGATTAATTTGTGTTATTTTCAATTTACTCATTTAAAATAATATATAATATTTTTGCGGTACATTCCAGAGTGGAAGATACTCTCAGTATCGCCCTGGTGTAAGACCACCATTCAGAATAAAACGTTGCTTGAAATGGCTTTAGCTGTGTTTGGTAACCAGATCTGAATAGCCAGGTACTTCTCTACATTCCTCTTCCCTATCTCCTTCTCCTCTCCACTACCTTCAGATTCACAACATACTCCAATGGGGATGCCATAGTCCCACTGGCTCCAGACGGGAGCAGTTGGGACTCTTGTGCAGTATTCTTGTTAAAAAAAAAGCTGGTTTTATTAATAATTTCTGAACGAATTTTGGAATTTTTCCAACATATTTTAAATGTCTTTTACATTTTAAGAAATAAGTTTTTGAAGATGTCGTAAAAACAAATACCTTTATAGAAACTAGATAAAATTACCTTTTATAATTTTGTATCTAAAATAGATTTACCTTTGTGTTTAAAAATTGACATATTTTAAGTTTCAAATTGAAAAAAAAAACTCATCAAAAACATTTAATTTAATTTTTTATCACACACTATCCAGATAGCATTTAGTTCGGGTTGAATCTTGCAATCATAAATAAAGATAGCAGCCAATAATATGTGCATTAAGAAAAATGAAGATAGTGTTGGTAGTTCTTAGTCGAAGTATGATACAGTTAAAAGTGATTGAATTGGAAATGGGTTCCATAGCTCAATCGGTAGAGCAGTTGGCCATGAATGCTAAGGTATCTGGGTTCGAGTCCCAGTGGAACCAATATCTTTTTCTGATTTTTCTGTCTTCAGATTTTGATTGAGTTTCGCTAATATTGTCTTCATTTAATAAATAAATAAAAACATTTTTTATCAAAATGTAGAGAAATTTAAAAAAAAACACACGAAATTAATAAAAACACAGTCCTTTTATAATGAATTCGGAAGAAAAATGTCACTTCACTTTTTTCTCATTCATACAATTTAACCACTTGGGTCTATCGCCTTTGTCTATCGCATTTGTCTTAATGAACTGTCAAATTTGATAAAAAAATTGTATTATTTCCTGTTTGCAATTAAAGCTCGATAAACAAATTATTTCTAAACTTATTTGAAAACTAAAAACTGTTTTTAAAAGGTGATAAAATTTGCTTTCAAATTGTATTGTTTCAAATAAATATTAAAATTTGTAAATATTAAAATTTAGAATGCAAACATTGCAAAAATTGTAAAAATGACTCACATGTGGTTTTTATGTGAAAACGGTACTAAAATCACGGATTATGTGAAAAAAAAAAACACTTATTCTATCGTATAAATGTATATCAAACAATTTTGTCACATCAGTTTTTTATAATTTCTTATAAAATATTTAATAAAAATTAACAATGTCTAACGGCATGTAAGCGATTTGGCGGGTGAAAACTGTTTCTACAAAATAAGATTTTTTTTATCTATTTCTATGGACAACGTTGAATAGAGATGTGTAGCATGTTTTTTTAGAGACATTCTCCTTTTTTAGGGTTGTAACTAGAACAGAAATGGAGTTACAACGATTTCTGAGGTAACACACGCGTCAGCTTGAAAACAAGCTTATTGGACTTAGGGGTCCAAGTGGTTAAAATTATAAAAAATTATTTTAATTATGTCACGAGAGTAACTGAAAAAATAACTCCAATTTGGTATTTATTTTCACACGCACAAACCATTTAGTTATTAAATAACATTACTTTTATGGAAGTTTTATTAAACTCAAGCATTATTTAATAACTTGCCAGACTCAACACATTTTTGGTAATTGCTGTATTTTTAGTTATGACGGCAGAACTGTCTTATAACTATCCTTGTAGAAAGAACATGTGATCTTAGAATTTAATCATTGTACCGTTTCCAGTGGTGAAGGTACGGAAGGGTCGGGAGGCGGATTGGCGGGGCTGATGCTGGTGTGCTGTCCGGTATGCCATGAGAGCTTCCGCTCGTCGGATGAGCTGAGTCGACATGCTCGCATTCATGACGCTGCCATCTACCCCGGACCCGACTTCCCGCAGATACAGATGAGGGTCCGGCCCATCACCGAGTTGAGGTTAGTCAATACATATATATATATATTATTTTTTTATGTGCTAACCAGCGCGACCACGCGAAATAAATAAATTTACCTCGATTGCTCGAGATTTCTAGAAGATCATTTTTAAAATTTTTCACCAACATTAAAAACTCATACCTTCGAATTTTAAGATGGCGACATTAAAACTTATTATAGTGCTATATAGCCAATGAATTAACCTGTTTTTTTCCGTTTATCTCATTTGTAGGGTTTATAAAATTTGTGGTAAAACAATGTATGATCGTGTGAGAAATGTGGATATCCGCAAAGAATGTAAGGCTGTATGCATAATGAGTAAGATTAAGAAAGGGACCCTTAGATGGTTTGGGCATGTAGAGCGAATGAACGAAGAAAGCAGTGTAAGAAGAATATACGACGCAAATGTGAATGGTAGAAGAAGTCGTGGACGTCCGAGGAAGACATGGCACGATCAAGTGAATCAGATACTTGAGTCGGGCCATGTCAAAAGTCAGAATAATAGAAGAGAATGTATGAGACGATGTATGAATGTGAGTGAGGCAAAGAGTGTGTGCCAAGACCGAGTTGTTTGGCGGTCCGTCCTCTCTGCCTACCCCTGCGGGGAAACGGCGTGATGGTTAGTTAGTTAGTTAGTTAGTATAAAATAGATATGTATTAAAAAATCGTAAAGTTTATAACCGCGCAAATCCATCGTTTTTGTTACATTGAAACTGCCGTGAGAGGTACTTATTTGAGTCATTATAGAATATTTTCGATTTCTGTAAGTTGTCTGTGGTATACTTGATAATGAAAGGTGCATATCTATGGAAAAGGAACTTAATTTTTACTGTAAGCAGCTAATCAGAAATTCTGTGTGAAAAAAATATTTTTAAAATTTATTTTTAACATCGTTCTAAAATAGTCAACGATGTTCAGATTTGCAACATCTATGCTCATAATAGATAAAGCATTTCAATATCTTCGTTTTAAGTCCAAAATAACAAATTGGGAGCTACAAATATTTTTAAACATTTTTTTTTGCTGAATCAAGAGATAATGGGCTTTTTTTTACCGAAAAGCAATCGAAGACATTTAACCACTCCGATACGTAAGCGTATATACACGATAGCAGTCAAGTACAATAAGCGTGTTTTCACGTCAACGCATGTGTTTCTACAGAAATCGTTATGACTACGTTATTGTTCTAGTGACATCCCTAAAACAAAAAGTAGAAGGTCCATAGTAAATCAAGCTGCAATTCAAAATTTCAAAGTTGTCCATAGAAATACATAAAAATACCCATTCTGTAGATACAGATTTTACTCGCCAAATTGCCTACGGGCCGCTAGACATTGTTATTTTTTTATTAAATATTCTTGTATGAAATGATAAAAAAGAGAGATGACTAAATTGTTTATTATACATTTATATGATAGAATAAATATTGTTTTTTACATAATCCGTGATTTTAGTATTGTTTTCACATAAAAACATCATGTGAGTCATTTTTATGTTTGCATTCTAAATTTTAATATTTACAAATGTTAATATTTATTTGTAATATAACAATTTGAAAGCTTATTTCGTAACCTTTCAAAACAGTTTTTAGTATTCGGCTACATTCAGAAATGTTTCATTTATAGAGTTTTAATTGTGAAGCAGAAATAACACAAAGTTTTGGTAAATCTGACATTTCGTTTAAGACGAAAAATGTGCATATTCGCAATAGATCGGAGCGGTTAAAATTGCGCCAATATTTGGCAAAAATCGCTCCAGTGGATAAGCAACTCTTACTTCTTTAAAACTAAATTACAAATATAGACTTGTATATTTGTGATGAGTATGTAGAGATGATACAAATGGTGACCATACAACTCAGAAAGAAACCAACTCAGAAGCACCTCAGAAAGGTCATCAAGAGTGATGATAAAAAAATATTTAAAAAATGGTTAAATAAGTTAGGTTGGGTTACCGGCTATTTTAAAATTAATTTTTCATAGCTTTTAATAACCTTTCTGAGGTGTTTCTAAGTTGGTTTCATTCTGAGTTGGCATGGAACCGATACAAATGTAGACTTGTAATGAGCGGGAGTGCAAAGGGAGGGAGGGGGGAGGGGCGTAATTTACAATAGGAACAAATTTAACAGTGGGTCATTCAAGAAATCACAATCCGTGTTCAATGCTGCGGCAAGACTTATCACCGCCGTTTCTAAATATTGCAGTCTGTAATTCTACCATGCTGCAGATGAGTATTATTAGGTACATGAAACGTCAAACGTATTTTGAAAACCTCTACAATAATAAACCTAAAAGTGTGATAAAAAGTGAAGTAGGCCATTACAATCAGTGCAGTCCTGCGCAGTTTTGAACGCGCTATCGACGGGTGTTAATTGCCTTCTAATTTTTCCACACGGAAGTATAGAAAAATGTGTTTAATTAAACAAGTTACAAAAACATAAAGGATTCTAGTGCGACAATAAAGACATTATAAGTAACTCGACGCGCTGTCCGCGGGAACCGTCACACAAATAAATACGAGTGTTCTTATCGGGACCTGGAATAAGGCCCGTAGCCTTGTGGACTAACGCGTCAGAACTGCTTTTTTGCCCGATTTAAGTAAATAGCTGTGGCTCTCGGTTCGAAACTCACTCCGGCGAAAATTTTATTTTTTATTTTTATTAATGATTTTTTGTTTTTGTTTTTAATAAGCCATGTAAATTCAATAACCACACATCCCCGAAGGAGTGAACAAATCTAAATATGGAGGAAATCATAGAAGACATAAGAACTGATGTTAATAAAATAACAACTGTTAAAGACTCTAAAATAAAACAAAGTTTAGAAAACAATATTAAAAAGCTGGAAGAAGCAATAAAATGTGAACATTTGAAACTACAAAATAAAATAATTCAATTGCAAGACCAAATAATTCAAAATAATGAAAATTACTGCCAAAAATTAGAAAAAATAATTTCAACAAATCAAAATGTTAAAACATACGCTGAAGTTAGCGCGCAACACAAATCCCCGGTTTTATATCCCATCATTATAAGCTCAAAAAACGAAAAAGAAGATATCAAGGAAATAATAACTAAGAACGTAAAGATTTCTAAAACTGGCGTTGGTATTGCTAGCATCAGAAAAACATCGAAAAACCAACTTATTATCAACCTTAACAAAGAAGAAGACAGGATCAAGACAAAAAATGAAATTGAAAAACTGAACCTTGAAGGAATAAACGTGGGCGAATTAAAAAAGAAAAGTCCGTGTATGATCTTCAAAGGAATCGACGAGAATTATGATAAAGAAGAATTTTTGAATGACTTAATCCTACAAAACGAAGACATAAAAACATTAAATGTAGAAGAAAAAATCAAAATAAGAGGAACAATCAACATTAAAAAATATAAACAAATAAACATTATCGTCGAATGCACTGGAGATATTAGAAACTTACTTATTAAAAAAAAAAAAGTAAACCTGGGTTTCTCCCAAATAAAAGTGGAAGACTGTAACCCTTTAATGCAATGTTACCACTGCCAGAAATATGGCCATACAGCCACGCGTTGTCTAAGAATAAACGAAAAACCTATTTGCCCTCACTGCGCTGGAGATCACGGACTAAAAGACTGTCAAAACAAAAATGAAGTGCCAAAGTGCATAAACTGCACAACTAACAACCTGATAAAAAAGAGTTCTTATCCAACAAATCATAAAGCCAACAACGAAGAATGCAAACAACGCATAAAAATGTTACAATATGCAAAGGAACGAATCGACTACAACTAAACATGGATGATTACATTACTAAAAAAATCGACGAAAACTACAATATATCAGAAGAAATATGCGAAAACGTTACCGAAATTAACAAATGGTGCCATAATACTGATTCAGCTTTTATAGTGTTAAACATGAACATAAGAAGCCTTTCAAGAAATCTAGATGAATTATTAATAAACATAAATAATTTAAACATATCACCGGTATGCATAGGGTTAACTGAAACACACTCCAACAGCGATCAATACATAAGTGCGCTACCCAACTACCGAGGAATTGCAACCAAAATATCTATAAACAAAAATAGTGGAATAATTATGTTCGTACGCGACGATTGTGAAGTGATAAACACAGAAGAAGTTAATATTGAATTTGTCAACTGCTTAAAAATAGATATTAAATTTAAAAATTCTATTTATAGAATCATAACAATATATCGTACACACAAATCAAACATAACGAATTTTACAAATGAACTTTATCTATACCTGAATAAATTAACAAAGATTTTTACGATTATATGTGGAGACTTTAACATAAACATTTCAAATACTAATAATTCATTAGAAAAAAATAACTTCTTGAACATGATGACGCATCACAACTTCAAATCATGCATTAATAACTATACCCGGGAGGTACCAAATCAAACGCCATCTTGTCTAGACCATATTTGGTGTAATGTAAATCTGAATTACATCAAAAATATCAAATCTATGATTTGGAAGATAAACATAACTGATCATCACGCAACCATTTTTAACTATGAAACTAAAAATAAAAATAAAAACATACATAAATTAAGTACTACAAAAACCACTTTAAGCTACCAACTATTAGAAAAATCACTCTCAACAGAAAAATGGACTGAAGTAATAAACAATATGTGCGCTAATGAATGTGCATATTTATTTGAAAAAAAATTATCAGAACACATTTTAAATGCCTCTGAAATTAAAAACTTGCATCAAAACACAAAAACAAAAAAAATTAAACCCTGGATCACTAACGGATTAGTAAAAGCAGTTAGGAAAAAAAATAAACTTTTCAAACTAGCTCATCAACCGAATGCTAAAAAATCAATTATTTCATATTACAAAAAATATAAAAATATCTTAACAACTTTAATTCGAAAAACGAAAAATAGCTACTACTCCCAAATAATTATAGAGGCCAAAAATAATAATAAAAAAATTTGGACTACAATAAACGAAATAATAAATAAAAATAAAAAGAAAAATGGTATATCCGAAATCTCAGATGGGAAAAAAACGTATAATGTCCAACTCGAAACTAAAAAATGCTGTAATATCTTAAACAACTATTTTGTAAATGTTGGAAAAAATCTGGCTAACGCTATAAAAACATGTCCCAACAATAATAAAAATAATCCCCGCACTACCCAAGAATCCCAACACCAATATAATAATTTCAACAAAATAACAGAAACTGATGTTGGAAAAATAATCGATGATTTAAAGGGGGGCTCTGCTCCCGGTTACGACAACATAGATGTAAACATATTAAAAACAATGAAACAATATCTATCTTGCCCATTAACTCATATAATAAATATAAGCCTTATAAAAGGTGTATTTCCAAACAATTATAAAAGAACAATAATAACACCGATATATAAAGCAGACTGCCCTAAAGACCCACAAAATTACCGCCCTATATCCCTTTTATCAAATATATCAAAAATATTCGAAAAAATTGTAAAAAACCAAATCTGGGCCTTCTTAGAACAACATCAAATTATAAATTCTAAACAGTATGGTTTCAAAAAAAACACCAGCACCCAAGATGCCATTGCGAAAATAACAAATTATATATACACCGCCCTAGATTCAAATGAAAAATGCATTGGAATATTTATTGACCTTAAAAAAGCATTTGATAGTATATCTCATACTAACTTAATAAAAAAAATCAAATCAATTGGAATAAATGGAATGGTGTTATCCTGGATTGTAAGCTTTTTGGAAAATAGAACACAACAAGTAAAATTATTAAATGAACTAAGTGATTCTCAAAGTAGTAACTTCTCAATACCACAAGGCACAGTTCTAGGACCACTTTTGTTCATATTATATGTAAATGATATATTTGAAGTTGCTAAATACGGGGAAATAATATCATATGCAGATGACACAGTGCTTCTTCTAAAAGCAAACACGTGGTTAGAACTGAATAAAAAGGCTAACACGGACATAAACGAATTAAAAACATGGTTTGACAATAACCTACTAACGTTAAACTCTAAAAAAACACATTATATACCATTTTTCATAAAAAAACCAAACACGCCGCATGAAATTAACATAAGGATCCACTCTGCACCAAACACTCAACAACACCACTGTAACTTACTGTGTACTCATATTGAAATGAAAACTTCAACCAAATATCTAGGAATTACTATTGACCAATGTCTAAAATGGATACCGCATATAACCAATCTTAAAAACAGAGTACGAAAATTGACCTATATTTTTAGCTGTTTGAGACACATTCTAAATAAAGAACTACTGAGAATGACGTACTTCGCTTTCTGTCAATCCATAATCCAATATGGTATAATAGGATGGGGTGGCGCCTATAAAACTCACACACAATCTCTTTACATTGCGCAAAAACTAATAATTAAAATAATATTAAAAAAATCATTTTTATATCCATCAGAACTCATATTCAAAGAATTTAAAGTCAGAAAATTAAATACTCTTTTTCTGTATCACTCAACCTTACAAGTCTACAAAGAGGATATCCTAAACAAAACTATACCTTTCAAAAACACAGCAAATCTCAGGCAAAAATACATGTTACCAATTCCCTTTTGTAAAAAAACTTTAGGCCAACAAAACTACAAATACTTGGGAACAAATTTCTTTAATAAATTACCAGAAAATATAAGATCCCATTTTGACAGTTTCAAAAATTTCAAAACACAATTAAAAAAATATACTGAAAACCTTAACTAAAAAAAAAAATAATAATAATAATAAAAATTTATATATTTATATAAACATACATTTATCTTATTATTTACATAAACTAAATTTCAAAGTACTAAATATAAATAAAAACAACAATAAAAAAAAATAAAAAAATAACCAAACAAATAATACTTCCTCCCGTACACACAAGCATTTGCTTATTATGGGAGAATAATTTAAAAATATATATCATATAATTGTAATAATTATAATTGCATTAAGCTTTTATATACTTTCATTTTATTTATGTATCTATTGTATTGTACCGAAAGAAAAATTTTTCAATAAAAAAAAAAAAAAAAAAAAAAAAAAAAAAATATATTACATATGGCGTGATTGCCCGTCACGGTTACTTTATCCCAGTGACTAGCTCTCACTGGATCCAGCTATTTTTGGAACCAGTTCCTATCGAATTTTTAAAATGATCACCAACAGTTAAACTGGGCGAAGCCGAACCTAAAGCCGGCCGCAGGGCCTAGCAGGAAACCACTGCTTTTTAAAAACTGGGTTTTTAGCTGGTAGTTACTATTTTACATTTATCTAAAATCTAAGGTATTTAAATCCTGTCCTCTTCTTCATCCTGATGATCATTTTGTATGCCTTATTAGAGTGCTGATAGCCTCCATTTAAAGCTCTGGAAAACTGTAACTGTTGTTTGGATCCCTGGACATGTTGGCATAGTGGGTAACGATATTGCAGATTCCCTGGCAAAACAAGGAGCGTCCAATCTTATTGTTACCCTCGTAAACCATATTCCCCTATCTGATATTTTTTCCATCATCAAAGATAGATCCCGCAATGTTTGGACAGAGTATTGGAACATTGCCAGTCAATCCAAGGGAGCCCACTATGCCTCAATACAAAAGACTCTTCCATCAAAACCGTGGTTTTAAAAATTCCCCCATTTTTCCAAAAAAGAAATTTCCTCACTTATTCAATTGAGAATCGGACATTGTTCCGTTCCTTCTCACCTTTTTAAAATTCACATCCTTGACTCCCCAGATTGTACATTCTGTGGTCTAGATGTGGGAACATTAGATCACAATTTTTTTGGTTGTCCCTCTCTAAATAAATATCCTCTCTTCTATCAAGCGTTATCTAAAATTGCCTCCCCTCCATTCAACATCTAATCTCTTCTAAGTCTGAACTCGACTCCAATCTTCCATATAATTCTGAAATTTGCCGATTTGAATAAAATTAATATAAAATTTAACCTTTCCTTTCTCTTTAATTTTAAATGATGACCTAGAACACCCTTGAAGGGTGAAAGCCAGAAATAATTGAAAAATTGTGGATACCTTTAGTATTTACATTTGACAATTTTTTTATTTGTGCTTACATGCATTAAGTTTGGTTCCACTTAAAATAAATTTAATAATTTCCAAACAAACTCTTGACAATCATGCACACCAGTTTATGTTATTTATCCAATGAAATATAATATAAAAACATGCATAAGTACCTGCTCAGTGATTCGATCCGCGTCTCCTAGAAACCTGTTTGCCATTTCAAATCAAGACTTCCACCAAAACCACTAAATGTCAACAAAAAAACTTTGGTGTCAAGTTTGAGACATGTTTTTAAATCGTAGTTTAACCACTTTGTTATGAACGTAGCCGAATACTAAAAACTGTTTTTGAAATGTTATAAAATAAGTTTTCAAATTATATTATTACAAGTAAATATTAACATTTGTAAATATAAAAATTTTGAATGCAAGCATAACATTTTTTTAAATATGACTCGCGTGATGTTTTTGTGTGAAAACGGTACTAAAGTCACAGATTATGTAAAAAAAAAACACTTATTCTATCGTGTAAATATATAATAAACAATTTTGTCACCTCTCTTTTTTACCATTTCGTACAAAAATATTCAATAAAAAATTAACAATGTCTAACGGCGCGTGGGCAATTTGGCGGGTGAAAACTGTTTCTACAAAATAAATATTTTTTATGTATTTCTATGGACAAGTTTAAATAGAGATGTGAAGCTTGATTTTATATGGATCTTCTACCTTTTGTTTTAGGGTTGTCACTAGAACAATAATGGATTTATAACGATTTCTGTGGGAACACAGAAATAATTAATAAAAATGTTCCACCATTCAGAATTGAACCGTTGCCTGAAATGGCTTTAGCCATGTTTGGTGACCAGATCTGAATAGCCAGGTATTTCCCCACCTTTCTCTCCCGCATCTCCTCTCCCTCCCGACGACCTTCATCTTCACAACACTCTCCAATTGGGGATTCCGTAGTATCACTGAACCTAGGCGGTTTGGAGCAGTTGAGACTCTTATGCGGTATTAACATTTAAAAAAAAAAATTTTAATTTCTCACAAATGTTTTAACATTAATTGAAAAACTAGACACAATTTAAACGTCCTTGTATAGTTGATTTTAATCAGAAATAAGCATTCTTTCAACAGTTGCTTCTATGTTTACATCTCATAGATTCATTTCAAAACCAAGATTAGTTCGTAGTTCTACAAAATGTTGAAAATATTACCTTTATTTGTGTTTATGCTGACGGTAAACGGTGAATTTGTCTGCGAAAAGAACGCAAATATAGTTTCGTGTGTTGCAGACACTGCAAACAACGTTCTCAACAGAGGAATAGTATCAGACGATCAAGAAATTCAATTTGCATCTTTGTCAAAATGTAATTTAATCGATGTGGAACCCCAATCGTTCGAAGGACTCGTCGCTTTGGAGAATTTGGATCTGTCTTTGAATCAACTAACATCGCTTAAAGCCGGAATATTTGACAATCTAGCTGCGGTGAAATATCTGAATCTCTCGAACAATGTCATCGGAGAGATGGCACCGCAGATATTCAACCAAATGACAGCTTTGGACAATATAGATCTGTCAAACAATCAATTGATCTTCATTGACGGCAACGTGTTTGAAGCAAACGTCAATCTACAAACAGTCATACTGTCTCACAACTCGTTCAATGGATTACCTAGTGAGATATTCGCCAATACGAAAAATTTGGGCAGCGTTGATTTATCGCACAATGACATGTCGAACTTACCCGAATTTATATTCGATGGTTTAACCGCATTGAGTCACATCAACCTTGCTTACTGCAACCTCGTTGCGTTACCCACGTCGATTCCAGCACAAAACGCACTTACACAATTGTACGTTTCTGGAAATGCAATCACAACAATCAGTGACAATTATTTCAACGATTTTGGTCTGCTCAACGTTTTGGACTTGTCGAAAAATCAAATATCGACGCTTCAAGACAATATTTTTACAGCGTTATCGAGTTTGAAGATTTTGAATGTTTCGTCGAATGCTTTAACCGATCTGACGCCCGCGGCGAATCTTCCGCAGTTGACTACGCTAGACGCGTCGAAAAACAAGATAAACTTTCTGCCGACATTTGAATTGCCGCTGGTGCGGTATTTGGATGTTTCCGAAAATCGTCTGACCAATTTTGGGACTATGGTCGGTATGAACATTCCGAAGAAGTTGAAGACCTTCAGGTTGCACAAGAACCCTTGGCAGTGCGGATGTCTTGAACAGGTCCTGACTATACTTCGAAGGAAAAGCATCAGCTATGAATTTTCTCCGTTCTTCGAAGGAAAGGTTCCAGTTTGCGTAATAGTCAAAGACAAGAAGGCTAAATGTATCAGAGACAATCGAAATGATGAAGATTTGGATTTGCAATATAATAATGTTATTAAAAGATATCCTCACTATTAAAGTTCATATATGGTTTGCACGCTTATTGTATGTCCAGTTTTATGCAAATTTTGAATTATATAGTTAATATTTGTGTAAATTTTGTTTTAAAAAGACATTGTCCTAACCATAGACATACAAATAACTAGACGAGAACTTACAGATGAGGGGTAAAAACCAACTATGGCGGGGCGAAGAGAGGAAAGAGACTTGTGATTCGCCAATTAATCAATCTAACAGTATATAGGCACCTCGCACTATAATATCACTATTTAGTTCTTGATAGTAAAATATGCTTTTGAATGAATAGACCTTTTATATGGGAACGCGAATTGCATGCCACGGTATGAACAGATGTGTAAAATCCAAATTCGCAAAGTAAGGTTCAGAGTATTTTCATAGTGGAATATTTTGTTGCCGTAGACACTTTTACAAATGTTTCATGATTTACTTAACCCAGTAAACAGCGGCTTTGTGTTTCGCGTCGCTATGTATCTCGATGTCTAAGTATGTGTTTCATAGACATACAGCGTCCGTGCGTAAAATGTACGATGAGAGCACGACACTGGTCCGGACACGCCCAGCCGGTTCCGAAAAATGGTTCCAATGGGAGGGGGAAATAACACGTTTTTTAACACGTAAGGGCATGTCCATATATTTTGTACGTCCGTGGTCCTAACCCACATATAATCTTAATTATTACATTTTCAAAATTGAAATCTCAAGATTTCCTCGCACTTTTATAATTACCGTGGCAATTCCCATTCCCATAAGTTCCCTATAGCTATAATGCTGCGGCTCTTTCTTACACATTAAATAATGACAAGACACACAAAATATGTGTGACTGTTTCTTCCAAAGTACTACTTTTTGCGACGGGAATTGCGTTTCATTTTCATTACACATGTGAGGGAGATGTATGATAATAATTTCCTTTGGGAGGGGTGCAGACACGTGTTCACCATTTGTCTCATTTTTTATTGTTGTTATTTTTAGTGTGTCAGAAAGAGCAGCTGCATTCTATTTTTTTTTTTTACATTAACTCCATACAGGAGGCCCTGAGGAAAATAATTTCCCTCAGGGCCTATATCATCTAAGATGCTGTGTGGAGGGTCTTTTTGAGGAGAAGAAGGAATGAACTGAAGAGACCCATGTTGTAGGAAGGAGGAAACACAAAGGCCGGCAAATCGTTCCACAGCCGAGCTGTTGAACACAGGAACGAGTCGAAGAAACGAACCATTCTCATGTGACCAATGTCAACCGCGTACATATGTTGGTCATGCGTTTGGCATGTTTCCCGACTATGCATCGGTGCCGAAGGGATCAATGACGCTAGTTCCTCGGAGCATCTTCCATTGATATACCGGTAGAACAAGGATAGTATTCCCAACCGACGCCTGTGCTCTAAAAATTGCAATCTGTCTGTTAAATTAGGAGAATCTATCAGACGGACCGCCTGTTTCTGCACAGAGTCAAGGGTTTTTTTCAGACCAGAGGTTGCTGCCAAATTCAACCGTGGGGCACACTTGTGATTTGTACAGGGTTAGCAGTTGTGTACTATTATAGTATTTGCGGGCCCTGTACAGTAAGCCAAGCTTGGCTTCGATAGAGCCCCCCATATGTGAGCTGTTCACTTAGATATGTTTAAGAACAAAAGCAAAACAATCAGCGCATTGACACTTGATGTTTTTGAATTTTTTAAATTCACTCACACTTCAATATTATCCTTGTAACTATATTCCATACTTTCAAAATTATCATCACGGCTAGTAGTATTGTAGGTGTCTATGAAGATGTCACGGTGCGGTGTGTGAGGGGGATGCAAGAAAATTATTACTGTTTTTCTTTGGATGAAACAGACCTGCGTACATTGTGTATCTCATCTTTTTAAAGAGCTGCAGCATTATTGTGATAAGGAACATATTATATTTATTGTCTTTTTTTGCATCACGGTATAACGGTGTTTTTTTTGTTTAATGCACAAGAGTCTCAACTGCTCCCATCCATCTAGAAGCCTGTGAGACTATGGCATCCCCAATTGGGGTATGTTGTGAGGCTGAAGGGTAAATGTTCCGCTATTGAGTCCACGCTCAAAACACTTTTAAAAAATTAAAATAAATTGTGCTAGGTAGATAATAGTTAGTAATAAGTAATTCAGTAACCGGAATTTAAAAATATTGCGTTTTAATGATTATTTTATTAACTTTAAAAATGTGAAATGTCATTTTTCAAGGACCGCCATCTTTTTAAATAAGAAGGCCATTCTTGTGCCGTGTGAAACTGCAATACGCAAATTGTAAATACACACTACCAACCTAAAAATTCAAAAACATTTACGTAACCAGTTGTTTCAAATAATATAATAACAATTAATTGTTGTAAAATAACCTACCAAGAAAAACATCCCAGTTTTCAAGTAGTTTAGCGGCTTTGTGTAACATGGTTTGTGATACAAAAGAAAGTGCCCCTTAATGCCGCCTGCTCGCGTCAAGGCAAGAAAAACATCCCAGTTTTCAAGTAGTTTAGCGGCTACGCTAGGTTTGTGTAACATGGTTTGTGATACAAAAGAAAGTGCCCCTTAATGCCGCCTGCTCGCGTCAAGGCAAGAAAAACATCCCAGTTTTCAAGTAGTTTAGCGGCTACGCTAGGTTTGTGTAACATGGTTTGTGATACAAAAGAAAGTGTCCCTTTATACCGCCTGCTCGCGTCAAAGCAAGAAAAACATCCCAGTTTTCAAGTAGTTTAGCGGCTACGCTAGGTTTGTGTAACATGGTTTGTGATACAAAAGAAAGTGCCCCTTTATACCGCCTGCACGCTTTAGGTATTAAAATAATTACAAACGTAATTTGGCAAATCAGGTTCTTTCGTAATAATATCGTCTATGTATCGCTTCTAGCTACTCGTTTCGTGAATGCTTTTTTTTATTTTTGGGTTGGCTCATTTGCAAATTGCATCTAAAACATGTTTCACATGGAACAGTTGTGGGTGGTTTGGTATATTTAAGGAACAGTTTCACATTTCATATAGGCTTGCGTCTCGCGTCATGCACGCGTAATAAGTGATGATTTTTTGAATTTACGAAACCTAACAAAATAATGATTAATACGCATTATTTATCATTTTCGAAGCTTGAAATTCGTACTTATTATTGTGTAATAATAATAATAATAACGTAATATTTGTATAGCGCAGTTTTGTGTCATTTCACTTCAAGTGTGTAACTGACAGAGAGTGATTTTTCCTTTTAAAAGTGCATATTTCGTCGCCGTAATTAATAACATGGCGGTCCTTGAAAAATGACATTTCTCATTTTTAAAGTTAACAAAATAATCATTAAAACGCAATATTTTTAAATTCCGGTTACTGAGTTACTTATTACTAACTATTATCTACCTAGTACAATTTATTTTAATTTTTTAAAGTGTGTTTTGAGCGTGGACTCAATAGCGGAACATTTACCGGCTGAAGGTAGTGGGGAGAGGAAGGAAATGGGAAAGAGGAAGATGGGGAATACTTGACTATTTAGATCTGGTCACCAGACACGGCTAAAGCCATTTCAAGCAAATTTTCAATTCTGGATGGTGGCGGAACAATGTTAATGGGTACCCTGTTAAATGTTTAAAAAATAACAAAATTGTGCGAATGGCCATTTGATGACTTGTTTGAAACAACTGGGCCTAAAGGTCAGTGTTTCATGACAAATTTCTTGCCGTGACAAGTGATATGCTCGTCTGGTAAACAAATAATAATGATGGATAAATAAAATAAAAAATATTTATACATTATCAACAATTTATTACTTTATTAAATGCAATGAAATAGGAAACATATATGTTGTATCATTGTAGAAAGAAGATAATACAAATAAATCTGAAGAAAATATGAAAAAGAACAAGACACAGGAAAACAATAAGGTAATGGTCGCAACTGGGACTCGATCCCAGGATCTCTTGTGTTATCGGGACAAGCATCTTAACCAATTCGGCCATTGAGACCTCTGTCATTTTTGTCGATATCATGTTTCAAGTTCAGTTTTAACAATTTTTTCCATAGTTTTCCGATTTATTTATTATTATTACCCATCTACGATCAGATCTCCCAACATTATTTAAAAAAATTAAGTTCACTCCACACAGGACGCTCTGAGGAAAATGGTGACCCGACAGTTGATTTCCCGACAGTTGATTCCCTGACAGTTGATTACCCGACAGTCGATTCCTCGATAGTTGATTCTCAGACAGTTGATTCCCTGACATTTGATTCCCTGACAGTTGATTAACCAACAGTTGATTCTCCGACAGTTGATTCCTCGATAGTTGATTCCCTGACAGTTGATTCCCCGACAGTTGATTCCCCGACAGTTGATTCCCTGACAGTTGATCCCTGACAATTGATTCCCCGACAGTTGATTCCCTGACATTTTGGTATATAAGTGTCGGGGGACCAACTGTTATTTTCCATCTTTGGAGATGCTGGGGGAAGGGTCTTTTTAAGGAAAGGAAGGAGAGGAAGTTCAAATGTATCCATCCCCTCCCATTGTAGTGCAAGGTATTGGGTCGAGAGAGGTCAGAGTGTCTCCCCAAATCGGCCTCTCCCGCAAAGGCCTTGACAAACATCACCCCATGAACACGGGTATCCTTGCTAAGTCACCGGCAAAGCTTGCCACTTGAGGTGACCTATGATTCCTACCCACCCCTCATTCGCTTTTCCTTCACAGAACTTCCTCTCCTTCCTTTCTCTAAAAAGTCCTCCACATAGCATCCTCAAAGATGACATAGGCCCCAAGGTAAATTGTTTTCCACAAGGCCTTCTGTGTGTAAATAATGTAAAATGTAATGGAGATAGTGTTTGACAGCATATTTCATAAAAAACATATGAAAAAATTAGATAATTTGAACATTAATGAAAACTTAGCAAATAGGATAAACAGCTACTTAAAAAATCGCCCTCAATGTGTCAAAATAAATAACATTTATAGCGACGAAGAGAAATCTGAATATGGAATTCCACAAGGTACTGTGCTAGGTCCTATATTATTCATCTTATATGTAAATGGAATATTCTCACAGTCATCTTATGGTAGTATAACCTCTAATGCTGATGATACAGTATTTATTGAAAGTGGAATTACATGGGAAGTAATAAAACAAAAAGCAACAGAAGACATAAATATACTTAAACACTGGTTTGATATAAATCTACTATCATTAATTGTGAAATAACTATACCATTTGCAATTAAATCAAAGGACATTCTGGAAAATTTTGATATAATTATACAAGACAATTTTAAAGATCACAAAAAAAATATCTGTAAAATTAACTGTTCCACATTAAAAATTTCGAAAAAAATTAAATACTTAGGAATAACAATAGACAAAAACCTAAACTGGAAAGATCAAATCAACTTTACCGTTGACAAAATAAGGAAATTAATTTACAAATTTTAAAAAATCTGAAACTTGCTCTCATTAGAAAATCTAACATCAGTCTACCATGCTATAGTACAGTCAAATCTCCAATACGCTGTAGTAAGCTGGGGAGCTGAATACAAAACAAATCTACTCCCTGTTGAAATTGTGCAACGTCTAATTATATAAATTATATTGAAAAAACCAAGAGATTATCCAACACACCTTAGTTTTGAAGAATTTAAAGTATTAAAATTTAATGATCTAATCCGAAAAAATACATTAATTCAAATAATTAAAGAAAAACAAAATCTTCGCTTTTTAATTGAAAGTCATACTTGACAAAAAAATATATTTCCAACACAAAAATGCAACACCTCATTTGCACAACATTATTACACATATCTAGAGAAAAAATACTTCAATAGGCCTACCAGAAAAGAACAATCGAAGACGATAAATGCCTACTAAAAGCAATTAAAGAGCAATTTAAGGTAAAAATAACAAAATGATGAGAAATTATCTTCATAACTTATATAACTATTAAATTTGTCTTTTTTTTAAGTTCCTATTATAATTAATTATAAGATACAAAATATATTTTTCATCTCGATACTCGTCCCTCTTCTAATTACAAGCATATGCTTCTACAGAAGAGAAATATCATTAAAAAAAATAATCAGTAAAAATTTATTTTGTATTCAAAATTATTATTTTTTTGTAAACAGATAATTTAATCAATAATAAAATAAAAATAAATAAATAAAAAAAAAAACAAAAGAT
Organism: Limnephilus lunatus; assembly: GCA_917563855.2. Classification (NCBI taxonomy): domain Eukaryota; kingdom Metazoa; phylum Arthropoda; class Insecta; order Trichoptera; family Limnephilidae; genus Limnephilus; species Limnephilus lunatus. The sequence continues at coordinate 15,626,611 of OU830595.1, read as the reverse complement.
AAAATCCAATACAAAAAATAGCAAGCAAACATTTGAAAAACGATTCGGAAAAAAATTCTTAAATCTATGTATTTTCAAATAAATACCACAGTCTGAAAAGGTTAAAAATTGCTGCTGATATCAATTACAATTATGTTTCTATTTTATATAACAAATCACGCTTCTGGATATTTCTTCAATATAGCGTTGTACTTATTGTTCAACCATTGGTCTTTGGTATTATCCCTGAAGCATCTGTTTGTCTTATCCTTGAACACCAAACACACAGGCTTCTTTCCGCTGAAGTATGTAGAAAACTCGTAAGTCACTCTACGTCTGCGTAAAAGTCCCAACACTTGCTCCAAACACGCACACTGCCACGGATTCCTGTGCAGTTTGAAAGTGGTTAATTTCCTTGGGATGATCATGCCAACGTTACTGCCGAAGTTGGTCATGCGGTTATACGAGATATCCAAGTATTTTAGATTCGGTGTATTGAAAGCGGGCATGTAAGTTAGCTTGTTTTTCGATAAGTCCAAAGTTGATAGCCGTTGCAAATACGACGCAGGCGTTGCATCGATCAAGATGTTCGTCGAAAGATTCAAAAACCTCAAACTCGTCTGTCTGGCGAATGTGTTATCCGCTAATTGCGAAAGCTGGTTATTCGATAGATCGAGCAAGCTCAACTGCGTCAAATCGTTGAAATGCAAATCAGGGATAACTGTTATTCCGTTGCCCGCAAGATGCAGCTCTTTCAAGGATTTGTTTTCGTCGAAAATTCCCGAAGGCATGTCGTTGAAGTTGCTGGTCGTCAAGTCGATGATGCCCAGTTGTGGCACAGCGTCGAATATGCCTAACGGAAGTGTCGACATGTCGTTTTGCGATAAATCTATCTCGTAAAGTCCACGAGATTTGTCGAATATTCCTAACGGCAGTCCTTGTAGTCTGTTGTTTTCTAGATATAGTGTTCTTAGGTATACCATCGGGTCTAGAATTCCTAAAGTGAGCTCTGCAAGTTGATTATTTGAGACGTCGAGACTCGTTAACGATGTCATCTGATCAAATATTCCAAGCGGTAGTTCTGTAATAGTATTGTACGACAAATTGAATGTTTGAACGTTGTTTAGATTGTCAAGAACTCCCAGATTTATGGTAGTTAAGAAATTGAACGATATATCCAACGTCAATAGGTTTGCGAGTCCCTCGAAGGATTCAGCTTGAATTTCGGTAATTTGGCAATTAACGAGAGATATGTAGTTAAGTTCGGCATCGTCTGAAACAATTCCTCTTTGCAATATGTTTCCTTCGGTCTCCGTAGTACAGCCAATGTAAGAAAAGGCTTTTTCACATGATATTTGACAATCGCACCACTGTAATGTGTATAAAAACAGAAACACTCCCAAGAGTTTCGACATTTTTGCTCTTTAAAATGTTTTAAATTATTCACAAAATTTCTTATTTTTAGGTTTTTGCTCTATTATGTAGCATAAATTATCCAAATTACTTGTTTTTGGCATGAATCATCTACTTTTCAAGTTTTTACACTGGCTTTTAGCATTAATCATCTGTTTTTCAAGTTTTTACACTGTCTTTTATCATTAATCGTCTCATTTTCAAGTTTTTAAACTATCTTTTAGCATTAATTGTCTAATTTTCAAGTGTTTACACTGTCTTTTAGCATTGATTGTCTAATTTTCTAATTTTTACACTGGTTTTTAGCATGAATCGTCTAATTTTCAATTTTTCACACTGTCTTATAGCATATTTTGTCTGATTTTCAAATTAATATACCTATTTATTGATTATTTTGTCTGACTTTAAAGTTTTTACACTGTTTTACAGCACACATCGTCTAAATGTCAATTATTTCATATAGCCAACAACTCAACTGTTAATTTAACAAGTTTAAACACGAATCCGCTATTTTAGCAGATCTATTTTACCAATCTTCTATTTTAAATGTATAAAAGTATTTAAAGTATTATCGTTTCCTTGGATTTTAAAATGTGTTTGATGAAATTTTCAGTTCAATATAGCGGTGATAAAACGTAACTGGTCGATGAATATTTCTTGAATCTATTCAAATGATAATTGTATGCGAAAAACGAGTTTGTTGATGTTGTGTTTTTTTTTTTACTAGTTGATCTCGAGTCCCAATCAGACTAACCAGTTTTGCAGGGGTCTTAAACTAATGTAAATTTTCATTTATTTTTAAGTGAAAACTTCTTTAGCACCGTTATGATTTAAAACTCGATGAAACAAAAAAGCGACACTAAAAAGAGACAAACATATACAGTAGAGTTCGGATATAGCGACTTCACTTATAACGGTTCACCGTTTTTAGTGACGAAAATGTAAACTCAAGTTAGGTACTAGGAAAACATATCGTTTAGTACAACTCCATTTTAAGCGACCTATTTTAATGATAATTCGTCCGGTTAGAACGACGTGTAGTGTTTTGTTTACAAAACCTACGCATCAATACCTCGCCGCCCCGCGTCTCGCCTACTCCCCGTGCGCTAAAACCTATCCTTATTAGCCCGCGTAAATCACATTCAATGTTTATCGTCTGTTGTGACTAGGTTACAAGCTCGACACAATGGGTTCTGTGAAGCCAAAGTGTAAAAACAAGATTAAATTATCAGTCCGTTTTGTGCATCGTCCTGTTAGTACGACTAAGTATCGCCGTTCCCTTGAGGGTCGTTATATCAGGATTTTACTGTGCATCTATAGGATTTAGCCTGCAAGAGAATGAAATAGAATAATTGGTCTCCGCTTTGTGCGGTGCTTCGTAGCCTACTTTAGTACTCTTGTCTACTTTAGTTTTCTGAATGTTTCACTTCCACCGCGTGCAAACTGTTCACTTATAATTTTTTTAATTTGTTTGAATTGAGACATGTTGTTTGGCAGAATGTATTGGGGATGAGAAGGAGCTGGGGTAGAGGAATATGGGGAAGCACCTGGCTACTTAGATCTAGTCACCAAACACTGAAAATAACCATTGAAATTTGAAGTATGGTTCAACAAATTCTGTGAAACAATCCGTCCTTAGTCAACAATTGTTAGTTATTTGAAGTTACATAATTTAATAAAGATTTTCAACATGTTGGCTACCCCTGGCCGTATCCTTGACTTGAAGAGTTAAGGATTTACCCGCACTCACTGCCGGTCAACTGGTTGATTACCACTGGCCCTCAAACTTTCCAAATAAATATTATTATTTTTACATATAACTACAAAAAAGTGAGTTTTCGATAATGTTTATAATACATTTACATAATAAAATGTGTAGATGTTTTTTTTTTTTTTCATTATCAGTAATTTTAATTAGAAAAAACGCGGGGTGAGCCATTTTAAAAAAAAAAAATTTGTTTGCATCCAAAATTTTCATATCTCCAAAATTATATGTTTATTTTGAATTATAAAAATTGTATTTTATCACCTTTCAAAAACAGTTTTTAGTTTTCGGATACATTCAGAAATATTCCATTTATATAGATTTTATAATAGTATGCTGACATCTTTGTATTTAAAAATTTCCTCATTTCTAATGCTTCTGAATTATCTAGTTTAACCACTCAGCAACGTAAGCAGATATACACGTTAATATGACAACATCAGTCAAGTACAATAAGCGTGTTTTCACGTCAACGCGTATGTTTCCACAGAAATCGTTTTAACTCCGTTACTGTTCTAGTGTCATCCCTAAAACAAAAAGTAGAAGCTCCACAATAAATCAAGCTACCCATCACTATTCAAGTTATCCATAGAAAAACATTAAAAAAACCTTTTCTGTCAGATACATGAAAGACCGCCAAATTGCCTACTCACTGTTAGACATTGTTATTTTTTTATTAAATATTCTTGTATGAAATGATAAAAAAGTGAGGTGACTTAATTGTTTATTATATATTTATACGATAGAATACGTATTGTTTTTTATATAATCCATGATTTTAGTACTGTTTTCATATAAAAACATCACGTGAGTCATTTTTACATTTTTTTATGTTTGCTTTCTAAATTTTAATATTTACAAATGTTAATATTTATTTGTAATATAACAATTTGAAAGCTTATTTTGTAACCTTTCAAAAACAGTTTTTAGTATTCGGCTACGTTCAGAAATGTTTCATTTATAGAGCTTTAATTGTGAAGCGGAAATAACATAGAGTTTTCGTAAATCTGACATGTCATTTAAGACATAAAAAGTGCATATTCGCGATATATCGGAGTGGTTAATACCTACACCGTTTTTATGTAAAATGTTAGTAGCTGTGATTTTATTAAAAGTATCTTCTGATAAGATTAAATAAATGAAAAAAAATCTATTATTTTTGGCTTTCACCCTTCAAGGGGTGTTCTAGGCTATCATTTAAAATTACCGAGAAAGGAAAGATGAATTCATACATTTTTTTTATTTAAATGTGCAAATTTCAGAATTATATGGAAGATCGGAGTCGAATTCAAACATAGAAGAGATGAAATGTTGAATGGAGGGGAGGCAATTTTAGATAAAGCTTGATAGAAGAGAGGATATTTGTTTAGAGAGAGATAACCAAAAAATATGTGATCTAAAGTTCCCTCATCTAGACCAGTGTTCCGCAAAGTGTGCTCCGCGGCACACTGGTGTGCCGTGGCCATTTGTAAGTGTGCCGCGAGTCCCGCGTCACTTCTCACAAAGTGTTCTGTAAATCGGTCTTTACTTTTCTGTGCGGCGCGGCGGCCGGAGGTGGCGTGAAAAAGTGCACTGATGACGAAGTCTCTGCCTGATGAATTGTTGTCTGTCTTACAAGAAGTCGTCAAAATTGTCAATTACATCAAGTCGCGACCGCTGAACTCTCGTCTGTTTAATGCATTGTGTCAGGAAATGGGAGCAGATCATCAGTCACTTCTGTTTCATACAGAAGTACGATGGCTTTCTCGCGGAAAAGTGCTTTCTCGGATTTACGAGCTGAAAAATGAGACCCAGATATTTCTAGAAACCCAGGGTTCAGACTTTGCTTCTCTATTTAAAAAAGAAGAATGGGTAGCAAAACTTGCATATCTGGCGGACATATTCGCTCAATTAAATGAGCTGAACAAAAAAATGCAAGGAAGAAATTGTAACATTTTAACGTCTTCGGACAAGATTGAAAGCTTTCGCGCTAAGTTGGTGCTATGGATCAGCCACGCTACCAATGGTAGTAACGAAATGTTTCCAAATGTCATGGCTGCCGATTCAGAAAAAAAAGTGCAGGCTTTGATAGTGAAACACTTGGAGCTGTTAGCAGAAAAAATGAATTCATATTTTCCTAAGAGTGACCTGCAACCTATGGACTGGGTAATAAATCCATTTTCGGAAAGCATTTCCCTTGGACATTTACCAATAAACGAGCAGGAAGAATTCATGGAGCTTAAAACTGATCGGACACTAAAATTAAAATTTTCTGAAACAGAGTTAGCACATTTTTGGCTCCACGTAAAAAATGAGTATCCACTGCTGTCAAAGCGAGCTATTGCAATTCTATTGCCATTCGCCACGACCTATTTATGCGAATTGGGGTTTTCAACTCTCACTACGATAAAGTCAAGAAAAAGAAAACGCCTGAGGACGATCGACGAAGAGATGCGAGCAGCGTTATCAACGATTGTTCCAAATTTTGATCGTCTGTGTTCAGTTAAACAGGCTCACATTTCGCATTAAACATCTTTTCATGTTATATTGATTTTAATAATAATTATTAATAGAATATTTTCTTTGGTAAATTTTGGTTCGGAGTGGCCACGCTTATTACGAATAATTTTTAGAAAAAAACTTTAGATATGCCGTAATTACTATAAAAGGAAACTTTTTGGCTTGGTGGCGGCGGAAAAAGATGCATTTTAATTATCAATTGCGTAAAATTAAAATTCACTTCTTGAACCGATTCGGTGACAGCTCGCGGTCATTCTGTCACTGTTATGTGATAAATATCAATCATAATTACACAAACCCGGCTAGACAAACCCTGCTTTGCCAAACAAACCATTCAAAACCTAGGATGTTTTTTTTTAAATTATGATGACATGCAGCTTTCGTAGTTTTAACTCAAAGTTCGCCGTTATTCGTAATAAGCCTAGCCAATCCTATCCAAAATTTACCTTGTTTTTTTTTCTTTGGTGTACCGTTTAAATTTCTTGATTAGTTAGGTGTACCGTGAACATAAAAAGTTTGCGGAACACTGATCTAGACCACAGAATGTACAATCTGGGGAGTCAAGGATGTGAATTTTAAAGTGGTGAGAAGGAACGGAACAATGTCCTATTCTCATTCGAATAAGTGAGGAATTTTCTTTTTCGGAAAAATGGGGGAATTGTTGAAAGCATGGTTTTGATGGGATATTCCTTTGTATTGAGGCATAGCAGGCTCCCTTGGATTGACTAGCAATCTGCCAATACTCTGTACAAACATTGCGGGATCTATCTTTGAAGATGGAAAAAATATCACATAGGGGAATATGGTTTGCGAGGGTAACAATAGGGTTGGATGCTCCTTGTTTTGTCAAGGAATCAGCAATATCTGTCCCACCCACTCTGCCAATATGTCCAGGAATTCAAATTAGAGTGATGGTTTTTTTCCAAGTTCAAAAAAACCCATTAATTTATGAAAAAATTAAACAATATTTGAACAACTCTGATATTTTTCATTGTAATTATTTTATGTGGTCAGTTATCTTAAATTTATGCATTTATAAGGTCAGGGGGCACTTTGATAAAAGGCACTTATCATTTGAATGTTTATTAAGTGCGGAGATGTGAAATTGCCTTTTGGCTAATGCGCACTTAATTTGTAGTTACCAGAAATAATTGACCTTCTATTTCTGAGGAGTCATTTTATATGCTCGTAAAAACTTTTAGTTTAGGCTTTCGTGGACTTTGAAAGCTAATAAAAAAAAATCTGGATATTTCTAGTACTAGATGGGTCAATTTATAAAATGCATTTTACTCTTAGGTCCCAACAGGCTAACGAAATTAATTATTTATTCAATATATGATTACATAGATATTTGTCAATTTTGCATGTATTTGTCAATTTTGCATGTATTTGTCAATTTCACTATGCATTTATCAATTTCGCTATGTATTTGTCAATTTCGCTATGTATTTGTCAATTTCGCTGTGTATTTGTCAATTTCGCAGCGAAATTGACAAATACATAGTGAAATTGACAAATATTTAATACATTTCACTACGTATTTGTCAATTTCGCTATCTATTTGTCTATTTCACTATGTATTTGTCAATTTAACTATGTATTTGTCAATTTAACTATAAATTTTTCAATTTCACTACATATTTCAATTTGGGAGGCGGGTATGGGTACCGCCGCCTAGGGAACCATTTATTGGATAATCAACACCTCTGCCATAGGTCATTCCAAGTGGTTCGCTACGTTTGGTGATTTAGCAAGGGGTGCCCGGGTTCATGGGATGAGATTTGTCCATGTCTTAGCGACGGATGTGTTTGTCCACCTACTGCGTGGCGGGACAGATCGGGAGAGAATGGTTGAGGGAGACCTTTTGACCTCTCCAGCCGGACTCTCTATACCCATCGCCTTGCACCACAGTGGGATGGATTCATGCGTCTGTCATTCCTGGACATGTTGATCCCCAGATTCCTATCCGCCCCCATACCTTATTCCTTCCCAGAACTTCTCATCTCCTCACTTTCCTTAAAAATACCCTCCACACAGAATCCCCAAAGATGACATAGGCCCTGAGGCAATTTTTGTTTTCCTCCTGTGTGAAGCTTATGTAATTTTTTAAAAATAAAACAGTGAAAATACCCTATTGAATTAATTTGAACACCACTTAGTTTTATGAATACGTTATCTGACGTATTTGTGACACGGGGGTTTCTCAATTTAATAGCAATTTAGCTTTAAAATTACTAACATCATTTTATTAGTAAAGTAATTATTGCTGGGAAATCCCAATATTAATTATTGGCTGGTCAACACGAGGCACTGCCAATGCTGTTCATTAACCCATGCTGTTTATTCAGTAAAACCAATATTGAGCAACCAAAAACCGTACCTCTTTTACATCTGTATCACAAACCCACAAACTGCGACTGCGAAAAAATTGAGCATTCTAATAATATTAAGTATCTTGGTTTAACAGTGGATATAACACTTACAAAATATATTTTTTATCTTATAATTTAATTAGGGTAGATACTTAAAAAAAAAAAAAACAAAAATAAAAGTTATATAAGTTATGAAGATAATTTTATCAATTTGTTATTTTTACTTTGAATTGCTCTTTAATTGCTTTCAGTAGGCAATTATCGTCTTCGATTGTTCTTATCTTTTCAGGTAGGCTATTGAAGTATTTTTTTCCTAGATATGTGTAATGATGTTGTGCAAATGAGGTGTTACATTTTTGTGTTGGAAATATATGTTTTTGACGAGTACGACTTTCAGTTAAAAAGCGATGATTTTGTTTTTCTTTTATTATTTGAATTATTATATTTTTTCGAACTAGATCGTTAAACTTTAATACTTTTAATTCTTCAAAAATAAGGTGTGTTGGATAATCTCTTGGTTTTTTCAATATAATTTTTATAATTAGACGTTGCACAATTTGAACGGGGAGTAGATTTGTTTTGTATGCAGCTCCCCAGCTTACTACAGAGTATTGGAGATTTGACTGTGCTATACCATGGTAGACTGATGTTAGATTTTCTAATGAGAGAAAGTTTCGGATTTTTAAAAACATGTACATAAATTAATTTCCTTATTTTGTTAATAGTAAGGTTGATTTGATCTTTCCAGTTCAGGTTTTTGTCTATTGTTATTCCTAAGTATTTATTTTTATCGAAATTTTGAATGTGGAACAGTTTACTTTACAGTTATTTTTTTTGTGATCTTTAGAATTGTCATGTATAATTATATAAAAATTTACCGGAAAGTCCTTTGATTTTATTGCAAATGGTATAATGTGAGTTTTTTCACTATTAAGAGATAGTAGATTTATATCAAACCAGTGTTTAAGTTTATTGTTTATGTCTTCTGTTGCTTTTTGTTTTATTATTTCCCATGTGATTCCACTTTCAATAAGTACTGTATCATCGGCATAAGATTTTTGTGGGAACACACGCATTAGTGTGAAAACACGCTTATTGTACTTGACTGCTATTGTTATATTGTCGTGTAAACACGCTTACGGGTCGGATTGGTTAAACGGGTTAATTAAGTAAGTATTTGTTTGATGTTTGCAGGAGGGAGGAGGAGCCCAGACCGCTGACCCTGAAGGAAGAGGCCGACATGATCTCCTGTGAGGACGGAGACATCATCCTGGTGGTGGCTTCTGACAACACTTACAACATGGTATGAGGCAATATCTATCATACGATATGTCTACTACTTGGTAGACTACGTTGCGCCCATTTATTTTTGTACTGACTAGCTAAGTAACTAACTCAATTAATTTAGAATCTGGATAAAATTATCTTTGAGATGTTTGTATTTGAAACAAACATTGACATATCTAAATAATATATTTTTAATATCAAACAAAAAAGCTTATCGAAACATTCTGACTCGAAACTTCCATAATTTTGTAAGAATTTGATATTTAGAAAACACATTCTTTTTGTGTAGGGAATTAGTGATAAAACTGTCACTTCACTTTTTGTGCCGTACAATTTTTTGGATTTTATTGGTGGAAATCAAGTATAAATATTTGAGACAAACCGAGATGACTAATTTAATTTTTTTTCCAATGATGAACAAATCACATATCTCCACATTATATAAACAAAGATAAAAATATTTTTATAATGTATGGACGCCCCGGTCAAATCTGTCCTTCAGAGGCTTTTATGGAATATGATGTTTATGTCTGGTATCATCCTTCCGAGGCTTTTGTGGAATATGATGTTTATGTCTGGTATCATCCTTCCGAGGCTTTTGTGGAATATGATGTTTATGTCTGGTATCATCCTTCCGAGGCTTTTATGGAATATGTATGATGTTTATGTCTAGTATCATCCTTCAGAGGCTTTTATGGAATATGATGTTTATGTCTAGTATCATCCTTCAGAGGCTTTTATGGAATATGATGTTTATGTCTAGTATCATCCTTCCGAGGCTTTTATGGAATATGATGTTTATGTCTAGTATCATCCTTCCAAGGCTTAGTATGATAAATGAAATATGTATTATGATATGCTTATGAAATAGTATGATATGCTGATGCTTAGTATGATATGCTTATGAAATAGTATGATATGCTGATGCTTAGTATGATATGCTTATGAAATAGTATGATATGCTGATGCTTAGTATGATATGCTTATGAAATATGATATTTATGTCTAGTATCATCCTTCAGAGGCTTTTATGGAATATGATATTTATGTCTAGTATCATCCTTCCGAGACTTGAGTGGTTAAACAGCTGATATTACCCCTAGCGACCAATCTTTTTCAAATTTGTCCAAATTTTTTAACTTTGGACTTTTTCTTTTTTTTACATCAACTCCACACAGGAGGCCCTGAGGAAAATAATTTTCCTCTGGGCCTTTGTCATCTTAGGGGATATTGTGTGGAGGGTATTTTTAAGAAAGGAAAGGTTGGGAAGTTTTGGGAAGGAAAAAGATAAGAGGGGTGGGGTCAGATGGGTCAAGAGAGTCCGACTGAAAAGGTCAAAGGGACTCTCTCAACAAGTCTCTCTCGATACGGCCTGGCACGCGGCAGATGCATTCCGCAGACAGAGAAACCTCACCCCATGAGGTGTTGGTGCCGATACCCACAGAATAAATTGATTTACTCGAAAACGAAAGCTCAGATCAAAAAATAATTTAAACCACAAAATCAACTCCAAATGTGATGTAGATTCACCATTTTCCCACTTATACCTCTATTTTCCCACTTATACCTCTATTTTCCCACTTATACCTCTATTTTCCCACTTATACCTCTATTTTCCCACTTATACCTCTATTTTCCGGACACCATGTGTATAATGTATTAAAACGGACCATGTGTAAATTTTTTTTCAGTATGAACCCGGCGATGTCAACGAAATGGATTTCATCAAGGAAGAAAATGACGAAAGAGGATCCGGCATGTCCGAATCAGAGATGCTGACCAAACCCCGCATGAAGTACAAACGTGAAGGCGGCCTGTATGCCTGCCCCCAGTGTACCTACACCACCCTCAGCTGCGCCTGTCTCCGGGAGCACCTCACCACCCACCAAGAAAAACCATTCCTGTGTGAAGAGTGTGGCTTCTCCTGCAGAAACTCATACAAACTCCGCCTGCACAAACTCATCCACAATTCCATCAAACCTTACGCCTGTGACGAGTGCCAATACACCTCGCGTTACTTGCGAGATCTCAACGTCCACAAGCGAATGCACAACGACATACGCCTGTACACGTGCGAAACTTGCGGCAAATGCTTCAGAAGACTCAAACACTTAAAACAGCACAAAGAATCACACGAGGAATACGACAAATTCAAATGCGAACGTTGTGGTTTCACCACGAAAAACTCGGCAACAATTAAAAAACACTTACAAAACCACGACAAGCCGCACATATGTACTCATTGCGACAGCATTTTTGATACGAGAGCGGAATTAACGACACATCGCGTAACGGAACACGACGTTTTGATCAAACGCGTTCGTCCGACGAACGATGACGAAAGTTTAGAATATCCGTGCGAAGTTTGCAATTTATCGTTTAAAAGCAACAAGAATCTTTTAAAGCATCAAGTATCGCATTCGGAAGAACGCCCGTTTCCTTGCAACGATTGCAACATGACCTTCAAACGTAACACAGACTTATATAAACATAAATTGATACATTCGGGTCAAAAACCGTTTGCGTGTAAATTGTGTCCGTTTGCAAGCGTACGTGCTGCTGATTTACGCACGCATTTTAGGAAACATTCAGATCTCCGTCCGTATCCTTGTAAGTCGTGTCCGCTGAGTTTTAGAAAGCGAGACACGTTGGCACGGCATTTGGTGACCCACTCGGACGCCAAGCCGTATCTGTGTACGTTGTGCGGATTCAAGTGTAAGACGACCGAGGGGTTGAAGCGACATATTAGGATGCACGAGGGGCCTCGCATTCCGTGCGACGAGTGCGAGTATTCGTGCTTGGAACCGCGCCAGTTGGCAAAGCATAAGTTGAAGCATGCTCCGGATAAAACCGTGGAAGAACCGGCCGAGAACAACGTGGAAGCAGAAGAAAAACCAACGGTCATGGTGCAGTGGGTTTGGGACGAATGAGCACATTTTATAGAAAGTCCTACTATTTATTATATTATGTTGAATATATCTGTTGCATCCGAAACGAAATGATGTTTGCTGGAATTGGATGATAATATGTGTAGGAAAAAATAGGGAAGCAAGGAAAAAGAATAACCAATCACTTACCACGTGACAACATAATTATAAATACATAGTTTATTTATTTCCCCTCGGTACCCCGAGTTGATTATCGCTACAAACGCATTAAAATCATTGTTAGAAATATGATCTAAACGGTGTTTGATATAGAAAACACCACGCTCTATATTCAAATCTAAAAGTTAACTACAAAAGAATTTAAATGAACCCCTTTATAAAACCAAAGTTTCCAATAGTAATTTTTTTTTTAAATTGTGAAACTTTGTGAATTTTTATTAATTATTTTTACATGAAATGAAAAAAAAGTGAGTTGATGATGACGTTTATAATACATTTGTCTAATAAAGTATGTGCGGTTTTTTTTTCATTACCTTTTTTTTAAAAAAAATTTTAATGTGAGCCATTTTTAAAACTTTTTTATGTTTGCATTCAAAAATTTTATATTTCAATAATCGTGTGCTTATTTCTTATGCTAATTTAAAAGCATATTTGATGACCTTTTAAAACCAGTTTTTAGTTTTCGGATATATGCATTCCGAAATATTATTTGGATTTTATTGCAAAGCGGAAATAATCTGACAGAGTACGGTCGAGGCCTGAGGGGTTAATATACACAACAAATAAAAATAAATGTAAGTCTAACTTCATGTTCTTACTTAAAAATATAATTTTCACTCTCTCTTGTAAAATTAAATTTTTTCACATTATTATGCACCCAGCGACAATATTTGTATATATATATATAGTTTGTACATTCTGTAATTAAATATTTTTTTCAAAATTTAAAAAGTTGATTAGTCAGACATTTCCAAATACTAGGAAAGCAATATTCTTATACTCGCCATAAATCAAATATTGTTTACACGTGTGTGTTTTAGGTATTAAATATGCTATAAAATAACACCGGGAGGCATAACAATCCGGTACATTAGTATGACATTTTGAAATATCCTACTAGTGACCCAGACAACATCAACATTTTGTTTAATTCACTACATGTTTTAGTGCATTTTTAATTTAAAGTATTTCCCACATTTTTCCAAAAAAGAAATTTTCGCACTAATTTTAATGAGAATTGAACATTGTTCCGTTCTTCTCATCTTTTTAAAATTCACGTCCTTGACTCCCCAGATTGTACATTCTGTGGTCTAGATGTGGGAACTTTAGATCACATATTTTTTGGTTGTCTCTCTCTAAATAAATATCCTCTCTTCTATCGAGCGTTATCTAAAATTGCCTCCCCTCCATTCAACATCTCTTCTAAGTCTGAACTCTACTCCAATCTTCCATTTAATTTTGAAATTTTCCCATTTTAATAAAATTAATATATAAATTCACTTTTACTCTCTCCTCTTCAATTTGAAATGATGGCCTAGAACACCCCTGATGGGTGAAAGCCAGAAAAATTAAAATAAAATAAATGTTATGATTATTGTAAATAGATAATTCTAGAATGTGTTGTTACTTAATGAATTTTTTCAATGCAATCAAATTATTTATAAAGTTGATGCTGTTTTAAGAAATGTATGTACAAAAAAATAAAATAATATTTTTATAAGAATTTGCAATCTTTATTATTTCCTTGTGTTTTCGAATATAGATTAAAAAATATATTTAACCACTCCGATACGTAAGTGGATATACACGATAATATAACAATAGCAGTCAAGTACAATAAGCGTGTGTTAGGGTGCCTCGATGTCGGCTTCTAAACCAACACCAGGGCCCAAAACACGTCCCTGACTAGCTCTCAGCGGGACTATGGTACTCTCTATTCAGGGGGGTGGGCAGCTCAAGGCTAGGGAACTTCTCTCCATCCTCCGGTGACCCACGGGATCCTCACTGGTCAACAATCCTCCCGCCGTAGCAGAATAATAACAATGTTAAATCATTTAGACATGTATTGTAAACTCAAACACATACATAGGTTTCTACAGTACAATTCAATTACAAGAAATGCAGATTACACAAACCTAGCTAAAGTGTTTAACTCTCTCTCTGACTCTCTCTCAAAACGAAACTCTCCGAGTCGTGATTTCCGCGGGGGCCCTACATTTCACTGAATTACGGACAACATTTAAGGAGGAAATCAAGATACAGCTTACATGTAGGTTGGCAGGAACCTCGTCTCATGTGGCAGCTTCATCAGGCACTTTCGTAGTCTAAATAGACCGAACTATAGTGCGGCAAAAGGCCGATTGTACTCAAAGGTATTTCAATAATACAACGCGGCCCCGTTGAATTGGGTCCGCCAGCTACCGGCCGCGAGCGTCCGTTCGCAAAGGCGCTCAGATCTCTTCTGTGGCGAGCGCAGCGGGAATGCCGAGTGGCAGGGCACGGGGGAGAGGCAAGGAGAAACAGGATACGGGGCGGGGAGAGGCGGCGGCCGAGCCGTGTGGACTTGTGCTGTGTTCTGTGCTCTCGTATTTACTCGCTTCAGGGGCGTATCGTAACACTTCCCCCCGCGCTTGGAAAAAAAGCGACGTGGCAATGGAGCTGTAGGAAAAAAAAATCCTCTTAAACTTTCATTGGGGTTTTTGAGAGATTCGTTGCTTGAGAGATGCCTAGCTAGAACATGCAATTTATGTTATAGTTTAGGTCACAATGTTTGTAGGGAATGGGTGAGGGGTACATACAATGTTTGGAAAAGAACAGTTTTGGTGAAAGTACATGGTGTGAAACAACATACAAGATTATGCAATTGAAAGATGACAATACATGGTTATGCAATTGAACAAAATAACAATACATGGTTATGCAATTGAAAAATAACAATACATGGTTATGCAATTGAAAAATAACAATACATGGTTATGCAATTGAAAAATAACAATTCATATTTGTACAATCGAAGAACAAAAAAAACAAGAACAAAAATGCCTGTGTGATTCTAAAGTTTCATTGGTCTGGGAGCTAAGTTTGCGAAGCGTGGATTTGTTTGGTTTCGGAGAATTTCGAAGAGGAGGACGTGGTTTCACAGATTCTAAGGATTACATTATCACTGTAATCAGACCCCTTTGAGATAACACTCAAAAGTACACTTGGGCCTTAGAAAACACTTGGTTTTGTCGAAGACGTCGAAGTTCATGAAGTGGAGACTGTGGTTGCTGTGCCGCGACTATGGTTACAGAGGTCATTGAAGAGGAGAATCCAGTGTCTGCAGACATACCAGTACGAATCCTAAAGTGTTATTAAGGTAAACACGGATCGTATATAATGGTTATTGAAGCATAATGTAGCTCAACATAACTTGTATTGGTACGCATTCAGCGAATACTGGAAGTCAAGGTAATGATGGTTTACACATGACGATATATGCGTCACTGCATGACAGCGCAAGAGACGACATGGTTGGCATTGATAGCAAGAGTAAGAACAAACCTAGGAGCTAGCGTGCCCAAAAGGTGGTTCAGAGTGTCATAATGTATAGTGGGACAACTCAACTTGCTGTGGCACGACAAAACAACATACATATGAGCGGTATGGTCTGTGCTTTCAGGAACAAATGCGTAGAAAAATGGCAGCAGGAGGGACCTAGTAACCACAGCGCGTGCTGTCAGGAAGTGGAGCTCAGCTTGGCTGTTGGTGATGACATCCGCCTGGGCTTCTTTTTAATCCGGGAGAAATTATTATTAGAGCAAAATTCTTGAAGTTTACCTGCCTAGGGACCAATGAAGAAAAGGTTTGGAGAGAAACAAAATGTGTCCAGATAATGAAATAAACGAAGTTTTAACCACCGACCCAGAGAGTGACGAAGAGAGAGTTTTCTAACTAAATTGTGATTACATGAACATTTTCCTTTACCAGGATGACTTGGCGTTTGCCGAGTGACAATATGTCTTGGTTAAAAAAACAACCGGCCTTCCATGGCCTATGTTAACATAAAGGTGGTAACATTTTTGTAGAATTTCAACGAACAAGACAAAGAAGTCGTGAATGAGTCACGGTAAAAGCAGAGAAACCAATTCATGAATAAAGGTTGTCAAAAGGAGACAGACGGTACGCCAAGTGCATATCGTACATATCCAACATTCATGAATGTGTTTCGTAAAATTGAGAAAAAGAACAAAAGGTGAGACATATGCAGAGAGTGAGGGAGAAAGCCTGCTGATAATTGGTTAGTTTACCGATTCGCACTCCCAGTGAGGGCGAATTATGGTTAACAACAGATTTTCCTCTTCATAACATATACCTGAGAACATGATGGTGAGGAGAAAGGAAAGGAAAAGGAAAGGAGTTGAGTGACGAAACTTGCTAGAGACTGGACTAATTTCCACTTCAAACTCCATGTGAGAATGAAACATGATCAACCAGCAGATTTCCTGACTCTTTACAATTGTTAAAAGGATGAGGAGAAATTTGAATACACATTAACAAAGAGACTAATCTTTTGCGTGTATTGGGCAAAAGATTAGGGGTCATTTTAAAAACTCCTGCGTGATTGTGAGAAAAGACAGACCCTTGCTCCAATTTCACAAACCTGGGGGTTTTCTTATCCGTTCCCCAGACAACGAGTTGGGTGGTTTTGTGCTCAATCGATTAACTCCCACAGCACTATGCCCCATAGTTAGCAGTGAAGCTACAAACTAGTCCTTTTGGGATAGTAGATACTCCTGGGCTTCTTTCCTTTTTGCAAAGAAGTAAAAAAAACAGGAGGTCCACGGGCATTGGCGTTGAATGACAACAAAGGGTTGTGGACTACATTTCGTAGATCGCACACAAAAGGTTTAATATTATTTCGTTCGCACGACTCATGGTAAGTGTTTTAACGTCTCCACGTATAGTGTACAAAAACATGTAAGTACATACAAGATAAAACTCAATTATAGACAGAAGTCAAGAGTTTATACAATGCCTCTTAAAGAAGATGGCAAGGCCGATATTATGTCGTTCGCACGAATCACGGTAAGTGTTTTAACGTCTCCACGTCTCGTGTACAAGGGTTGTACACAATTATACATACAAGTGGTACTCATGACAAATGAATGACACACGACCAAAATACAAAAGCGGTACTCATGACAAATGAATGACACACGACCAAAATACAAAAGCGGTACTCATGACAAATGAATGACACACGACCAAAATACAAAAGCGGTACTCATGACAAATGAATGACACACGACCAAAATAGATTGTACAGAAAGGGTGGTACTCATGACAAATATGTCACACGACCAACTCAATAACATTTAGCTATGAGCAAAAGTGATTATGACGAACTTCTCGTATCGTGGCAGGTATTTTAAGGATCCCTCCTATAACGGTGGATGTTCTAAGGATCTCTCCTATGACGGTGGATGTTCTAAGGATCTCTCCTATAATGTAACAGGGTTACGTTTAAATACAACACAATAAACGTTAATGATGCTTGATTTTAACACATTTTATAAAGATTCGTTAGATTAACTAACTCCGTAGCCCAAGAGCGTACGACAGAGAAGATAGACAATTTGATGCTACTTCATGTGTTACAAAATACAAGGGTGATGGCAGAGTATAATTCTACTTACACCAAGTATTTAAAACAAAGACAGACCTATAATGGTTTTACATACTGTCTGTTGTGGCAACCTGTAGTGAGGAAGACCAAAGAAAAGGGACCAATTACGGTTTTACATACCCTTTGTGCAGTTACAAACATACCAGGTTATGTGCAATTTGGGTTGCAAATACTTGGTTAAATGGACACCTAAAAGTTGTGAATTCCAAAATCAGGATGACCATAAGGTTTTATTAACCTGTCTCGTAGGGTTGAAACGTGTCATATAAGACATACGTAACGTACAAGCAAAAAAACAAAATAACAAAAAGGCAGTGGCTTTGTTATAACAACCAAAGACCGGATGATTCGGTTTTACGTACTTTAGTTGAAACGAGCCAAATTGATTTATATATAGGGTTATAAAGACCAATCATTGGTTTTAAATACAAGTTCCAAAATGGACGTGTCGATATCCAATTTTGGTACAAGAGCATGAATTTGGGTAGGACGCCATCAATTTTTAATTTAAGAGGAAAAAATTGAAAAAAACTTATATACACGAGGGGCGACTATGTAAGTAACCACTGTTTGATTTTCATGCTAGAGATACCTCGGAAGGTTTTACAACTCATGATGAACAAAATGAAAGGAAAAAAATTGTAAAAATAGTTAACTGGTTCTGAGTCGGAATTTAACACTTTGGAATTTACAAAACCCGACTTCTAGAACGACACGACGATGGGCAATTGTCAACTACTTTACATGAACAAAATAAACAGGTGAGAAAGTTCCTTTCCACACGACAAAAATGCAACAAAAAAATAAATAAAAAAATTACAAAATTACATGACAAGGCAGGGTATGACGTGGCATGAACATTGCGTAGTGTACGTGTTGAGACAATAAATGGGCTCGCGACTTCCCAAACATTGAAACTCGAAAAGTGTCTCCGTTCCAAAGTGATCAGTTTTAGAACAGGTGAAAAAAATAAAAGAAAAAATTGCCGTGAGGGAAAGAAAAAACAGTGCAAAAACAACATTTGAAAGTAACTTCAAGGAGAGTACGCATTAATTTACAAAATAATTTACAACTTGTTTCATTTACGAAACGATGGGCATGTGATTGACACAATACACGCCTGACGTAGTAAGACTCTGTAAGCTTACAAAAAAAATGTGATACATACTGGATCATTTTACGTTTGCTGAGATAGTGGGGGCAGTTTTACTTGACTCCTCACTTCCAGACTTTACAATGTCCTTAATGTGGTAATTACCAATGTGCTTTCCAGATGAGTCAGACAAGGAGTACACTAGGTCTGATATTTTCCTTAGGACTTTGGCCTTCACGAAACGTGGTGCCAGCTTAGCAGAGAAATACATGGCTCCTTGGGAAAGTGTGTTGTTCTTTCTCCAAACTATGTCTCCTGTATTGAAGGTGACATGTTTTCTACGTAAGTTATATCTGTCCGCACTCTTTTGGTGAGCCAGGAGCAAAGCATCAGTGACTTCACTGTAAATGGCCGACAGTTCTTCCAAGCGATGGGCATAGTCTGCGGTAGGGTTGCTTGTGGTGGCAGATGACGTAGGAAAGTTTGTGTCCCTATGTAGAGAACCATGGACGACTTGTTCCATACCGTGTTTTAAGAAGAAAGGTGTGTAACCAGTGGCCAGGTTAACAGTGTTGTTCATAGCGGCCTGAATTTTATCTAGGTTTTTACACCAAGTGCGTTGGTCTTTATCAACTAGAATAGCTAGAGCTGTGTTGATTGTTTGGTTGTAACGTTCGACAGTGTTGTTTTGGGGAGTGTACAAGGTGTTATAATAAATGTCCTTGATTCCGTATTTGGCAAGAAATTCTTTGAATTCCTGGGCAATAAACTGTTTTCCGTTATCAACAATTACGGTTCTGGGTGTTCCGTAAGGTATAAAAATGTGTTTTTCCAGAAGTTTGATGATGGCGGACGCGTTGGCTCTTTTTAAAGGGAAGATCCAACAGAATTTGGTGAAAACATCCACTACACTAAGTATGTGCATGTGTCCGGCATAACTTCGAGGAAAAGGTCCGACGAGGTCCATTGACAATGACTGTAGGGGTCTGTCGGCGCGTTTGGGGTTACCCATTAGGCCGGCAGGTGCTGCCGTGCTATGTTTATAAGCTTTACAAGTTTCACATTTAGAGATGTAATTGCGAATTTGTTTGAAAAGACCAGGCCAGTAATACTTCAAGGAAATCTTTTTATACGTCTTGAAAGTTCCTGGGTGTATAGAGTCGGGAGCACTATGATTGTCAATTATTATTTGTTCTCTTCCTTCGAGGGGAACGACAAGTTTCCAAGAGTAATCTTCGAGGATGGATAGTGGTGCCTTGCAATTACGGTATAGTTGTCCTTCTTTTATGATAAAATTAGGAAACTTTTGTTGATTATTTTTACAACCTTCGAAGATTTTCAAGTACCATTCATCTTTTGTGGGTGGAGGGGGGGCAATTGTGTCAACATTTAATGAAGCCAATTCAATTCTTGAAAGAGCGTCAGGAACAATATTGTCCGCGCCTTTACGGTGTACAACATCAAAATTGAATTGAGACAAACGGGAGGCCCAACGAGCGAGTCTACCGGAGGGATTACTTAAAGAGATCAACCATTTCAAACTACTATGGTCTGTGACTACAGTAAATTTGCTACCGTCTATGTAACCGCGGAAATGGTGAACAGAATCCAATACAGCCAATAACTCCTTTTCGGTAATTCCGTAGTTTTTCTCGTGTTTATTTAGTGTACGGGAAAAATACGCTACAGGGTGTTTGCCATCTGGGAATTCTTGAGTTAGGACTCCACCGATTCCTACGTTGGAGGCATCCGTGTGGAGGGTAAAAGAGAGTGCAAAATCCGGGCAATTCAGAACGGGGGCTTTTTGAAGGGCATTTTTTAAAGTTGTAAACGCTTCTTCAGTTTCAGCAGACCATCGGAAGTTGCTGACACCTTTACGGGTGCCGGTAATTTTATTTAAGGGGGCTGCAATTGTGGAAAAGTCTTTGATGAATCTTCTGTAGTAACCTGCAAGTCCAAGGAAACCTTTGACTTCTTTCGCGTTTTTGGGTCGGGGGAAATTTGCCATGGCTTCCACCTTAGCGGGGTCTGTTCTTAGACCTTTTTCGTCGACAATGAATCCCAAATAACGTAAACGGGACTTACAGAATTCAGACTTCTTCAAGTTGATGGTTAAACCAGCGAACTTGAGTTGTTGAAAAACCTTTTCCAACATTAATAGGTGTTTTTCAAAGGTGTCGCTGACGATGATGAGGTCGTCAAGGTAACAAAACAGGCTGTTATCGACTTCAGGACCGAAGAGCTTGTCCATCAGTCTTTGTAATTCGGCGGGGCTGTTCTTTAGACCAAAGGGTAATCTTTTAAAATGGAACATTCCCCTACCAGGTACAACGAAAGCAGTTTTTCACACGATTCTGCGTCCAAAGGTATTTGCCAAAAAGCTTTGCTTAGGTCAACAGAGGAGATGAACTTGGCGTTGCGCAGTTTGTCTAAGGTCGCGTGGACGTAAGGTAAGGGGTATGCGTCAGCTTCCGTACAAGAATTTAAACGTCTACTGTCGAGACAGAAACGTGCGGAGCCATCTTTTTTAGAAACCAAAAGAGTTGGGTTGGTCCATGCACTTCTGCTGGGAACCACCACACCCATTTTTAACATTTCATCAAGTTCTTTTTCCAAAAGTTTAAGCTTTTGGGGGGCTAAGTTGTAATAACGTTGCTTTATGGGTGGGCCATTGGTTTTAATGTGGTGTTCTACCAAATTTGTCAAACCCAATCCACATTTTTCGAAAGATATTGATTCGAATTTATTGACCATTTCCTTTAGTTGGAGAGCTTGGTCCGTGCTTAAATTTTCGTGAGGTATTATTGTGCGGATCTCACTAATTTGAGCAGCAGTGGAGGTTTCGCCAAGAGTATTAAATACTTGGGGAGCAACGTTAAAAGCCTTCCAGAAGTCAACGCCAAGGATGAAATTCTGGGATATAGAGGGCACTATTAGAAAATTGATTGTAATTATTTTATTGTTACAATTAATTGGCAGTGCAAGGGTACCGATGACCGGCTGGGAAACATTATCCGCAGTCGTCAGGTGTGTTGTTTGTGGCGAAATTTTAAAATCACTGTTAACAAAAGGCAGGTGAGCATTGTTGCCAAGACAGCTGACAGATGCACCGCTATCAAGTAATCCGGAAAAGGGCACATTGTTAACAGAGAAAAGAGCATAGGGTCTCCCATCTTTAGCTTGCTTGCAACAAACCGAGGAAACATTTAAGGTCTGGTTAAAATACTTAATGTGTGATAACCAATCAGTCCATTCTTTAGACCTTGGTTCAGAATGGGTACCTGAGAGGTTATTATTTAGTTTTTTGGCCTCTTCATGTAGAAATTTGGTGGGGGCTTGGAGAAATCCACCTGAGGTCTGACATCGCTTGGGTTTTGTAACCTTTCTGCATTGTGCCTTGATTTCTTAAAAATGTTGCGCAGTTCGTCGCGTGGAGGAGAGCGGTCCCTAGAGTGGTGTCTCTTGGAGGTTCGGGGTTCCTTGGATTCCAGAAGTCTTGCTTGCTTGAAACAAGTAGCGGCCAGGTGGCCTACTTTTTTGCAAAAGGAGCACACTTTTTTGTTGTCGAATTCTGGCTTTAAACCAGACGAACGGCTTGGCACAACCACATTATTCGACACATTCTTTATGTTTTTCCTATCCTGGTACGATTCCAGGAGGAGGCAGACTTCGTTTAGCTGGGCCAGGGATGCAATTTTCTGTGAGGTGATGATGTTCTCGTATTTGCTTAAAAGGCCATCAGTTATGACTGGTAATAGTTCAGCTTCCGGAATAGGATGTGAAAGCTTGATGTTGATGGACTCAGCCCTTTCTATGAATGTAGCCACAGGTTCATCTACTAGTTGTTTAATAGATAGTAGAGATAGTTTGATCCGGTGCTGGGCCTCCTTTTTTCCAAAGCTAGAGATTAGGGCAGCTCTGAGTTTATTCCAATCTTTGCATTTAGTCTTTTGGATGCGGTGCCACGGAATTAATTCTGGGGAGATGAGTTCTATAAAGTTTCTCCGTAGAATCTCGAATGGGATATTTTTGATTGTAGCCGTTTCTTCAATACGGTCAATGAAATCCAGCACATCGGAGACGCCATTATATTTGACTTTCCAAGAGGATAAATCGTAAGTTTTATCTTGTGTCAAGATGGGTGCGACGTCCTGTTTTATCATTACATGCGGCGTAGGTTCTTTGTCAAGATTATCCAAAACTTGCGTAGCCGAACATGAATTATTTTCGTTGGAGGGGGCGAGATTTATTCTCCTAATGTACTTTTTGTTGAATAAAAGTGCATATGCCTTCAATGTAGATTTAGATTTGCTTGATGGCGAGAGTCCTCTATCCCTTAAAGCAGCTTGTAAGTGGGCTTTGGATAAACTATGCACATTGGGAATGGTACCCAAGTTGGATGGTGTAATAGCTTGCTTGTCCTCCATTGCGAGTTTCCTGGGTGGTGAGGAGAAGAAAAAAAATTGGCCAGGGGTTTCCTTTAGAAAGCGCAAAAATTAATTTTTGTGAGGCACTTTTCACTTGGTGATCACTGTTGGCACTTCCAAATGTGTTTTGTATACATGACACCAGAATTCTTGTCAAGGAGAGGCAGACGAGAAAAAATTTTGCGTGGAAAGACCTTAGTGGTAAAGGTTTTTGTATTTCACTGACCACTTTTGAGAAAACTGTGAAATTCACAAGTATTTATTTATTTTAGAAAAATTTTGCCAGGACTGACCTTTAGAAAACAGGTTTTTTATTTTCACAAAACACTTTGCACTGAGAAAGGCACTAAAGTTCACAAAAGGCACATTTCTGGCAAATAAAGGACAAACTTTCGGATGAAAATGACTGAATATGGGGTTTATTGCATCCAACCATATTAAAATTGTTTTATTTATTCATGGAATCAGTCATTGGCTTTATTATTATTCCACTTTTCACTTATGTAAGGGAAAAAACACAATTCACGTTCACTTATGCTGAAAAAAAACAGTACCTATAATGTACAATGGGGAAAGAAAGTCATTATTTTGTCCATTTGGAGAAACATTAAATTGTACTAATTTGACAGACACAAGTGGGCCAATTGGTATATTGTGCAGAAATAATAAAAATACGTAAGTCCGAAATTTTCATTAAGGAATTCGCAAAATAACTGGGGTTCCAGAATCAATGATTTCCGTTGGTATCCCGGTTCAGTCATAAAAAACGGTTTGGATTTAAAACGCAGCCTAGCAACAGTCGGTTAGGATATCGGCGGGAACAAGGCATTTGCGCGCACAATCCGGAATATCGCGTGAAACAAAGGCCGTTGGATTTGGCGCGGATTGCTGTTGCTACGCGCTCGCTGTTTGGTGACGCGTGCGCAATCAGATTCGCGGCGTTTCGGGTACTCAAAATGGCCGTTGTTTCAACTTGCGATGCAATTTATAATTCCAGTCAGATCCGTTATGGATCTAATTTACATATTGGTTTCTGTGGTTTTTTCACAGGATTCACTGTAGAATAACAAGGCATAATTAATGTTTACAAAATAGTTGTTATGCGGGAAGGATTTCGACAAAGGAAGGTCCCGCAAAGCGACCGGGATAGAGAAAAAAAATTCCAGGCTCCACGTTGATGCGCCAATTGTTAGGGTGCCTCGATGTCGGCTTCTAAACCAACACCAGGGCCCAAAACACGTCCCTGACTAGCTCTCAGCGGGACTATGGTACTCTCTATTCAGGGGGGTGGGCAGCTCAAGGCTAGGGAACTTCTCTCCATCCTCCGGTGACCCACGGGATCCTCACTGGTCAACAATCCTCCCGCCGTAGCAGAATAATAACAATGTTAAATCATTTAGACATGTATTGTAAACTCAAACACATACATAGGTTTCTACAGTACAATTCAATTACAAGAAATGCAGATTACACAAACCTAGCTAAAGTGTTTAACTCTCTCTCTGACTCTCTCTCAAAACGAAACTCTCCGAGTCGTGATTTCCGCGGGGGCCCTACATTTCACTGAATTACGGACAACATTTAAGGAGGAAATCAAGATACAGCTTACATGTAGGTTGGCAGGAACCTCGTCTCATGTGGCAGCTTCATCAGGCACTTTCGTAGTCTAAATAGACCGAACTATAGTGCGGCAAAAGGCCGATTGTACTCAAAGGTATTTCAATAATACAACGCGGCCCCGTTGAATTGGGTCCGCCAGCTACCGGCCGCGAGCGTCCGTTCGCAAAGGCGCTCAGATCTCTTCTGTGGCGAGCGCAGCGGGAATGCCGAGTGGCAGGGCACGGGGGAGAGGCAAGGAGAAACAGGATACGGGGCGGGGAGAGGCGGCGGCCGAGCCGTGTGGACTTGTGCTGTGTTCTGTGCTCTCGTATTTACTCGCTTCAGGGGCGTATCGTAACACGTGTTTTCACGTCAACGCGTGGGTTTCCACAGAAATCATTATAACTCCGTTATTGTTCTAGTGATATCCCTAAAACAAAAAGTAGAAGGTCGATAATTAATTAAGCTACACATCCCTATTCAAGTCGTCCACAGAAATACATAAAAATACCTATTTTTTCAGATACATGGTAGATACAGATTTTACCCGCCAAATCGCCTACCCGCCGTTACAATTTGGGAGGCGGGAATGGGTACCGCCGCCCCGGGAACCTAACCCCTCTGCCATAGGTCACCCCA
The DNA here is from genome assembly GCA_917563855.2 of Limnephilus lunatus. Taxonomy (NCBI): domain Eukaryota; kingdom Metazoa; phylum Arthropoda; class Insecta; order Trichoptera; family Limnephilidae; genus Limnephilus; species Limnephilus lunatus. The sequence continues at coordinate 15,600,982 of OU830595.1, read as the reverse complement.
AGTGGTTCGCTACGTTTGGTGATTTAGCAGAGGTGTCCGGGTTTGTCTAGGTCTTGGAGGCGGATGACCTGAACACACTGAACCCCAGATTCCTACCCACCCTCTATACCCTTTTCCTTCCCAGAACTCTCCTCTCCCTCCTTTCCTTAAAAAAAACCCTCCACACAGCATCCCCAAAGATGACATAGGCCCTGAGGGAAATTAGTTTCCTCGGGGCCTCCTGTGTGAAGCTCATGTAAAAAAAATAAAAAAATATTGTTATTTTTTCGTAAATATTCTTGTATGAAATGATAAAAAAGTGAGGTGACTAAATTGTTTACATTGTATACATTTATACGATAGAATAAATATTGTTTTTTACATAATCCGTGATTTTAGTACCATTTTCACATAAAAACATCATGTGAGTCATTTTTACATTTTTTTTATGTTTGCATTCTAAATTTTAATATTTACAAATGTTAATATTTATTTGTAATATAACAATTTGAAAGCTTATTTCGTAACCTTTCAAAAACAGTTTTTAGTATTCGGCTACGTTCAGAAATGTTTCATTTATAGAGCTTTAATTGTGAAGCGGAAATAACACAAAGTTTTTGTAAATCTGACATTTCATTTAAGGCTCAGTTCCCGGCCCCAAAAAGAAGATGGAGAGATATGAAATTACGAATGTTAGAAGAGCGCGCTAACATTTACAACGATAAAATCGATGAAAAAATCATGAAAATCTTTAATAAAACATGACTCGTTTAAAATAGAGCAAAAATCTCGAGATAATTGTCTTTAATTTTATTTAACGAAACGATGTGAATTTTTTCATACATATAACTTGTAAAATAACCGAAACAAACGTGTTTATAATAATTTTTGGAGCATACTTTTCGATTTTTTTCTATCGAGGGAATTTCATATAATTTGCGTTTAGGCGCGACAAATGTCTAGATATTATCTTCAAGAATAACATTTATTTTTTTAAGAGCTTAAAAACTTCAAATGTTTAAGGGAGGTTTGCAAGAAATCGGTAGAAATTCGGAGAACGGCCTCTTAAGACAAAAAACATGCATATTCGCGATAGATCGGAACGGTTAAAAAAAATGATTTAATGTTAGAATTCAATGCCGTGGTCCTTCTCAAGTCAGATCCTCGTTGTTGAGAATCATGCACCCTAATCCAATTTCCGTGGTGGACAAGGTTACTCCACTTTTCACAGTTCTGCGCTGCGTGAAGAGCCAAGGACTCCCTATACACCTTTGTATATTCGCTCTATGTGCCCAAACCATCCAAGGGTCCATTTCTCAATCTTACTCCTTATTGTTGTTACATCAGCCTTGCATTATTTGCAGATCTCCACATTTCTCACACAATCATACATAGTTTTACACATATGCCTCAAGGATCTTATTTCTACAGCATTCAGTCTACTTTCATCATTCCTCTGCCAGTTTGGTGCCTCACTGCAATACAACAGGGTGGGTACCAGCACTCTATCGTGGACTGCTAGCTTCGCTTCTTTGGGCAGTTTTTTGTGAGTGGAGTTGCCTACATTTACCCTACTTTCAATATCTCTATCAGCCTTCCCATCTCTCGTAAACATCTTCCCAGATACACAACCTCGTCCACCTGCTCCAAGTATTCATCATTCACAAATATACTGTTTTTGTAAAACCACCATGACTTTAGACTTACTTATATTCACCATTAACTCATTCTTCATACAAACTTGGTTCATCCTAGACATGAGACTGTAAATCTGCCATACTGTCAGAAATCAGCGCCGCTTCATCAGCATACTACATAATTTCAAATTACTCAATTTCGCACCCAATCCCAACTCTTTCAATTCTTGCATACAATTATCCAATTAATATGTTTTTACAAATACAAATAAATATAAGTCTCCCTTCATGTTTCTACTTAAAAATGTATTTTTCACTCTCCTGTAAAATTTTTTACAAGAGTTGTCCAAGAATCAAAGACCGTTTTAATTTAAAAAATTAGGAAAATTTATATTTACAAAAAAAATCATGACATTTTAGGTAAAGATCCCCACTATTTTTCAACATAGTCACCGTTATGCACTTGGTGAGCCATGCCACAAGGTCCTTGACTCTCTTATCGCAGAACTCCACCGCCAAATATGCCATTACTTCTCCCTCCGCGTCCTAGTCGATCTCCAAATGTTTTCCTGCTAAATGTTGCTTCACATGAAGAAAAAGATGCAAATCATGGCATTGATTGCCTTTTTGATTCCGGGATTAGGTGGTGAACCCATGTTTCAGCCCAAAAAAGCCTCGCCTTGGTCGGAAAAAAGGGTTTGAAGAGATCCGAGCGCTTTCCATAAGATTTTGCTCTTCAGCATTTTTGGAACCCAACGAGCACACAATTTACATATGCCATTTTTTCCTCAAAATCATTTGTTTGGTAGACTTATTGAAGTCTGGGATCAAAATTGCGATCTTACGAACTTCAACAGGGCAGATTCCCTCTTAGTTGAGGAAACGAATAATTGAGCGCTCCTCGCAGTCGGCGCGAATTGACAGCAGAGTGTCGATCACAAACAGATGCAAAGATCGCACTGAAGCAGCTACCAAGCCAGTCACCATTCGGTTTTTAGGGTAAAGACTAAACTACACGCTAGTGCCGCCATATTTTGAGAAATAATGTCCACGTCACCAAAAAAGAGGAACGGTCTTTAATTCTTGGACAACCGGTATATGTGAGACAATAAATTAGTAAATGTATGAATGTGAATGAAGCAAGGAGTGTGTGCCGAGACAGAGATGCGTGGCGGACTATCCTCTCTGCCCACATCTGCGTTAATTTAGTTAAAAAGAAGAAATGTACATTATAAGAAAAGATCAATTATTTATTATAAATAAAACAAAACTGTTCAACCATTTTTTTTCCTTTTTACGTAATTTTCAATTTAATTATTTTTCTTATAAATTTTCAATACAGACTCAACACGAGTCCTACATAATTTACAGCATAAAAAAAATTCTAATTTGTCCTCAATCCAACACTAAACCAATTCATGTGCTCAAATTCAAATAATATACATTTTCAAAAGTCATGTAACTAAATTCAAATAAAAACATCTATACTAAATTTTAACACTGTCACGAAAATTAGTAACTGTAAGGAAAGGTAGATTTATTTACCTAAATATTTACAGTACCCACAATATATATTAAAGATTATATAATATGTATTATGTACTGAAATTATATGCTATTTAATATTTTGCTGTGATTTTCTAGGCACATAAATGTAATCTACTTTCAAAGTTAGAGATACATTAGGAATGTATCTAAAATGTCACAATTGTCGTCGGAAAGTGACACAAATGTAACAAACAATGGTGCAAGCGTAACTAATACACTGCAAAAGTAACAAATGTGTCGCAAAGAATACAACTGTGGTACAAAAGTAACACAAAAGAAATGCCACAAAAATGGCAACAAATTTTCTATAAACGCGGAAGGATGACAACCAATACATCCCAAATGTAACAAATATGTCACAAAAATTCAACAGTGGTACTGGAGAATGCCACAAAAGTATCAAATAAGCCGCATGTTATACAAAATTTGACAACTATGCCACATTTGTAGCAAACAAGTGACACAGTTTCACCAAAAACTGTGACAAAAATACACGCAACAAATATGCCACAAAAATGACAACAAATTTGCCAAATGGTGCAAGGAAGGCAATTAATATGACATAAATATAACAAATATGCCACAAAAATAGCAACAAATTTGCTACATGTGCAAGGGAGGCAATTAATATGACATAAACGTAACAAATATGCCACAAAAATGGCAACAAATTTGCCACATGGTGGAAGGGAGGCAATCAATATGACATAAATGCAACAAAAATGCCACAAGGATTATAAATATTATTCTACGAATGTAACAGCACGTCACTAATATGTTACGAAAGTAACAATCGAATTATAAATGTTACAAACATGCTAAAAATTTAACAAATAAATAAATACTTTGTTAACAAACCGCAGTAACAAGAGATTACAACAATAACACTAAATTTTCTACAGCACTCATTTTAGGTTGATAGTAAAATTGTTGACAAAATATCCCTAACAAAAACTATGCTGCTATTTATTAAAGGCTTTACAAAAATATTATTATTGCAATGCCCAGACAAAAATCTCTACATTAAAGAGTCCACTGAAGAGAAAAACCGATAGCAGTGTGGCCGTGAGCTCAATTTTCGCTTACTTCCGGCAACATCAGTCTTCTTTCAAATCGGTACAGATTACAGATCATAAATCTAGAGATAATCTATTCAGTGTATTAAGATTTTTTTTAATCATGTAATATTGGCATATTTAGTTTAGCAATGGATTGAAGTCAAATTAAAAACAATTAAAAATATCATATTAATATTATTATATAACAATAATTCTCCTAAAACCACCTTCAGAGTTATTTTAAATACAAGGCATAGTAAAATAAACTAGGTTTCTTTCCAAATGACCAATAATGCAAACAGGCTTTCAAGATACTCTCAGTATCACCCCGGTGAAATTCCACCATTCAATAAAGAAACATTGCTTGAAATGGTTGTAGCCGTGTTTAATGTCTGGATCTGAATTGCCAGGCGCTTCCTGGCCATCATCCTTGCAACATACCCTAATTGGGGATGCGATGGTCACCCTAATTCCGTCCGAGAAGTTTGGACTCTTGTGCGATATTCTCATTAATAAGGCACAAATTTTAAACCATTGTTGTCCCAATCTCTTTCCCTTAATTCAAACCTTTTATTACATTTTTGGTCATATGGATGAGCACAATTTATACATCATATCGTTTTTTCAACAATCGCCATTTACAACATACTTTCGGCTCGATTTTGAGAAAATTATTCTCTTGAAACCAAGTATTGATTTTCAACCAGTCGGTCGATACATACATTTAATATTGAAGGACATCGCACTCCCACAATTATACTGTCATAGGTCAAAAATTTAGATGTGTATTACATTTGCCAGAATGCCTTTGCAAGATCGCTCAGTAAAAAATGTCACAACTCAAAATAACATGATTATGAACAACAATAAACAAACTTTGATTGGAGAGTTTCGCAGAAATTCAAATGTAACTTTGTTATTGTGATAGTTCAAGCTGCGTAGCACAGATGGCTCTTGTGCCAGTAGCTTATAGAGTTCTCCAACAGATGTCTCTAGTGTATAGGTTTGCCCCTCCATGCTCAGAACTGAGTTAGGATTCGAGCAATGGAGAGATTCCAAGAGCCTAAGAGAATGGAAAATAACCTCCTGGCTGTCCTATACACTGGTCATCATTATAAGAGTTTTAAAATCCGATTAAAGATATGTAATTGTTTTTTAAAGTCTTAAACATTTTATCAAGAAACTGGACAATCATTGCCATTGATTTTTTTTACATTTGAAAGAGCCCATAAAATAATGCTAAACACTAGAAAATATTATAACACATACTTAAAACTTGCAATATATATATATATCTCGCACATCACGTAGAAGCGTTGCAATTCAAATGAATGAATGATGAACAAGCGGTCCCGTTAAAAAGAGATACTAGCGACATCTTACAGAGATAGAATGATCTAACTTAAATACAGTTTTCGTAGGGCATAGACAATCACTTTACTTTTCAGAGATAAAACATAAAATAGAAAATTTTGACTTGCGAAACTTTTCTACGGGATGTTCGATATATACCTATAAAAACGTAGATTTAAACGTAATTTTATATATTTCCATATACAAAGGTACACAATTTTAGTGTAAAATTTTTAAGTCTTTTTTTTTCTAGTTTTATATATTTTGACTTAGGTCAGTCTAATTTTGAGAGTGCGAAATAGGAGATACATGTATAAGCAAAAAAGTTCACAATATAAACATTGCCAATAGTTATTAAGAAAATTATTATAATCATGTGAAAAAGCAGACATTCAAATATTGTAGATAACGGAATATTCATTCTTGATGCATTACGAATACATTACTCTGTTATTTATACGATTTCAAACACAAATTCATGTTAACCCCCAGACATCAAGCATATTCTGTCAGAAGGTTAGAATATTTACGCTTTGCAATAAAATCAAAATAAATAGAATTCTTAATATTTCCAAAAAACTAAAAACTGTTTTTGAAAGGTGATGAAATACGCTTTCAAATTTTATTATTAGAAATAGGCATAAAATTTTTGAAATATTTATTTTTACTATTTTTTATTTTTACTTTGGGTGAGGTTTGTCCAGGTCTTGGAGGTGGACGACCAGAACATGCTGAACCCCAGATTCCTACCCACCCCTTAAACCCTTTTCCTTCCCAGAATTCTCCTCTCCTTCCTTTCCATAAAAAAAAACTCCTCACAGCACACCCCAAGATTACATCGGCCCTGAGGGAAATTATTTTCCTCAGGGCCTCCTGTGTGGAGCTCATGTACAAAAAAAAATGGCTAATTTTAGAAAACATTTTTTTAGACAAAATGTACCATAAACTTTATTGTCACCTCAAATTTTTTTTTTATTTCGTGTAAAAATAATTAATAAAAAATTGAGAAAGTTTCATTGTGGTTAACTTTTAGATTTGAATATAAAGCGTGGTGTTTTTTTCTAACACTGTTTAAATCATACTTTTCACTATGATAGTAAGGGAGACACAACGATTTCTATGAGACCTATACGAGCTGTTCGCAAAAGCGAACAAATCAGCCTGTGGGGTTAAACATGTAACAGATTTAAAAAAATTGACAAAATGTTTACATGATTTTCTTTTTTGCACATATCTCCTATTAATTAATATTTATTTATTTTTCAACAATTACAATAAATTCACCCTTTATAGCCATTTGTAAATTACAATCAGCGATTCCACCATTTTTAACATCCGGGTGTGACTTGGAGATCAGCCGATGTCGCATAACAAAAAAATTACACACAGATTGCAGGCGAAACAGCCGTCGTCGCAAACATAAATAAATTAAAATACAGTATCACTTTATAATAATTAAGAGATCGAAAAAGCTGAAAAATATGTTTATTCAGTTGTCTTTATTATAGGTTGCAAAATCAGAGTTGAAAAAAAACCACGATTGTATGTATTGATATTACACTTCTCACAGTGCAACAAGTGTATATATACACATTCGAATTTAAGTATATTTCTTATATTAACTCAACACAGAAAATAATTTCAGTCATCTTTGGGGATGCTGTGTAGTGGGTTCTTTTGATGAAATTACAATTGTTTGAATTTTTTTTTATTATATTAAAAATTAACTCTTTTCAATTTTGTTGTAAATTTTTTTTTGTAGTCGATTAACACATTTAAAAAAAAATGCCGTTCGCATCTGTTTGCATATTGCGTTTGCGCCAACTTTGGCTACGCTATCTACGACTTTAATTTAATAATATTTTTGTTATGCATCATCGACAAAAATCGAAGTCCAAAGCAATACATAATTATAAAAAAAACATTCCTAAAAAGGACTGCACCTTTAAAACTGTACTCTAGTCACAAAGGAAACGACATTTGCAACAACTCGAGGTAATTCATAAACCTAAACGAAACGGAACGGAAACGAAACAGAAACCGAACTTAAATTTCTTCTTACTTACAAAAATGAATCAAATTGATGAAAAATCTTCAAACATCAAGTCTTTCTTGAGCAGATGACGCTACTAATTTCAATGACCTCTGCCTTGCCTAGGAGTCCCAACTGCTCCCAACCGTCTGGAGCCAGTGAGAATATGGCATCCCCAATTGGTGTATATTGTGAGAGTGGAGGGGAAGGTTATGGAGAAGTTCGGTAAGTGTCTGGCTATTCAGATCTGGTCACCAAACACACTAGCTAAATCCATTTAAAGCAATGCTTTAGTTTAGAATGGTGGTCTTTCACAAGGACACTGAAAAATATTTCTAGAGAAAAAAAATTCAGTGGATTCATATCGACGATCCCGAAGAACAATGTCGGATGTGCGATTTTTAATTTTTGCATCGTTTCTGCATGTTTACTGTTTTTGGTATTAATAAATGTAGTGTTGTTTTGATCTTTGATACTTCATCTTATTGCATTAAAAAATCCGAAAATACGACTTTTAAATCAACAAAATAAGTCAACAAAACGATTTTCATTTTTTGTCAGATGCGACATTGTTCTTCGGGACCGTCAATATGTACATGCCAAACTTTAATGCCGACCTGAACCATTCTCACGCAGGTATAATTGTACAATGACCGTAAGCGAAAGAAAAATATGCGTAAAACATATATACGTGCGACAGAGAAAGGCGTCGGCGGGACGATATGTCGCTTTTCTGACCCTAAACTCGTCTATTGCGAAAATTTCTGTATCGACGTCAAGTCGGTTTAAAGTTTGGCGTGTACAATTTGCATCTCTAATTCGAGTATTTTTGTTGCTTTTAATGTCGCTTCCTCTACAAGTTACTTTTGTTTATTCGAAGCGAAGATGTTTTGATTTCGCGCAGTTTTCACAATAATTGTTCGTATGTTTTGTCTTCAAGTCTCTCATAATCACTGTCAACTTTCTTCACACTTGATTGTCAATTGAGCACCACTAAAAACAATGATATTATTAAATTATTATTTTAAGCAATATTCTATTGCGCATTGCAAACAGTTTATGTATTAATGTCCCAGCTGCAGTTGTACAGCCGTTTCCAGTAAACCTGGATCCAAATTCCATTTTTTTTCACTGCAACCAAACTTGAATCAACAATTATCCACTGCTAAAAGGGACTGTGAAGTTATTAAAAAAAGGACTAGCATTTTTCCCAGAATAACCCGCGTTTTGTTACCATTTATAATGCAAACCTTCTATTAACAAATGCTTGAAATATTTTCATGCCAGCAAAATTCGAGATCAGACTGCTAACAATAAAGTTCCTTATTTAGATGGCAAAAAGGTTGATATAATATCGCCAATATCGCGGTGTTTTATTTCATTTTGCGAAGCTCAGGCACAAATATTTAAATTTTTTACAATCATTTTCTAAAGAATTTAATTTTCCACATTATACAATAAAAACATACAAAAAGGGGTTTGTATTCTATAAGATTTTGATCTTTAGAGCAATTTTTATAGGCCCAATTATTTTATTTTTTCTGAGCTTATAAAAAAACTAATTAAAAAAAAAACTCGATTATTGCAAAGGCAAATGTGTGTTATATTCGTAGTATTTAATTAAAAGCATCTAAAATATTTCTAAGCGATCAAATTTTCAAACCAAAATCACACGATTTTACATATTACTTAGAGTAGTGCTTCGTCGTTCTGAAAAGCAGATTAAATTAAATAAACTACCCAGCAGATTTCCAAATTTTAAATTGAGAGAATACTTTAATTTATAAATTTCTGACAAAATAAATGAATTATCGTATCTAGTTGTTATTTCGAATGAAAATTTTAAAGCACCGTAGCTTAAGATGGAAAAAATATTTCAATTTATAAATAGTTGTGTTTAGCTAGAATATCCCGTGCAAATTTCACATCGCCAGTGTTATGTTTACGATGCATTTTATAAGACAGATGAAAAAATAACTTGAGATTTAAAAGGTCTAAAAATTTAATAATTCAGAAAATGCTGAGTACATTTATGAATTTTAAAAATTAAAAAAAAACATCAAAATGTATTTTTACTTTGCAATGGTCTTAAATAAAATTTGTGTGGAATTGAATTATCGAGAGTTTTTTTTACTACCGATGTGAATTACGATTTTTTTAATTAATTTTCAATCGCACATCATGTAGAAAACGGTTGTAAGTCAAAAAAAGTCAATTTTACAGGATAGATCGCTCTAATGGCGATTGACAAAAAAAGCGTAGCTGTGGAAAAGTGATACTAGAGACATCTTGAAGAGATGGAATGATAAAAATAAAATTTTATAAAACGGAAAATTTTGCCTTACGACTCTTTTCTACGGGATGTGTGATTTTGATTTTAATGAAATTTTTGAAATATCGAATGCAGGCTAGTCTTTAGATAAGGGGGAGTTTCGAGTTTTTTTTTTAACTATAAATGTAAACAAGACGTTTTTCAAACCGTTTTTAAAAGATGCAAAATTTTTAATGAAAAAAAATTTGATCTAATTGAAATATTTAAACGTTACAATTGAAGGCAAGAATCATAAATAATACTAACAAAAATTGTAACAATGTAGATTTTAAAGGAATCAGATGCAGAACTAACAAATGTCAAAAAGCTTCTATCAGCGGTGCCCAAACTGTTTCATCATCAATTTTAGCGGGAGGTTCAACGAAAAACGCACGGTAATTTTTTTGTTTTAAATTTAACAATTTTTTTTATTTATTAATTGATTTTTCATCAAAGTTTTTTTTTTATTCTTGTGTTGTGTTGTTTTGTTGTTGTTGGTCGTGGGCTCATCCTGTTGATTTGGCGGCAGGCGCACCGGGAATGGATAGTCTGGTTGTCCTCTCTAGTAGTCATCTATGTCGTATATGTCATAGACCTCTTCCTCGTCCAGCTGCATCGACTGGAAGTCTACTTTGTACCGCAGCAGACCTGGAAATGCAAAAATAAAGTTAAGCAAATTACTATATATAGAAAAATGTAACAAAACCTGTTGCAAGTGAAAAATATAAATGAATTAACCTTCCCACTCCACAGCGGGTAATACATTTACCCCCAATGAAAGTTTTGTGGGACATCCTAGTTGTTTTTTTTACATCACATACTTTATAATTTAGGTAATCCTAGAAAAACTATTCGGTACCGATCTGCATTAAATTTTTTTTTATTTTATTTAATAAATTTTATAAGTTACTTTTTTTTGTGATTTTTTCAACTACCACACTAGACTTGTAATACCTGTATTATGGTAGTCGAACATGATTTAAATTATAATGTAAGAACTAGAAAAAAACACTATTTTGTGGAAATAAATAATAAAACATAAGAAAAGAAAAACAAAAATTTTTTTAAGAATAAAAATATAACTAAATTGTTGCCACTAATTCCACGGTAACAATTATTCGATAACTATTTTTATAGAGATATATATATACAAGGTGTCCGAAAACTCGTAGTACAAGCGGGAAACTGGGGATTCCCCATCACATTTGGAGTTGATTTTGTAGTATAACTTTTTTTGATTTGAGCTTTTGTTTTCGAGTAAATCGAATCAGAAGTTGTTTTTTTTTTTGGTCAAATTCTTATAAATTATTACTGACGATCATAGTACCTAACTAATAAAAACTATTTAAAAGAAAAACAAATAAAGAATTCCGGATTTTAAGCATTATTTTGAAATCGCCCAAAATTTAATTCACTGTAAAAATAAAATAATTGGTCATTCGACGGTTAAATAGCTCATCGTAATATTTTCGCTGCTTGTAGTATAACAAAATCCGCTCCGTCTATTAGCTCCTTTCAATAAACACGTGAAATAAGAGACGCGCGATAGTTTTATCATATCGATAGTAGAATCATTCGCAGCTTGTACGTATCGCATTCCAAAACAAAATTTGCTATCTCTATTCGCTCATTTCAATACACGCGAGAGAAGAGGCTAGATGGCGGCTATGTTCGAACCTGTACAATCCCGTGTTTTCGGTTATTCTTTTTTATTATTTATTATGCAGGTTCACGGCTCACGCGAGTGACGCGTTTTGTTGACATTTTTTCTATCAACAACCCTTTCGTTAATTAAACTTTAAAACAATGTGTGTTTGTGTACTATTTTGTGTTATTTTCGTAGTTTAACGTGATTAATTATTGTGTATTACAATGGAATAGTACCAACGTATGTTATTATGTTTTTGTGATGTACCAATGACATGTTAATGTGTTTTTTGTGATGTGCCTAGGGTTTTTGGATTAGAAAAGGAATATTACTACATAATATAAGTTGGAACACAAATATGCTAATAATTTCTCTCACAAGGCTTATTCGAATTGGCCGAAAATCGTTCGTATTACTTTCAACTGGAGTAAATTATTGCCCGCCGCTTATTCAAATTGCTCCACAACAAAGTAAATACGTTAATTAACCATATTGTAATGCCTAGAAGAGGTGGAAGAATAACTTAGTAAGTGATAATAAATAAACTATGGACACGAAAAAAGATTTTGCAGCTTATAAATAATTTTAGAGAGCATCTTCGAACTGTCAAAATAACATTTCCGTGTATCGGTAACCCTAAAGAAGCCGAAAAAATTTATTGGATATATTTTTTTTAAATTTTGAATGTAAAAATGCTTAAATTGAAAATCTTTATGTTTATTTAGGTTCCCTATGTGATGTAGGTTCACCAGTTTTCGGCTTGTACTACGAGTTTTCGGACACCGTGTATAGAGAGACAGAAGAATATGTATGAGAGTAATATGTACAAATATAAGTTTGTTTGCGCACCTTTTCTATCCATTTTCCATTGTGCTTGTAAAAAATGCATCAGAAACAAATACATATAATAAAGAAGACAAATGCTAAGTAATTTAACAAAATATAATTATCATTTGGAACCGGAAAATAGGGGATGTGGGTATCAAACTATGAGTAGTAATGCGCACAACCCGAACTGCACAATGAAAAATTGAGCAGTAAACTCCTTGGCACCTTTTTGCGAGAAAAGGCCTATATGTTAACTTCCTGGGGCCTTCATGTAGACGCACACTCCTTGCTTTATCCACATTCAAACATAGTCTTTTTTATCAAATATTAAAAAAAATAATAATAATAAAAATTGTAGGCACATTCTCCTAGCTTTCCACATTCAAACATCAAATGGCTTAGAGCTTTTACCAATTAGTTGCCTGCAATGGGCAAAAGCTAGTAAATATTATACAACATTAATGTTTTTAAGGTAAATTACAATGGCGTGCAATGACTTGTTGAATATTAGCTTTGTCATTGGAGAAAGATTTTTTTAAGTCACCACAAGCCATTGTCAAAAATGGGATGTACAGAAATCAAAAATACCAAAATATCAAATTTTCATAATATTTTTTTTTTTATTAAAATGAATAAATTTACAATCGTGTCACGGCTATTTGTAAATGGAATATCACTTGAGAAGGCTATGTTCAAAATACTATAGGGCTGACCGCTATTGCCTTTCCGAACATTCCAGAACTTAACAAAACATTCCAGAACTTAACCAAATGTGTCATATAAATGAGTACCAAAGAAGGTTCTAACAGGACAAACGTTAGGTAAACGGAGAGCGGGCAGACCTAGGCTGAGATGGGAGGATGTCAGGAAGGATGCAAGAGGACTACTCCATTTTGCAGATTGGAAGATGACGGCCGGGGACAGAGAGCGGTGGAGGTTCCTTGAAGGAGGCCAAGGCTCGAAATGGACTGTAGCGCCATTGAAGAAGAAGAAGAAACGACCCATTCTCATGCGACAAATGTCAACTGTGCACAAATGTTGGGCGCGTGTTTGGCGTGTTTCCAGACAATGCCCCTTTGCCGAAGGGATCGACGAGCATCTTCCATTGAAATACTGGTAAAACAAGGATTACATTCCCACCTGACGCCTTTGCTCTAAAGATTGCGATCTTTTTGGTAAGATGGAGGAATCTATCAAACGGACCGCACGTTTCTGCAGATTCAAGGGTTTGTTTGTTACCTTGGAGCTTCAGACCGGAGGTGGCTGCCAAATTCAACAGTTTGAGATGATTTAGAACTGAATAGCCAAGTACCTCCCAATCTTCCTCTTTCTAATTTCCTTTCATTCTCTTTAGCCTCCCAACATACCCCAATTGGGAATGCAACAGTTTGACCGGCTTCGGACAGTCGGAATAAGTTGGGACTCTTGTGCAGTGGTACACTTCCCCACCTTCTTCTTCCACTACCCACTACCTTCAGCCTCACAACATACCCCAATTGGGGATGTCATAGTCACACTGGCTCCTGACGGAAGCAGCTGGGATTCTTGTGAGATATTCACATTAAAAAAAAAACACAAAAAACTTCATAGCTCTTGTGATTGTGATTTAAATGATATTTTAAGTGAAAAATTAAAGAGTTCACGGCGAAATTTTTTTATTATAATTTGAATAGAAAACTAGAGATGTTTTCAGTATCTATCGCCTTAGACACTTGAAATAATTTCTAATGTTTAGTGAGCAGAACTGAAGAGTACGAAAGGCAATGTGGACGCGCCGAAAACAAGTACAGAAACGACATTAAAAAAAGCTTGGTAAATATAGTTCATCAGCAAACATGCGGCACACAGTGTTTTATAAGTAAATATGTATGGAGACCTCTAAATCTATAAATGATGCAGACAGACCTCAGGGAAAACTTTATATTATAAATATATTAATTTTTTACCAAACGGTTTTAACAATTTCCCGTGTTTTTTGTGGTTCCGCGACTTTTCATCTAACTCACCAAATTTTCATCATAACTAACCAAACAAAAAATAATAAAGACATCCTGTAAAGACAATCGAACAGTATTAATAGAGTAGCGTCTGCGTGGTTGAATTTCAGAACTCGGCTTCGACTGCATGTCTGACGCCATGCCATATGCGCTGCGCCACATATAACATCTGTGTACGTGGAATTTTAAACAAGCTACGTAATACTTAGTTGTATCACGCGGCTATATATTACATATGACGTCATTGCCCATCCCGTTTACTTTGTCCCGGTGACTAGCTATCACTGGATGACAGTGGATCTGAGGAATGGGCTATCTCTGGAACCAGTTCCTATTGGATTTATAAAATGTTCTGGTTCACCAACACTAACTGGGCGAAGCCGAAGGAAAAGCCGCCCGAAGGGCCTAGCAGTAAAAACCTGCAGCTATTTTACATTTTTGTCCCATTTTTTGTTAGGTTAGGTTAAGTTAGGTTTTAGTAGATATTTTATGTGAGGATATTTTGTCAGGGATGAAAAGTAGCGAAACCATTTTTGGTAGTTTATATCAAGTAGGGAGACTTTCCAGTTTTGACAGCGTTTCGAAGTCAGAGATAATTCAATTAGAAATCGTTTAGTGTTGCCACATGCATGAAATCTTTAAAGCTACAAAGAGAGATATTGGCGCAATCGATTGTGACCTTATCTTTCATACAGTTTTTTTATACATAAGAGTAAAAATCGCATCCAATTTTTTTTTTTTTTCGACCATTGTTTCGCGCGCATCCGCGAGGCCCCGGCCAATCATAGGTTAATCAAAGATTTACAAAAAAATTTGTCTGACTTTGTGGGTTTTATCAGTCAATAATGACTTAGTGTGCTTTGCTTGTCAAGATTACTTTTAAATTGTTAGCTGTAATGCTGCAAAATGGCTTTAAGATTATTTTAACTGACTTAGTGGATTTTGCTTGTGTTTTAACGATCTAAATCGATGTATTATTGACATTTGTGTTTGACTTAATGTGTTTTGCTCGACAACAATATCAGATTTATGACTTATGGTTAATTTAAAAACACATTTAAATTTAAAACGGTTAAATATGAATACGACTTAATGGAGTGTGCCATACTTATACTTAAGTCATTTCATTAAAAAAAGAGACTTAATGGACTATGCCACTAGACCGACGATATTATCCTCGAGTATACCAAATGTGGAACAGAGAATTGTTTGTTTTAACAGGTAACTCAGATATTTGGTAGTGTTTACCAAATATATGTTAAAAAATTGCTCATTTTAGCAGATCAAAATTTTGGTAGAGTTTACCCAATGCCAAACCAAGATTTCGATAGCATTTATCAAATGTATCATAGAGAATTGTATGACTTAACAAATTACTATGATTGGTAATAGTTGTTAGTATTTTGATACATTAGAAGTTTCCATTTTACAATATTATTGAAAACTGGGTGGCTTACAATCTTTGAATTTTTGAACAAGGTTTGAATCTTAAATCATACATAAAGATAGCAGCCAATAAAAATATGCGTTAAGATAATGAAGATGTTGATAGTACTTAGTACTTAGTCGAAAGTATGATACAGTTAAATAGGGATACATTAGCTCAGTTAGTAGAGTTGCACCCTGGCAAGTCCTGGGTTCGAGTCCCAGATGTGACCGTATCTTTTTCCTGTTTCATACTTTCCATTGAGTTCTGCTTATATTGTCTTCATTTAATTAAATATTACAATTTGAGGTTTTAATCTTTAGGTAAAAAATAAAAATAAATAAAATATTATAGTAGATATCTTAATTTGCCACTCAAACAAATGTAATATAATTTTTTTTTTAATTTCCCAAGGTCTGTCCACTAACAATACTATTTACATTAAATTTTTGATTTGATATTTTCGTTTACAAACTAATCGGTGACATTTAGTTATGAATGCGATTATTGCGGAACTGCATTAAAATCTATCAACTTGTAACTTGATTAAGGCAAAATGACGCACGCCGTCGATTGACGACAATTTTGCCACCCCTGAGAAGAGATACGCCACTTCAAAAAAAAAATTTAATAAGTCAGAAAACAAAAAAAAATTATACCCTTTAAAATCTGATGTTATTAATGAGGCATATAAACAAAACTTAAAGTTATGGCCTTAATGGGTTAAGTGGAATTATTTGTAGAAATGGTACCTTTCTACAGTTTGACACGGATAACTTTACAGAAGGAATCTTAAATTGCAGATTTTTTAGACATAAAAATCGATGGATTTAATAATGGGCTCTTTCTTAAATAGGTGACTCGAAATTTGACCCCCCGAAATTATATTTATTAAAAAATTATAATTTTTTGTGCATTATTTACCAATTTTAAACCTAAAATTGACTTAAAAAATACCTTGAAACTAAAACAAAAGCTGATAATTCAGTTTCGGCTGAAAATCTAGTTTCGGCCAGTCATTAGACAGTTTCTCCGTTGATAGCCTGCAAAGATATCCTTGTCATTTGGAAATTGAAAAAAAAATCATAATATATAAAAGATGTTGAACTATGTTGACTGGATCTGAATAAGTATTGTTCTTTCTCCCATTTTGTCCTGCTAAACAACGTTCCCCAAATAAGACAGTGCCATAGATCTATAGGTTATTGGACTTGTTACAAAAGCTGTACTAATAACGGCCGGAACCAGGGATCTATTACATTCCTGATATTGAGAAAAACTTTTCAGACAGCCTTTCAATGCCCATCATCAGGATAAATGGCAATGCAAGACAGTCTAAAACTTGGGTTAACAGACAATGGGAGCATGTTACTAAATTTGTTTTGTAACAACACTTTTATTTATAACAAAATGCTTTCAGCAAAACCATACATTTCTCAGGATCATGGATATAAGTTTAATTGTCCTGATAAAGTCATGGGTCGCATCATTTCATGCTTCGAAACCAGGTTGCTATTTACCACTTAATTGAAAAACGGTATGAGCATTTCCCTGAACATCCTCATAAATAAATCCACAATGCACAGAATTCCTTTATCTATCCTTAAAAATACAGTGAGAATTCCACAATATCAAAATACTTTTTGAAAATGCTCCAATATCCTTAAAATACCGAGAGAATTCTCCAGGATTCCTAAAAAAACTGAGAGAATTCTCTAACATCCTCAAAAATACTGAGAGAATTCGCAATATTCTCAAAAATAGCAGAGAATTGTTCAGTATTCTCAAAAAATAAAGAATAATTCAATATTCCTAAAAATACCGTGAGCAAAATTCAATATTCCAAAAAATACCGAGAGAATTAATTATTTAGCATCCCTGAAAATACCGAGAGAATTATTATTCAATAACCTTAAAAACACTGAGAATTCTCTAATATCCTTAAAAATTCTGAGATAATTCTGATTACATCCTTAAAAATACCGAGAGAATTCTCCAATATCCTTAAAAATACTGAGAGATTTCTCCAATATCCTTAAAAATATTGAGAGAATTCTCCAATTTCCTTAAAAATACTGAGACAATTCTCCAATATCCTTAAAAATAATGAGAGAATTCTCCAATATTCTTAAAAATACCGAGAGAATTCTCTAATATCCTTAAAATAATGTGAGAATTCCACAATATCTTTATATTACGACCGAAAAAAAATCCCAACCCGGCAGGCACACCGAACGTATCATAACACTTTTTTTTTAATTTCAAGACATAAATTAATGCACATTTTATTGTATTTTAGTATTTTGTTAGGCGCACAAACACAGAAGGGATAAAATATAACAGAATGATTGTAAAACAATAAAATTAAATAAACTATATTCTCTGATATCGAATACATAATTAAATTTAAATTACAGTAAGGAATCTTGACATTTTTAAACTAACTGAAATGGATTTACAATATGCAACTTAAAAAAATTGTGTTCAAACTTTTTGACAAACAAATACATTTCAAAATTGTGACATTTTGCATTCAACAGCAAAGCAGAAAAAAAAATTCTGTGTTAGGCTTAGATTAGCAGCATTTTTGAAAAATTTGATATCTCGAGCGTGAATTTGTAATAATAATGTATTCGTTTTTGAAAACCAAAACTTTATCCAAAGTGTGATAATTCTAAGACTGTTAATGATATCACAAAGACGATGTTAAAAATAAATAAGTATTTTTAATTCTTCTTCTCATGCCCTGTACGTCCAACTTTGTTTACTGCGGCCCGGAACAGCTCTACAGTAGACTGACCAAACCAATGTCTCAGCTTTTTCAACCAGGAGGTTCTCCTTCTTCCAGGGCCCCGTCTTCCAGCAATCTTTCCCTGCATTATGAGATACAAGATCTCGTACTTCTCTGGATGTCTCATCACATGTCCTAGATGTTTAGTTAACGGATTTTTATTGTTTTAATAACTTATTTTTCTTTATACATCCGAACCACAACATCTTCATTCGTAACTCCGTCCATCAAGCTTATTTTAAGTATTCTTCTGTAGATCCATAAAATAATACCGAAAACACGTTATTTTCAATGTAACGTCAATTTATCTACAGATAACTGAATCCACAGTCAACTTTATTGAAAGGTTGTGAATATGGTTTACCCCAGAGAGGGTAAACGGACAATATTGCCATTAATTTTTACCGGTAATTCGGGGTCCAAAATTGCTTTTATTGTGAAATCACGACCTTCAATGCTAGAAGACGTAAACAGACTATACACGCGCCTAATTGTGTCCTTTGCACTCACTCAACACTTATTAAAATCTACCGGAAAAAATATACTGGTCAGAATTGATTGCTAAAATAAATTCCTTGTGCGGCCATGTGCCTGGATATTTTCTAGCAATAAATCAAAACCCCTTTGAGAGTCCGAGGTCTAATAACAAGAAAGTTCTAATTTCACAAAATATTATATAAACGTGATAAAATAATCAACATAAACTGAAACGCTGTCCTAAACGTTGGTTAAAGAAGAAAACACAACAGGGCGTAACAACTCAAAAATAATCACGATTTCATTATTAGAAATATTTGAAAAACAGATGTTTCGCCTTTGTGTAATATCATTTTCAGACTTGGAATTAAAATGTAAGATAAATTGGAATTATCCTATTTTTAAAACTTGGCATAATTTTATATATCTGCAAATGTATCAACTCACAGGAGAAAATTTTATAATATTTTTTTTATGATAGTTTTGATGTTACAGTGATCGTAAATTATGAAATTATGTAATTTACCACGTAAAAGCTTGTGTATCTAAGTCAACAAAGTTTTGTTTTGCTTTAGGTTATGTTCATTTTTTTTTTTTTTTTTTTTATGTGAATACAGCACAAGAGTCCCAACTGCTCGCGTCAACGTCTGGAGCCAGTGAGACTATGGCCAATTGAGGCATGTTGGCAGGTATTCAATTGGGGGTATTGGGGAGAAGGAGATGAGAAAGAGGAAGGTGGGGAAGTATCTGGCTATTCAGATCTGGTCACCAAAAAATTCAAAAACCATTTTTTTTAAAGAAAGGCAAACAATCCCGGGTTATGAATAACCTGACAATATTTGAAAATCTCCTACTATCATCACAGTAAGTGGAAAATGTTGCTTGTGTCATGATGGAGGACTTAGCCAGCCGAGGAATCGAACATGCGACTCCCGGGTTGGACCCAAATGCGATGCCCACTCACTGACCTGTGGGAAGGGGAAGGAGATGGGTAAGAGGAAGGTGGGGAAGTATCTCGCTATTCGGATCTGGTCACCAAACACTTCTAAAGCCATTTAAAACAATGTTTCAATTCTGAATGTTGGCATTACAACAGTGCGATACTGAGAGTATCTTCCACTCTGAAATTTGACCCAATAGTGCTATATATTAAATTAAATTAATAAATTTTGAAACAACACAAATTGATCAAACATTTCATTTGAACACGCGATCTCCGGATTGCTAGTTGAGAGCATTACCCCTCGACCAAGGAGGCCGTTTGGGACTCTTGTGCGATATCACACTTTAAAAATTTAATAGATAGCTATGTAAAAAAAAATATATACACAAATTTTACTCCTGTAAACTAAAAGATTGGCTGACATCGACATTATTTAACATAGGACAAATCAAAATAACAAAATAAATAAAAACAATAATTTAATTATAATATATCTAATATTAATATTTTTTATACTCAATGAAAATCATAAATTTAAATCAAATCTCCTTGCGACTGCTTAGGATTTGCTTGGTAGCATAGTGGATGAGAACTTGTTTTGCCATTTAATGGACCGAGTTCAATACCAGAACATGTAGAAACACGACCCAAAGACAATAGAATCAATAGACAATAGACTGTTTGTGATAGCTGATTGCGATAGCTGATTTGTCACAAGCAAAATCGAAATGCAGTCACTTAGGATACCAAAATAAATAAACAAAAAATAGTACAATTTTAAATTATTAATAATTGTTATTCGTATAACCATTTAAGAAATCTAATTAATTTTCACCCATAAATTTTAATAATTATGAAAAAATTTATACAAGTATCAATCACTATAGGGAATTTCAAAATGTTTTTTTTTTTCAATTTAGTTGTAATAATTTATTAGATTTTTATATTATTTAGCTAGAAGAAATGTATTTTACTATTAACTCTGCTTATCCACACGGAGAAAAATAACTATGTATTGTGGGTTTGAATTAATTAGTGACATAGTCAAATGAAACAATCGATAAATCAATTAAATAAATCAATCAAATTAATCACTTGAATTAATCAATCTATCAAATTGATTAGATGGATTAATTAATCAATCAAATTAATCATCAAAATTAATCATATGAATTATCAATCTATCAAATCAAACATATAAATTATTCGATAAAATTAATAAATAAATCAATCAATCAAATGAATCAATCAATCAAATGAATCAATTAAATTAAACAATCAATCGAATGAATTAATCAAATAAAGTAATCCATCAAATTAATCAATCAACCTAATCGAGAGAAATTAATTTAATCTGAATTAATCAACCTATCAAATGAGTTAATCAAATGAGTTAATCAATCAATCAAATTAAGTAATGAAATTAAACAATCAATTTAATTAATAATCAAATTATTCAATCAACCTAATTGAATGAATTTAACTTAATCAAATTAATCAATCAATAAAATTAATGAATCTATTAATCAATCTAATGAATTAATCGATCGAATAAATCGATCAAATCAATCAATCAACCTAATCAAAAAAAAATATTAATCAAATGAATTAATCATTCAATCAGATTATTCACATGCATTAATCAATCAATCAAATGAATTAATTGATCAATAAATCAATTGAATACATTGAACGATTTAATCAATAAAATTAATCAATAAAATTACAATCAATCAAATAAATCAATTAATTAATATAATTAATCAATCAATATATTGAATAAATCAAACAATTGCATTAATCAATCAGGTGAATCAATTAATATAATTAATCAATCAATATAATTAATTAATCAAACAATTGAATTAATCAATCAAATGAATTAATCAATCATTCAACCAAATGCATTAATCGATCAAATGTATCAATTAATTTGAATGAATCAATCATATTAATTGATCATCAAATCATCAAACTAATAAAACTAATTGAATGAATGAATCAAATGGATCAACATTAAGAAATTCCCAAAAGCGTAACACGTCACGTAACAACCGATAGAACAGACGTAACACAATAAACAAACACGCGTAATTAAACCTAATTAGTATCATAATTAGTTGTAGATATTACTCTTAGAAAACTATGCTTTAAAAAAAAGGCCAAATTTTTGTGAGATCCAATCATCCCACAACTCATCGGAGGTGGTCCAATGTCATTTAGTAATCGTCGAGATCAACATCATCCAGAGGCTCGTCCAACTGGAGGGATTGAAAGTCAACCTTGTAGCGGAGAATTCCTGTTTTATTACGTTCAGGCATCAATCCACATTAGACCATAATGGATTTGGACAATGAGTCACAATTTGTTGTAAGTATCAAAGCCGTATTAGGCGATAATAGTTTTAGATGATAAGTTCACACGTTGAGAAATGGATATGGCCATAAAATTTCAACAAATTGTAAAAAATAGCAATGTGATTTAATCAAATTGTGAGAGATAGCAAAATGATGATTCAGGTCAAATTGCGAAAGACAGCAAAATAATTCAAGAAAAAGATGGAAAAATGAGGAATGCCATGAAATTGTAAAAGATAGCAAAATGATGTAACACATCAAAATGTAAATATAAAATTAGCAAAACCATGTTATCAAATTGCAAACAACAGCAAAATGATAAATTCCATGACATTGTAAAAGACAACAAAATTACGAATGCCATCAAATCGTGAAATATAGCAAAAATAATGAATTTAGTCAAATTATAAAAGATAGTAAAATGATGACGACGAATGCCATCAAATTGTGAAAGATAGCAAAAAAAGATAAATGCCATCATGTGATATCAAATTTCAAGAAATCAAAACGATGAATGCATTTCATCATTTTGTATAGTGAAATATTATGAAATGACGAAAGATAGCAAAATGATAATGTTGTCAAATTACAAAACAAAGAAAAATGATAGATGGCATTAAATTGTAAAATGATAAATGCCATTAAATTACAAAATGACAATGATCAATCATATTACAAAAGATAGCAAAATGATAAATGCCATTAAATTGTAAAATGACAATGATCAATTATATTACAATAAATAGCAAAATGATATATGCCATTAAATTACAAAATGACAATGATCGATTGTATTACAAAAAAACAGCAAAATGATAAATGCCATTAAATTGTAAAATGACACAATCGTATTACAAAAAATAGCAAAATGATAAATGCCATTAAATTACAAAATGACAATGATCAATCGTATAACAAAAGATAGTAAAATCATAAATGCCATTAAATTGTAAAATGAGAGAGGACGAGTAGTATAACAAAAGACAGCAAAACGACAGATGCCATCAGATCGTAAAAGAAAATTGCAAAACGATAATGTTACAAAATCAAAAACAAACAAATAACATCAAAACGAAGTCAAATAAAAATAATTTATTCAATAACAGTGACAGGCAATTCACCAAACACATTATCAAAACATGAATAGATGTCATGCCATATGTTAAACCAATTATTGTTTGAAATTGGTCAAAGTGGGATTGTGAAAATAAATAAAAAAAAACAGTAGATAATACGTAAGTTTAAAGTTGTTCGGTAGACAGAATCCCAGTCCAGAGCAGCACAAAATAAAGAAAAGGTTTGTTAGTACATAGAAGATTAATATCATAAATAAATACAATATAATAATTTTAGTGTTTTAAAATAATTCAGAGAAATCTCGTTTTTTGACATTTTTTCAGCAGATTCAAAATCTAACCTTTTAAGTGTAAAAATCAAAATTTCCTTCATCATTTTGAGAGTTCAACTCAATAAGTTGTCAAATTGACCCCAAATGCCAAAAACAGTGAAGAGATAATCCGTAACCTCTACCAGAACGAATCAAATATTATGAAATACCAAAAAAAAATATTACACCACATTATTAATTCCATTGAGTAAAATATTTTCCCGCAAGGCCTATTTCATCTTTGGAGACGCTGTGTTGGGGGTATTTTTAAGGTAAAGAAGGAAAGGATGATCTGGGAAAGAAAAATTTATAAGGGTGGGTTGGAATCTGGGAATAAGTGCGTCCAGAAGTGATGTATGAATCAATCCCTCTCATTGCAGTGCAAGGCTTTGGGTTATGAGTCCTGCTAGAGAGGTCAAAGAGTCTCTTTCAACCGGCCTCTCCTCCACCTGCCACGCAGCTGGTCAGCAGACGCATCTGTAGCCAAGACCTGGACAGACCTCAACCCATGAACTCGGGCACTACGTCACCGACCGTAACTTAGCTTGCCTTTTGAGGTGACCTGAGAGAGGTGTTGGTTAACCAATGAATGTTTCCCGAGGCAGCGGTACCCATACCCTCCTCCTTGACATCCTTTTTTGAACAGATTTAATTTGGGAGACGGATATGGATATCGCCGCCCCGGGAACCATTTGCTGGATAACCAACACCTCTGCCATAGTTCACCCCACGTTGTTCGCTACGTTTGGTGACTTAGAAGGGGTGCCTGGTTTCAAGGGGTGAGGATAATATTGGAGGTCTTGTTGGCTAACACATTTTCCTACCTAATGTGTGGCGGGCCGGATCGGGAGAAATTGGTTGACTCTCTCGACCCATAGCCTGGTAACGCAATGGGAGGAATGAATTCATGCATCACTCCTAGATTTCTACCCACCCCTCATACCTTTTTCCTTTACAGAACTTCCTCTTCTTCCTTTCCCTAAAAAGACTCTACACAAAGCATCCACAAAGATGACATAGGTCCTGAGGGAATTTTTTTTTCAGGGCCTGCTCTTTTATGGAGCTGATGTAAAAAAAAAATATATATATATATATATTTAATACAAAAAAATTAAATTAAAAAGAAGATTTCCAATATCATTTATTTCTATAACTAATGAATGTCCAGGAGACGAACTGTGACTCTCTGTTTTCTAAGAATTCTTTATACATATATCAAAATAGTTAGGATTATCTTTCCAGTGTTTTATAGAAATAATTGGTATAATAAATAATTAGTTAGTTGTGTGTATCGGTGTTCAACTGTTTACTGACCTCCGATGCCACCGAACCCTCTGACGAACTGCGACCCCTCCTGACTCTTGTCGGAGATGATCTCGAGGGTTGTGCCGAAAGCCTTGTAGTTGTTGGCGAGCCACTCCAGGAGGGGTTGACACTCTACCAGCTCCAGCTCTACGCCACTCTGCAAGATGACACGGTTATATGTTAAGTTAGCGGGTGAATTGCAAGTGGCATTTCTTGGTAGTAAGGTTTATCAAGGGACAAGAAAAAAATAACATTATACAGAATACATATATTATGAACTAATTCATTTTAAATTTTACAATTAATTAATTCACTCGAGAATGGGTGAAGCAATTAAATTGAATTACAGAATTAATTTATTTGAAATTAATTCATCGTTTACAAATGTTAACAATATAATACTTAAACATCATAGATATTCATTAATTTATTTAAATTAATTAATTCCATTCCATCAATCAGTTAAATTAATTAATTCAAAAGAATTAATTCGATTAATCGGTTAAATTAATTATTTCACTTAATTCAAAGGTATTAATTCGATCAGTCAGTTGAATTAATTAATTCAGTTAATTCAAAGGAATTAATTCCATCAGTCAGTTAAATTAATTAATTCGCTTAATTCAAAGGAATTAATTCAAAAGAATTAATTCCATTGAACAGTTCAGTTGTGATTTGATTAGGTACATTCAACTGACTTGGTAAATGGAATGAATGAATTACTTCAAAGTAATGTATTCACTTGAGTGAATGAATTCCTTCGAAGTGATGTATGTATTTATTCACTTGTGTGAATGAATTCCTTCGAAGTAATGTTATTCACTTGAGTGAATGAATTCCATCAAAGTGATGTATTCACTTATGTGAATGAATTGAGTGAGGTGTTTGTTAAGATTTCATGACAACTCAACAAAGTGACATTTTAACACCCATTTGAAAAGCCATTAAAATTGAAGAAAAAAAAATTAAGTTCATAACCTAACCTAATGTAACCTATTTAACCAAGTTTTTTAAGTGAAAACTTCTTTAGCACCGCTGTGATTTTGGAACTCGATGAAACAAAAAATAGCGACACTAAAAAGTCTACTTTGGTTTTCTGAAGGTTTTACTTCTACCTCGTGTGAACTGCACACTTGTATCACTTTTAATGACTTTTCAAAGGAATGATGAAGTTGCATATTGTGGAGTTGCCCGGTCACCGTTTATAACTGACCTCCTTGTCTGTGAAATGTGATTTGTCCTTCTCTTGTTCGGGGGTGAGGTGAAGTACGGTCTCTATGCTGGTGGCGTGGGACTTGAGGACGTATCTCTGTATGTCGAGGTTCTCCCAACAGATGAGGGTCTCCACGGAGCCCAGCTCCAGGGCTCGGAGGGTGTCCTCAACCCCAAAGCAGTACTTCCCCGTGTCCTATAATACATAACCAACAAAATATTACAGTAAAGTAAGCGCGGGTCTAACTAGAATCGGCGCATGCACTTCCATGCACACATTTTATTAAGAGAGTCCCAGCTGCTCCCGTCCGGAGCCAGTGAGACTATGGCATCTCTTATTCGGGTATGTTGTGAGGCTAAAGGTAGTGGGGAGGGGAAGGAGATGTGACTCTTGACTCGCAATCCGAAAGTCGCAGGATCAAATCCCATTGTGGAAAATTAATTTGTGTTATTTCACAATTTATTGATTAAAAATAATACATAGTAAATTTTCGGCACATTCCAGAGTGGAAGGCACTCTCAGTATCGCCCTGGTGTAAGACCACCATTCAGAATTGAAACATTGCTTGAAATGGCTTAAGCCATGTTTAGTGACTAGATCTGAATAGCAAGGTACTTCCCCAGCTTCCTCTTCCCCATCTCCTTCCCCTCCCCACTACCTTTAGTCTCACAACATACCCCAATTTGGGATGCCATAGTCTCACTGGTTTCAGAAGGAAGACTCTTGTGTGGTATTAAAAAAAAACATTACATAACTAAATTAATTAGTTCACTAAATTAATTAATTAAATAAATTAATTCCAAGTGATTTAACCACTCCGATCTATCGCGAATATGCACTTTTTACATCTTAAACGAAATGACAGATTTACGAAAACTTTGTGTTATTTCTGCTTCACAATTA
Organism: Limnephilus lunatus; assembly: GCA_917563855.2. Classification (NCBI taxonomy): domain Eukaryota; kingdom Metazoa; phylum Arthropoda; class Insecta; order Trichoptera; family Limnephilidae; genus Limnephilus; species Limnephilus lunatus. The sequence continues at coordinate 15,573,789 of OU830595.1, read as the reverse complement.
AAGCTCTATAAATGAAACATTTCTGAACGTAGCCGAATACTAAAAACTGTTTTTGAAAGGTTATGAAATAAGCTTTCAAATTGTTATATGTATTACAAATAAATATTAACATTTGTAAATATTAAAATTTAGAATGCAAACATAAAAAACATGTAAAAATGACTCACATGGTGTTTTTATGTAAAAAAGGTAGTAAATCACGGATTATGTCAAAAAAACAATACTTATTCTATCGTATAAATGTAAAGTAAACAATTTAATCACCTCACTTTTTTATCATTTCATACAATATTTAATAAAAAAAATAACAATGTCCAACGGTGGGAGGCGTTTTGTCGGTCTACCATGTATCTGACAGAATAGGTATTTTTTTTGTATTTCTATGGACAACTTGAAAAGTGATGGGTAGCTTGATTTATTATGGAGCTTCTACTTTTTGTTTTAGGGATGTCACTAGAAAAATAACAGAGTTATAATGATTTCTATGGAAACACACACTTTGCCATGAAAACACGCTTATTGTACTTAACTGCTATTGTCTAATGTGTATATCTGCTCACGTTGCTGAGTGGTTAATACACTAAATTAATTGAAACCAATCAATTCACTAAATCAAATGAATTAATTCACCGAATCAAATGAATTAATTAACTTCAGCTGTGAAAGCAATGAAATTGACATTGTGTGTCAATGTCTCCTCACCTGTGAGATCTCGTCGAAGTAGCGCCCGATGAGCTTCTTCTCCTGGATGAACTTTACATTCTGCAACGACTCGGCGGCCAGTTCAATGGCCTGGTTGAATCCGTTCTCCCCTCCGTAAGACACGTCCACTAGCTTTATGATTTTGGTTTGCAACCGCTAAAAAATACAACAAATAATAATGTTATTGACATTGTAACGGACCAAATCCAAAAAGAAGTCAGTTCACCAACAACGCTTGCCTTGCCTACACCTTTCTCTGCTCTGCCCGCTTCTTTCTCTACTGGCTCTCACCTCACCCTGGACCACGGACTTCCCTACCTCTTTTTGGACCAGACCTGACTATGTCAAAAGAAGCAGCATATCAGACCATTTCTATAGCAGCAAAAGAGACTACGTTCTCCCTTCACAGGTGATGAAAGGAGCGACATCTTGTGCCACCATGGATTGGGACCTCCAGCCATATAGTCCTCCAGTATTAAACATACGAGGTTTGTCCAAGAATTAAAAACTGTACGGGACGGGCACTGTAGTCGCTCGCCGCACAGACGATGCAGTGGGAAGGGGGATCGGCTGGCCGCTTCGACGCCTAGGGAGGAAGGGATAAGTGGGCAGAAGGCGAGGGAAAAGTGGGAGAAAATGTAGGGGAAGAGATAAATGGATCGAAGGCGAGGGAAAGAAGGGAGGTAGAGAGGGGGTAGAGGGGAAACCTGCACCTTGATAAAGGCGTTCGACCAATTGTATGCGGGGGCAAGGGGAGGTAGGGAGGTAGAGGGAAGTAGAGGGGTAACCTACGCCTTTAAAAAGGCGATCGAGTAATTATAAATGTGTTTGAAATTTTCAGGGGTGAACAAGTCGGCCAGGGCAAGAAGAGAAAGTCCAATTTGTAATTCGATCGGAGAGCGCAGGGCAGGCGAAGATGTGTGCGAGATGACAGATGCTGGAACTCTGCCGATACAAGGCTATTAGGGCTCTATTTAAAGGGGAAAGAGCGAGTCCTTCCCTTTGTCTCCCCGTAATTCCAGGAACTGAGGTTCTGGAATCGGCCGGGCAAAGTGAGTGAACGCGACGGCGCGGTCACCCTTTTGTCATGTCGCCACATCTCCCTGACACGCTATGTCCCTTGATATTTATTTTGTAATATTGTGAGTTTGCACAAAAATGTAAACATAGATAGAGGGTTGCAAAGATTAGTTTTGCATAAAATGGATGTAGGTACGTACACAGATCGCTTTTTTTCGATTTGTTCAATGGAAAAAAAGGGTAAGGTTTCATACTACTTTGCACAAATAACAATTTTATGCAAAAAGAACAAAGTTAATTAATTTAAAAACTGGTGAAGGTATATTCAACAGTGGGATAGGGGGAGAGGGGGGGGGGGTCAAGCTTTGGTTTTTGTCGTATAGGGACCGCTTGGCCCCGTAATTCAAATTTATTGTACATAATAAAATACAATAATGTAATGTCAAAATTATATCCGATACAAAAACCTTTCCCCATTTTCGGCGACACAGACATTATTACTCAAAATATGGCGGAACTAACATATATCTCAAACTTTCCCCTAAAGCTCGAGCAGTGATCCGGCTTGGTAGCTGCTTCAGTGCGATCTTTGTGTCTGTTTGAGATAGACGCTTCGCTTTCGAATCCCGCTGCCTGTGAGGTGTGCTCAATTATTCGCAAGTAAAAGGGAGTCCGCCCTGTTAAAGTTCGTAAGATTGCAATTTTGATCCCAGACGTCAATAAGTCTACAACATAAAACGTTTTTGAGGGAAAAATGGCGTACAAAAATTGGGTTCCCAAAATGCTGAAGAGCAAAATCGTATGAAAAGCACTTGGGTCTCTTCGAATCATTTTTCCAACAAAGCAGAGACTTTTTTGGGTTGAAACATGGGTTCACCACCTAACCCCGGAATCAAAAAAGTAATCAATGATACGAATTGCATTTTTTTCTTCACCGGAAGCAACATTTGGACCGAAAAACTAAGGAGACCGACTAGGATGCGGAGGGAGAGGTGATAGTTTTTTTGACGGGGGAGTTCTACGATAAGGGAGTGAAGGACCTAGTGCCAAGGCTCACCGAGTGCATCAATCATAACGGGACTATCATCTAAAAATAGTGGGGATATATATGTACGTGAAATGTTATACGATTTTTTTGTAAATTAAAATTTTTCCCGATTTTTTAAATTAGAACGGTCTTTAATTCTAGGACAACCCTAGTATATTAGTCCCAGCAAAGTGATTGTATGTAATGTTATCATTCTAGTATATTCTATCTTTTATGTTCAACTCAACTGCCCCGGTAACAATGTTTTGTATTCGTTTGATGATAAATTGGTGGTACTCACAGAATCGAACATGTCTGACTGCGACAGCTCCGTCTTGAAGTCGGCCGACCCGGCGAGGATGAGGCCGCACACGTTGGGCTTGTCCTGCATGATGAAGAGCTGCGAGGCCACCTCGGCCACCTTGCGCACGTAGTTGTGTCGCTTCTCCATACGCAGACGGGCGAAACGCAGCGCAGACTGACCTCCTCGACCGTGCTTCTTGGGTAGGTCCACTGTGAACTTGTGCAGCACCTGGAATGGGAGATTAGTTTTAGTTGTTATAAGGCAACAGATAACTAGTGATTCTGTAAAAAGACCTCAGGGCCAAAAAGGTATTTTTCTAATCATAATACATAAAAAATAATTTTTCCTAATTTGTTTGCGATCCGATTGCGTTGAAACTTTAGGGATTTGATGTGCGCATGCCCAGGATGGTGTCTATATTTATAATAATGATATCTCAAGTAGGGATGTTATGGATATGCAATTTCGGATCTGGATACGGATACGGATATAGGAATAGTATTATACCGGTTTCGGATACGGTTACGGATATGAAATTATTTCAGATTATCCGCTAGTTTCGGATAATTTCGGTTACGGATATTAGAATTTTAAAATTATAAAAGTAAAACACAAATGGCAAGATTTGACTTTTATTTCTAGTCTATATTATCATTTGTTTTTACAATCAGACACGCGCGGCTTTTATGACAAATGACGGCTCGGCCATGTCATTAATGCATCGATGACACAGGGCGAGTTTACAAGCTACTATCTGGGAAATTCACTATCTGTTAGTAAACTCGCTCAGTGTCATCGTGTTACTTGCTAACTAGCAGATTGTTGACAATCCACGGAAAAAGTTGAAAGGTCCTCAACTTTACACGCTACAAGCCGACTCGTGATTGGTTTATTTGTGTTTCCAATATGGCTGCCAAAAACCAGCTGATTTCGACTGTCAACTGTCTGAAGGATTAGTTCACGTTATTTCCGCTATTGGCGCTAGCAGCTACGTGCGAGTCCAGTTTCCTACAAAAATGTCGCGAGCTACTGAACAGTTTTGTGTATCATCATGACAATCTCACTCGCCGATTCGCCCGCTTTTAAATTTAGTAGATAGTAGCTTGTAAACTCGCCGTGTGTCATCGAGGTTTTAGACTCCGCCTTTATCCGAAACTATCCGAAACTTTTATATCGGTTTCGGTTACGGATACGGATATTTTTTTATTTCGGATATCCGATAGTTTCGGATACGGTTACGGATCTCCATAACATCCCTAATCTCAAGTTATGAATTTTTTTTTCCTATACTATTCATCCAATTTTGATAAAACTTTGGTGAATTGATGTTCGACGTCTTAGCCGAGACGTGAGCTACTGTGCTGAGGCTGGGGCCCGGGTTCATGGGGTGAGGCTTGTCTGGGTATTGGCGGCGGATGTCTCTGCCCACCAAAGGAGGGATGGATTAATTCCCCAGATTCCTACCCACTCCTCATAAGAACTGCCTTTCCTTTGTTTTTAGCTCACAAGAGGCCCTGAAGAAAAAAAAATCCTCAAGGTCCATGTCATCTTTGGGGATGCTGCGTCGAGGGTCTAATGGAAAGGAAGAAGAGGAAATTCTGGGAAAGATAAGGTATGAGGGCTTGGTAGGAATCTGAGCGTCAATGTGTCCAGGAGTGACGGACGTATGAATCCATCCCTTCCACTGCGGTGCAAGGTGATGGATCAAGGTCTCCCTTAACCAGTCCCTCCCGATCCGGCCTGCCACGCAGTCGATGGGCAAACACATTCGCAGTCAAGACCTAAACAAACCACACCCCATGAACCTGAGCACCCCTGTTAAGTCCACTTTGATCCTTTCTTAAAACACTTTTCACACAGCATCCTCAAAGATGACATTGGCCTTGTGGGAAATCTTTTATTCAGGGCTTTCTGTGTGGATCTACATTTTAAATACTTTTATCACGTCGATATCGTGAACATGCTAGGCCCCCAAATATCAATGTAGATAATCACCTCTCTGGTGTTTCCCTGTAGCGTGCCGAACAGTGCGCCGTTTCCGTCCATCACAATGAAGCCAAACTTGTTGTCATCCGCAAGCAGAGCCGTCAGAGCCTCGGTGTGGAACTTGTTATCGCACAGGTACAACGAGGTGTTGATGGGTTTGAAGGGCTCAAAGTCAATGTTGACCTTCTTCTCCTTACCCTCCTCCGTCACTATTGTGCCGCAGTAGATGACCAGACCGTTCGGGGGCACTGCAAACAAAATCATTACAATTGAAACAATATTGGATCATTACAATTGAAACAATATTGGATCATTACAATTGAAACAATATTGGATCATTACAATTGAAACAATATTGGATCATTACAATTGAAACAATATTGGATCATTACAATTGAAACAATATTGGAAGTGGAGTGAATACAAATCTCATACAGGCAATTGCGTCTCTGTATGAGGGAAGCGTTGCATGTATTAGGTTGAACGGCAATTTTATGGGGTGGTTTGATATCACAAAAGATGTTAACCCATAGACATATGAATATTAGTAGACCTGCCCTAAGCGATAAAAGCGTATTATTTCCCCCTCCGATTGGAACCATTCCATTGGAACCGGCTGGGATCGTGTATGGCTTCGCGTTAATCTAAAAAATGTGACGTCATCATTCTTCTGCAAGCCAGCGTCGAGCACTCACCGGTGCATTTTACGAAATAAAACGGTAAACATAGTGGCTTGTGTTTTGAAAACGTGTAAAAATAAAAGTGAAAAAGAGAATAAACAAAATTGTCGTATTACATTCCATAGGCAAGCATTATTTTACACTATTTTAAGCCAATTCAGATCACATAATATGATCATTTTGTAACATACACTATCACTTGAGATACATGGCGTGTGCCCGTCCCTGTTTACTGGGGTAAGTAAATTATGAAACATTTATAAAAGTGTCTTCACTTAATACAGCAACAAAATATTGAACTCGACCTTATAGGCGACCTTACTTTGCATATTTGGACTTCGCAAATGTGTTCATTACGCGGCGAACAATTCGCGCTCCCATGTAAAAAGGTCTATTCATTCAAAAGCAGAGTTTACTTTTAAGAACGAAAGTGTGATATTATAATGCGTGATGCCTATATACTGTCAGATTGAGTTTTGACGAATCACATTTCACCAAAGCCGTCTTCCTGCCCTTCGTCCCGCTGTAGTTGGTTTCTACCCCTCACCTTTCTGTTCTGGTCTATTAATATTCATATGTCTATGTGTTAACCATTAAAAATCAGGTGTATTTCGTCAGACGGTATATCTCTGCTTTGCAATAAAATCCAAAAAAAAATGGAATGTTTATGAACGTATCCGATAACTAAAAACTATTTTTGAAAGAAGATGAAATACGCTATCAAATTATATTATTAGAAATAAGCATGTAATTTTTTAAATACAAAAATTTTTAATGCAAACTTTAAAAAGTTTAAAAAATGGTTCACTTCATGTTTTTTTCTTACTAAAATTACTGATAATGAAAAAAACATATACATATTTTATTAGACAAATGTATTATAAACATTATTATCATCTCACTTTTTTGTACTTTCATGTAAAAATAATTAATAAAAAATTCACAAAGTTTCATTATTTTTTTTCAAATTGCGGTTGGAAACTTTTGTTTTATAAAGGTGTAAATTTTAATTATTTTGTGATAAATTTTCAAATTTTAATATGAAGCATGTTGTTTTCTCTTTCTAACACTGTTTAGATTTCTAATCATTATATTCTAACACAACAATTTCTATGAGACCTGTATAAGTTATTCTGAAACCAAACAAATTAGCTTGAGGGGTTAAGAGAGTATAACCAGACACAACCGGAATTATGTCATTTTTAAATCAAACTTTATAAGTATCGACACTTGTGGATAGAGGGCTACCACCCCTTTATCGTACCGGGACTCATTTCTGAGTTTTAGCGGCACGAATATTCTACACTTTCTTTAATTATATACTAGCAGACCCGGCCACACGTTGCTGTGGCTAACGAAACACAACGCCATTACCCAACCTTTATAAAAGCCAAACCACCCGCTTGCCAGCTGCAGCTGCCTGAATTGAATATTCTCGGCTTTTCTCTACTATAATAAGCATGTATTATACATATAAACCTTCCTCTTGAATCACTCTATCTATTGGTGAAAACCGCACGAAAATCTGTTGCGTAGTTTAAAAGATCTAAGCGCACAAACATTTTGAGCGACTTCATTTTATACTATGTAATGATGTTTTAAAATTTGAAAAAATGTTTTTATTTTTATTATATGGGTTTATCCCAAATTTATCTTAATTTAAAGTGAATACCACACAAGAGTATCGAATTTATCTTTCGATTAATGTAATACTGCACAGGAGTCTAGAATTCCTCTTTTCTTTAATGTGAATACCGCACAAGATCACTGCTTATTTTGTAACCAACTGGGAATGTGACCTCACCTTTGGTGTAGAGCTTGAGGCGATGCTGTACGGAGGTGATGGCCCCGAGGACCGAGAGACGGTTGACCCGGGACTTGATGTTGGAAGCCGTCCCAAATTCATCGGCCAGCATCTTGGACACACGCGAGATCTGGTCCTTAGGTGGGATGATGAGGGAGATCATGGAGGTCCCATTGCTGCAAAACAGAACTAATATTATATGACCAGAAGAGATGGTGATATTAAATATGACTAGACCAGATATTTCCAGACAACACTTGTTTTTTACATTAATGTATTATTTATTAACAAACTTAGGTCCAATTTACAAAACAACAACACAAAATTAAATAAAACTGTGAATTATAAGAGTAGAGGATATTATGTGAAGTGAAAGTAAAGCCAGAAGCAAATACAACCATAAGAAAATGGAAGTCAAGTTTATTTATTTATTCATTATTTATTTATTTATTTGCAAAAACAGCATAAAATCAATACATTGCAGTAAGAAAAGATACATAATAAATACATATACATTTTGTTAAAACATAAGTGCTATTTCACGCTTAAAATCGTTGTAGGAAATGTGGAATATATCCACATTTCCTGCGAGGCAGTTAATTAACCTAGTGAGTCGTCCCAGGGGCATCACTATTGGTAAGTTAGTTCTGCACCTAGGAAGAATCAAAAGCCTGTGTTGGCGGCCTCGCGTGAAATTATCCGGGACATAGAATCCTATTTCAGCCAGTATATCTGGTACCGATACAAAACCATTTAGAAGCTTATAAGCCATCAGCAGTAATGCGATATCTCTTCTGGAACTAAGGCTGCAGATACCCAGCATTCCCGAGATAAATGCTGTTAGAAACAGCCATGGGTAAAAACCAAACTCTCTCATATAGAGGTATTGTAAAAATTTCTTTTGTATTTTCTCGACCATTAGTACATAGACGATGTCCTCTGGCCCCCATATCTGAGATCCACTCTCGAGAATGCTACGCACCAAGCTAAGACTCAACTAGAAGTAAAAATATTTCTTCAATTGTTTAGTGACTAACAAAAATCATTTAGACTTATTCCAAAAAAATCAAGGTCTTGACTTTGATCATTCTACACATTCTCGACAGTGGAAAATTATGTATAATATTTGAGTGTTATTTGAGCAAGAGGAGTTTTTTATTTCTGAGTATACGGAAAGGTATATTGAATGGGATGAATTGCAGTAATGTAGGTGAATCAATTGATAATTTTAAGAAACAAATAAGATCATTTTTCTTCTAACGGTTTTCTAACGGAGAAAGGTTTCGAGTTTTTTTTTATTAGTGACTATTTAATTACAGATTTGATGAGAATTACAAGATATGATAATGTATATAAATATTTCATCTGTTTGTTCTTAGTCCTCCTCACTAGGTGGTCCTGTGCTGAGGCGGACTGGTAGATTTCTTTGATTTTCCGTTATTTAGTTTCTATGATGTTTTTAATATGTCTGCATTAATTTCTTTCATCCATGTTTTGATTTTTTCCTTAAACTTATTTATCTTTTCTATCTTTTTCAAACTTGGAGGAAGGATGTTGTAAAGTTTGGTTGCCAGATATACGTGGTTTCTTTGGCCAAAACTTGTCTAGAATTTTGGAAATTTAAGATTATTTTAGATGATTAATCATCGGGTATGAATATGGGGGAGAATATATGAAGCAAATTTAAATGATAGAAGAAGTCGGGGACGCCTGAGGAAGTCAATATGGCACAATCAAGTGAATCAGATTCTTGAGTCTGGCCATATCAAGATTCAGAATACAGAAGAGTATATATGAGATGATGTATGAATGTGAATGAGGCAAGAAGTGTTTGGCAGTCCCTCCTCTCGTAATGATCTAATAATAACTAGAAAGTTTTCAATATGTAGAATGACCTGTGTTCAGATAAATAGAAAAAATACAATTATATATTATTTATCAGGTTGATACCAGTTTAAAGTAAATATATACTGGTTTTAAATGATTTATTTTATTTGTGAACGTCCCTTTCCTATGTGTTAAGAGATGTGCAACCTTTTGCACAAATCATTTAACGCTTCACAATTTTATTAATAAAATATTAAAACATTTGAAAATGATGATCAATTTATAATTACAATTGACAATTGTAACCCATTGATAAAATAATGAATTTTTTGATTGAGCTAATGTATGAACAATGATTTTTTTATCATTGAAAAATATGACAGAGAACAAGACATAGAAAAAGACAACGGTCACAACTGGGACACGAACCCAAAACCTCTTATCTAACGGGACTGGCGCCTTTACCAATTCCACCATTGCCACCTTCCATCAAACCGTCATAATTGTCAATCTCATATTTCAAATTTAAAATATATATCTTAGACTAATTTTTCCATATTACAGGCAACTACCTTTTTCATTGAAAACAATAATTAAACAATGGAACCTTGTGCAATGAATTATTATGCCCTACCTGGTTGCATATGGTTCTATTTGCATATTTAGGTATGTTATAAAATGTTAAGTTTATGTCCTATTTAAATACTTTCTTTAAAATATGTTCAATTAAAATGCTTCAATCTCAATCCAATCCAATTCAATTCAATTCAATCTCAATCCAATTCAATCTCAATCCAATTCAATTCAATCTCAATCCAATTCAATTCATTCTCAATCCAATTCAATTCAATTTAATTCAATCTCAATCCAATCCAATTCAATTCAATCTCAATCCAATTCAATTCAATCTCAATCCAATTCAATTCAATCTCAAAATCGGAAATTGGTAAATAGATAATGAGTGCAGGTCTTTGTAAACTTTGTCACCTCATACCTCAGAACAAGGTGAGAGTACGATTTCTGTGGCTCCACAATTTAACCATGTTTTCTGGTATAACATCCCAAAATAAGACGAAAATTAAGAATACATTTTTTTGATATCTCGCTTAGTTTTCGAGACAACGTTTTTAATTCTATGTAGACTAATATCATAGATTGCGCTCTAATACAGTTTGGCGTAAATATGCATTTAGTCCACCTCACGGATAATACGGAATGTTCGTGTTGTCGAAGTTTGATGCACGGATAGTACGGAATATTCCTTTTTTAGGTTGAGATTAAACTACGAAAGCTGCATGTCACCATAATTTTTTTTTAAATCCCAGGTTTTGAATGGTTTGTTTGTCAAAGCAGGGGTTGTCTAGCGGGTTTGTGTAATTATGTTTGATTGTCTAGGAAATAAAAACGGTTAAAATAAAATGGTGTTACCGCGTAAGCGAATTAATTTAAACAAAATGAAAGTGTTAAATGCATATTTTTAATGTTTTTTGTCTCCCGCCACATAAATACTCACTTTTCGTGATAATAAAGCTAAATCTAACTGTTTGAATAAAAAATACTCTGTATTAACGAGTAAGCAGTTTAAAGCATAAATAATCAGTTTGGTTTGGTTAGGTTAGGATGGGTTAGGATGGGTTAGGTTAGGTTAGTTAGAGTAGGTCAGATTAGGTTAGGTTGAGTTTGGTTAGATTAGGGTAAAAACAGTACTTTTTATAAAATTAATCAATTTGAATCTGAAACTTTAAGTATCGATATTTCGAAAACTAAGTGAGACAGTGAGAAATTTTATTCTTCATTTTTGTCTCATTTTGGACTGTTCTACCTGAATACATCGTCAAATTGCGGCGCCACAGAAATCGTCCCCAGAACAATGCAATGTGAAGTTAAAACCCTATCCGAATGAAGTGACGATATTTGAGTAACTGTTTCCAAAGATGTCAACAAAGCAACTGGAAAGAAAATATTGACATCTCAATTGATGTTCTGCCAATTGCAAATGTCAATATAAACACATTGAAAATTTACATTGATTATCTCTGAGCTCTATTCAAAAGAAAAATTGCTAAAAATAGCATTAGTCGTGTTTTGCGATCAAATCTGAACAGTCTGATACTTCTGAACCTTCCTCTTTCGCATCTCCTTCATTTTGGGAGGTGGGCATGGGTAGCCCCGGGAACCATTTATTGGACCGACACCCCTGCCATAGGTCGCCCCAAGTGGTTCGCTACATTGGGTGACTTAGAAAAGCTGCCCGGGTTCATGGGGTGAGTTTTGTCTAGGTCTTGGCGACAGTCTTGATTATCTCCGAGAGATCTCTATTCAAAAGAAAAATTGCTTAAAATGGCGTTAGCCGTGTTTTGTGATCAAATCTGAATAGCCAGATGATTCCGAACCTTCCTCTTTTCCATCTCCTTTATCTTCAGCCTCACAATATACCCAACGGGGTATTTTCACAAACCATAAACACCGGTATTCGGTTCCATGACAGTTGATCCATTGACAATTGGCCCCCTGGCATACTTATATACAATACGCAGTCGGTTTAGGGAAAATACGGTATACCTAATTACACAAAATATAACTAATTGACCCTGAAGGAACGTTCAGAGAGGATGTACCGCCGATTAACAAGTATAAAACATATTTTCATTCAAATGCATCAAGGAAAAATCTACTTTTCTATATACTGCGTATACCAGCACATAAGTACAAAAAAAATCGACACTGTCAATAAATTATGTACTTTATTATTTATGCACTGAACCTTACTGGTTAATATGGATTTTTTTTTATTCAAACAGTTAGATTTAGCTTTATTATTACGAAAAGTGAGTATTTATGTCGGGGGAGACAAGAAAACATTAAAAAAAATATGCGTTGAACATTTTGATTTGGTTTAAATTAATTCCCTTACACGGTAACGCCATTTTTATATGTATCATTTAACATTTCATAGACAATCAATCAATGCTGCCAATCATCGTAGAAAAAATATTGCCATATAAAACAAAGTGAATGCATTATTGACAAGTTTGTACCTATTTAAAACAGCAGAACATGGAAAGAAATGTATTAGAATAATTACACATACCCGCTAGACAAACCCTGCTTTGACAAAAAGACAATTCAAAACCTAGGATGTTCTTTTGGTAATTTTTGGATAGGGCCTGACACGCTTATTATGAATAATTTAAAAAAAAAAAACTTTAGATTCGCCTTAATTACTATAAAAGGAAACTTTTAGCATTTCGGGCGGCGGAAAATTATGCATTTTAATTTTCGATTGCGTAAATTAAAATTCACTTCGCGAACCGATCGACGACTGTCAGCGGCCATAAGGTACGTCACTGTTATGTGGTATCCCTGATGCATTAACAAGAGCTAAATACGACCGTAGCCATCTTCGTGGCATACATAAAGAGGCGCTATTATGAAAAACAGAATTAATAATATAATGTAAACGATCTAATATAATGTAACCTCTAATCAGAATCACTTCAGTTAGACTAAGCTTTATTATCACGAAAAGAGAGTATTTATGTTGCGGGAAGCAAAAAACATGCAAAAAATATGCATTTAACATTTTAATCTTGTTTTTGTTTCACAAACAATCAATCATAATTACACAAACCCGCTAGACAAACCCTGCTTTGCCAAACAAACCATTCATGTTTTTTAAAATTATGATGACATGCAGCTTTCGTAATTTAACCTCGAAGTTCCGTATTATCCGTGAGGTGGACTAAATGCATATTCTGTTGTGTTTTCATAATTCCGCGCCTCTTTTTGTATCCCACGAAGATGGCTACGGTCGTATTTAGATCTTGTTAATGCATCAGGGATACCAACATAACAGTGACGTACCCAATGGCCGCTGACAGTCGCCGATCGGTTCGCGAAGTGAATTTTGGTTTTACGCAATTGAAAATTAAAATGCATAATTTTCCGCCGCCCGAAGTGCAAAAAGTTTCCTTTTATAGTAATTAAGGCGAATATAAAGTTTTTTTTCTAAAAATTATTCATAATAAGCTTGTCAGGCCCTATCCAAAATTTACCCACGCATGTTCCGTAATAGCCTCGAGGTGGACCAAATGCATATTTACCAAACTGTCAAAATGGGTCTATACCGTCGATTTAAAACACATTCTACTGTCGCAAAAGATAGAGAATCAACCTTCCAGTCACCAAACATGGCTAATGCCATTTCAAGCAATGTTTTGATTCTGCATGTTGATCTACCATCAGTCAATACCAAATGTATCTATCCATCACTGGAACATTTTGTTCAAAACTTAATAATATTGTTGTTATTGTAAATATTAATACAATAAGAAAGAAGATCATGACAAAAGATTTGCTTTAATATCGTTATGAAACAAATAATAAGCGTTGAAATAATTTTATTAAATCGTTTATCGCCCCCATATGTCACTTGAATGTGTGTCACTTTCATTCAAAGTGGGATTGCAACTTCTGACTGACATTAAACAAGTATTGGACATTGTATCGTTGTTGCGTTACTATCAACGATTTTTCTGAGAATGCACAACGTTTCACAATAACAACAGCGTACGGATGACAATATGAAATGAATTTTCAAGGTAAAAATACACTGTATAGTGCCGCGTGGTACCACCAACTCTATTGGGACATGGCTGTAAGGTTATAATTTTTACGTCAGATTATCGTCACGAAATGCACTTTTAACGGAGTTTGTAGATGAATTATGAAGCAAAGCTCTTTTTCGGTGTGTTAGAGCGTGTTTTTAACTGATTTTGAAGTTGTTTCGGGCGGGTTTTACGACAAAATGCGTAACGTCTCGACGTAATGTGGAACAGTCATCGGAGGATCGACTCACCCTCTCGCCATCTCCAGGCTCTTGATGAGCTTCTTGATCTTCCAGATTTCGACATTGCGATCCGCGCTGGTCTCCTCGTTCGACATGGTGAGCTTTCACTTCGGCAAGCGAGCCACCAACGGGAAAATACGGGAAATTCGCCGAAACCAACCGGATAAAATGGACGGACGGGCCACGACTCGCGCACACTTCGCTCCACTCAGGGATGGCAACCTGAAAAACAAACACACTGTGAGCTGACAGGGGTGAAACTACCAACATTCCCATACTTTTCAGACAAAGACAAATTCGTTCTGCCCCTAGCGGAGTGAACGGGAAGCTTACTAGGAAACATGTAAATTATGTTCATTAGTACCAGTTCACGCCGCTAGGATCGCCAATATTTCTTACTCTCAATATCGCGGGGCAGATCCCCGTACTGCTGGTACGATCAGACACTGCCGATAACCGGATTAAAAAATGATCGAAAATAAAATTTATCGAATTTAATTTTTTAGCCGCATGCGAACTTTTAATGGAGTTGATTTTTTCCTAACGCGACAAATCTTTATTCTGGCGCAGCAAATCAGCCCGCAGACCATGTGGATCATACGGAATAAATTGTAGAAGTCGAAGTGACTACTCAGAGAGCTAAAGCGATGTGCGCCACAGGCGAATAATGGCACTCGGATTTCAGATGGTTTATTTGTTTGACGGACAACGACGAAGGAACAAAGACTGTTCTTCACTTTAAACTGCACCGGACGAGGCACTGAGTAATGGTAGAGAAATGCGCAATACGGATAATCCGCAACACACCCGCTTGAGAAAAGGAATTTGGAAATTGATCCGTCACCGTCAGTGTTGCAACTGCGAGCGAAGTCGACTGCGAACTTTTCCCTACGACCCCTAAAGAGGAGACGCCTCCTGACCTCCCCCATCTCTTTGTTTTCAGCTGACGCAATATTCGCAACATATTTCACAACTTTAAAATATGTTTTGCAATTTTTTAATCACGGATCTGCAATAATGCGTTGAAAAATATCTTCTGAAATACGAGTAATAAAACCAACTGGTTTTCATTACTCGTAATCATTTTAGCCACAACAACTTTTCATGACAAGAAATACTAAACCTGATAATTATATACAGTATTATATTACTTTTGCGAAACGTTTAAAAATATTAAATTTTTTTGACAACATTTTGCAGAGTAAATTTGTAGATTTGTCAGTAAATTTCTGTATTTTTGAAGTGAAAACTTCTTTAGCACTGTTGTAACCCGTTGAAACGAAAAATCGACTCTAAAAACAGACAAAAACATATACTATATATAGGATTTAGCCTGCGAGAAAGCCATGATCTCCTCTTTGTGTATGCTTCGTAGCCTATCGGTCTCTTGTTTGTGGGATGCCTTGTGGCCTTCTAACTATTGTCTACTTTATTTTCTGAAGGTTTTACTTCTATCGCGTGTTAACTGCACACAGTTTTTGAAGTGTAAACTCGAGGAAACGAAAAATAGCAACACTAAAAAGAGACAAACATAAACATAATATATAGGATTTAGTCTGCGAGAGAATGAGATAAAATGCAACCTAACCCCATTGGCCGCTTTGATTATAAGCTCACTTTTCAAGGCTCCTATTGGTTGACATTGTGTGGGCGAAGGTTTTACTTCTACCGCGTGTAAACTGCACTAGGTTTTTTTTTTTATTTGAAAGAGAGAGTTCACCTCACTAAAAAACTGTTGCACAGATCAACTGACTGGTATAATAGAAGCAGACACTTTTTTATCAACCGCAATCATTACTTTTGTAAACATTGAAATTTCAATTCCTCTTTTACTCGCGAAAACATATTATTTTTTATTATTATTATTGCAAACATTTCCTGGTTTCTTAACCTGTTGGTTCCTAAAGTTCTGTTTCTTCAGAACATTGTAACATTTTTATGAATATTTGAAACGTAACTCATTATTTGTTCACAGTTCACAATATGTGATTAATTTATTTTTCCGATTTTCATTCCTAAATTCCGTAGAGCTGGGTTTAATATTTATATTCTTGTAACACTGCCAAATTCCTGTGACGTTTCCCGTCACGTTGGTATCTTGAAAACGGTTTTAGTTGCCAGATCATCCCCTTTGGAAAATAATATATTGGTGTGCTAGTCAGTGTTGCCAACTTAGTGGATTTTCCACTAAAACTGGTGGTTTTCATACTTCATTTAGTGGCGAAATATTTCTTTTAGTGGCTGGTGGATTTTTTAGTGGTTTCCAAAATTTTTGTTTAATTACTAAAACACAATCACTCAGCCACTAATCCACTTCTATTTTTAATCTTATTCATCCTTTTTCGTTCTACTTTCTTTAATTTTAAATGGGATTTACGTATACTGTGTAGGCAACACCAGTGGCGTCAAATTCATTTATTGAAATTGAATGAGATGAGACGAAAAGCACAAAAAAAAAATTGGAACGAAGTATTCAATTTTAAAGATGCTCAAGGAGGGCTGAGGTTTAAGGAATTAGCGACTTTTGCGATTAGTCTCCTAATACTGCCTCATTCTAATGCCGATGTTGAGAGCTGAGAGACTATTTAGCAGCATGAATATAATAAAAAACAAACAGGGGAATAGAATGAAGTTAGGTAAATCATTTAACTGCTATATTGAGAGTACGCTGTGGTTTGAGGTTGGAAAGAAAATGCTGCAATGATTATAACATTCCAGTAGCCGTCGTAAATCAAATCGGCCATATCAATCTGAAACCGACTATTTTGGTGCAGGTAAAAATGGTTCGTCTGAAGAAGACGACTTAATTTAGAATAAGTCTTAATTGAATAATTTTAAAATGTTGATTTACCTACAAATGGTGTGTTGGTTACTAATTATTATTTTTGTAATAATAAAAAAAAACAAATAATTTCTAAACTTATTTTCTTCCATCAATGTCTTTCATTAAACTTTATTTTAGGGGAAAATTTTACGAGTGCGAGTATAGTACTATATTTTTTAGTGGTTTTCTGGTGGATTTAAAGGTAGAATCTGGTCAATCTGGCGGAAAGCTGGTATAACCGTTGGCAACACTGGTGCTAGTACTGGCTTGTTATTTACATAATAGGGTTCCGAGTTCCGACACAGGCTTGAAAAAAGCACGTAGACTTTTACTTGATCCTAGCATGTTCGACCGTTTACAATGATTACTTGATACCTGAGTCAAGCATTTATATGCTTGCCCCACGCTTGATGCGATTATATATTTTTTGTTTGATTGGGCAGCTTGTCACACGGTTTGACCATGTTCGCGACCGACTTGATCAAGCATGGTATGACCTTGTTCAGAAGGGGCGAATTCGCCGCCAATCGTTGCACGCGTATATTGCGTTCAGAAGGAGCGTGAAATCGCAAACTTTTGGGGACTTATCAAAATTTTTCCACTCCATTGCCCTTGGTAACAAACTGGACACAACGTTAACGGAGTTTGTAGTAACTCGACTCGCGCGTATTTTAAACGCCCGATGCTTCTGAACGCAATGTGTTGGCGCTCAGTACCGCTCCAACGCGCGTATGTATACGCGCATAACTAATTGCGGCAAATTCGTCCCTTCTGAATAAGGTCTATCCCTGTACCATTCTTGGCACCAAATTCGTTTCTTTTTATTGTTTTTATTAAAACTCAAAGCTGGATTTAAGAATGTTTTATCTATGTTAGATATTATGATCACACAGTCACACAAAATTCATTTTGCCACCAGCAAACGACGAATATATACTAAATGCCTCCTTTTTGATCAAGCAATGCAAACTGAAAAAAATTACGCGCTTGTCGCCAAGCTGCTTTATTATCATTAGTGACGGAAGTCATTCGCAATAATTTTGATTTTTGGTTAACTTTTAGATTTAAAATGATTATCGGCATGTATTTAAGGAAGGTCACCAATTTGACGGCCGGCCGTAGTCTAGGGTAAGGCTTTTGACTCACAATCCGAAGGTCGCGTATCGAATCCCGGCGTGCGCAAATAAATTTTATTTGATTAAAATGTGTTTTTTTGACAATTTATTAATTTAAAAATATATACATAGTATATTTGGAGCACGTTTCAGAGTAGAATATACTCTTAGTATAATTGCCATGGTGTAAGACCACTATTCAGAATTGAAACGGTTATAAAAATAAACTGAATAGCCAGGTACTTCCCCACCTTCCTCTCTCCCATCTCCTTCCCCTCCCCGCTACCTTCAGCATCACAATATACCCAAATTGGGGATGTCATAGTCAGTACCGGATTATCCCTAAGGCAGAGTAGGCAACTGCCTAGGGGCCCCGCATCGGCTAGGGGCCCCGCGCCCCGAGATTTTTTTTATTTTTTTTACATTAAGAGGCCGCTATCCGAATTTCTTCCGATTTCTTGCAAACCTCCCTTAAACATTTGCGGCCTTACTAAAAAACCCCGTGAAAAATTTATTCAATGTACAAACGGCCGCGGATGTGAAAACATTACTAATTAAAAAATTGTTCTTGGAAAAAATACACACCGTTTGCACAGCCTGGAAGGGTAGTTTATCTCTGTTTTTGTGATAATGTGTAAGTTTTTAAGCTCGTAAAAAAATATATGTTATTTTTGAAGATAATATCTATACATTCTTCACGCCGAAACGAAAATTATATGAAATTCCCTCAATAGAAAAAATTCGCAAACTATGCTCCATTTTTTTTTTATTTTCAAGTCTGTTTCCGTTATTTTACAAGTTACATGAATGAAAAAATTCGCAGTGTTTCATTAAATACTGTTTTAGACAGCCCCCAAGAGATTTTTGCTCTATTTTAAACGAGTCATGTTTTATTAAAGATTTTCGCAATTTTTGCATCGATTTTAGCGCTATAAATGTTAGCGCTCTCCTCTAACATTCGTAATTTCGTATCTCTCGATCTTCTTCTTTTTGGGGCCGGTAACGGAGCCTTAAATCCACACAGGAGCCCCTGAGGAAAAAAAATACCCTCAGGGCCTATGTCATCTAAGATGCTGTGTGGAGGGAATTTTTAAGTCAACATAACTGCAACTGAACCCTGGCGTTTAAAATAAATGTTATTCAATCAATTAGTGTTACTCACAATTTACTCTTTTAAAATAATATAGGTATAGTATATTTGCGGCACGTTCCAGAGTGGAAGATACTCTCAGTATCGCCCTAGTGTAAGACCACCACTCAGAATTGAAACGTTGCTTGAAATGGCTTAAGCAGTGTTTGGTGACCAGATCTGAATAGCCAGGTACATCCCCACCTTCCTCCACCCTATATCCTTCCCATCCCCACTATATTCAGCCTCAAAACATACCCCAGTTGGGGATGCCATAGTCTCACTGGCTCCAGACGGGGAGACGGGAGCAGTTGGGACTCTAGTGCGGTATTCATATAAAAAAAAAATTAAAAAATAGAAAAAAAATAACATTAATTATGAATAAAAATACGTTGTGGTAGAATTTTTTTTTGAAGTAAGAAAAAGGTAGGTAGGGGCCCCGAGACGTGCATTGCCTAGGGGCCCCGACAAGCTTAATCCGGCCCTGGTCATAGTCCCACTAGCTCCAGACGAGAGCATTTGGGACTCTTGTGAGGTATTCACATTAAAAAAATACGCTAGTGTGACTAAAATTTATATTTTTTAAGCAATAATTAAATCGAGTTTCAAATCACAACGGTGCTAAAGAATTTTTCACTTCAAAAAATACATATGTGCAGTTCACAAGCAGTAGAAGTGAAACCTACAGAAAACTAAAGTAGACAATAGTGGGGACTCTACGAGGCACCGCACAAAGAGGAGACCGATTATTCCATATAATTCTCTCGCAGGCTAAATTCTATAGAAGTATGTGTTTGTCTCTTTTGGTGTCGTTTTTTTCGTTTCATCGACTTTCAAATCACAACGGTGTTATGTTTTCACTTCAAAAATGCATAAAGAATTAGATCATTTTCTTATGTGACATGGCGAGGTAAAAATATGAATAATTTGTATCTCCAGAAAAAAATTTCTAAGCCAATCAAAAATGTATGCAAGAAGCTTATTTTTACTCTGAGGTTATAATTTCCCTTTAGACTTTAGACATACATACCTATAGATATTTTTTTAGTTAGTATTGAGTTACCTCGAACTTGACCGTGATATTTAACTGTCAGTATTATAGTACGTAAATAATATATATGGATATTTTTATTCATTGCGCCGTTTGTCACGTGTTTGTTTTATAAAAATAAATTGGCGAGTTTTTGATATGATAACTGGGAATGTTTCCTTATATCTGGGGAAAAAACATGTCATCGGAAAACTGAATTGTTCATTAAATTTTTACCGTACCTGAAGACGCCGCAATGAGGTATTTTTACTGTGTTTTTTTTTTATTCCGAAAGAAATTACGATGGTGAAAGTTATTTTTTTTTATTTTTATGTTGATGAATAAATTTTCTATAACGATTTAAAATGTGCCATTATCGATTTGACGCCGAAACGACATGTTTGTTTTTATTCTTGAATTCGGCGGCGTTGACGTCACGCCGGGCAACGTCGATAACAGCCGTACAGGCGTACAGTGGAGTTTTTTTTATTAGTACCTAGTTGTAGCCAGTTTGAACCGTTTCACAGTGTGCGGTTTTTCAGATCAATAATTGAAATTATTAAAATTACACATTTTCAGTACAATGACCAGAATCATAAAAATAAACGTCGTATAATCTTCCACCCATTTTAACGGTATTCATAGTTTGTGAAAACACCCCATTTTTTGTTATTCTGCGCTCAAAATATTTTCAATTCGGTTTCTTCAAACTGTATTTTGTATTAAGTAAATATGCTTTGGCATTTGGCATCCCCAATATATACACCACTAACTTCATAAATTAAAAATATAATATTATGTCGATCTCATACGAGAGATGGAAATACTGATAGAGATATTTAAAGGAGGGTAGGTAACTCAATTAATGGATAAAAAATGTTCAAAGAAGTGAGACTAACAGTCCACATTGGAATGCTGGTACCTACCCTGATGTATGGCAGTGAGGCATGGAATTGATAGAAGAAGGATGAAATCAGGGCCGGCCCTGAGCAAATGGCACCTGGCGCTAGTAAAAACCATAAGGGCGTTGTATTAGGCGTTAGGTATTATCAGCATCTTGACTTCTTTGCTCCTTGGCGCCTTGGCAAGTAGGTGCCTGCAGCGGACTGCTCCAATTGTACAGGGTCGGCCCTGGATGAAAGTAGTAGACTCTAGACTGAATATTGTAGAAATGAGATCCATGAGGTGTGTGTGGTAACACCATGTATGATCATGTGAGAAATGTGGAGTGTGGAGTTCCGCCAAAAATGCAAGGCTGATGTAAACGTAATGAATAAGATTAAGAAAGGGACGCTTAGATGATTTGGGCGTGTAGAGCCAATAAACGAATAAAGGAGTTTTAGGAGAATATATGTAAGAAGTCGGGGACGCCCGAGGAAGATATGGTACGATCGAATGAACCAAATACTTTAGTCAGGCCTTGTCAAGAGTCGGAAGAGTATGCATGAGACGATGTTTGAATGTGAATGAGGCAAGGAGCGTATGCCATGAACGAATTGTTTGGCGGACCGTCATCTCTGCCTACCCCTGCGAAGGAACGGCGTGATTGTTAGTTAAAAATCTTTCCTAGGAATCTGGGAATATTTTGGGAAATTTTATTTTCAGGGAATTTTTTTTAAGGATGGCAGCACCAAAATTTCCCTGACAGCTAAAACCAATCTGGCAACAATTTAGTTCTAGTTTCTAAAGAAATCACGTTTGATTAGTCCTTCAAATGTTCAAATTAAGTAATTTACTAAGGTCGCCGTGTGTTTAGTTTTGCGTTTGTGTTACCTCTCTAATATCTACAGTATTGAGTGCTATATCTCCACAATTCGACGTAAAAACAGCGGATAGGAAGCCGTCAATAAATGAATTTCAGGTGAGTGGTTATGTCATGACAATTAAAATTTACCCTCGTAAACTGTGGCCCCAATATGGAAATTTAACTAATTTTATTAACTAACTAACAAATCTTCGCGCCGTTTCTGCGCAGGGGTAGGCAGACAAGATCGACCTCCACATAACTCTGTCTATCTTAGCGCACTTTCCCTGTTTCATTCACGTTCATAAACACACTTCTGTTATTCCATATCTTAGATATCTATTATTTGATCTTCTGTCTTGATCGTGTTTTTAACACAATTTGAGCGGGAAGTATAGTTTAACCTTTTACGCCGGTCCTACTTGAATGCCTGAAAAGACATTGCTGTCAAATATTTTTATATGAATATTGTACACCAATCTCTTTGAAAGGGTCCCAAATATACGTATATGACGTATAAAACATAAATATAGGTAAATTTTTGAGATCGCTGGCAACGGTTAATACGCACTTTTTTTTGAAAAAATCTATTGATTCACCTTAATTACATTAAAAGACAACTATTTGCATTGGGGGAAGTGGAAAATATTTCATTCTACATGGTTTGTGATACAAAAGAAAGTGCCCCTTTATAACGCCTACTCGCGTCAAGGCAAGAAAAACATCCCAGTTTTCAAGTAGTTTAGCGGCTACGCTAGGTTTGTGTAACATGGTTTGTGATTCAAAAGAAAGTGCCCCTTTATAACGCCTACTTGCGTCAAGGCAAGAAAAAAATTAGAATGAAATATTTTCCACTTCCCCCAATGCAAATAGTTGCCTTTTAATGTAATTAAGGTGAATCAAAAGATTTTTTCAAAAAAAAGTGCATATTAACCGTTGCCAGCGATTTCCAAAAATTACCTAAATATATGGCACGAGAACGATTTCTGTGGCGCCGTAATTTGACAATGTATTCAGGTAGAACAGCCCAAAATAAGACGAAAATTAAGAATAAAATTTTTCGATATCTCGCTTAGTTTTCTAAAGTTTCAGATTCAAATTGATTAATTTTATAAAAAGTACTGTTTTTACCCTAACCTAACCTAACCTGTATTAGAGACGTAGCATTGATAATGTGACCATTTATTTTTTCCCTCAAATCCGGACACCGAAAAAAATATAGGTAGGTACTTATAATAATAATAAATTTGAACAACTTATACATATAGGGCTGTTTTCTCGAAAAATCGCCTCAATAGTGTTGTAAAAAAGAGGCTAGTTTATTAAGAGGCTAAGTTATTTTTTTAATTTTGTCATGAAAAACTATATCGGGTCTATTATGACTAATTGTTCTGTCTGTTAGAATAGTTTTATCGTAATAAATTTTATAAAATTCATTTCCTAAAAATGAATTTGGTTCATATTCATAATATGGTACATTACGGCAGTCAATCAAGTTATGTTTAATTACCAAACTTTGGGGAATTATTTTTAAAACTTGATTGTGCCTAAATGTATACTTAATTGGATTTTTGTAGATTTAATTTGTATTAGACTATAACACAAAAAATGTCTAACTGTAAAATAAAGTAAAATATTTTTTTATATCTTCAAAGTAAAAGTACCCATTGACTAAAGTAGTTTGTTGATTTTTTTTTTTTTTGTGTAATTTTTTATTATTTTTTCCTGTCATATTGTATTACTTTGTCTTTATAATAAATAAATAAAAAATTACTAATAAGTTTTCGTGTAAACTCTGTAAAGTATGTTTTCTCGTCAGATATCTGTTATCTATTATCTTATGATGTATTATAAGATTTTATGTGCAAGCGCAAAAATATACTGTATTATTTTTCCATGCCCATGTCTTCATCTACTAGTATTAGATTCTATCGCCATCGATTATTATTTGCGCGCTCTTTTATTAAATTTGACTGCAAATTTTTTTTATTTTCTAAAACGGGATATTTTGGCGTCCCGAAGCTATGTTCGGGGACGCCGGAGACTCTGCCTGAAAACGGGACGTCATGGTGAAAACCGGAAGTCTGGTCACGTTAAGCATTAAGCGCAATCTATGGTATTTGCCTAAATAGAATTAAAAAAACTTTAAGTATCAATATCTCGAAAACTAAGCGAGATATCAAAAAAAATTATTCTTAATTTTCTTATTTTGGGCTGTTCTACCTGAATACATCATCAAATCGCGACGCCTCGGAAATCGTACTCTCTCCAAATATATGTATGTGTATATATGATACAAGTCTTTCCAACTTCTTATCTTCTTCTCTTTTGTGTGGAATAATATTTTATCAAAAGGAAACTTACACTTTGGCACTGGAGATGTGCAAAGTGTTCTTGTTTGTAATTATTTGTACCAAAGTGAATTTTTTTTGCAATGTAATAAAATACATACATTTTTTACACTTAAAATGTCACTAAATGGCCCAACCCTGACTTTAACTTCTTTTTATGTAGACTTATTACAAAGTAGGCTATAATTTTGAACAATACTTTTATAGTTGGTGTGTGGTGAGTATTATATAAATTAATTCATTCAAATGTAGATATTATTTGCAAACATATATTGGTTTAACTCAAATTCTATTTTCTCAAACGGATTTCTTGTTTTAGCCTGTCTAAAGTGTGTTAATACGCACAAGTTAACTCTAACTAACCATCACGCCGTTTCCCGCAGGGGTAGGCAGAGAGGATGGACCGCCAAACTCGGTCTTGGCACACATTCCTTGCCTCGTTTATATTCATACAACTTCTCATACATGCTCTTCTATTATTCTGACTCTTGACATGGCCCAACTCAAGTATCTGATTCATTTGGTCTTGCCATGTCTTTCTTGGGTGTCCTCAACTTCCTCTACCATTCACATTTGCTTCATATATTCTCCTTACACTCCTTTCCTCGTTCATTTGCTCTAAATGCCCAAACCATCGGATCGTCCCTTTCTTAATCTTACTCATTACGCTTACATCAGCCTTGCATGCTTTGCGGTTCTCCACGTTTCTCACACGATCATACATGGTTTCTCATAAGGGATCTCATTTCTACAGCATTCAGTCTACTTGCATCCTTCCTTCACTCCATCCATCCCTCACTGCCATACATCAGGGTAGGTAGGTACCAGTACTCCATTATGGACGGCTAGCTTCGCTTCTTTGGACAGTTTTTTGTTGGTGCCAATGGCGTTCAGTCCTCCATTAATAGAGTTACCTGCATTCACAAGTTAACACTTTATTACAATTTAAGTACATAGTTAAAATTAATACGAAGTAACTATTTAAGTACGTAATTAAAATTAATACACCTACGCAATATTTCCCAAGTTTCAACGCAATGTTTTATTCTTGATAGTGTGATGTGAGGTTTTCCGAAAGATTCCGTTTCAATCTAAATATGCACAATTATTTAAATAACCCAAACTAAGAACCTAATCGAACAGCATTAATAAGTTACCGTGCGTGGTTGAATTTCAGAAGCCGGTTTTGAGTGCATGTCTAATGCCGCGCCACAAATAACATTTGCGTATGTGAAATTTCAAACAAAGCTACCATTGTAATTCGGTTTCGAATTCAATAATTCGTCGGGACGTGCCCCCCCTAGGTATAAGTACTACGAATTTGTAAATTTTAGTAGCTCTTCGGATATGAAAAGATTGACGGTAATACTTAGTTATTACTAGACATCGGATTATATGCATTTGCTTATTTGCATATGCAAATGCATATAACTCTCTAATTACGGCGTTAATGCATATTTTAGCTTTTTTTCCCAATCGTGCATATTAAGCATTTGAAGAGGCATCCACTAAGCAAAATATCGCCCTCATCCCTCATCTCAACACATTTCCACAAGTTACCAGATGCCATAGAAAAATTGGAAACAAACCTTCCTCTATTTAAATCAATAGAAATACTGGAAACAATGATTGAACTCGCCAACGCTCTTCCCAATTCAATATCAGAAAAGATTAGTAAAAAGTTAGACGCTATTTTGTTTAAAAATCCGAGTTTTGAAGACATGAAGAACTTTAATGCCTACATTAACGGCACAGGTCATACATACCCTGCCTCAACAGGTATCTCCAGAAATGGCGCCAAATTTTTTTAATTTTGTCGGATGACGTCAGTTGACGTAGAGAAGTCGTTTTCGGCATTTTGGGTGACAAACATCAAAAAATTTTGCCCGAAAATTTGGAAAAATACTTAGATACAAAAACAATGTATAATTTTAAGAGTATTTTGCTGTTTTTGTATCGTCTTTAATTAAAATATACAAAAATAAAAATGGTATTTTGATTTTGCATTGTGCATATTTTAGGCATATCAAGAGTTTTTAGTGCATATTTCGGCCTTTTTTAGTGCATATTTGCATGCATATTCTGGCACTTTGTTAGTGCATATAATCCGATGTCTAGTTATTACATATGACGTCATTGCCTGTCCCGGTGACTAGCTATCACTGGATGACAGTGGATCAGAGGAATGCGCTATTTTTGGAACCAGTTTCTATCGGATTTATAAAATGGTCACCAACACTAACTGGACGAAGCAGAACCAAAAGCCGCCCCCAGGGCCTATCAGCTAAAACCTCAAGAGCGGGGTTTTAACTGCTAGTAACCTATTATTATGTACACATTTTTTTTATCTCCCCCGACATAACTAAATAGTAGTTTTTTGTTTGAATAAATGGGGAATCTTGGAAAGGGGAATCCCGACATCCGTTCGAGCTAAATTTTGGCAGATAGACTCGTTGTCGATGACAATGCATTCTATCAACTTTTGGTGGCAATCACGCAGACATATATACGCATTTTCTTACTTTTTGTCTTTGAAAAAATCTCCTGTGCCAAAAGTGTGATGATTTATCGTGTACTTTTGTTAAAATATCTTCTCACACAAACTACACAAAGATAAAAAAGAGATGTTTGAATTTTTTCTTTCATATATTCAATAATATTATTATTGTGTTTTATTTAAAACAAAAGACTTGAAATTAAAATGTAGCTCTACACATTAAACTTGATAACTATAAATAAATGAGATTATTGAATTATTGAGTAGAAATGAGACGTTATCGCTAAAATTCAATTCAATTCCATTTATTGTTTTAAAAACATTACGAAATTGTTCATTTTAATGCATTTTTAACCCCTCAGGTCTATTTGTTTGGTTTTCGGAACAACTCATGTAGGTCTAATTCGTTGTGTCACCCTTTCTATCATGGTTAGAAATATAATCTAAACGGCATTAGAAAGAGAAAATATCATACTTCTCTACATATTATAAATTAAAGTCCTCCGTGGTGTCTGTCTGTTCGCGATGAACTCAAAAACTACTGAACAGATTTTCATTCAGTTTTCACCAATAGATAGAGTGATACATGAGGAAGGTTAAGGTATATAATTTGTCAAGATTTTATGTAAATTGGTTGAAATATAAAATATATAAAGGAGAATGTCTGTATGTGGTGAACGAGCGGGCTGGCAAGCGGGAGGTGTGGATTTGATTGGTTCGCAAATTAACAGATGGCGGTGGTTATAATTGGGTTGTGTTTCCAGTAGATGGCTTTGTGTTTCGTTAGCCATTTTCGTTTCCAGGTCAGCTAGTACAGTATATAGACAAGTAGATTTATTATTTGTTTTTGTTATTCGGCGGTACATCCTCTCTGCACATCCCTTCGGGGTCACCTAGTTACGTAAAAATCTAAAAGTTAACCGTAAAATAATTGAAATGTATTGCCTTTTTTGCCGTCATCGTCACGCTATTTATAAAAGCGCACATTCGCCTGACGTCATAGATCACCATCCCATTTGAATTTCGTAAACACAATTTTGTATTGAAAATTTAAGCCTCAATTAGGCAAATATTTGTATCATGAAACACGTCTAAAAAACACATCTTATATTTTTTTTCTTTATTCTACTTTTTTTTATCTACATTATTGTTAATCTCAGTGTATCGATAAATAACCTTTTTTGAGACAAATCAAAGTTTATCTCTAATTGACTATAATTTGACTGTAAATCCTGATAATTTTTGTATTAAATGTGATAGATTTAGTTAATATATTGATAATAAAAATAATGTCTACGTCTTATCTTTTAACATATTATCAAATTTCAAGTACTTAACTAACTAATACTACTCACTTTGTATGCCTTATTAGGGTGCTGATAGCCTCCATTCAAAGCTCTGGAAAAACCGTTATTCTTGTTTGGATCCCTGGACATGTTGGCATAATGGGTAACGATATTGCAGATTCCCTGGCAAAACAAGGAGCGTCCAATCCTATTGTTAACCTCGTAAACCATATTCCCCTATCTGATATTTTTTCCATCCTCAAAGATAGATCCCGCAATGTTTGTGCAGAGTATTGGCACATTGCTAGTCAATCCAAGGGAGCCTGCTGTGCCTCAATACAAAGGACTATCCCATCAAAACCGTGGTTTCGAAAATTCCCCCATTTTTCCAAAAAAGAAATTTCCTCACTTATTCGAATGAGAATCGGACATTGTTACGTTCCTTCTCACCTTTTTTAAATTCACGTCCTTGACTCCCCAGATTGTACATTC
Organism: Limnephilus lunatus; assembly: GCA_917563855.2. Lineage (NCBI taxonomy): Eukaryota > Metazoa > Arthropoda > Insecta > Trichoptera > Limnephilidae > Limnephilus > Limnephilus lunatus. Next base: position 15,545,122 of record OU830595.1, on the reverse strand, counting down.
TTTGGTCTAGATGTGGGCACTTTAGATCACATATTTTTTGGTTGTCCCTCTCTAAATAAATATCCTCTCTTCTATCGAGCGTTATCTAAAATTGCCTCCCCTCCATTCAACATTTCATCTCTTCTAAGTCTGAACTCGACTCCAATCTTCCATATAATTCTGAAATTTGTACATTTAAATATAATTAATACATAAATTCACATTTCCTTTCTCTGTAATTTTAAATGATGGCCTAGAACACCCTTGAAGGGTGAAAGCCAGAAATAATTGAAAAAAAAAAAACTGACTACTAACTAACCATCACGCCGTAAATTGCATTAGCCGTGTTCTGATATAGAATACGGCTAAAGCAATCTGAATAACCAGGTACATCCCATATCCTTCCTCTCCCTACTATCTTCCGCCTACATACCCCAATTGGAGATGACATAGTCTCACTGGCTCCAGGCCGTTGGGAGCATCTCTTGTGCGACATTCACTTTAAAAAAAGTGTGTTGTTATTTTAATTGTGCGACCTAAAATTGAAAACAAGCTTTCTTACATATGGCATTGCACTTATATTTGTGAGAGTACGAAGCATTCTGTCTGTAAGAGTAGAGTTTATTTTGGGCCTAAATTATATTTTACATATATATGTTCAAAGTAAACACATTTTTCAGATGACTTGCACAGGCGACAAAGAATTTCTAATTTTACAGTTTCACATCGTAAATAATACAAGCTGTTTACATTCTCTTAAATGAAAGATAAAAACTTCAGATATAAGTTGAGATTTTCAATTTTACTGAATATAAGTTCTATGTAATTTCTAACAGTATAGAAGATCTACAGTCTCTCGTATCTAGAATGAACCAAGTATGTATGAAGAATGAGTTAATGATGAATGTAAGTAAGTCTAAAGTCATGGTGTTTGAAAGAGAAAGTACGAAAAGTGTGCAATATAGTTGTGAATGATAAATACTTGGAACGGTTGGATGAGTTTGTATATCTGGGTAGTATGTTTACGAGAGATGGGAAGGCTGATAGAGATATTGCAAAACAGGTAAATGCAGGTAACTCCATTAATGGAGGACTGAATGCCGTTGGCGCTAATAATAAACTGTCCAAAGAAGCGAAGCTAGCCAACCACAATGGAGTGCTGGTACCTACCTATGTGGTACCCAGATGTATGGCAGAGGAAGGGTGAAAGTAAACTGAATGCTGTTGAAATGAGATCTCTGAGGCGTGTGGGTGGTAAAACCTTATGTGATCGTCTGAGAAATGTAAGGATCCACAAAGAATGCAAAGCTGATGTAAGCATAATGAGTAAGATTAAGAAAGGGACCCTCAGATGGTTTGGGCATGTAGAGTGAATGTAGTCTATGAAACAAAGAAAGTAGTCTAAGAAGAGTCAACAAAACTACAAATACTTAGGAACAAATTTCTTTAATAAATTACCAGAAAATATAAGATCCCTTTGTGACAGTTTCAAAAATTTCAAAACACAATTAAAAAAATATACTGAAAACCTTAACTAAAAAATAAATAAATTATAATAATAAATCTCCCCCCCCCCCTCCAACTAATTCCATTTCCACCCACGCCTGTCTTTCTATGCTTGATAATTTAGTTTTTAGTACATATAATGTCCTGATGAAGAGAACGTCGTTCTCGAAACATGTTGACTTTTTAAATAAAGATTATTGTGGTAAAAACAAAGTGTTTAAATATTTTAATTAATAATAATAAAAATTATATATATACATATATTTATATAAACATACATTTATCTTATTATTTACATAAACTAAATTTCAAAGTACTAAATATAAATAAAAACAGCAATAAAAAAAATCAAAATAACCAAACAAATAATACTTTCTCCCGTACACACAAGCATTTGCTTATTATGGGAGAATAATTTAAAAATATATATATAATAAGGAAATTGAGTCCATTTTTTTTATCAATGTTCGCATTCAAACTTAAATACTTGTATTTTTTTTTTTTTTAAAGTTCGTTTTCATAGTAAAATTAATTCTCAAAGTTTAAATTTTATTAAGCCCGCCAAAACGAGCGGATCCGAGCGGTAAGAAGCGGGGTGTGGGTGTGACGTCATTTAAACTGATAAAACTGCGTCGCTTGGGCATTTGTATGGAGATTTTTTAAATTCTTCAATAAGGAATTCCAGTAATTTTTTTTATCAATGTTAACCGTCTATCAGAATTGATGTTATTTTAAAAAAAGAAAATTGATCAAGATTTCATAGTTAAATTAATATTTAAAGGTAGAATTTTTGTTTCTCGCGCCAAAACTCTTCACAAACACGGTATTGCCGTATCTGGCCGATCGCCGTTGGTTGAAGTGTCACCCGCCAATTCAGGCCGCCGCGCAAAAAAATAAAGACCGAAAGTAAGATAACGGTTTACAGCGCAGTTCACTGTGAGACTTTTCTGCGCAATACTGAAAAAATGTATTATACTTATTGTAACATACAAATGAACATAATTAATAATTTGATGTATTTACTTGGAAGCTTTAACTCCACAAATTTCAGCACTAATGTGGTCAGTATTATCTATTTTAAATATAAAATCAACATGTCAGAATCAACGATTTGTAGGTAGTCGGACTGGCCTTGAATATATCCGATTTCTGACATGGTATGTGGTTTTTTAAACAGATTTTGCATTACATAAACTTTGTTTACTAAACCATTAAATATACCAAACCACCCATTACTAAACTTAAAAAGACTTTTAGGGGATAGAATGCAAAACCGTTTGGCCCATAAGTAAACGACGTTTGGCCTATACACCTCTCTCATCGTACACAAACCATCTCTCGTGTAATAGAAAGAGATGCACCGTAGACATTTCGGTGATCCGCTCTTTATACAAACTGAGGTTCCAATGACGTCAGAATTCTTTCGACCATTCATGAAGCGTTTGTAGTTCGTAGCTTTTTGATGGATTTTTAAGAAGGTTTAATTAATTCTAAGAATAACAATATAGAAATATATTTATATATTTAGAATCGATATTTTTTGATCTACATGAACATATTTTTTATAAGTCAAAATATTTTTCACTCAACTTCCTTATTGTAATAATTATAATTGTATTAAGCTTTTATATACTTTCATTATATTTATGTATCTATTGTATGTATTGTACCAAAGGAAAATTTTTTCAATAAAAAAAAAAAAAGAATATATGACGCAAAGTGAATGATTGAAGAAGTCAGGGACGTCCGGGGAAGGCATGGTACGATCAAGTGAATCAGATACTTGAGTTGGGCCATGTCAAGAGTCAGAATAATAGAAGAGTATGTATGAGACGATATATGAATGTGAGTGAGGCAAAGAGTGTGTGCCTAGACTGAGTTGTTTGGTGGTCCGTCCTCTCTGCCTACCCCTGCGGAGAAACGGCGTGATGGTCAGTTAGTTAGTTATTTACTGATCGCATTGTTTATAATGAATTATTATGGTTGAACGCAAACAGTTATTGCGTCGATGCAAAACGTATGTATGTAAAAGTCTTTGTTTCAACCATAATCAATAATGTATGTTGTATTTGCAGCCGGGTGCTGTGGGAGGCCCTGGGCCGTCAGCGCTGGTTCTCTGCGGGCCGCCAGAGGCCATCCCGGCGGCCACCTCTGGGCCGACACTCCCGCGGGGCTCCCCCGCCTCTGTCCCCCGGCGCCCCGCGTGCTCTGCTGGTCTCACTCACGGCCGTGTACAATGCGTCACGACCGGAGAAGTGTGACGTGGAAGACGCTAGACTTAAGGTTTGTATATATATATATTTTTAAAACATAATGCGATTTTAACCCTTATGTATAATAGAAACTGTATGAAAGACAAGCTCAGAATCGCTTGAGCAAATATAAATCTGGGATCTATGTTCTATTTGATTATTGTACCTACTCTGAATGATTTAAAAATAATTTTCTATGAAATTTGCGGCTGACTTTCGGCAGCTATCAATGACGGAAATATTGATTTTTACATTTTCAAATGAGTAAGTCATTATTTCTTTGAAAACTCCTTTGAATTCATAGACATATGAATATTAGTAGACCTGCCCTAAGTAATAAAAGCGTACTTTTAATATGTCTATGTTTGAATTGTGTTTTTAATGTTGGGTATGTATATAGGTTTGTGTAGAAATAATAAAATCAGTTAAAATATTTTTTTTTTTAAACCTCTTTTCAGGAGCTGACAAAAGAAATGGGACAATTGGAGACGTTAAAGACAGCCACATTGATTTGCAAAACTTGTCAGAAACGATTGCTAATTGATAAACCCGTTGGCAATAAACTCTACTGCACGTGAGTACTTGTTCTTTCAGTTATTCCTGAGGAGACTATTTCATTGTTCTGGCAATACTGAATCAATAACTATAATGTTTAGTGTTTCGTAATGCCGATTTGTACCTTAGCGGATTTGTTATGTTCAGCCAGTGAAACCGGCAGAATTCAGAACACTATGAATTTGTAGATTCGGGGTACCTACGAGAGTAGCGAGGGACAATAATCCGCCAGTCCGTCTAGAACAGAGGTTGTCAACCTTTTTGAGCCCGCATACCCCTTAACTCTTACTTCAAATGTGTTGTACCCCGTACCCTCTATCTATCTTGTGTACACGTGTAATGAAAGACATGTTTCATTTGTAATTTTTTAATACTCTCATTTTTACATGAATTTAACAATCAAGTCCACAAATACAAACAATATATTTTGCACTTTGCCAATCAATAATAGAATATGGAATAATTGCTTGGGGAGGAGCAACAAACGCCGCTATCGATCAAATAGAAATAGCCCAGAAAACGATCTTAAAGGTAATACTTAAAAACACACAAACTAACCGACACGGACCAAATATTTAAAAGTTGTGACGTACTAGACATACGCCAATTATATGTTAAAACACTACTAAACTACATTTTTGACCAAAAAAACAAACTCCAACAAACACAAAATATCACTAATAGACCGGTTAGACAAGCGTATAAAGAAAACATAAAAACTCCGATGGTTAACACCACCTTTGGACAAAGACACCATAAATACCATGCCATTGAAGCATTTAACAGTCTTTCACTTGAAACAAAAATTGAGGAAAACAAAAATAAATTCAGACACGAAATAAAAAAATGGATTAAAGAACAAAAAAGACAACATTACCAAAAATTTTTAACATAAAAGAATAAAACATATGCACTCAACGCACAAAACCAACATAAAATACGCAACACTCACAAACACACAAATTAAATTTTCATTTTCATTTAAATTTATTTTTTTAGTTTGTTAATTTTATTTTAATTTTTAATCTTTATTTTAGTTTAAATTTATCTTTATTTTAAATGTTTTTACTGATTATGTATAAATTCTATATTATAAAATGGGGGCCTCAGCACGGGTACACAACCCAGTGAGGCCAACATTATGTAACACTTGGGAGATGGAGGAAACCCACCTTTGTCATCCGACAGCTTATCCTAGAGCAAAAGAACATCCTTCTCAGGATGGTGGAGTCAGGGATTTAAGGTCATGAATATATTTGAAACACTTATTCTTCTAGTGAAATTTATAATATTTTATTGCACTTTGCAAGGAAAACATACCAAAGAAGGCTTATCAAAAAGAACATAAATACCTTTAGCATCTATCAATAGATTTGGAGAGAGAGAGTTAATTCAAAATTTCGTTTAGTTATTAATACCGCATACGTCCCGTCGTCGTGATTCTCCTCCAAACGACAACAGCAATCCCCAAAACGTCTTCCAGCACGTCATGAGGCCGCTCGGTTAAAAGGGAGTCATCCCAACAAAACAGGCACAGCAGATTCTCACCCATCAAGCGGCATGAGCCGATCTCACCGGCCAAAGGAACAGCAAAGGAATATTGGCGGGTCCAACCAGAGTCTAGGAGCCGCTCCATTAATAAAGGGAATCCACCCAACAAAACAGGCACAGCAGATTCTCACCCATCAAGCGGCATGAGCAAATCTCACCGGCCAAAGGAACCACCAGCAAAAGAACCCTTGCGGGCAGTACATCACCCGTGGATTCCGGTCTAAATTGACCTCGGCACGCGGATTAATCTATCTCGCGGCATCCGGCGAGGGATTAAACAAAATAAATAGGCTTCAATGCCATTTGAGTCGTCACACACTCACGCGACGTTTAAAAATAATATTTCTAGGCTACATAGCACTAGTATCTCACTTTATCCTCCCAATCGCCCCGAAAAACACCCCCCCTGCACAAAATCTAAGTTATGTCCTCCGCCATGATTCCCTGAATGAATCCCTTTCCGGTCTCCTTCCAGTTTTGCCAGCCAACAAAGTTAAAATCAGAAAAAAAATAATAGACAATAAACAGTACCTACTTTGCGCAGTACCTGCTCACGAAATAGATATGTTACAATTACTGGATTATAATATGAAAAATTGTAAAATAATGTATCAACAATAAAAAAAAAAATACAATTTTATACAGGCTGTAACTCAACCTTGGGCATTTTTAACCAGTGATTCTACAAGCGAAATTTGAAATCGTTGAGCTGAGCTTTAAAAGCTACACTCGTGCCACGATATTGCGTACCCCAAATTTTTGCTTCGCGTACCCCAAGGGGTACCACGGGTTGAAAACCACTGGTCTAGAACATCACTTCAAATCGTTGCATTTCGCATTTAGTTTTCATTATAAATTTAAAATAAATATAGTAAAATTATTTTTTTAAATGTTTTTTATTTACTCACAAATAATTGTCCAAGTTGCCTCTAAAATCATGAAACACTTCAATGGCTTATCCTACTACCCTACTAATATTATAAATGCGAAAGTTTGTATGGATGTATGTTCGTTACTCTTTCACGCAATAAATACTGAATGGAATTTAAAAATTCCTTCACTAATCGAAAGCTGCATTATTTGCGAGTCATATAGGCTATATATATTGGTAAGCTCTGGCATTATGAATAAGCTGAAATTATTTATTATACGTTTATTGTCCGAACGAAAAGCAAAGTGTGTTGCTAAGTAATTGTTTGACGTGGGCTGTCATTTTGTTATTTATTTAGGTTACTATAGAGATTCCTTTGATAGCAAAAATTCAAATATTTATGAGTATTATTTAGTGTACAAATATAAAATAGGTACTAATCTACATTTTGACCTAAGCCAACAGCTATCTATACTAATATCATGAATGCGAAAGGGCGCATATTTGATTGTTACGTTTTAACAGGGGACATAGTGAAAAATGAATGTAACGAGTATGAAGGGGGTGGATCGGAGGGGGGGGGAGTGTTGAGAGCGGGAGGGGGGGGCGAATATGCGAGCGAAGCCGGGGGCAAAAGCTAGTATCTTATAATCTAAAGCAAAAATAAATAAAGTAGTTCAAATCCGTATTAGATATTTGACATACCTTTTGATTACAAAGATAATTTTTCAGTTTGGTTGGGTATTTTAACCTCAAATCTAAAATTAAGATTTGTATGAAAAGAGCCAAAACGGGCCGCGCCAACATTCCTCTTAGCGACCGTATTTTGGAAAGCAAAATAAACATTTTAATAGCGTAGTTTAACGTAGCGTTGAGTCTTATGGGTAATTGGCCTCTTTAATTTCTTTTTGTATCAAGTTGATAATTTATATGAGTTTGTATTATGTGATGCAGATGTGAGCAGAACAAGGCAGTGGAAGACGAGAGTGGTTGGCAGCCATTCCTGGAGACAGAAGACATCATCATCTGGAGACGGGAGGAAGACCCTGGCACCGGACTCTACGCCTATAAAGGTGGGAAAATACTATAACACTGTTATGATGGCATAAGAACACAGACATCCTTTTGGTTCTAACCCATTTAGTATGCGCTCTGTCTCTTAAGGCTTGATCAAGTAGTCTCGAATTGATCAAGTAGCTAGTATACTTGATACTTGACTTCCTACTTGATCTGAACTAATGTAAACGATACTTGAAAGTAATGCGAATGCTGAAAACCGTTCGCATTACTTTCAAGTAGAGTACATTTGTGCCCGCCGCCCATTGCAAGATGACGGCGGTTGATAGGTTGCTACAAAGCAAAGACACTAATTAAGCTTATTTAAATTCTTATTTTAATATTTATTTTAGAAGAGGTGGAAGAATAAATTAGTAAGATGATAATAAATAAACTATGGACACGATAAGAGATTAAAAGCAGCATAAATAAATAATTTTAATGTAGCATCTGCGCTCAATCGCCACGACATTTCCGCGCGTTTACAAATGAACTCTGCTAAAACGATCGGTTCTTACTCGAAGAAAAATAGAACGAAATGGATTGAATCTACTAAAGAGCTGACTCACCCACTCTACTAAAATTATGGTATTCGGACGCGTTTAGTTACTAATATACTCTCCACTAAAATACTCGCCAAATGCGAACGGCTCTTTACTGTGCCCGACAGTTGATCCGCCGACAATTGCCCCACCTGAAATGATATTTACTAATTAAATTAAATTATAATTTTTTGTACATTATTTACTAATTTCATACATAAAATCGACTTCAAAAATACCCTTAATAATAAGTTGGTACATAAAATATAGAGAAGCAGATTTTTCCTTGATACATTCGAATAAAAATGTGTTTTATACTTTTGTTATTCGGTGGTACATCCTCTCTGCACATCCCTTCGGGTCACTTAGTTATATTTTGTGTAATTAGGTTTACCGTATTTTCCCTAAACCGACTGCACATTGTATATAAGTAGGCCGGGGGACCAATTATTATCGGTGGATCAACTGTCGTGGAACCCCCATTTAGTATGCGCTCTGTCTCTTACGGTTCCATAACAATTGATCCTCCAGGCAGTTGATCCGCCGGACAGTTGATCTCTTAAAAGATTATTTCTTGGAGTAAGTATACAAAGAGGATATACGGCCGTATAACCAAAGGCGATAGAAAATGTGTTTTACCATATGATTATAGGTTCATTAAAACGACAATAGGGAGGTTTTAGCTAAGTGCCGAACCACATTATCATGCATTTTATTCCAGAGAGGGCAATGGTAGCTAGTCATTGATTTTAACAATTACAAAACACATACAAATCTGCTAGAAACTTTGAATTGTGCATTTTTGGTGGTTTTTAAATTACTAAAATGTCTATTTCTGATTTTCTGATGACCTTAAATAAATGTTTCGTTTATTTCTGCGGAATATTTAATGACAATTGTCAGTTTGATCTCCTGTCAGATTTATATCATGAATTCCGCACTAGAGTCCCAACTCACGTTGTAAAGCCATTTCAAGCAATGTTTCAATTCTGAATGGTGGTCTTACACCGTGCGATACTGAGAGTATCTTCCACTCTGGAACGTGCCGCAAATATACTACTATACATTATTTTAAATGAATAAATTGTGAAATAACACAAATTTATAAAATAAAATTCATTCGCCTCGCCGGGATTCGATCCCGCGACCTTCGTATTGCGAGTTAAGAGCTTTACCGCTCACGCCGGCCATTGATGGGAATAACCTTCAAAAGTTTTAAAAATTGAGTTGTACTCATAAAAAATTGGTCATTAAACATGACAATTCTATGATCGTTTGAACAACGACTGTGTTATGATGTTTGTGCGTGCTTATCAATTATTTTGTATGGCAGTGTATGGCCGCTATCCGGAAGTGACGGCTGAAGATTTCCTGGCCATGCACACGGACCTGGCCTACTGGAGGAGTTGGGACGATACGGTGCTGGGCCTTCGCAAGCTGACGCAGCCGCCCAATCACCATGATCAGCAAGAAGTCATACACTGGGAGACCCTGTGGCCGGTAAGTAGTTAAAAAATTATTATATACTTGCTGGTATACCCCTCCCCCCTCCTGCATTCCATACATTCATTCCCGGTACATTCAGTTTTCAAACAGCTCGCGTACCACCTATTGCAATATTTTTATACAAATTTCATAATGCCGGAGCTCACCAGTTGTTTTATACAAACCTTGTCCTGACAATAATAAACAACAAAAAAATTATCCAATTTGGTGCAGTCGTTCGAAAGTTATGGCTTACATAGATTAGATATGGATAAATATTAACTACGACGCCTGAAATAAAATTTCCCTCAAATATATCAACATCGTTTCCACAACAACCATCTGACGTTACCAACTCACTTTTGTCAGGAAATTTATTTGACAATAAACGTATAATAAATATAATATTTATAATTTCATAACACCCAGAGGTTAACATTATATACAGCCTATTTTACTCGCATGTAATATAGCTTTCTATTGGTGAAAGAATTTTTAAAATCGCTTTAGTGGTTTAGGCGTGTTTGCGTAACAAACAAACTTGCGCATTTTCGCATTTATAATATTAGTGTCAAATGGAAATTGATTAATCAAGCGAAAATAAATGAGAATTGATGAATCAAGCGTTCCCGTCGAAAAAGGACACTAGCAACATCTCGCGGAGATAGAGTGATCTAACTTTAATACGGTTTTCGCGATAGATAATCATATTCAGAAATAAAAATATTCTTTTATAAACCCATTGGCCACAAACCCCTGCAGCCTGCCGGGTGTGCAACTCAGTTACCACAAACCCCGGCGAAAGAGCAGGTCCGCCAAAAAACGGAAAACGAGCACGAAATTGACATTTAAAAAAAAAATGTAAGTGCCGAACGCTCTGTAGGTTAATCATTCATTTTGAAGAATTGGCAATATTATGTTTCTTATGTTTTTTCACTGTTATTTGTTCCAAATTTTGTATGCAGCCAGCCGCCATTTAATTTCTTCAAAATTGCGAGTGATTCTAGGTTTTTGGCAGTGACCCTGCACGTCCCTGATTGCTTTGAGGACTATCATACCAAATTATTTTATTAGTTATTTGTATGTAAAAAACAAAAAAATTTAATGTTCGATATATGAATATTATGTTTTTTTGTAACTTTATGTATAAAAATGTGAAAAAATCTTACGAAAAAAGGGATGGTTATATTTGTATCCTTACTTACACATATTTTCATATTTTTTAATTTTTATGTTTTTCTTTACCTCCAATATGTAAACAATTTTTTTTTTAAATTAATTCATTTGAATATGTATATGGTTCAAAAGTTACAATAGATTTAGTACACCAATGCAGGATTTCAATTTTTGGTACAAAATTAATTTGGTGGTGAAGGCCAATTTTTTAGCTCATTAATTCTGTGAACAATGAGTTGAACAGAAAATTATGTTAAAAAAATTATATAAATTTTTAAATTTATAAGCAGAATTTGTCATATTGTGACTTATGTAATTTGTGACATTTGCTGACGGGTATGGGTGCCGCCGTCCCGCGAACCATTTATTGGATAACCAAAACCACTGCCTTAGGTCACCCCAAGTGATTCGCTACGTTTGGTGACTTAGCAGGGGTGCCTGGGTTCATGGGGTGAGGTTTGTCTAGGTCTTAGTCAGATGCATTTTCCCACCTAGGCGTGGCGGGCCGGATAGGGAGAGGCTGATTGAGGGAGACCTTTTTTGACTCTACAACTCTCTCGACCCATCGCCGTGCACCACAGTGAGATAGTGCACTCCTGGACAGATTGACTCCAAGATTCCTATCCATCCTTCATACCTTTTTCCTTTCCAAAAATTTCTCTCCTTCCTCTCCATGAAAAGACCCTACACACAGCATCCCCAAAGATGTCATAGGCCCTGAGCGATTTTTTTTTTCAACCATAGTTTTACAATATTTATTGCATTATTAGCCGATAACTTCGACCTTCCAAGAATTTCCTTCAACATAATACGAGAGGGGACCTAAAAGTAACGGTAGTTGTGCTGTGGTGGAGAGGAAGTGTGGGGGGACCCATTGTTAGACCAGGTATCTGTTAGGGTCACTCCTCCTGAGTGTGTATGCGAAGTTGTGTTGCTGTGAGTGCATCGGTTCGCCCGTGAGATTTGTTTTAGTAAAACAACTTTTTCCATTTCGGCGAAAAAGTGATGGCAGATTATCGAGAGCAACGTGCGGCTGTGAAATTTTGTTTCCTGTTGGGGAAATCGGCAAACTATTGTAATGCTGACTGCTTATGGGGATGTTGACCTAGGTAAAACCAGAGTCTACGAGTGGTTTTCACCTTTTAAAAATGGAGAAATGTTAATTGAAGAGAAACCCCGTTCAGGACGCCCCTCAATGTCAAAAACTGATGAAAACGTCAACAAAATCAATGCCCTCGTTCGTGGAGACCGTCGCCGAACCAACTGATCAACTCTGTGAGATATCTGGAACGTCATGGAGTTTAATTCAGAGGATTTTAACCGACGAATCGCACATGAGAAGGGTTGCAGCCAAATTTGTCCCCCGCCTTCTCAGAGACGAGCAAAGGGAGCGTTGACTTCAGGCATGTTAAGAGCTTCAAAATCAGCTCGAAGAGGACCCTGAATTTTTTTCCAAGGTGATATAGCCCCCTGTGACTTGTCTTTGTTCTCCACACTGAAAAGGGACATGAAAGGAAAGCGTTTAGTCACTGTGGAGGAGGTAAAACAAAAATCGCCGGAAGGCCTAAAGGACATCCCGATAAGTGAATTTAAAAACTATTTTGAACAATGAAAGAAGCGTTTGGAAAAATGCGTTGTGGTCAATGGAAAATACTTTCAAGGTGATCAAAAATGGTGTAAAAATATTGAGAAATAAATAAGTTATGACGAAATTACCCTTTTTTTGGGTCCCCCCTCGTACGATACAATATGTTTCCAATGATCGGGATTTCAAAAAGTTCATCTTTACATAGTATAAAATGAAGTCGCTCCCGCTGTCTGTGCGCTTAGATCTTTTAAACTACACAACCGATTTTCATGCGGTTTTTACCAATAGAGTGATTCAAGAGGAAGGTTTTTAGGTATATAATTTGTCCAGGTTTTGTGTAAATTGGTTGATATATATAAATAAAAGGAGCGGGCTGGCAGCGGACAGCGGCAGCGTGATGGCATGCGGGCGGTGTGGATTTGATTCAACAGATAGGAATAAAGGTTGGGTAATGGCATGGCGTTGTGTTTCGTTAGCCACAGCACTGTGTGGTCGGGTCTGCTAGTTTACAAATAATATAAATAGAAAAGGTCCTAATACAGTTCCTTGTGGAATTCCAAAATCTTTATTCTCCATTTCACTTAGTTCTATGTAGAGAGTATTATTAGTAATATCTTTGTACATATTTAACTTAGTTCTTAGTTCTTCGTTTCTCCTCCTGTGTGAAGATATTGTTTGTTGGTATTCCTGATATTAAAAAAACATGATGTGTACTCAACATGGGAAATGTTGCATAGGTGTATAAATCTTAACAAAATTAAAACTTAATGGGGGGCCTGTCAATTTAATTTTCTTATAATATTTAATTTTTTATTTCAGAGATTCTTCGCCAATCGGGACTACGTATACGTCAGGCGCTATGCGTACATGGACAGCGAAGGATCCAAGAGACCGATGCCCGCAAATAAGACGCAAAACGTAAACAGCAACAGTAAAAACGACGCGCCGACAAAAAACAACATAAAGAGCGACATCCAAAACCAGAGCACAAACTTCGACAGCATACAGAAAAAGATATACGAAGAACATCAGAATAAAACTGATAATTCGGGATATTCGCAAAAGAACAGGTCGAAGATTCTACCGGATGGTGGGAAAATCCTGGTGGAGAACAGGGCGTATGAGTCTAATAACGGGAGAAGGTTTGGAGCCAGGAGTTCTTCCAAGGTGATAGTCATGTCTTCGCAGTCCTGCGTACATCCAGACGCCCCCGAAACCAAACGCGCTTACCGAGTGAAGAGATATTGGAGCAATCTTGTAATAAAGCCTTTCAAGGAGGTCGATCAGGTTAGTTTTTTTTTCTTTGGCATTGAAACATTACTTGAAATGCCATGGGTGACTAGATCTGAACAGCCAGGTACTTCCTTTTCCCCATCTCTTCCCCTCCCCTATTACCTTCAGCCTCACAACATACCATTCCTTTTTGGAGGCGAGTATGGGTATCGCCGCCCCGGGAACCATTTATTGGATAACCAACACCTCTGCCATAGGTCACCCCAAGTGGTTCGCTACATTTGATGACTCAGCAGGAGTGCCCGGGTTCACTGGTTGAGGTTTGTCAACATCTTGGCGGCCAATACACCTGCTGAGTTGCGGGTCGGATCGAGGGAGACTGGTTGAGGAGATCTTTTGACCTCTCCAGCCGGAATCCATCCATGAGGGAAATTATTTTCCTCAGGGCCTCCTCTGTGGAGCTGTAAAAATAAAAACAAATATGTATGTATTTAGTGTGGGGAATACAGACTTCAAAGTACCCCACAAAATAGAGAATCAATTGTCATAAATCAGTTTAATCAGTAATAAATCATTTTAGGCTCCATCAAAATTGAAATTTAGAATCATATAAATACGTAAATTGTCTCAAAGTGGTATAACCACAGTTTGAAAATGGCCTTGTAAGCTGAAACAGCTGTTACAATATTAAAAAAGTAAAGTCACAAAAAAAAATTAAAAAAAATACTTGCAATATTAATATTAATCAATATTAAATTATATACAGTCGAACTTGGTTATAACGATCATGGCTATAGTGAGTTCATGGCTATAATGAGCAATTTCCAAATGATATGTTAGTTCAGACCTTTTTTCATATAATAGTTGACTGTTATAACGAGGACGATTCACTGATATAACGTGCAAATAATTTTGTCAACACAATTTCTAAATACATAAAAGGATGTCAACACAATTTCTAAATGGTTAAATGGGTTTAAAAAAAACAATAATTGTGAATTATTATCGTAGTAAGGTATAACTATCAAAGGTGGCGACCATGGAGGGACATATGCCCGGCGTGCAACAGCGGCGGCCGGCGGGAATTTCCTATTCCGTTAGGGACAGATTCATATTTTTATGGCACTACCTGTGTAAGATTGTCGGCTATGTGAAACATTGTTACCCATCGGGCACTAGTGAAATTGTCATAAAATCTGCTAAAGTCAACGAATTTTCAGTTTGCAAATTTGTTCCCTTTCTTAATCTTCTTTTGCATTGTGCCTAATCGTCAATTTTGTTTTAAAAATCAATAAAAGTGTTTATGAAGGTAACGAGCTACGAGTACCAACATAGGGTAAATTTGTGATAGTGATGCACAACCTTTTTAGCTTAGGGGTGCTCTGCCTCTTTATCAAATGGCCCGCGACCTACATGTGGATTTCTGGAGGGAAGGAGATTGACAGCGAAATTCAAGATTTCGCTTTCTGGGGATTTTTTCTGGGGGTCTTCCAATTTAGCCAATTTAGTTCCATTTAGGGCAAGCAGCGTAAATTTTACAAACCCCAATAAAAAATGTTCCCAACCAGGGATTTCAGGGTTTTTTCTCTATAACCAGGGGAACATGTACAAAATTGTGTGACAAGTATAATTTTAGTTGAAAATCAATAAAAATCCCACCAGCTAATGATTTATAATAAGTGAGATTTTACATGTGCTACAATACGCACAAGATATCGATAATAAGTTAGACAATTTTTAGGGATGTTTTTCTTGGAAACCTCAAACCAGGTGATGTAAGATGCGTTGCTTTTTTGTGTAGGAAATTGAGAAGCATAAAAACGAAATCTTTAAAATATTGATCATTGATTAAAACAATAATTTATTAATTAGTGTTTTTTTATAATATATTTTTGAAATATTATGATACCTACTCGCATTTTAAAATATATTTATACATTTGCGATTATTTTAGAGTAAAGACAGGTAGATAGGTACATACTACTTTCAAAAAACCTATTTTGGATATAACGAGTAATGGCTATAAGGAGCAAATTTAGTCGGTCCCTTCGTGCTCGTTATAACCAAGTTTGACTGTATATTATATACATTATTAAATTAAATTTGAAATTTTCGTTATTTGTTTTTGGGGTGTTATGCCGTGTCGCGCTACCTCCTTCTTTAACCGAAGTTTCGGACAGCGTTGCAGTGTCCATCATCAGGGCAAATCCGGCAGATCACACATCTGTCAGATCTGCCCTGATGATGGACACTGCAACACTGTCCGAAACGTCGGCTAAAGAAGGAGATAGCGCAACACGGCATAACACCCCAAAAACAAATAACGTAAATGCTTTTGGCCGTGAAAATCTAAAAAGTAACCAAATGTTAAATAGTTTTTTTTTTAAATTCTTGTATTGTGTTTTATATCTGTGATGAGTTATGTTTGCAGCCCGGCATAGAGTTCAGCCTGACGTACTTTGACGACCCAGGCACCTCTATACCCTCGGCCCTGCAGAGTTGGGTCGCAGGTCATGCCTGCCCGGACTTCCTGGACAAGATGCGTCATGCGGCAGCCTCCTACAAGACTACGGCTCACCAGGTATTTCAATTTTTTTATTTTATTTGGTACTATAAATTTTTGCTTTCCAATTGTTTAAGTAAGTTCAATCTAATAACCTTTCTTTCTAATAAGGGGGTATTCTAGTCTAGAAACATGAATTGTAGGTATTTTTTCAGATGCAATAAAAAAAATCAATAATATTTTTAGAAGCCATTATTTCACCAAATATTTATTAAGTATTAAAGAATACATAAAAAAAATCAAACGAAAAAATTAAAAATTTGAAAAGTTACAGGGTGTTGAAGTAGTGAGTCTCAAAAAATGGCGCGCCCTGGTAGCCCACACGATTGCAGCCCTCAAAGTAATTTAAACCAAACCAAATAATAAAAAACCATTTTTTTTTACCAAACCAAATAATAATAAACCAAATTTAACCGCTTCTGTGCCAAGAGCGAGTTTACTCGCTTTTTATGAGCCTCTGTATCATACATATGTCCCGTTTTTTATTAATTTAAAATATGGAACACACAGAGACGACATTGAGATGATTTTGGTTTTTTTTTTTTTTTTTTGGATTTTGATTTTTTTTATTTTTTAAATAAGATGTAAAAATGATTTATTTTGATTAAAAGTTCACCGCCTGCTGTACACAGCTACACTTCTACCTACTGGCATTTAAAAGGTTAATAAACCAAATTAATTATTAATCCCAACAAATGCTGCTATGGCCCGAACTAAGGAAAAGTAAATAATTTTTTTTTTCGTAAAATGTGTTTTACTTTTCTGAATTTTAAAAAAATAGTAAAAATTGGTATTTTGTTATAGTTTCAGTTTTAGTTAGTGCGATAGAGTAATGTATAGAGAAGGCTCACACCAAATTTCAAGTAAATTGATTCAATAGAACTTGAGATATCTTGCCAACCGTCTCGAAAAAAGTAGTTTGGAGAAACACACGTTTAAAGTTTTGCTCTGTTTAGATTCTAGTTAGATTTCATCTATATCTAAACTATTGAAATGTAAAGAAATTTTTTTTTTAAGTAAAAATTCTTTACGCATGCTTGACTTGAGTAAGCTGGTAAATGCGTGACAAGAGTGTTACGAAAAGTGTGATCGTGCGAGGCAAACGGAATTTGAGAGGGAGATATAAGTTAGTGAAGATAGAAAGAGAGAGAGTTACGTTTCGTATCGTATTTATACTGTAGGGGCAAGAGAGAGAGGTGCGAGCAGATATTTTCTTTCTCTCTTTCTCTCATAGCCAGTTATGTTTCTTATATCTAAGACACAGTGCAGGCCTATTGTCTGTATCACACTGTAGGAGCAAGAGAGACCAGTGCGCGCGCACATTTTCTTTCTCTCTTCTTTTATAAGTTAGTGAAGTTTTACTTCAGTCGTGTGGTCTAAAACACACTCGTTTTTCTTTTTTTCTAGACTAGAATTTTGAATAAAGAAATTGTTTCTCCCTGCGTGTTCTTTCCCATTCGTCCCATTCCCCTTCCACCTCCACTTCCTCTCCCGCATCCCCTTCCCCTCATTTGTTCACACTCCGCCTTCCCTCTCCCCACTCCCCTCTCCCGCTTTCCCCGTCCTGCATTCCATAAATTCAGTTTTCAATCCTTTTGCAATTTTTTATACAAATTTCATTATGCCAGAACTCATCAGTATATATAGAAATCTTTGCGGGCGTGCTCATCGCAATCGGATGAATGGTGTAGGAAATAAAAACCATCGCAGGCATCCTCAAGTGGTCAACAAATGTCTCATCTTTGTTGTATGTTTTTATTTAACCACTCCGACCCGTAAGCATGTTTACACGACAATATAACAATAGCAGTCAAGTACAATAAGCGTGTTTTCAAGCTAACGCGTGTGTTCCCACAGAAATCGTTATAACTCTGTTATTGTTTTAGTGACAACCCTGTTAAAATCTGGAGTGATCCTTTTAAATAAAATCTCGTTCTATTTACAAACTTTTCACTTTTATTTCAACTTATTGAACATGGACAATTTATAAGAAACAAAACCGGTAAGAATAACAACTGTTACACTAGCCCTGACTTATGAGCTGTTTTGAGTTTATTGTCAAGAAAGAACATAAAACACATGATGCGAGCCTTTTTTTTTTTTTTTTTTTTTTTTTTTAATTATTTTTTATTTTCATTAATATGTTTTACATGTTGCTAAATGATAATTTTACATCTTAGGTTTTTTACTACTTTTCCATTTAAAGCATTTGCTTGTGTATGGAAAAGGAGTGTACATAAATGTGGTTATTACTTAGTACTTAAATAATTCATTTACATAAATATATGTGTGTTGTAATAGTATATAATAGTATATATTTAAAGAAAAGAAAGGATATTATGGAAAACTAAGGATATTTGTATACATTTAAATAAAAGAAAGAATATTATGGAAAACTAAGGATATTTGTAGAATAATTAAGTGGCATTAGTTTTTTTCTTCAGAATATTTTTAAAATGTCTCTTGACAGAGAGCAGTAATTGGGTTTTATCATTAATGCTTCTGATTTCTTCTGGTAGGCGATTGAAAAAAGTTCTTCCCTGGTAAGTGTAATGGTGTTGTGCAAAAGACGTATTTAGTTTTGGGCATATAAAAACGTGTTTAAGTCGCGTTCTGTTTTCGTTTAAAAATTGATATTTATCTTTTTCTTTTATAATTTGAATTAATGAATTTTTAATATATAAATCTTTAAATGTAGGTACTTGGAATTCATCAAATAGGCGTTCTGTTGGGTAGTCCAAGGATTTTTTTAATATAATTTTAATAATTGTTCTTTGTACAATTTCTATTGGAACAAGGTTACATTTATATGCGGATCCCCAACTAATAATAGCGTATTGTAAAGTGGATTGAACTAAGGCATAGTAGATTAAATATAGATTTTTTATTGACAAAAAATTTCTAATTCTTAAAAATATGTATATTAATTTTCTAATTTTGTTTACTACTTGACATATTTGTTCCTTCCATTTCAGATTTTTATCAATAATTACTCCTAGATATTTTATTTTATTTGTTGTTTTTAATATTGTACAGTTTGATTTGCAGTAGTTTTGGCTGTGAATTTTAGTATTTTCATGTATGACAATGTTAAAATTTATGGGAGCGTCGTTTAAATGTATTGCAAATGGAATTACAAATGTCTTTTCACTATTTAGTGATAGTAAATTAGTGTCGAAAAAATTCTTAAGCGTGTTAATGTCTTCTATGGCTTTTGATTCTACATTTTCCCAAGTCTTTCCACTTATTATTAATACTGTATCGTCGGCGTATGATGTAATTTGA
Source organism: Limnephilus lunatus (assembly GCA_917563855.2). NCBI lineage: Eukaryota > Metazoa > Arthropoda > Insecta > Trichoptera > Limnephilidae > Limnephilus > Limnephilus lunatus. The sequence continues at coordinate 15,525,480 of OU830595.1, read as the reverse complement.
CCATGTAAAGGTTGAAAAAAAATATCGTTTACATATATAGTAAATAGGATTGGTCCAAGCACTGTACCTTGGGGGATTCCAAAGCTTGAAAGCTCTTGATCGCTATTAACATGATTGATTTTTACCACTTGAGGGCGGTTTTTTAAGTAGTTGGTGATCCATTTAATCGCGTTGTCTTTTATGCCAATATTATTTAATTTTTTTAATAGCATCTCATGAGATATGCTATCGAATGCCTTTCTGAGGTCAATAAATATACCCGCACATTTTTTACCTTTATCTACTGTTTCGTAAATGTATGAAGTTACGTTAGCAATAGCATCTTGTGTGCTGAGTGATTTTATAAAACCAAACTGGTTTTTGTGTATTATTTTATTACTATCTAGGAAATTTACCAACTGTTTTTTTACTATTTTTTCAAAGATCTTTCCTATATTAGAAATTAGACAGATTGGGCGATAATTTGTTACTTGGTGTGGATCTCCAGATTTGTAAATAGGTGAGATTATTGTGTTTTTGTAGTTCATTGGAAATATCCCTTTTGTTAAACTTAAGTTTATTAAATGAGTGATGGGTTTTATTAAGTAAGATTTCATCGATTTTAACATATGTGCCGTAATAGAATCAAAACCGGGAGACGAACCTCCTTTCATATTTTCTATTATTTTTAAGATTTCACATTCTGTTGTTGTTTCGAATGTTGAAAGTATATTACGATTCTGTAAATTTTTATTTTTATGTTTTTCCGGGTTAGAAGGCTTATGAATATTTTTCGCAAGATTTTTTCCAACATTTGCAAAGAAGGAATTAAAAATGTTTGCACATTGTTTAGGTTGCATATTGGCATCTATAATTTTTTTATCGTGTTCAATGTACTTAATGTTTTGTGTTTTTTTTGTATTGTCTATGGCCAAATTTACTGTTTTCCACATTTGTTTATGGTTATTTTCTGAAGATAATATTTTATTTTTAAAAAACTCTTCTTTACTTTTTTTAATATAAGATGTTAATTTATTTTTATATTTTTTATAGAAAATATATGCTTTTTCATCGTGGGGATTTTTTAAAGTTGTTTTGTAAAGTTTTTCTTTGTTCCTGATAGATATTATAAGTCCTTTGGTAATCCAAGGCTTTAAACATCTTAATTTTGATTTTATGTGTGTTATTTCAGTTGTCGAATTTTTAATGTGTTGTGACAAGATATTTTCAAAGTTAGTCGAACATATTTCGGTATCATCACTGCTCAAAACATTGTTCCAATCCTCTTTTTTTAGTTTTTCAGAGAGAATAGTCATATCTATTGTTGATTTTTTGGTTATTAAATTATGTTTTTTATGTTTAATATTATTATTATACAGAAGTAAGCATGAATGATGATCAGTTATGTTAGTTTTCCAAACAATAGATTTTAATTTGTGAAGATCTTTAATGTTTATGTTTGTCCAAATGTGGTCTAAACAAGATGGAGTATGTTCTTTTATTTCTCTAGTATTTTTATTTATGCAAGATATGAAATTTTGTTCAGTCATACAATTGATGTATTCATTTTTGTTATTATTTTCTATTTTTTCATTGATGTTCACGTTAAAATCACCTACCACGAAGCAAAGTTTATTTTTTAATTTTAATAATATGTATTTGAGGTCATTAATAAACGTAATAATACTCGAGCTATGCGTTCTATAGATAGCTATTAGATGATATGTTGATTTGCCGAGTTTGAAATGTACTTCAATGCAGTTAACCAAATGTATTGGGTGCTCTATTATGTTAACAATACTAAATTTATTGCTTGCAAATATTATTATTCCCGAATTTTTGTTAATGTCTAATTTGGTAGAGATATAATTATTGTACTCGGGCAAGTGATAAGGCGGTGACTCGGCGTTCGTAAATGTTTCGGTTAACACTATAAAGTCCGGTTTTTTAATTAAATTATTTATTTTTAGAATTAGTTCATCAAAGTTTTTTTGAATGCTACGGATGTTTATGTGCATAATAATTATGTCATTGATGTTTTTAGAAATAATTTTGTTACATGAATCAGTACATATACATTCATATTCCTGAATTTTAATATTTAATTCCAGTTCGTTATTTAAGAAATTAACTCCCTTAAAGAAGAGTAACTCCCTTCCTTCAAAACAACTAGTCATTGTGGAGTGGGAGACTAGAAGATAAAACGAAAATCTACAATATCGATCAATATCCTGATAATCATCCATAAGCAAGGACTCACACCATTTGGGTGAAACATAGTAAGCTGAATTAATTGACCACAGATGTCGGTAGCCTTCACTTTTTTAACATATTGCCCGGGGCGGGATTCACAAATTTTATTAAAATTTTGGAATCATAATCTATTTAAAAATAAACTATAAAACAAACAAAATAAACCAAAAATCCTAAATCTAAGTACCTATACCACAAAAATACTAATAAAATAATTCAAAATAGCATAAATTAACTAAAAACCTTTTTTTTTATCCTACACTGAACTTATAATTTAACTGTATAAATGCTGTTGAATTACTCTATTAATTAACTAAAAATTATTAATCCTATTAAATAACTAAAATATTCAAATGACTAAATTACAAAAGTGTACATACTAAATTTTACATATTTAAATTGTCCAATAACACAAAATAATATTGTTTACACTGAACACAACACAATTATTGTTCTTTTTTCTTCTTTCTTCTCAAGTCTTCTGCTTGATCCATCCAAGGTGTAGTCGAGAAGATAAGTACCATAGTGTAAGGTACATAATCAATCCTTGGTAAGGTCCGGGATGTCAATTACAGGTTTAGTATCTGACTCCAGGGGCATCAGACATATCTTTGTGATGGGCCTCACAAAGATTCCTTGAGGTGTTTTTAGGGTAACAACTCGTACTACTCCATCCGCTCCAGGGTGTGTCTGCAGAATTCGGGCCATTTTCCATAAAGGTGGAGGTAAATGGTCTTCCTTTAAGATCACCAGATCGTCCTTTTGCAGTGCCCGTTGAGTGCTGGTCTGCCATTTAGTCCTCTTTTGCAGTTCCATCAGGTAATCTTGCTTCCATCTAGACCAAAAAGATTGAATTAGCGAACTGATCCTCTGATATTGAGTTAGTCTGTTGTCTGGTATCGCCCGGACGTCTCTCTCCGGAATGATAGAGGATTCAGTGCCTATAAGGAAATGGTTTGGGGTGAGTGGTTGGTAATCATGGATGTCATCGGACAAGGAAGTTAATGGACGGGAGTTCAGACAGGCCTCAATCTGACAAATTAAGGTATACAAGAGTTCAAAGGTTAATGAAGAATTATTAGTGATTCTATACAAATGGAACTTTGCTGACTTAACTGCTGCTTCCCACAAACCTCCCTGATTAGGGGCTCGAGGGGTTATGAACTTCCACTCAATACCTCTGTTCACTAAATAATTTTGAATCTTGTCGTTGTTTTCCCTCAAACTGGTGTACAGCTCTTTGAGCTTGCTGCAAGACCCTCTGAAGTTACTAGCATTGTCGGAAAAGATCTTTTCAGGTTGCCCCCTACGGGAGATAAACCTTTTTAAACTGTTCAAAAAAGCATTGCTAGATAAATCCGAAACTAATTCCAAGTGAACAGCCTTGGTTGAAAAGCAAATAAAGATACATAAATACGATTTCACGAGGGAAGCTTTTCTCAGCGTCCCACTTTTAATTGGAATTGGTCCGGCATAATCGATTCCAGTGATTGCGAAAGGACGACTCGGCGTGATTCTTTCGGGTGGTAAATTTCCCATGATTTGATGACCGGTTCGGGGACGACATCTAAAACACACAATACATTTATGTAATATCTTTTTAATAGTATTTTTCCCAAAGATAGGCCAAAATTTTAGTCGTATTTCAGCTAACAGAGCTTGAGGTCCTGCGTGTAAGTTTACATAATGGTAGTGACGTATTATCAATTCAGTTAGCTTATGTTTAGCTGGCAAGATAATTGGGTGTTTCTGTTGGTACGATAACTGTGTAGCTAAATTCAGCCTACCGCCCACATATATTAGACCATCATGTAAGAAGGGATGAAGAGATTTTAAATTACTTTTTCTGTTGACGATGCCATGGTTTTTTAATTCCTTCAATTCCCTTTGAAAGGCGTGTATTTGAGCTGATCTCAGTAGACATTTCAAGCTTGATTCCAATTCAGCTACACTTAAATTGCCTGAAATTCTACCTTTAACACTTCTGCAGTTATTGACAAATCGCAATACATATGCAGTAACTCTTTTCAATTTAATAAATGATGAGAATTTTTTAAATATCTCCCATTCTTGAACATCCGTGGATAATAGAACATTTTTGCTTTTGAGTTCCGGAGGGTTTGAACACGAAATCTTTGATATAGGCCAAGCGTTGACTCCTTCGGTCAACCAACTTGGTCCATTCCACCATATTGCAGAATTTATCAATTTATCTGTAGTGGTTCCTCTTGAAAGTATATCCGCTGCATTGTCTGCTGAAGATACGTGTCTCCATCGATCTGGATCACTAAGTTCTTGTATTTCAGCTACTCGGTTTGCAACGAAAGTAGCCCATCTCGTAGGTTGACCTTTCAGCCAGCACAACGTTATCATGGAGTCACACCAATAATATGTGTCGATCTCCACTATATTTAGCGCTTGTTTTACATTTTTTATTAATTTCGCCAGTAGCACAGCACTACAAAGCTCCAACTTTGGCAGTGAAATACACTTCAATGGTGCTACTCTTGATTTAGACGTTATTAGGTGTGAATGCCACTTACCGATATGGTCCACTGACACCATGTAAACGCAGGCTCCGTAAGCCTTCTCAGATGAGTCGCAAAAACCGTGCAGTTGTAGATATTTAGATTGCCTGCAAATAATTTTTCTTGGTATTTTCAACACATTTAATTGAATTAATTCTTGAAGGTAGGACCTCCAGGGTGCTTATATTTCATTAGGCAATGGATCATCCCACGCTGCTTTAGACTGCCATTACTTCTGCATTATCAATTTGGCTACAACTATAATCGGTCCTAGCAGACCTAATGGATCAAAAGTTGATGCAATGCAAGATAATATCTGTCTTTTACTCTCGGTTCGACTTGATGGTTTCATTATTACATAAGAAAAATAATCAGATTCATTATTCCATCTTAATCCTAATATTTTCTCAGTCTTTGGATTGTCAGTAATAATTTTTTCAGAATTGCCTGATTCGGCAATCTTAGCTTGGCCCGACTCGGCTGACAACTCCAAGACATTAGACCTCCATTTCCTCAAGGTCATCCCCGCAGACAAAAAGATGCTGATTAATTGCTCTTTTAACTCTCTACAGGATTCCATGTCATCTCCTCCGGTTAACAAGTCATCCATATAGAAGTCATTTTCTATGACCTGACTAGCTCTAGGAAAATTTATATTGTTATCCATACCAATTTGCCGTAGAGTTCTAGTGGCTAAGAAGGAGGAAGGCCCCAGACCATATGTGACTGTCTTCAGACGGTAATGCTTGAGCACCTCCTGCGGCGACTCGCGCCATACTATCTTCTGCAGGTCACGGTCCGCTTCACAAACGTTAATCTGGCGGTACATCTTCTCGATGTCGGCCGTCAGGACCACTTGATGTTTCCTGAAATGCAATAGTTGGGTGTATAAGTCCTTTTGTATAACAGGTCCTGTCATCAAGGCGTCATTGAGAGAAATTCCATTTGAAGTTTTGGCGGAGCCGTCAAAAACGACCCTCACTTTAGTAGTAGTGCTTGATTCTTTTATTACAGCGTGATGAGGTAAAAAATAGGATTCACGATCCCCCTTTTACTGGTCACACACCTCCATATGACCCAATTCCTCATATTCACGCATGAATTGTACATATTGTGTCTTCAATTCGGGATTCGACACAAATTTTCTCTCTAAATTTTTAAATCTTTTTTCAGCAGTGAGCAATGAACTTCCCAGCTGATCAATGCATGCCCGACGCGGTAAACTTACTACGTATCTACCGTCGTCTTGTCTGGTATGAGTACTAGCAAAACTGGCTTCACAAGCCTTTTCTTCATGATTTAGAATCTTAGTGGGATTAATCTCCTCCAATTTCCAAAATTTTTCTATTTGATGACTTATTTTATTTATAGATAAACTACAAAAATCTGATACAGGCCTTTGCTTGGGGTACATGTTGATCGGTCCTGATATGATCCATCCCAGTTGCGTACGTTGAAGTGTTGGTCCCGACTCGAGTTTCAATCTATCGTTGGTTAGGATTTCCCAAAAACTTTCCGCGCCCAACAGGATGTCGATGGGTGCAGCTATATTGAAGTTCGGGTCAGCTAGCTCCAATCCTCGTGGTAGCTTGAAGACTTTTTTCTCCATTGTCACTTGTGGTAAGTTTGTTGTAATCTCCTGTAAAATCAGACATGATATTTCGCGTTTATAATCAGTATTAAGCGAAGTCATCTCCACTGAAATTCTCTTTTTTATGTGTGTGATATTATTATGGATCCCAGAGACGGGTTTGTTTATCAATTCACATGGTAAATTTAATTTATTAGCAAATTCAGCTCTCATAAAATTTGACTGGGCCCCTGAATCAATCAGAATACGGGCTTTAAAAATCTTATTGTTACTACCCACAACTCCTATGTTGGCAGTTGACAATAATATTATTTTTTCTGCTTTATCCGATGCAGAAAAATTTGATACTGAAACCTCGTTATCAGCATCCATATTGGAGGCCTCCCGCAGAGGTACCTCATTGTGTAGCAAGGTGTTGTGGTTATCTTTGCCACAGCGCCTGCAATAAAGGTTTGCCTTGCAACTCTGTGCATGGTGACCCACCTTTAAACATTTAAAACATGCTTGGATTGATTTCGTAGCATCAATCCTCTCATGTAATTTCAATTTTATAAATTTTTTGCAATAATAAATTTGGTGACCTTTCTCGTTACAATAAATGCAGTTGTTAGCCTTTACCGCTAAAAATACTGATGAATCTTTTTTGTAATTATTGTTGCTTATTTGTGTTTTATGTAAGCTAGAAATCTTTTTCTCAGAAGCGTTCATAAGTTCCAATACTTGTGCCCTAGCAGATAAACATTTTAAGAATTCCTTTAACGTAGGTAATTCGTCTTGCAATGTATATTGCTCCCAATTTTTTCGGGTAGATGCGTCTAATTTATTTGATATTATATAAATAATCAACGGATCCCATTGATCTACCTTGATCCCGATATTTTGTAATGCCTTTAAACTAACGTTTGTTTCATCAATTAAATACCTCAATGCTACAGGCTCTTCTTGTTTCATGTCTTTTAATTGAAATAGAGATTGGATGTGTTTATGCGCGGTAGTTCTTAAATTTGCATATCGTTCATTTAACAATTCCCAAGCGGAAAGGTAATTTAATTCGGAAACTTCTAGATTAGCTATTATTTTTAATGCGTTTCCCTTTAAGGTGGATTGCAAGTAAAAGAATTTTTGCACATTGCTTAAAGTATTGTTATTATGGACTAAAGTCTTGAAGGTTTCGACGAAATTAACCCAATTTCTCTGATCTCCATGAAATTCCCGCAATTGAAGGGTGGGTAGTTTTATTTCCACCTTACTTTGATCAACGGATTCGATCGCGCCTTTGGCCGTTGCCAAAACTGAGAAATATTGGTTTTCGAAAGCTTCTCGTTGACTATAATTTTCAATTTCGTCTGAATCCGGTAACATTTCAATTTTCAGTTGAACTGCTTCGAATTCATCTAGCAATGATTTCACCCGATCATATCTTAATTTAATTTCATTTACCGACAATGCATTTAATGAATCTGCGAACCTAGTCAATTTTCCCTTAATCACGCCACGTTTGCTTATTAATGATTTTATATTTTCCATTTTTGATTATATTTTGTTAATATCGCTTGACAATTATTTTATTTGAGCAAAGCACCCGTTTGAAAGAATACCAACGACAATCTTGACAATACTATTTAAGAACACTATTCAAGTAATATTATATTATTATTCTCAAGTGGGTAGTGATTTTATTTATAATAATGACTCTATTTAAGATAAATCTCGATTAAATACATGAGGTCTGAATAAACATAAGATAGATGTGATAGGAAGACACTGAATACTTATCTCAGAATTGCTATGTGGTCCACTTTCCTTAATGATTTCCAGGTTCAATCAATTTTGTATTTTTTGGCTGCTGGTTCCTTGTTTTTTATTTATATATACAATCTCCTGATTGTAATCCGGTGGAAGGATCAAATGTTAAAATCTGGAGTGATCCTTTTAAATAAAATCTCGTTCTATTTACAAACTTTTCACTTTTATTTCAACTTATTGAACATGGACAAGTTATAAGAAACAAAACCGGTAAGAATAACAACTGTTACACTAGCCCCGACTTATGAGCTGTTTTGAGTTTATTGTCAAGAAAGAACATAAAACACATGATGCGAGCCTTTTTAAAGAGTAACTCCCTTCCTTCAAAACAACTAGTCATTGTGGAGTGGGAGACTAGAAGATAAAACGAAAATCTACAATATCGATCAATATCCTGATAATCATCCATAAGCAAGGACTCACACCATTTGGGTGAAACATAGTAAGCTGAATTAATTGACCACAGATGTCGGTAGCCTTCACTTTTTTAACAAACCCTAAAACAAAAAGTAAAAGATCCATCTTGAATCAAACTTCACATATCTATTCCAAGTTGTCCATAGAAGTACATAAAAAAAGACTTGTTTTGTTTTCACCCACCAAATTGCCTGCGCGCCGTTAGACATTGCTAATTTTTATTAAATATTATGTATGAAATGGTAAAAAAGTGAGGTGACAAAATTGTTTACTATATATTTATACAATGGAATAAGAGTTTTTTTTCACATAATCCGTGATTTTAGTACCGTTTTCGCATAAAAGTCATTTTTACAATTTTTTTATGTTTGCATTCTAAATTTTTAATATTTACAAATGTTAATATTTATTTGTAATATAATAATTTGAAAGCTTATTTCATAACCTTTCAAAAACAGTTTTTAGTATTCGGCTAAGTTTAGAAATGTTTCATTTATAGAGCTTTTATTTCGAAGCAGAAATAACACAAAGTTTTTATAAATCTACAATTCATTTAAGACGAAAAACTTGCATATTCGCTATAGATCGGAGTGGTTAATTAAATTTTTAAAAATGGTGATGATGACTTACTGATGCTAAAATACATGAAATTCTCTTTCCAGGATACTTCAATAATGGATGAAATAATGAAAGTCAGTGAGAACACTCTTGCCAGTAATGAAGCCGCAACGCTTAAACCGGTAAGTAAATGTTTATATCTTCATATAAGGTATTTGCTGACTGCAGTTATAATATATTCTCTGCGAATCAATTTGTGGACTGTAATCAATTTTTTTAAATTGCCAAATTCAATAGTGTGGCGCACTTGCGATTATACAGAGTCAGCAGTTGTGTACCATCTTTTTTTTATTTTTTTATTGTTCATCTTTATTAATTTTTTACTTACAATTTGTTTTATTCTATGCCTGTCTCACTAGAAGAATCTGTGTTGAGGGCAGGCGCTTAGCATGGTAGTTTATAATAATAACACATACAAAATTCAAATATTAACCCAATATTACAAGTAACAGTTAATCATCAACGTACCATTGAAAAAATAAATACTTAGTTAATTTTGATAAAATCTTTGATGTCGGATCTGTTTTGGCTGGTAATCTAGGACTTGGTGTCCGATTTATATTTAAGATACATTGTGTTTTGTCTAATTGCCAGTGGAAGTGTATTATATAGTTTTGTGGCAAAGTATCTAAAATTTATTTGGCCAAAGGTTGTTTTAGCAAAAGAGATAAGTAGGTTATGCCCTTTAGTTATAGTATCTCGAGTTTGGACATTTTCAAAGTTAGTTCTGTGTTTGAAGAGGTATGCTAATACGTTTGTTTTTGGCATAAATTTGACTTATGTCCAAGACACAGATTCTCCTAAAGATTTCATCCGAACTGCTTGTGATCGGTAGTGTTAATATAATCTTAATAATTAGTTTCTGAGCTTTAAAGATCGGATCAATGGCGGCAGCGTTTGCTCCTCTCCATGCTATAATACCGTATTCAATTAGAAATTGACTGCAGTATCTATTGGCCCTGTATAGTTCACCCAGCTTCTGATAGGATAACTTAACTCTGGCTTGGATGGAGCCCCCGTACCTGAGCTGGTCACTTAGAGTTACACCAAGCATATCAATGGAGGACCTATTGCGAAGATTGCTTCCGTTGAAGATCAGATTGCCATTTCGATCCCTTTTAGACATGTTTGTGTCTTCGATATAATTTAATAATGTTATTATTTCAGATGTCCGAAGCGAAAGTGGATCCAGTTCAGCAGAAGGAATCTGTCCAGTCTGCCGACTTGCAAAATCAACTTCACCTAAAGGTAGGGACATCAACATTATGTAAGGACATAACATAGTCAGTGGCTGATTGGCATTGCACTCTGTTCTGCTGCCCCGGGAACCATTTATTAGATTACCAACACCTCTGCCATAGGTCACCCCAAGTGGTTCGCTGCTTTTAGTCACTTAGCAGTGGTGCCCGGTTCATGGGGTGAGGTTTGTCTGGATCTTGGCTGCAGATGCATCTGTCCATCATGAGAGGCTGGTTGAGGGAGACCTTTTGACCTCTCCAGCAGGACTCTCTCGGAACATCACCGATCACCGCAGTGGGAGGGATGGATTCATACATCCGTCACTCCTGGAAGCACTCACCCATTAGATTCCTACCCATCCCTCATACCTTTTTCCTTCCCTGAACTTCCTCTCCTTCTTTTCTTTAAAAAAGCCCTCCATACAGCATCCCTTTAGATGACGTAGGCCCTGAGGGAAATTAATTTCCTCAAGGTCTTCTGTATAGAGTTAATGTTATTATACGTTTTATTTTTTATACATTAGCTCCATACAGGAGGCCGTGAAAAAAAAATTCCTTCAGGGCCTATGTCATCTTTGAATGCTGTGTGGAGGGTCTTTTTAAGGAAAAGAATGAGAGGAAGTTCTGGGAAGGAAAAAGGTATGTGATAGGAATCTGGGGTTCAATATGTCCAGGTCATCTGCCGCCAGATCCTGACAAACCTCACCCCATGAACCAAGGCATCCCTGCTAAGTTAACAAATGTAGCGAACCACTTGGGGTGACCTCTGGCAGAGGTGTTGGTTATCTAATAAATGGTTCCCGGGGCGTCGGTACCCATTCCTGCCTCCCAAATTGGACGTGCTAATGCTCTATCACAGCATAGCATGACAATTGGTCTGGTGCTAATGAATGAAATTTCTAAAACAGTGGATATATTAAAAAAAAACTTTATGTTTTCCAAAACTATCTTCATAAATGTTAATATTATTAAAATAAGAAATATTGTACTGTTAATGAATAAATGGTCACATGGTTCTGGTCCTGATAATGTCCCACCCATATTTTTGAAAAATTGTGTTAATAGTCTTTCCTATCCATTGTACAAAATCTTTAACAAATCTCTTAAAAAAGGTCAATTCCCCAATAGCTGGAAATCCTGTTATCTCACCCCCGTATTCAAGAAGGGTTCAAAAAATGATGTATGCAATTACAGACCTATTTGTATTCTGTCTAGTATTCCTAAGCTTTTTGAAAAAATCATTCTTAGTAAAATATCCTCTAATATTAAACATGTTATTACCAATTGCCAACATGGGTTTGTCTCATCTAGATCTACTCTCACAAACCTTACAGTATATGAAAACTACATAAACACAGCATTGACTAACAGGCAACAGGTTGACTCCGTCTATACTGATTTTTCCAAGGCTTTTGATAAGGTCTGCATCAAAATGCTAATAAATAAACTAAAAAAATTAGGGATAAGTGGCAATTTTTTGGCGTGGTTGATCAGCTACTTATCTGATAGATTACTCTTTGTAAAGATCAACGACTGTCTATCCTACGAATTTATTGCTACCAGCGGTGTCCCGCAAGGTTCGCACCTGGGACCTTTATTATTTATCCTATTCATCAATGACGTTACTAGTGTTTTCCACAGTGTCGAAGTTTTACTCTTTGCCAACGATATGAAGCTGTTTAAAGTCATTAATGATGTGCATGATTGCACAATCTTGCAAGAGAATCTTAACAACTTTTTCAAATGGTGTTCAAGTAATAAACTTTAGCTAAATATTAACAAATGCCCAATTATGAGGTTCTACAAAATTAAACATCCAATAATATATAATTATGCACTCTCTAATGTTGACTTAATCTCTGTAGACGAAATACTTGACCTAGGCATCATTTTTGACCAGAAACTTTGATTTGTATCTCATGTAACTTCTATAGCAAATAGGGCTATGAAAATGTTAGGTTTTATATTAAGGATTTCCAAAGATTTTAAAAATATTCACACATTAAAAATTCTGTTCACATCTCTCGTTAGAAGCATTCTAGAATATAATTCTACAATTTGGTCACCTGTCTTTAATAATCACATTAATATAATTGAAAGAGTCCAACGCAAAATTTTTAGGTGTATTAATTTTAGACTTGGAATTCCTTCAGAATCAATAAATTATCATTTTTTATTAAATTCATTGAAATTGTTGAAGTTAAGCGACAGAAGAAAAATTTTTGATCTAATATTTTTATATAAAATTGTAAACTATCAGTTGGATAGCCCTGATATAATAAAGTTGATTCACTTTCATGTACCTACCATTAGATCAAGGTTCCCTAGTATGTATTATTGTGACAATTATAAGTCGGTCTCAGGCTACAATTCTGTAATAAATAGATTACATACAATTGGTAATTTTTATGCCAATGTGGCTGATATTTTTAATATTTCCCAACTGAAATACAAGGCTGTACTGATCAAACATTTCAGCCAAACATATTTGAATGAGGTCACTACATGACATTTTTTATTTATTTTCTTGTGTTTCTTTTTGCTTTCATCAAGTTGTTATATTAATTTCCTTCTTTTTCTATTGTTATGTGAAATTTAAAAAAAAAAAAAAAGTACTATGACTGTTAAAAAATATTTAATAAAAACATGTTTGTAAATGGCACTTTGTGCCGTAAATTTTAAATAAATAAATAATAAATACATTATAAAATTTAATAATTCAGATCAATGATATTATTATGTATTTTTCTATTATTTTCAGAGTGCCGAAATCGACAGTTCCCAAGTTGAAGAAACCACCGCACCAGAGAAAAACCCACCACCGACAATAACAGAAAACAACCGACAGACGGAAGAATTCCTAAACCTTTTATACGGACTTCCATCAGAGTTAGACCCGCCCAGCAAAACGAAAAAAGAAGAAATCGTCGAGAAAATAGATGACAATAACAACAGAGTCAACAACAATGAGAAAGAAGAAAAAATTGTCATCGAAGAAGTTGTTATTGTTGAAGATGTGAAAATCGACCAAATAGACGAAAAGCCTCGCGTAGAATTGACCGTGAAAGCAAAAGTCGTTTTGCAGGAACAGAGAAACGACGCACAGACGAAAGATCAGGGAATGAGTTATTGGCATATGTGGCCTTTGTATTACTTTGCGTGACAGATGAGAAGCACGTAATATGTTTGCGTACGATAGTTTTAATATAGTGTATTATTAATGAGCGCTTTTAAAATTACCGTAACGCTATAAAAAAGCAATATATGTTCCTCATCGCAATAATGCTGCGGATCTTTCAAAAGATGAGATACACAATGTACGTATGTAGGTAGGTCTGTTTACATGCACGGCACAGTGACGTCTCCGTAAACCCCTACAATACTACTAGCCGTGATGATAATTTTGAAAGTATGGAATATCGTTACGAGGATAAAATTGAAGTGTGAGTGAATTCTAAAAATTCAAAAACGTTAAATTTCAGTTCGCTGATGGTTTTGCTTTTGTTCTTAAACATATAATGCTGCAGCTTGTTCGTACACACTAAACAACAACAGTCGAAAATGAGACAAATGGTGAACTTATGTCTGCACCCCTCAAAGGAAACATATAATCATTATCATACATCTCCCTCAAATGTATAAAAAAATTAAACGCAATTCCCGTCGCCGTGGCTGAGCCGTAATAGTATATACAGTGAAACCCTCTTAAGAAGTTTTCCAAGGGACCGGAAAAAACAAACTTCTTAAGCAGGAAAACCTTATAAGTGGGAAAAATTGGGTCAATTTTGGGCTGAGGGACCGAAAAAACCAAACTTCTTAAGCCACGAAACGTCTTAAGAGAGAACTTCTTAAGAGGGTTTCACTGTATCTGTTTCCTCCAAAAGAAAAAAGTACATAGTACTTTGAACGAAACAGACACACGTATTTTGTGTGTCTCACCATTATTTAATGTGTAAGAAAGAGCTGCAGCAGTATAACGATAAGGAAGGTATGTTTATTGCCTATTTTTGCCGTCACGGTAATTATAAAAACGTCCAATCTGTTGTCATTTCGTACTCCCCGTAGTTAGACTGTCGTATGTCTAACTGAAATAATATATCGTTGCGATTTATTTTACACGGTTCTAACATCACTTGCACTCCAAACAGGCCCTCCATTGATATGCTTGGTGTAACTCTAAGTGACCAGTTCAGGTACGGGGGCTCAATCGAAGCCAGAGTCAAGTTAGCCTCTCAAAAACTGGGCGTACTGTACAGGGTCCGCAGATACTGTAGATAGTACACAACTGATAACCCTGTACAAATAACAAGTTCGCCCCACGGTTGAATTTGGCAGCCACCTCTAGTCCGGAACCCCAAAATACCGGAACAAAAACCTCGACTCTGTGCAGAAACGGGCGGTCCGTTTGATAGATTCTCCCATCTTAACAAACAGATTGCAATCTTTAGAGCACAGGCGTCGGGTGGGAATGCTATCCTTGTTCTACCGGTATTTCAATGGAAGGAACTAGCGTCATTGATCCCTTGGAAACACGCCAAACGCGCGTCTAACATATAAGTCCATGGTTGACATTTGTCACATGAGAACGGGTCGCTTCTTCGACTCATTCTTGGGTTTAACAACTCGGCTGTGGAACGATTTGCCGGCCTCTGCAACATGGGTCTCTTCAAGACCGACCAGTGTTTATTCCTTCCTCTCCTCAAAAAGACCCTCCACACAGCATCTCAGATGATATAAGCCCTGAGGGAAATTATTTTCCTCATGGCCTCCTGTGTGGAGTTAATGTTTAAAAAAATTGTTAATTTATTTGTGACTGTAAGGAATAAAAAAAAAAATGCTTCGACCGAGATATCAATATCAATATCGGCCGGCATAGCGCAGCGGTAAGACGCTTGATTCGCACACCGAAGGTCGCAGGATCGAATCCCGGCGTGGCAAATAAATTTTATTTGATTAATTTGTGTTATTTCACAATTTATCCATTTAAAATAATATATAGTATATTTGCGGCACGTTCCAGAGTGGAAGATACTATCTGTATCGCCCTGGTGTAAGACCACCATTCAGAATTGAAACGTTGCTTAAAATGGCAGTAGCCGTGTTTGGTGACCAGATCTGAATAGCCAGGTACTTCCCCACCTTCCTCTTCCCTATCTCCTTCCCCTCCCCACTACCCTCAGCCTCACAACATACCCCAATTGGGGATGCCATAGTCTCACTGGCTTCAGACGGGAGCAGTTGAGACTCTTGTGCGGTATTCATGTAAAAAAAAAAAAAAAAATCACTGAAGTTGATTTTACATCAGTTTAGTTTACGGTAGTGCGATATTAAAGTTAGAATCAGAGACAGTTTTGCTAGAGTTATCGTGTTGGGAGATTATAAGTAAAAGTGATAAATCATAAGTGACTTGTTATTTGATGTTAACACTGAAGTTTAAGCACTGAAGCACTTTATAACACCTTTATTACATATAAATGTTTACAATAATTACCATATTTTGTAATGAAACTTGACTTGATTGGTTATTCGATGTATGTCGATCGTCCCAGTTGATAAGTCAGACATCTCCGAATGATAGAATTGAGTATGCAGTTATATGTGAAAGTGTACCCTCTGTCTGGTACAATACACAGATTACTCATAAACATCACCAAATCAATTATAACGCACTAAAACTTGTAGTGAATTAAACTAAATATTGATGTTTTTAAAATGTCGTAGTAATCTATTAAACCGTTATGCCTCCTGTTGTTATTTTATAGCACATATACTACAAAAAACACAGACACGTGTAAATAGTTTTTGATTTATGGTGAACATTTAAATATAGCTTTCCTCATTATTTCAAAACTTAGTATTCAGAGATGTCTGATTATTCAACTGGATGACCAATGTGTTTGTACCTCCTATAAAATTGAAAAATATAGCTCAAAGTATGTGTTACCGATTTATATTTTGAGTTATATTTCCGCAAAATATATCACCTTTTTGTAATAATCAAAAATAATTGTAACTCAAAATCTGTTACCCATTTGTATTTTGGGTTACATTATTATTGAAACTATGTTATATATCTCGAAATCTCTCCACACCATTAAGTTTACATTGTAACATTCTTGTATTACGTAACAGTTCCGTTGTTGTTCTGAATCTTTTAACCACTTGAGTGATAGCATATTTAAAAAAAAAATGCAAGTGTGCAGTTCACACATGGTAAAACTAAAGTAGACAAGAGTGAGGAGGTTACGAAGCATCGCACAAAGGGGAGATCAATTATACTTCTCATTTTCTCGCAGCCTAAATCCTATAGATGTATGTGTTAACTGTCTCTTTTTAGTGTTGCAATTTTGAGTTTCATCGAGTTTCAAATTACAACAGTGCTAAAGAAGTTTTTATTTAAAAAATGCCTTCAGAGATGGACATTTTCAGACATTCGGTTTTGGAGTCAGTCCAGAAACCATGCCTCTGAATATTAATATGGAAACATATAAACTTCTTACTGAGATTTAAAAACAACGAGATCACCTATATTTCACTGTTAATTTGGATAGCTATTAATTTGGTAGCTATCGAGCAAGGGCGATAGCAGTGCTACCCAAATTTGGGTAGCTATCGCAAAGGCATTAGTGGGGCTACCCAAATGTGGGTAGCTATCGCTTAATGTCATTAGTGGTGCTACCCAAATGTGGGTAGCTATCGCTCAAAGGCATTAGTGGGGCTACCCAAATGTGGGTAGCTACCATGCAAGGGCAAATTTGGGTATCACTCAAAGTCATTAGCGGTGCTACCCAAATTTGGGTAGCTATCGCTTAATGTCATTAGTGGTGCTACCCAAATGTGGGTAGCTATCGCTCAAAGGCATTAGTGGGGCTACCCAAATGTGGGTAGCTACCATGCAATGGCAAATTTGGGTATCACTCGTAGTCATTGGCGGTGCTACCCAAATTTGGGTATCTATCACGCAAGGGTATTAGCTGTGCTACCTAAATTTAGGTAACTTTCACGCAAGGGCATTAGCTATACTACTTAAATTTGGATAGCTATCATGCAAGGGTGTTAGCGATGCTATCCAAATTTAGGTAGCTATCGCTTGAGGGCATTAGAAGTGCTTTCCAAATTTGGGTAGCTATCGCTTAATGTCATTAGTGGTGCTACCCAAATTTGGGTAACTATCACTCGAGTGGTTAATTATTATTTATACATAATTTTTGTTACATTGTCTCAGTGAATATATATTATACTTCTCATTGCAGCTCAAATGTCACCCATTTTATAGAATATATTTGTATGGCGCTGTTTTTGTGAATAATCACCTCAAGGCGCTGTACAAATTTCTATATATATTTCTACAATCTTACTTCTAACTTCAAACTATTATAACAACTTATGGCTAACAGATTGCATCCATCAGTTCATTGATCACTAATACAAAACTATATATACAATGAATTTGACCGACGAATGTGATGCTGTGTTAAAATGTACATACTGTATGTACAATATTCTTCTTTTGGTAACAAGTTTTAGTCAACCCTGTAAAAAATCAATTTTTATAACTTGAAGTCTGTCACCTATTCACACATAAAATGATTTTCATCACGTTTTTGTAACGAAACAACACGATTATTTATTATTCTCATCTATTTGTGTTCAGATTTTTTAATACTCACTATTTTATATCACAATTCAGTAGAAGCGCGCTGTCCCCAAACCTAAAAAGCAATTTGAATGGTTTATGTTTAAATGCTTATTTGTATATATTATGCAAATATGCCACCATTTTGAAATCCAAAATGGCGTCTTTTTAAAAGCTATATATGTGTGTATGCACATGGCTGAATGCAATACAAATCATATTGCTGAGAAGAAAGTGTGGAAAATTATCAATTTATGAGAAAGGAATCATCAGTGTATTTAAATACTTTTATAATGAATAATAGAAAGAAAGGGATTCTTATTCATTTGTGGGTAAAATACAAGCATTCAAAAGTGAATTTTACTGTGGCTGGGAAATTTTTCATATTATGCACGTACATAATATATCTTAACATCCATTGTGTCCCTTGAGGGTATGCAGATAAGAAATTATCGCACAATTACTACAAATGTGAATGCGTCAATATTTTCAATGGATTTACTGCCAAGGGTGATGAACCATGAACCATTATTAGCCCCGCCTTTGTTTTTATCTACACATCAAACGCATCACTTTCATTGCATAGCCGCTTTGATGGTCCATGCATTTTACTTTACCTTTACCTCAGGGTGTGTCATATTTGGGGATGCTGTATATTGAGCCTTTTGAAAAGGGTATGAGGGGTGTTATCATCCCTCCCACTGCTATGCAAGGCTTTGGATTGAGAGATTCCGGCTGGAGCAGATGCATCCGCCGCCAAGACTTGGACAAACATCACCCCATGAACCCGAGCACCCCTGCTAAGTCACCAAACATAGATTGGGGTGACCCATTGAATAAATGGTTCCCAAATTGTTTTTTCCATGTTACCTATGGGTTAATTTTTATTTTAGTCTGTGAAAAAATTATAGGTCAGCAGGATTTGGCAATTTTAGGTTAAGATTTTAAAATGCATATTTATACTATGATTGACATATTTAACTTTGCAATTGGTGATGTCGCTAGTGTAGATTTTGGGAATGCAAACAAATCTATTGATTTAAAAAATTGTTTGTTGGTTATTTTTGCCACCTGCAAAGTTGAGTGTTAATTTTTACTACTTAAGTTAATATAATAAAATTTTGAGGCTATCGAATATTATTTTTAGGTTTATGAATAACAGTGGTTGGCCTATTTTAAACAATCTGATAAAAATGTTAAAATATTGGTTTTAAAGAGACTGTAAGGCCCTTCTCTCACAGGGATACACAATTAATACCTCCCCTCCCCCTCCCGTCTTGCGGCTAAACTATATGAAATATACACTTTTTTTTTTAACAACTGGCACACAATCTATTGTAAAATTTTTAAACAAATTTCACTCTCTTCATTCCCCTCCTCCTCCTCCTGTCTTCCCTCCCTGCTGCTAAACTATATGAACTACACACTTTTTTCAAACAAACAACCCGTGCAACACCTTTTGCAAAAATTTATACAAATTTCATCCTCCCCATTCTCCTACCCATCCCACCTTCCCTCCCTGCTGCTAAACTATATGAAATACACACTTTTTTAAAAAACCTGCGCGCCACCTATTGTAAATATTTAATATAAATTTCATAATGCCAGAGCTCACCATTACGTATATTGAAGCCTTCACGAATATAAGCACAACAAATATGTTTGAAAAAAAAAACTGTCTTCAACTTTATTTATAAAATAAAAGATTTTAATTATAGACTAAAAATAAGGAAGGCAATTTTTTTTAAACTCGAATACCAAACATATTTGATTTTATTCAGATATACCTATAAATATTTTTTTTAAAAATAGCTTTTGTACAGAATTCATGTCTGTCTGTAATTCATGTCATTATCAGGATGATTTGCAAAAATTTAAATGCAACATTGTCATCAAAATTTTCAATCAGCGCTCTATTTTTATTTGAGTGGTCCCCATTAAGTGCCAATTTTAGGTCCGTTTCAACATTTGAAAAAAATATGATCAGCTGACAATCATAAGCTACATGACTGTAGTATTTTCTGCTTCACAATTTGTTCAAAAGCTCAAAAGGGACATTTCAAATGTAAAAAATAACAAAATGGCCCTGTTATGCACTAATCCTTACTGTTAGCGAATCAATTTTTATCTACTAATATAATAAATAATATGTGATTTTTATAGGCCAACCCTTTTATAGCATAAATAGTTTAGGAATATTGACAATATATGCACATATAATAATTAATTAATAAATTGATGTGTTTATTCTCTGTTTATTAAGAAGAAATCATTTTAAAACAAATAAATCTCGTAAAAGAAATAACAAAATGTGATGTGCATACAATTTCTGCTTAAAATAAATATTTAACGGGGTTCCACAGGGATCAATTTTAGGTCCAACATTATTTTTATTGCTAATTAATTACCTTTTGTTATGTGTACCATACTTATGATAGAGTTTTAGATACTCTCAGTACCGCCGTGGTGATTTTTTACCGTTCAGAATTGAAATGTTGCTTGAAATGGGATTAGCTGTCGTGTCACCAGATTTGAATAGCCTGGCACTTTCCCAGCCTTTTGTCTTTTCTATCGCCCTTACTTCAGCTTCACAACATACCAATTGGGGGTGCAATAGTCCCACTGGCTCCGGTCAGTCGGGAGCAGTTAGAACTCTTGTGCCTTATTAAAAAATAAATAAAAATAAAAACAATCCTTAGAAAATGAATGTCAAGCTACTATGCTATGTTTGATTTGCCAGTATTTCTATGGAAGATGCTCGAAAATGCATGTCCATCAATTTTGTACGCAGTTTATATTAGCCAAGTGATATATACATCTTTTTAGAATGATTTCTTCTTGATGAAAAGAATAAAATGGATTTAGCAGATAGCAAAACCAATGCAATTAACTTGTAGTCTAGTTGCTGATAGAATTTACCTCAATTTGTACCGATTAGTGGCGGTATTAACAAACAACGTCTGATTCCCATCTAGACGTCGCTTGTTCAATTCCTCTATTAGCCAAGTCATCCATCATTGCACAAACAACATTTCCCGACTATAACCACTCGAGTGATCTAAATTTCCGGGCTTTTGATTCGGCCATTCATTTTAAAACATAAAATGAATTAACAAAATGTGACGTGCATAAAATTTTTGAGTCATCATTTTAAATCATCTACCCAAATTTGGATAGCTATCGCTCGGCTGGTTATTGATGTTAACAAGAGGAATATTGCAATATTGTCAGAGTAGCTTGTATATATAATTACCTCAGTTTATATTTTTTCACTAATTGTTTTGTATAATATTTGAATGGTTTGTAAATATTAATTTTATTAATGTAAATAAGATTGAAAAAAATATACAATAATCTTTTAACAAAAATGCCTTTTTTTAATCTGAAGTACTACAGGTGTTATCACCAAAGTTTTTACATTGAGTATTTTTCATAGTCAGTTATGTGTTATAGAATGTTCAATCGTTCAGAAGAGCGATTCTATATCTTTTGTGGGATTGTTATGAGATAACGGACGTGATCTGTCAGATTTGTGTGATTTATTTACATTTTCTATGTACAACGTACAGTGGAACCTTCTTAAGAAGTTCTCTCTTAAGACGTTTCGTGGCTTAAGAAGTTTGGTTTTTTCGGTCCCTCGCCCCAAGATTGGCCCAATTTTTCCCACATATAAGGTTTTCCTGCTTAAGAAGTTTGTTTTTTCCGGTCCCTTGGAAAACTTCTTAAGAGGGCTTCACTGTATATTAAATGAATAAATAATCATGCATACTCGCAGAGATTCGAGTTTAAAACAATCTAAACTAAAATATGTGATAGTAAATACGTAAAAATCACACAAATCTGACAGGAGATCACGTCCGTTATCTCATAACGATCCCACAAAAGATATAGAATCGCTCTTCAGATTAAGAAAGAAAGTTCTGGGAAGGAAAAAGGTAAGAGGGGTGAGTATTATTATAGTGGTGACGGACATATGAATCCATCCCACCTACACGCAGAAACCGAGGCAAACCTCACCCTCATAAACCTGGGCACCTCTGCTAAGTCACCAAATGTAGCGAACCACTTGGGGTGACCTTTGGCAAAGGAGTTGGACTAGTTTACATCATCAGACATCTCAACTCCCAGGCCTCGAACATTTGTTCAATTTTTACCAAAAGTAAGGAAATATTGTGCTTAGTTCAAGCACAAAACATATGTTCTATTGTTGAAGAAGATTTAGTAATAATATTTTCGGCACGTTTCAGAGTGGAAGATACTCCCAGTATCGCCCTGGTGTAAGACCACCATTCAGAATTGAAACATTGCTTAAAATGGCTTTAGCACGGTTTGGTGACCAGATCTGAACAGGCAGGTACTTTCCCTCCTTCCTCTTCCATATCTCTTTCACCTCTGCACTACCTTCAGCCTCACAACATCCCCTAATTGGGGATGCCATAGTCTCACTGGCTCCAGACGGGAGCAGTTAGGACTCTTGTGCGGTATTCACATTTAAAAAAAGAAGGATAATACTAACAAATTTAAATGAAATATAAAAAAAAAGAACACGACACAGAAAAATAAAAAGCTAACGGTCGCAACTGGGAGTCGAACCCAGAACCTCTTGCCTTACCGGGACAAATCCCTTTACCAATTCGGCCACTGAGATCTCTTATTTTTAAGTCATTTTTGTCACATACATATTTCAAATTTCAGAATTAACAATATTATCTTCGATTAATTTTCTTCCATATTATTGGCAACTAACTACCTTTTTCAATAGGAACAAGTATTTGAAGAACTGGTTTGTAACCTAGATAGTGTCACAGATAAATATATCCGATTCTATATAGTACATATATGGAACACCTGCTGACCTTTTTTGTAAAAGTAAAACATTTCTATTGGTTTATTCTTCATTGGGTACAGTACTAACATAACAAAATATAAAAACCAAAAAAATGGAAGGGTTCATAAATAAATTTCAAAATAAGATTTTCATAATGTCGTTTTATTGAAAATGTCATCTTTTTACATTTACATCATTTTGTCTTTACAAAAAACACAATTCCTTGTCAACTTTTTGGGCGGGGGATCCTAAAATGGGTTCACCGCTTTCCATCCACATATTATAATATATATATAAACACCCTCCATTGATCGCCTGTTTGTATCGCTCTCTGCCATGTTTTGATCGACCATATAGGATGTTTAATAATGATATAAACAATTAATTTGTGAACAATATAAAGTGTTAATTAATGATGCAACACGCTAATTAACAATTTAAAACATTTAATTTATTGTATATTGTGTTAATTAATGATTTAAAGCATTAATAAACGATTTAAAACAACAATATTTGGTTGATAAAGTAGTGTCAATTAGCATTTTAAAGCACTAATTAATGTTTTAAATCGTCATTTATCACTTTTTATCATTGATTTAGTATTAATTAACGATGTAAAACGTTAATTAATGATATAAAGTGTTAATTAACGATATAAAGTGTTAATTAATGATATAAAGTGTTAATTAACGATATAAAGTGTTAATTAACGATATAAAATGTTAATTAATGATATAAGACGCGAGTGATTTTCTGGTGTATGTTTATTTATTTATATATGTCAACGGTTTCGTTTTACCAAAGGGATTTTTGGAAAATATATGTATAATATTGACAAAAAAAGATTTTTAACCTGTTTTAGTATTCAATGTTTGAAATAAGTGACTTCATCGCAATTCAACAATGAGGAAGGCAAAACAGCTATCAAATCTAAACATAATTGAGGCGATCAACGCAGAAGTAACATAACCCTAAAAATGTGAGCTGAAAAAATTGCATTTTCAAAATTTGGAAATGTTTCAAACAAAAATTGTTGAATTCACAACAAAATACACTTTTCATGTTTAATTTTTAAATTCATTTTGGAATTTTTTTGGTTATCCCTCTTCCGCACTGACCGCCTCGATTATAACCTAAAAGAGAACTGTAAAAATCATATTTGATTTAATTTTTAAAAAATCAGTCCTCGTGACTAAAACCATTACTTGAAGCAAAAATTTCAATTTTGAAGGGCGTTCTGTCGCCAGAGTAATACTGAGAGTATCTTCCGCTTGATTTGAGTTTTGTCATAATTAATCCTTAAATTATTATAAATTACTATATTTCAGGATCAATTTACGATAAAACTAAAAAATAAAAAAAACTTTGATATCATATTTGAGATTTTGTGTCCCTTTTTTAACATTGTTCATTATCGTTTCATATATGATCTACAAAACATGGCAGAGGACATCATTCAAATATTAAAACATTTTAATATAAATTAATATTTTTTATAATTTCTCACATAAATAAAAATTAAAAACATTCAAAAGACATTGCGCGTGAAACTTCAAATATGAAAATAATATTCAAATACATTCAAAACTAATATTTGCAATTTTCATAATAACGAAAGGCTGTCGTCTGGCACTGAACACATTGACCGAAAGAAGTATTTTGGCATATTCAATGTAAGTTCATTTTGACCTTACTTCAAGTGAATTTGATCAAATATCTATGTAATTTCATTCTTTGGGTCTAGAAGTCGAAAGCTCTTTAAAATCAGTATACATAATATATAAGTAGAAATAAGTATCTTTATATATATAAAAATCTCGCATCACGATGTTTGTTGGAGATAAACTCCGAAACTACTTAACCGATTTTGATGAAATTTGGCGCAACTTAAAAGATAGGATAGTTTTTATCTCAATTATTGACCTCAATATTTATTATTGCAAATTAAATATTTGTTATAGGACAATGCCTATAATAATTTGTAAGTTCCATAAGTTTCTAACAGATGGCGGTGTGAGTTAATTTATCGATTACTTGGTTATCTAGGTTGGGTAACCATCTAGTAGATGGCGTTGTGTTTCAATTTCATGTCACAGCAACGCATGCCGGGTCAGCTAGTATATATGTATATGTTACACTTCTTTCGGTGAATTTCTTCGGTGCTTTCTGGTCTGTTCATAATTAGCATACTTGCCAAATTTAATTTCAATGATTTGAGTTCAATTTTTACAAACATTTTCAAATATTTTGCCTGATTTTTTCAATTTAACACATATATAGTCGTTATTATCCATTATAGGAAGACCCGACAATTGATTCGCCGACAATTGATCTGCCGACAATTGATCCACCGACAATTGGTCCGCCGACAATTGATCCGCTGACAATTGATCTGCCGACAATTGATCCGCTGACAATTGATCCGTCGACAATTGCTCCGCGGACAATTGGCCTTCCGGAAATAATTTTTACTATAAAGTTATAATTTTTGTGCATTATTTACCAATTTTAAACGTAAAACCAACATCCAAAAACACCCTTTTTTTACATTAGCTCCACACAGGAGGCCCAGAGGAAAAAACCCTTAATAATAAGTTGGTATAAATAACAAATAAATTCATATATAGTGTCGATTTTTGTACTTATGCGCTGGTATACACAGTATATAGACAAGTAGATTTTTTGCTTGAGGCGTTTGAATGCAATTATGTTTTATACTTTTGTTATTCGGCGGTACATCCTCTCTGCACATCCCTTCGGGGTCACTTATATAATTATATTTTGTGTAAGTAGGTATACCGTATTATCCCTAAACCGACTGCATATTGTATATAAGTATTCCAGGGGGCCAATTTTCGGCGGATCAACAAGTTCTGGAGAGAGAAAAGTAACACATATAAAGAATTATATATATATATATATATATATATATAGTATTGTTCTTGGAAGAGCTTAACATATTGTTCAAATAAATTAACATTTTCGGCGTGTATTTAAAAAATTTGGGTAAATTATTAATTCAACATTCAGATAATCTAAAAAAAAAATCACGATTTAAAGTCATATATTTTAATTTTTCACAAAACTTTTTGTAATAATCACAAATAAGGAAAATATGTGTAAATTAACCTGGCAAATGCTCTAACAACTGAGCTACTGCGCCAGTCAGTCATCTCGCCAAGTAAACAAATACTAAATCAATACATTTGTAATACGAGAAATAAAAATTCGTTTTTTTGAGGTTAGGATAAATTTGAACATCGCGAATAAATATAAGTGTTACATGTTTTGGATAAGCATCAGAAACAAATATAATAAATTATGAACAGATATATTATAAAGGATCAATCAGACAGCCAAACATCATTATAAAAAAGTATTTTTAAGTGAAACCGTTTTTATAAATTAAGAATACAATTGTTGAATAATTGAACACAAACAAAAATGTATTTACTATATTTTTCTAATGCGAAAACTGCAAGAGTTACAACTGCAAGGAACCAGTGGAACTATGGCATCACCAAGAAAATGGGAAAAAAGAAGGTTGAGAAAAACATGGCTAAAGCCATTTAAAGTAACAAATTATCATTTTTCACCAGGGTGATATGGAATTCATTTTGACAATTTTTGTTTTTATCCCATTTTGATTACATAATATAAAAATCAAGTTTTTTTTGATATTTTTCAAAATACTAAAGAATCAACGATCTCTGTGACAGGTACGCAGTACTTTATTTTTGCTGGTTCGAATCCCAGCATGGACAAATAAATAATTGTTTGAGTAATTTCAAACAAGCAATAAAAAAAAACAATATTTGTGACATCCCAGAGTGTAAATACTCTCAGTATCGCCATGTTGAGACCACCATTCAGAATCGAAACATTGCTCGAAATGACTTTAGCTATGTTTAATAATCAGATATGTCCGCACCTTTAAACATTCCTTTTCCTTCTTCTTCATATAAAGTCTTACAACATTCCCCTAAAAATTATAATGAAATATTTTCACAATTTTGGGATGCATTTTGATGCTTTTGGAAGTGAGGAAAAGAAAAAAGAAGAGGAAGGTTGATTCTGTATCTTTTGTGTTAAAACAGCCCTACGAGGCAATTAAGATAAAGAGGCAAAAAGCGTTGAATGTCAGAAGGCGTCAGTTAAATATCTGTGATTTTCTATGGCTTTCAATGGCGTGTCTATGCCTGTTGTGTGTTAAATGGCTTAATTACCTACTTGAATACCCAAAATACTATCTATTAGTTATTAAAACTACTTACAAGCCTAATAGGCGTTCATAAATGATAATCCATTTGTCATATGATTGACTGACATCTCTTAACGAGGATTATGCGGCAAACATGCCGTTATCTATGGTGTTAGCATGACTAACTTATAAGAGTCGATGTCTTAACACAAGCGCAGTATTTAGCTCGTTATGGAATACTGCATTTAAGAAAACTGTTAGGCTGTCGCGAAAGATACAGAGTCTGGTGACATTAGTAAAAACATAAACATAAAAACAAAAAATGATGCAACTTTGGAAATTTCAAGCAAAATTGTAATTCTGAAATAACGGTCTCTCACCAGGGCAATACTGAAAGCATCTACCACTCTAGAATGAGGTGAAATTATGCCATATGTATTTATGGTCACATAATATGTTGAGTTGATTCAAACAGATTTTGAAAAATATCAAAAATTCCTGATTTCGAGACATTTCGTTTAGCTGAAAATTGATTTTTTTAAGTTCAGTTGGGTGTGTAAAATAAATATACATACATGGTGTCTGGAAATTAGTGGTACGTATGAGAACGAAACCGGTGAATATGCATCACATTTGAAGTCGATTTTGTGGTATAGTTTTTTTTTTTATTTGAACTTTTGTTTTCGAGTAAATTGGATTTTTTAGGTCAAATTCTAATTATTTTTATCTCTTTAGATGCTGATTTTTTCGGACACCTTGTACAACACATGCAGTTTTCACAGTTTGTCACATTTATCTTTGCGGATGATTAAAGTAGGAATTAATAAACACCACCGGCTGCGTAGTTAAATGTGTCAAGCTGTAATGTTATTATTTTTTTTGCATGATGGATGGATAAAAAATGAATTCCGATTCTGCAGCAGGTACCATCCGGCTATAAATCTTTGGGTTTATAAGTTTTTTTTTAATTTTAAAATCTTATACTTTACAGGAGCGAACTCAGAAATTATTTTATTAATAAATTGTACTAAAAATGTTGATATTTTGGACTAAATTTTGTTCACTGAGTTGAAATCAATTAAAAAAAAAAAATAATTAGATTAAGTATTGAAATATTGCAATGAAAGAGATGGACGGTAAAATTAATTGCACGGTACCCATGACACTATCTTTAGTTATTTTTAAAAAATTAATTATTATTTTGAAATGATTTTTTTCTCTATATGGGTACATTTACATCCATAATAATATGTATATATATTTTTTTTTAATATTTCACTTATAAGTTTGCTTCTGTAGAGTGAAAGATTTTTTTGTTATATGAATTTACAAACACACCCAACGGAACTTTAAAAAATACTTATTTAATTTTAAACATAATAAATTAAATATTACAACAAATTAAAAATTTGGGTGGTTTGAACACTAGCAATAAAAAAGGGCAAGCAGTGAAATATTTGCAACACAACACACAAAATTTCACAGTGATATAATATATAAAAATTATTTATTTGAAAATTTAAAAACTTCTAACCAAAAATGGTAGCACAAAATATTAATTTTTAAAAATTTAAAAATTCATTTTGTATAAAACGTTTAATTATTTTATTTTTTGCTCTACCATTTTTGGATTGAGTTTTATTTTTTAATTAATTTTTTTAAATGGAACGGTTTCACAATAAATACATTTAAAAACTTCTCACTTTCAATATATTCTTTTCGGAATGTCATTTTTTTATTTAAATTTATTCTCATTTAACAAACTATCACTAATTTGAAAGTATTTTAAGAGGAGGAACTCCTTAGGTTGGTAGCCCCTGCATTTATTTTAATTTGCCTAAAGGGATGGTCAACTTTTGTTATTTGGGGGTGTTTTGCAAGTGTTTTTGCTTGGTGGATGTTACAAAAATTGCTTCACATCTGTCATCGCAGGATGAGTAAGTAAGCTTGTGTAACTGCGATGAATATCTAGTGTTTTTGCATTAATTAACCATTATTTAATGTTTTTTTTGGGAGAATCACCAAAATTTAAAGTGTTTTGAATTATTTCAATTACTTATATGTGATTTCAACAACTTATATGTGAATTCAACAACTTATATGTGAATTCAACAATTTATATGTGAATTCAACAATTTATATGTGAATTCAACAACTTATATGTGAATTCAACAATTTATATGTGAATTCAACAACCTATATGTGAATTCAATAATTTATATGTGAATTCAACAATTTATATGTGAATTCAACAACTTATATGTCAATTCAATAATTTATATGTGAATTCAACAATTAATGTGTATTCAACAATTTATATGTGAATTCAATAACTTGTATGTTAATTAAACAATTTATATGTGAATTCAACAATGTGATGAGTGAATCAAACATAATTATTCATCTGTTTTATGTTTGAATCATTTGTAATTCAACAGTGTTATGCTTGAATCAATTGTAATTCAACAGTGCTATCTTTGAATCAATCGTAATTCAACAGTGTTATGTTTGAATCAATTGCAATTCCACAACGTTATGTTTAATTCAATCATAATTTGAAAGGGTGATGTATAAATCAATTGTTAATACTTTGTGATGTATGAATCAATCTTAATTTAAATGCGTGATGTTTTTTCTCAATCACAATTCAATGGTGGTATATACGAATCAATCAAAATCAACCGTGTTATGTTTAAATCAGTACAATTCAATGGTAATATGTTTGGATCAATCAAAATCAACCATGTTATGTTCAAATCAATCACAATTTAAAGATAATATGTTTGAATCAATAAAAATCAACTGCGTTATATTTGAATCAATCATAATTCGAAGGGGTGATGAATTAATCAATTGTTAACACATTGTGATGTATGAATCAATCGTAATCTAAATGCGTGATGTTTGAATCAATCAAAATTCAATGCTAATATGTTTGAATCAGTCAAAAATCAAGCGTGTTATGTTTGAATCAATCACAATTTAATAATAATATGTTTGAATCAATAAAAATCAACCGTGTTATGTTTGAATCAATCATACATAATTCAATGGAAAGTTGTATGAATCAATTATAACTGTAGTGTGATGTATAATATGTATAGATCAATCAAAATTCGACTGCGAAATATGTTTGTTTTAATCAATTTTTGAGTGTGTTCCAAGACAGAGTTGTGTAGCAGTCTATCCTCTATGCCTACCTCTGCGGTAGAAAGGTGTGATGGTTAGTTAATCGATGCAGAAAACAGAGGCGACCAACCTTTTACAAATTCCTCATCATAAAATAAAAAAAAAACATTTTTCAATAGAAATTCCCCATTTCATTTAATAATTAGAATCACCGTTAAAACTATATTTATTTATAATATAATAATATGAATAATAATAATACACCCCTTTAATTGTCTATATGATACATATATATTAATTTCATCAAAATTGTTACTTTTCATCGTCTCAATTCACTAAAAGGTCCCAGACGATGAAACCTCAACACCGTCGTCACCATTATACACACACAATATTTAATTTATATATAATATATATATAAACAATAATAATAATAATAAAATAAAACCGTAGTTGAAGTCGCCGATGCTAAAACAACGAAAAAAAAAATAATATTCACCAATTTTCAAAACAGTCAAAAAAATACTGATTAATTCACTCAAGAGCGTTTTTAATTTTAAAGTTTTTAAAATTTATTTGATTTCACCTATTTGTGTCCATTTTCACACAATTTATTGTTTATTTGTAATTTATTTCCCGGGATTACGTGTTACTTGACCTGCAATAAATAATCTTTCTTTCACATATGGGTTACTTTTTGGTCATAATTATTCTAGATTAAGTTTTATAACTTTGCTGGGCAAATGGGGCACTTTTAAAACAACTTCCCAAGCTTCGGATGAATATCCTTAAATCAGACTGAGTCTCTTTTTTATAAACCTTCAAATGGGCGCTTCTCTTCTCCATCGGTTAACGTACATTTGTAGTCTGTTTTCATAAATACAAGCACATTTATTGCTTCAGTTTTATCTCCATTTGAACCATTGTATGATTGACGCTTTTGGATATCTTACCCGCGTTCTTAATGCCTTCAGAACAACACTTAAGAACAGAGCGTAACTTTGAACCTAGTCCTTGATACCTCCAGAACAGCACAACAGAGCATAGCGCAACGCACGTGACATCTAGTGCAACTTCATGATGTCTTCAGAACAAGTCTCATTACTGACCCAAGTCCTTGATGTCTCCAGAACAACACTTAAGAACAGAGCGCAACCGTGACCCACTTCTATGACGCTTTCAGAACAAGTGTGACCCAAGTCCTTGATGCCTTCAGAACAACTCTGCCCCAGGTCCTTTATGTCTTCAGAACAGGTCTTATAATGCATCCAGAACAGAGTACAACTGTGACCCTTCATGATCTTCCACGATGCCTTCAGAACAACTCTGCCCCAGGTCCTTTATGTCTCCAGAACAGGTCTTATAATGCATTCAGAACAGAATGCAACTGTGACTCACTTCTATGATACCTTCATATCATCTCTGGGCCAGGTCCTTTATGCCTTCAGAACAGGTATTATTAAGCATCCAGAACAGGGTGCAACTTCCATGAACAATTCTGAAGCAGGTCCGAATTTGATGATGCCTCTAGCACAAGTTTGAGCAACGCCCTTGACGCCTTCAGAACAAGTGAGCCCCACGCCCCGAGTGGAGCCCCCTACAGCTGGGGGCGCATGGCCCTCTGCAGCAGCAGGCGGGCGTACTCTCAGGCGGGCGGAGGCCTGCCGCCGCTGTGGCGCTGCTGGTGCCGCTAGTGCGGGCTCTTGGAGGGCGCGTCGGGCGGCGGGGCGGGCGGCGGAGGACCGGGGGGCGCGTGCCAGGGCCCCCCTCCCCCCACTGGGCCCCCGCTGTCCCCGAACACGCCCCCCGCGCCGCCGTCGCCCCCGTCGTACTGCGTGTTCTCCAGTCGGGTGATGAGACGCTCGTCCTCGTCACCGAACTCTCCGCCCATCAGGGAAGGCTCTCCCACCACCATCACATCCTGGAACCGAACAAACGTATTGTTACAAATTGATCGTCTATGCAGAAAATCAGTGTTATGTGAAAAGGCCAGTTCTCAGATATTGGCTCCTAACCACTTGCATCCATAAGTTTATTTTACACGATAATTTAACTTTGCCAGACATTTTTTTTTTTTTTAAAAAGAAACACAAACATTCCCGGGTTACGAATAACCCAACAATGTTTGAAAATCTCCTACTACCACCACAGAAAGCCGAAAATGTTGCTTGTGTTGTGATGGAGGACTTAGCCAGCCGAGGAATCGAACATGCGACGCCCAGGTGGGACCCAAGCGCTATGCCCACTCAACCACTGACCGGTCATACAAATGACGTGGAAGGCGTGCCTCACTTATTAAACGTTTCATTGATATTTTGCTGGAAGACCAAATTATTTCAGCTTTGCAATAAAATCCAAATAAATGGAATATTTCTGAACGTATCCGAAAACTAAAAACTGTTTTTGAAAGCTGATAAAATACGCATTCATTAAAAATAAACATACAATTACAAAAATTTTTAACGCAAACATAAAATTTTTTTTTAAATGGCTCACCTTACGTTTTTCCTAACTAAAATTACTGATAACGGAAAAAATATATATATATTTAAAACACATATTTTATTAGACAAAATTGCTTGAAACTTAGATTTCATAAAGGTGTACCTACATTTGAATTATTTTATTGTCAACTTTTAAATTTGAATATAAAGCGTTGTATTTTCTCTTTTTAACACCTTTTAGATCATTATTTCTAACCATGGGAGACATAACGATTTCTATGAGACCTTTGTGAGTTGTTCTGAAAAGCGAAACAAATTAGTCTGAGGGGTTAAACCACAGTATGCAATTTATTTTCATATTAATATTTGAAGGCTTGATTTTTAGAACGGAAATACCCGGAAATCAACTATCACTCGATTGGATAAGTGGTTTGGTACGAACCTGTGAAGCTAGCGAGAAGTTGGGCCCTGGCGATCGCTTCTTGCTGGGAACGGGCGGTACGTTGTTGGCGCCGCTGTTGGAGCCCTTCCGTTTTCTCCGCTTGTTGGCCGGCCGCTGTGATTCTGCAACCGACCCATCGCCACAACGCTCAGCAACAACACAATAACAAAAACAAACTAACAATAACACAACAGTAACAACTTATCGCGATTCAAAGCCATCCCCAATTAGTCGGCAAACATTTTGAATGGGAATAAAGTAAACAGAAAGGCGATTCTATATCTTCTATGCATACAGAATCGATTCCATACATAATCTCCTGTCAAATTTGTGTGATTGTGTATGGTTTACAATTGCTTTTTCAACTAGTTTAAAACACGAAATGCTACTTACAGCAAGATTATTCATACATTCTGTACCCGAGAAGCATACGGATGCAAGTCCAAAATTTGAAGAAATGAGTTTTTGATACAGACTTGAAGTAATTATCATGTTTATCAGTGGCAGAAAGATACAAAAAATAGGATTTTCAAAAATGCATACGGATGCAACAAAGATATTCAAATACAAAGGAGATATGCTATGATGTCCGCGCGACTGTCGCCGAACTATGGCCTAACGCGCGCAGTTTGCATACAAAAATAATTTGTTCATTTTCTTGATTTTTTGAAGGTGTGCATTATTATTGGTTAACAATATAGTTTGAATACGTAAAGAATTTGTTCATTTAGTTTAGCGTTCGTTTAGTTTATTCGTTAATTATTTTATTCGTTAATTGGTAAACAAAACCGGCGACACCCGGAAGTGCAGTCTCACCTAGTAAAAACGGCGGATAGCACATCTCCTTATATTTCAATATCTTTGGGATGCAACAACCATTTTAGAAGCAGAAGGATGTACATGGACTTGCATCTTTATGATTTAGTTGCATTTTGAGTATTATAACTCAAATCCTATGTATCATGTAGTATTATGACTCAAATTACATGGCTTTTCTATGGAAGTAAACAATTTTTAAACATTGATCTTTCATAATACACCACATGTCATAACTAAATATTCCACTTCTTTTAGAAGCAGAAGGACTTAAGTCCGTGTTTTTGTTTGACTCAAGTCAGCGTTTTTTTTAACAATATTTTTAAAGGCTTTACATATAAAATATTTTGTTTTATTTGCTCGTTTTTAACCTGTTATTGGCCGGAGCCGCACGGATGCGCGCGGTCTGTGCGTATGCGCGCGGAAAAAACTTAGAAAAAAATATTTTTGAATGCGATTTTGACCCTTCTGTGTACAGAATTTGTATGAAGAACAAGGTCAGAATAGCTTGCCCAAATATCGTAGAAGATATAGCAACTAGTTTCATTCACCTGGCAACACCAGAATATTTTTAAATGATTTTTATCTGTGGAGTCGAAGTGTCAAATTTTGCCGCGATTAAATCTGATGGAATTCTTTACGAAAACATTGTAAAACCTATCAATTTATCAAATTAATGCACGTAATGCAGTTTTGGTACATAGTTTATTGTTCTAGGAATGTGTTTCAATCAATAAAATATATAATAGCTCAAAATTAATCCACAAAACAATCAATTCAAAATTCAAAGTGGTACTTCAAAGTCCAAAATTTAGGAAAAAAGAAGAAGAGGGCCGGTGAATAGTGGCCAATAACAGGTTAAAACAAAACTAATTGATTTAATAATAACTTTTTTTAATCTATCAGCATGGATATCCGAAAAAGTTATGACACCATAGCTAGAGAAAAAATAGTATTTTGGCTCTCCTGAACATTTATTTTTTCGGACTTGCATCCGTATGCTTCTCGGGTACAGCATTTAATGTACGTTTAAAGTTGTATAGCATGGATTTGACATTTGCGAAGTTTTGTTTCTAAATATGCATGAATTACTTATTATTGATGGGAATCGAACCCTAAAAATTTGCTTATTACTAACTCTTATAAATTTTGTATTTCTTGGACATTAACTAAGTAAAAATTTGTAGACATTTTGTTTTGAAGAGTTTTACTTTCGATGTACATTTAGAAATAAACAAAAAAATTAGATCAAAAATTAATTTAGTTAACAAAATAATAGCACACTGTAAGTCACCCTTATTGACAATGTTCCCATGTTATGTTAACTCCTCCCACTATTCTCCCCCTCCCCCAAAATGACCCCTCCCATTCCCCCACCTAAAAAATCTAATCATTTTTATTTTTTATTTTTATGTGAATATCTCACAAGAGTCTCAGCTGCTCCCGTCTGGAGCCAGTGAGACTATGGCATCCCCAATTGGGGTATGTTGTGGGGATGAATGTAGTGGGGAGGGTAAGGATATGGGGAAGAATCTGGCTATTCAGATCTGGTCACCAAACACGGCTAAAGCCATTTCACGCAATGTTTCAATTCCGAAAGGTGGTCTTACACCAGGGTGTTACTGGGAGTATCTTCCACTCTGGAACGTGCCGCAAATATACTATATATATATATATATATATATATTATTTTAAATGAATTAATTGTGAAATAACACAAATTAATCAAATAAAATTTATTTGCCCACACCGGGATTCGATCACGCGACCTTCGGATTACGAGTGAAGGGGTAATTCATAAGTCATTTTTTGACTTGTATAAAAAAAAATTAAGTTAGTTTTAAGTTTGCATCTGTCGAAACCGGTAGCAAAAAAATTAAATTTAAGTAACAAATGTATATGGACAGTAAAACTCTTCAAAACAAGGTGCTTAAAAATGGTAAGTTATTTTGTTTACTTGGTCATGCCAGTTAATTATGGTTTTAAACTAATGTCGCCATGATAATTGGTGACCTAAATATAAATACTGTGAATTCTACTAGTTATTATTTGTTACTAGGGCAGCAAGTGAAATCCAAATAAATGTTTATATATTCTTTTCTCGAGCTCATTGTTAATAAAGGGAGTTTTTTTTTTAGAGGTATACAAATTCAAAATGAAAAAAAAAAAACACATAAAATAATGTTAATGTCTATGATATTGGCTTTATTTGATAGATATGCCATTATTGTTTAAATATGATTTCGGGTATATGAGCGCCACATCCAATTAACAACTTTATGAAGCAACTGGGGCCATATATCGGCAATAACACGGCTAATGTTGACTTCCAAATAGCAAAACGTAAAGACTACAAATCAACTGTCAACTGTCAAATTGACAGTCTGTAGAAACAATGTTGCCGGTTTAAAAACCAACCTCTAAAAAAAAAAACACCTTTTATGTATTCAAAAAGATAAAATTAATCACAAAGATATACAGGGTGTACCAGCACTCGTTTCTGAGAGATTTTAACTAAATAGTGATATTACTGAGCGTATTTAGAGTAAAAAATGTAGATCTGTTTGATGGTATGTATATATTTTTTGATATGTAATTCGTCTCATTCCAGCAGCACCGTACAGACGAGACAGAGCGCGTATCACGTGATGCGTTGTGATAGAATTTTTGAAGTGAAAACTTCCTTAGCACTGTTGTGATTCGAAACTCGATGAAACGAAAGGCGACACTAAAAAGAGACAAACACAATACATCTATAGGATTTAGCCTGCGAGAGGATGAGATAGAATAATCGGTCTCCTCTTTGTGCGGTGCTTCGTAGTCTCTTGTCTACTTTAGTTTTCTGAAAATTTAACTTGCTAAAATCTTTCGAGTATGTGCTAATACACCCTGTATACAGGATGTTACGAGACGTACTTGACTTACTTTATTTAACCAATGATTCTTGAAATTATTTAAAGCAAAAAATGTGAACTAAATTTTGGTTTCATGCGACATTTTGATGTTAATTTTTATTTATTTTTTACTAAAAACATTAAAAAAAAATTGTTAGTTATTGAACAGTTAGGGTCAGGGTGGCGGTTTTTCAGCTGAGTTTTTGTTTGATTTTAAATAAAATAATTTTAAAACAAAAAAAGACACAACTTTAGACGAAAAATTTTTATTCACATTTTTTGCTTTAAATAATGTCAGGAATCGCTAGTTGCAAGCCAAGTACGTCCCTTAAAATCCTGTATATATAAAATAAACTATTTAGTTTGTTTTTTTTTTGTATTTGTATATATTTTGTAGAACTCAACATAAATTTTTTTTATTTATTTAATAATTTTTAAATGTTTTTGTTAATACCTCGTAAAATATTGTAATTCAATGAAGAAATGAGCAGAGAAAAAATAAAAGAACATTTAGATGGAAATCACAGAGATTTAGCAAAATTAGGTGCTAATCTGGCATCTTTCTACTTTGTGTTAGTGCTACTAAGTTTTAATAAGTGCTAATTTGTGAGTTTTTGGGTTTTAATATGTGTTAAGCCATCTAGTTCTGCATTACTCTACCCCAATAGTTAATAGTTTTTTATTCCCTAACTCGATATGTAATCATTCACGCATTATTGCGGCTCTTTCATAATTTCCAAAAATTATTAATTTTCACATCATTTTAATTCCACTCTCTATCTAAAATGACACTTCAAACATTCTCCAATGTGATACTCATTGGCTAATGATTATGGTCACAGAATCAACATTTGCTATCTGACAGTCTCTAGTGTGACACTCCTCCACTTCCATTCCTCTATCATACAAAAGACTCTCTAGTATGACACACACCCTATGCACAGTAACTCTACATTGTGACACTCTCCGTAGAAACCTCCACACTCCATCATTACATCCCCCTTCACTCAAACATTCTCTAGTATGACACACACACTATGTACAGTAACTCTACATTGTGACACTCTCCATAGATACCTCCACTCTCCATCATTACGCCCCCCTTCACTCAAAGATTCTCTAGTGTGACACACACAGCAATTCTACATTGTGACTCTTCCACTATGACACTCCCCATGAAGACATCTACTATCATTACACCTCCCTTCACACAATGACTCTCTAGTGTGACACACAACCTCCAGTCTCCATTGCGATTCTCCACTAAAACAGAATGAAGACATCTAAATCTCTATCATTACACCTCCCTTCACACAACTCTAGTGCAACACAAACCCTCCATACAAGCACTGCATTTTGATTCTCCATTATGACACTCCCCCTGAGGACACCTTCTATTCATCATTACACTCCTGATGACTCTCCAGTATGACACTCTCCATTACTCTCTCCGGAGGGTGTGTCACACTATAGAGTCATTGTGTGACACACATTTCCTTTATGACACTCCCTCTTTAGATATCTAATCTCTATCAATACACCTCCCTTCACACAGTCACTCTTTAGTGTGACACACACCCTCCATTACGACACTCTTGAGATATCTAATCCCTCCAAAAGAGAGATTCTATATCTTTTGTGGGATCATTATGAGATAAAGGATGTGATCTCCTGTCAGATTTGTGTGATTTTTACATATTTGCTGTCACATATTTTAGTTTAGAACGTTTTAAACACAAATTCCTGCAAGTATGCATGATTATTTATTCATTTAATGTACGCTGTACACAGAAAAAGCAAATAACAGCTGTAGAAAATCACACAAATCTGACAGTAGATCACGTCCGTTATCTCATAACGATCCCACAAAAGATATTGAATCGCTCTACAGATATCTAATCTCCATCATTATCACCATTACACCTCCCTTCACACAGTCACTCTCCAGTGTGACACATACCCTCCATCATGACACTCCCTCTCGAGATATCTAATCCCTCCACATATCCAATCTCCACCATTACACCTCCCTCTACAGTAATTCTCCAGTGTGACACCCTCCCTCTCGAGATGTCTAAACTCCATCATCACACAGCCACTCAACTGTGACACTCTCCACTATGACACTATCCACTATGATACTATCCACTATGACACTCCCACACTAACTCCAGTGTGATACACTCTCTCTCTCGAGATATCTAATCTCCATCATAACCTCCCTCCACACAGCCACTCAATTATGACACTCTCCACTATGACACTCCTCCACTAACTCCAGTGACATCTCCATTATGACACTCTCCACTATGACACTCCCCCACTAACTCCAGTGTGACATACAACCTCCATTATGACACCTCCCTCCACTCAGCCACTCAACTGTGACACTCTCCACCACAACACTCCCCCACTAGCTGGCATGCCCTCCCCAGTAATGCTTGCGTGGTTAGCAGCCATCGCCGTGAGTAAGTGGCGTAAGTTTGGCGGCTCGGCGGGTGGACGTACTGGTGGCGGCGTTGTTACCTGGCGGCGCCACCATCCGCTGCCACTTCTGGAAGAGGGTGGTCTTGAGGCAGTCGCGCGGCGAGAGGGCGTACGCCTTGTGACGCGACATCAGCTCCTGCATTGGCTCCAGGATCACGCATAACTGCAACAACGCAAACATACATACATTATTACACATTTATATATATACATGTATATATAAACTAAAAATCTTAATGCATCAACATTTAGGGCGTATTTTGTCTGAAGATAAAAATATTTCCGGTTTGCAAATAATTCCAAATAAATAGAATATTTCTGAACGTATCCGAAATGTAAAAACAGGTTTTGAAAAGTGATAAAATAAGCTTTCAAATTTAAAAAATTGAAATAAACATATAATTTTTGAAAGAACAAATAATTTTGCATGCAAACATAAAAAAGTTTTAAAAATGGCTCCCTTTGCCTTTTTTTCTACTTATCTGTTTCAATAAAATAGTATTTAATTCTTATTAAAAATATTAAATGTATGACTACCATAAAAAAATAAAAAAATAAAATCATAAAATCTGTAACCAATAAAATTTTATGAAATAAAAATAAATAAATAAAAAAAATAATAAAAATATCTTTTTTGGCTTCATATGCCTTTCTTGTAAATTTAATTATTTCTTATTCCCTATTAACCACTCCAATATGTGGGCGGATATACACGATAATATAACGATAGCAGTCAAGTACAATAAGCGTGTTTTCACGTCAACGCGTATGTTTCCACAAAAATCGTTATAACTCCGTTATTGTTCTAGTGACATCCCTAAAACAAAAAGTAAAAGGTCAATAATAAATCAAGCTGCACATCCCTATTCAAGTTGTCCATAGAAATAGATAAAAAGATCTATTCTGTCAGATACACGGTAGATACAGATTTCACACGCCAAATCGCCTAGGGGCCGCTAGACATTGTTATTTTTTTAATCAATTATTCTTATATGAAATGATAAAAAAGTGAGGTGACTAAATTGTTTATACTTTTTCTATCATTTATATGATAGAAAAAGTATTATTTTTTACATAATCCACGTATCTACATAATTTTAGTACCATTTTACCATCACGTGAGTAATTTTAACATTTTTTTTATGTTTGCGTTTAAATTTTAATATTTACAAATGTTAATATTTATTTGTAATATAATAATTTGAAAGCTTATTTCATAACCTTTCAAAAACAGTTTTTAGTATTCGGTTACGTTCAGAAATGTTTCATTTATAGAGCTTTAATTGTGAAGCGGAAATAACACAAAGTTTTTGTAAATCTGACATATCGTTTAAGACGAAAAACGTGCATATTCGCGATAGATCAGAGCGGTTTAGCTGTCTTATTTGAGGTAAAGTCACAAGGAGGAAATCCATAATAGGTTTTATTTTGGCTATATTACTCTTGCACAAACTGAAAAAATGTAAACTGTAGATTTCCTGAAAAATTATAAATAAATTACAGAGAGCGCGTCCTAAAGTGAAAATGGGAGAGATCACGTTATAAGTGCGTACATACCCGGAGATAGTTGAGCGTGGAGTTGGTGATGCCCTGGCGCGTGATGTTCTTGGCCAGCTGGTCCAGGACAGCATGGTCGGGCCCCACGACGGAGCGCGGGATCAGCTCCCGGTGCGAGCGCACGGCGAGGTGCCACGACTTGACGCGCATCAGGTCATCGAACGTGAACTCCAGGATCAGCCGGCCCTCCGTGCACACCTGCAATTACGCACGTCAAAGGTTCAATTATTAAATAATTTAAGGACCAAACGGGAAAAAAGGATAACAACTTGTAAAGGAAAGTTAAATTTCATATGCAGAATAGTTTCATATATGGATCGTCATCATTCATAGTTGATTAGTCAGATATCTCCAAATACTAAAGCAATTTTTTTTTTTATTGAAAAATTTTTCTTTTGGTACAATACATACAATAGATACATAAATAAGAAAGTATATAAAAGCTTAATACAATTATAATTATTACAATTATATATTTATTTTAAAATTATTCTCCCATAATAAGCAAATGCTTGTGTGTACGGGAGGAAGTATTATTTGTTTGGTTATTTTGATTTTTTTTTTTATTGCTGTTTTTATTTATATTTAGTACTTTGAAATTTAGTTTATGTAAATAATAAGATAAATGTATGTTTATATAAATATATGTATATATATAATTTTTATTATTATAATTTTTATTAATATTATTTATTTATTTTTTAGTTAAGGTTTTCAGTATATTTTTTTAATTGTGTTTTGAGATTTTTGAAACTGTCACAAAGGGATCTTATATTTTCTGGTAATTTAAAAGAAATTTGTTCCTAAGTATTTGTTGGCCTAAAGTTTTTTTACAAATGGGAATTGGTAACATGTATTTTTGCCTGAGATTTGATGTGTTTTTGAAAGGTATGGTTTTGTTTAGGATATCCTCTTTGTAGACTTGTAAGGTTGAGTGATACAGAAAAAGAGTATTTAATTTTCTGACTTTAAATTCTTTGAATATGAGTTCAGATGGATATAAAAATGATTTTTTTAATATTATTTTAATTATTAGTTTTTGCGCAATGTAAAGAGATTGTGTGTGAGTTTTATAGGCGCCACCCCATCCTATTATACCATATTGGATTATGGATTGACAATATTTAAATGTTCATCATAAATCTGTACTATCATAATAAAACCCCACTTCTAAGGGATCGTCTTCATTGGCTTCGATGTCCTGAAAGAATAGAGTTCAAGATCTGCTTAATGACTTTCAAAGCATTGCAAGGAATGGCGCCAGCCTGTATATCGGAACTATATGTCCGACAAAACTTAAGCGAGAGACAGCTTACTCTAAAGTCAGCAGATCAAGATGTTACTAATCGTTTAATCGAACTTTCTAGGTCAAATCGAGCCGTTTACTATTTTGGATAAACTTCCCTCAGCTCTTACTAATATCCAGAATTTGGCTGAATTTAAACGAGATTTAAAAACAAAATTATTTAAAAAATGGTTTTGGGAGGTTGGGTTTGGTTAGGTTACTGACCTTGGTGAACATGGGCTTCCCGTGGTGCGTTACCATGGTGCACTGATCGCAGTCCAGCGTGATGGAGGTGTTGTGAAAGGACTCCTTGGGGTGCTTCATGTTGTAGTATAGTTCCGTCACGCCGCCCTCAAATATGGAGCGGAAGTAGCGAGGAATTAACGTCCTTCCTATCGCTGGAAACACACAAAAAAAAACAAGTCAGTATTGCATCAAATCAACAATAATTTAGCCCTTAAGATGAAGCCATACTAAATAATGCAAAATCATACAAAATCGTGTTTTGAAAATTTGACCGCTTAGAAGTAATATAGATGCTTCAATTAAATACTGCGTGTAGAACATACCTTGGCCCTTAAAAATATCGGTCATTTTTTTTAATAAGTCTTTTAATAAGCTTAGAAAAAAATAAAGTATTAGGTCTATAAAAAACATTTTTAACTGAAAACTCTCCTACTTATAAACACTTTTTCGGATATGGTTTTATTGCATAATGTGGCAAATTCAGTTTCTTATATAATTATCGCGAAAAAAAATTATATGTACGCCCGAACCTCACAAAATAAAATATTATATGCATTTTCGCATTGGTATTTTTGACATCACGGCGACAATACGGCAGTCGACGAATTTGTTATATCAAAGTGAACCTTATACCGTCCACCGAAGAACGACTGGCAGCCGCCCCCCTGTCTTCCGTCATTACTCCTCCGAAAGGAGCGGAGAGCAGTCGTGTTATGCTCCGCGCTGCTAATTTTCGTGAAATCAATTAAAAAATTCCGTTTTATTGCAATAAACAATGCATAAAAAAGGAATTAATGTTTTTTACAGGCCTTTACGAAATCAACATGTAAAAAAAAATCTCAAATATCTTTTCCAACCTTTCCAAAAGCTTTTTCTTAAGTATTTTTAAACTCCTCCCATAAAAGGGCGTGAATTCCGATTTCGATTTTTTCCTGTACTAGTGGATCGCCTTAAGCGAAAAGACAAATAAATAAATTGTGAAAAAGTGAGTTCTAAGATATTGGCTGTTAATCTCTCTGGTTAATTTGTTTGGTTTTTGGAACAACTCATATAGGTCTAATAGAAATCGTTGTTTCACCCTTACTATCATGGTGAGAAATATGATCAAAACAGTGTTACAAACAGTAAACTTCATGCTTTGTATTCAAATCTAGAAGTTAACCACAAAGCAATTAAAATTTACACCTTTATGAAACCAAAGTTTCCGAACACGGTTTGAAAAATTTTTTGGAAATTTTGAGAATTTTTTATTAATTATTTTTACATGAAACAGCTAAAAAGTGAGTTAACGATAACGTTTAGCCAATTTTAAAACTTTTTTATGTTTGCATTGAATTTTTTTAAATTTATTTCATCAACTTTCCAAATCAGTTTTTATTTTTCGGACCTGTTCAAAAATATTCCATTAATCTGGATTTTATTCAAAGCGGTAATATTTTTAAACTAACAACTCGGATTTTTAAACTGACACTCCTTGCCTATTCACATTCATACATCATCTCAAACATGCTCTTCTATTATTCCGACTCTTGACATGACCAGACTCAAGTATCTGATTCACTTGATCGTGCCATGTCTTCCTTGGGCGTCCGCGACTTCTTCTACCATTGACATTTGCGTCATGTATTCTCCTTACACTCCTTTTCTCGTTCATTCGCTCTACATGCCCAAACCATCTGAGCATCCCTTTCTTAATGTTACTCACTTACATCAGCTTTGCATTCTTTGCGGATCTCCAAATTTCAGGGATACATCAGGTTAGGTACCAGCACTCCATTGTGGACTGCTAGCTTTGCTTCTTCGATAGTTTTTTTGTTAGCGCCAACGGAATTCAGTCCTCCATTAATGGAGTTAAATACATTTACCCTTCATTTAATATCTCTATCAGCCTTCCCATCTCTCCTAAACATACTTCCCAAATACACAAACTCATCCACCTGCTCCAAGTATTCATCATTCACAACTATACTGCACACTGTTTTCGTACACTCTCTTTCAGACTTTAGACTTACTTACATTCATCATTAACTCATTCTTCATACATACTTTGTTCATCTTAGACATGAGAGACTGTTGATCTTCCACCATACAGTTAGAAATCAGCACCGCGTCATCAGCATACAGTAGGCAACATACTTTCAGATTACTCAATTTCGCGCCCAATCACACCTCTTTCAATTCTTGCATACAATCCATATATAGATTGAATAACCATTGTGACATTCCGCAGCCTTGCTTAACACCTTTTGTGACGTCAAACCACCTGGTAAAACCACTGTTCACCCAAACACATACATCAAACCTTCCCTCAAGCAGAGACACAATTGCCTGTATGAGATTTGTATGATATTTTAAAAGCACCAGCTCTTTTCGCGTTAGTGACCCAGTGTCATGATGATTGAGGTAGAGTGGGTGCACTTACTGTATCTCTTGGGTCCGTCTTCGAGGCAGAAGGTCAGCGTGAGGGTGGCATCGTCTTCGAAGAACTCCGTTGCAAAGGCGTCCCACCATAAATTATCAGATTCCTGAAACACACCATCAAAACAACATTATTTACTGCCGCTTAATACAA
This sequence comes from Limnephilus lunatus, assembly GCA_917563855.2. Lineage (NCBI taxonomy): Eukaryota > Metazoa > Arthropoda > Insecta > Trichoptera > Limnephilidae > Limnephilus > Limnephilus lunatus. The sequence goes on along the minus strand of OU830595.1, from coordinate 15,480,513 downwards.
AATCATCATCAGACATCAAACAGTATTAACCACTCCGATATATCGCGAATATGCACTTTTTACGTCTTAAACGACATGTCAGATTTACGAAAATTTTATGTTATTTCCGCTTCACAATTAAAATTCTATAAATGAAACATTTCTGAACGTAGCCGTGTACTAAAAACTGTTTTTGAAAGATTACAAAATAAGTTTTCAAATTGTTACATTAAAAATAAATATTAACATTTGTAAATATTAAAATTTAGAATGCAAAAATTTAAAAAAAATGTTAAAATGACTCATGCGATGTTTTTATGTGAAAACGGTACTAAAATCACAGATTATATAAAAAATAATACTTATTCTATCGTACAAATGTACAATAAACAATTTAGTCACCTCACTTTTTTATCATTTCATACAAGAATATTTAATAAAAAAGTAACTTTGTCTAACAGAGGGTAGGCAATTTGGCGGTCTATCATGTATCTGACAGAAAAGGTTTATTTATGTATTTCTATGGACAACTTGAATAGTGATGGGTGGCTTGATTTATTATGGAGCTTTTACTTTTAACAATAAGGATGTCACTAGAACAATAACGGAGTTATAACGATTTCTGTGGAAACATACGTGTTGACGTGAAAACACGCTTATTGTACTTGACTGATGTTGTCATATTAACGTGTATATCTGCTTACGTTGCTAAGTGGTTAATAGCCTAGAGACTGTACAGTGAGTTTGTATACAAATGGACTTATATAAAATAACTGCTTTAAAGCAATGCCAAAAGATGGCGCCACTAACATTAACAGTTGGCATGAGGAGCATCGCCTGGCAGGCGTAAGTACTACTGGATTTGTAATTTCGTGAATCCCTCCAGATCAGTGTTGCCAACTTAGTGGATTTTCCACTAAAACTGGTGGTTTTCATACTTCATTTAGTGGCGAAATTTTCTTTTAGTGGCTGGTGGATTTTTTAGTGGTTTCCAAAATTTTTGTTTAATTACTAATACACAATCACTCAGCCACTAATCCACTTCTATTTTTAATCTTATTCATCCTTTTTCGTTTTACTTTCTCTTATTTTAAATGGGATTTACGTTTACTGTGTAGGCAACACCAGTGGCGTCAAATTCATTAATTGAAATGGAGTGAGATGAGACGAAAAGCACAAAAAAAATTTGGAACGAAGTAGGTATTCAATTTTAAAGATGCTCAAGGAGGGCTGAGGTTTAAGGAATTAGCGACTTTTGCGATTAGTCTCCTTATACTCCTTCATTCTAATGCCGATGTTGAGAGACTATTTAGCAGCATGAATATAATAAAAACAAACAGAGGAATATAATGAAGTTAGGTAAATCATTTAACTGCTATATTGAGAGTACGCTGTGGTTTGAGGTTGGAAAGAAAATGCTGCAATGATTATAAAATTCCAGTAGCCGTTGTAAATCAAATCGGTACCATATATCGGTCATATCAATCTAAAACCGACTTTTTGGTGCAGGTAAAAATGGTTCGTCTGAAGAAGACGACTTAATTTAGAATTAGTCTTAATTGAATCATTTTAAAATGTTGATTTACCTACAAATGGTGTGTTGGTTACTAATTATTATTTTTGTAATAATAAAGAAAACAAATAATTTCTAAACTCATTAAACTTTATTTTAGGGGAAAATTTTGCGAGTGTGAGTGTAGTACTATATTTTTTAGTGGTTTTCTGGTGGATTTAAAGGTAGAATCTGGTCAATCTGGCGGAAAGCTGGTATAACTGTTGGCAACACTGCTCCAGATATGAAGAGTTTGACGATAATATGATATATACATCATTGCCTGTATCGGTTACTTTGTCCCGGTGACTAGCTGTCACTGAATCACAGTGGATCCAAGGAACCGGCTATTTTTGGAACCAGATTTATAAAATGGTCACCAACACTCAAACTGGGTGAAGCCGAACCAAAAGCCGCTCGCAGGGCCTAACAGCAAAAAACTGCGGAGTGGGTTTTTAACTGTTAGTGCATATATTATTACATTATTACGATGTGTGAAAGAAATATAGAAGGCGAAGATCTCCTTCAACGGAAGCAATCTTCCGAACAGGCCTTCCATTGATATGCTTGGTGTAACTCTAAGTGACCAGCTCAGGTACGGGGGCTCCATCGAAGCCAGAGTAAAGTTAGTCTCTCAGAAACTGGGCGTACTGTACAGGGCCTGCAGATAGGACACAACTGCTAACCCTGTACAAATCGCAAGTGCACCCCATGGTTGAATTTGGCAGCCACCTCCGGTCTGGAGCCCCTAAATACTTGAGAAACTGACTGGGTACAGATACGGGCGGTCCGTTTGATAGATTTTCCTTTCTTAACAAACGGATTGCGATCCTTAGAGCAAGAAGTCACGTGGGAATACTATCCTTGATTTCCCGGTATTTCAATTAAAGATGCTCCGAGGAACTAGAGTCATTGATCCCCTCAGCACCACATAATTGGGAGACACGCCAAACACATTTGACGTTTGTCACATGAGAATGGATCGTTTTTACGACTTGTTCTTGAGTTCAACAGCTCGGCTGTGGAACGATTTGCCAGGCTTTGTGTTTCCTTCCTCTCCTCTAAAAGACCATCCACACAGCATTCACAAAGATGACATAGGTCATGAGGGAAATTATTTTCCTCAGGGCCTCCTGTGAGGAGTTATTGCAAAAAAAAGAAGATAGATAGGGAAAGAATAGACTAGAAAAGTATTTTATTTTAATCACTGAGGAAGATAATACTAATAAATCTAAGCGAAATATGAAACAGAACAAGACAAGCGAAATTGTTAATGAAGTCAAAGGTAACAATCGCAACTGCGAATCGAACCCAGGATCTCTGTCTTTCAATTCAATTCAATTTATTCATTTTAAAAACATTACAAAATTATAATTTCAAAGCGATTTTTAAAGAGAAAATATTTTAGATGAGATAAACGGATTTAGACTAACTTGCCGTTTTAATTGTGCTTCATTGATGTTAAACATATCGATATTCAAAGTGATTCTATTTAACAAAAAGACAGCTCTCCCGACTGGCATGACCATTGGCAAGTTAATTCTGCAAGCCGGGAGATAAAACTGTCTATACTGTCGGTAATGGAGATAACCATCGGGAACATAGAAACTAATGCTCTCCATATTAGTTGAGTTTTGGAACCATCCACGAATAAGTCTGAAGAAATGTGATACAGTGAGCACATCCCTTCTGACCCATAGATAGTTCTTACCGAGCATGCCGTGTAGAGCCACGGGCAGTATTCAAGTAGAGAAATAGCATACAAGTAGAATTACATACTCCCCGAGGTAAAGAAATCTCAGAAATTTCTTCTGAACCTTCTCAAACACGAGGGAATACTTTTTCTCCTATCTTACTGACCAACGCCTTGAAGAGGCCCCGAGGAAAATAATTTCAGTCACGGTCAGGGGCGTAGCTACCGCCGTATCAATGATACGGGGCCTCCGGGCTGCAAGGGCCCCTAACGTGTGTAAGCAAAAATTAGTAAAATGTTATCCACAATGTCACTTAATCTCGTGTTTTGTGACAAAAGTAAAAAAAAAGCAATCTCTTTTTTTTCCGGGTTAAGTGTGCGCCCAAAAGTTGGCAACATCCTACATCGGTTATTGCGGGATTCCCCCGTTTATAATGACAAACCATGGAGAGTAATATTTACGTACAATGACAAACCACGGAGCAATATTTACGCGTTTTATTTCATTCCAGTTCAAACTTTATTTATTACATTGTAATACAATACAATCTTGTTCTTCTGATTATTTATTGGATTAATTAGTTTGATTTGTGAAAAGAATGAGTGAAAGGAAAAGAGAATATCCCAGTGGAGCTATGAAAAGAAAAAGTAAACAGAAAAGGGAGAAGGTTATAAAAAAATGCCCAAAATTTCTCATTTTTTCAGCAATCAGCTTCTGTGAGTGATTTAGATTGCAATGGTAAGTACTACCTATTTATCTACCAGTAGCGAAGCGTGAATTTTGTTTTTTGAAAGAACAATGGCAACCTTCAAAACATGAAAATGCCTGATCACGTATTGTACCAAGCAATAATAAGGGCCCCAACTAATTTTGATACAGGACCCCTCCAAGGCACGCTACGCCACTGGTCACGGTATATGAAGAAAATATAAATATGGTTGGGACTCACCTCGGTCCTCTGCTGCAGTCTCTTGTTGAGCTCGTAGACTCGGTAGTCAGGCTGGCCGAAGTAGGGCGTGTGTCTCCTGGGAACAGGCACAGATCTGTAAGACATACACACCAGGGTAAGACAAGATAGGGACTGTCGGACCCGCTGGGAAACTACTGCAAATACACTAGTAGTACTCTCTCGGTAATCCACCTGTTTGCTTTTTAAATGAGCATATTCATGGTTCTTATCGGGATATCAATTATCCAGTACATTACATTACATCTAAAAGGGATCGAAAAAACTGCGTTTTACCGCACATACGCCTCAGGGATCTCATTTGAACAGCATTCAGTTTACTTTCATTATTCCTCTGCCAGTTCCATGCCTCACTGCCATACATCAGGGTAGGTACCAGGACTCCATTGTGCACTGGTAGCTTCGCTTCTTTTGACATTAATAAAATTACCAGCATTTACTCTTCTTTCAATATCTGCCTTCCCATCTCTCGTAAATAGACTACCCAGATACACAACCTCATCCACCGGCTACAAGTATTTATCATTCACTGACTGATATAAGTACACTTAAAACTCTTTACTGTTCGCTGGTTCGCCCTCATCTTGAATATGCTAGTGTTATTTGGTCACCTTTCTATGCTGTCCATATTTATCACATCGAATCTGTACAACATCGCTTCCTGCGAGGGATTGCTTGGAGGTTAGGACTTGAAAGAGGCGAGTACTCGTATGATGAAATTGAACAAACTTTAAACATTTCTTCTTTAGAAAAACGTAGAAAGGACTCTGATCTAATATGCATTTTCAAAATTATCAACAGTATTACTGACACACCTGCTTTGTTACAACTCATCCAGTTCAACATCCCTTCCCGTAGACTCCGAAATAATGAATTGCTGTTCCTCAATCAACATTCTACTCATTATGGATATCATTCTCCTTTATCCAGAATGTCGAGACTTGTCAACGCAAATAAAAGCACTGAATTTTTTGGTGTAAGCCTAAATGACTTTCGGCAGTCGATACGCAATGTGATTTTTTAAAGTCTTTTAAATCCATCTTCAAGCTACTTATGTTTTTTTATATTATATGAATTTACATTTTACTATCTTCTATATTTACTTTTATATTATATGTATTTTGTCAATGCTCTTCATATATATGTACTCTCCTTCCATTGTCATCTCTCTATTTTTTATTTGTGTTATTGTTATATTGTTAATGGACTATTCGTCCGTAAATAAATAAATAAATAAATTCACATTATCTTATTCTTACACACAGGCCCGTCATGAGCAAAAAGGTGCCTGGCGCTAGTAAATACCTCAAGGGCGCTGCTGTGTCAGGTCATTATTAGGATAGATAAACTGGTAAAGTTAAATACGCAAGAACATTTTTATGGTAGCTGTACCTTTTGACCTCGAGACAGAAACTGCAACTACTAATTGTCGATACTACGGAGGTGGCCCATTTTACAAGGTCACTCATCCAGGCAGAGGACTCATATGTTAACGGCTTTGTGAGCAGTGAGCCCAACCTACATGAGGTCATTTAACAATAGTGCATTCAAAATAAGTACAAATGAATCGCCGACAAAAATAACATAGTTTGACATGGTTAACTTTGTAGGTGTTTAAACTAGGGATGAATTTACAAACAATTAGATATTTTTTCATCACATATGAGTACTAACTGCTCGTAACTGTCTGGAGCCGGTGAGTCTATGGCATTCCCAATTAAGACCTAACCTAACCTAATAATAATAATAACTTGGTATTTATATAGCGCAGTTTTGTGTTATTTCACTTCAAGTGCGATTAATTATAATAAACTTAAAACTAAACTAAACTAAACTAAACTAAACTAACCTAACCTAAACTAAACTAAACTAACCGAGCCTAATAATAATGATAATTTGGTATTTACATAGTGCAGTTTTGTGTTATTTCACTTAAAACTTAACCTAACCGCACCTAACGCAACCTAACCTCACCTAACCTAACCTGACCTCACCTAACCCAACCAAACCTAACCAAACCAAACCAAACCTAAACTCACAAAAGTACCTACTTCTTCCGTCTGGAGCCAGTGAGACTATGGCATCTCCAATTAGGGTAAGTTTTTAGGCTAAAGGTGGGGGGGGGGTAGGTGGGAATAGGAAGTTGAGGAGGTATTGGCTATTCAGATCTGGTCACCAAACACGGCTAAAGCTATTTCAAGCAACGTTTCAATTTTGAATGGTGGTCATACCCCAGGGCGATACTGAGAGTATCTTCCACTCTGTAACGTAACGCAAATACATATACTTAAATTATTTAAATAAAATGTATTTATTTAATTTTGTATTATTTATCTTCAAATAATGTATTATAGCATATTTACAACATGTTTCGGAGTGGTCAATACTATCAGTATCGCCCTGGTGTAAGATCACCATTCAGAATAATTGAAACATTGCTTGTTTAATAAGTAGCCATGTTTGGTGTTTGGTGACCAGATCTAAATAATTAGGTACTTCCCTACCTTCGCATTCGCCATCTCCTTTCCCTCCCCATCCTTTTCAGTCTTACAATATTCCCAATTGGGTGTGCCATAGTCTCACTGGCTCCAGACGGTTGGGGTAAGTTGGGACTAGCATAAAATAAAAAAATTATGTTATTTAGGTGATAGCATTAAGTGAGTGGAAAGAGTCGGGGACGCCCGATAAAAACATGGCATGATCAAGTGGAACAGTTAAAATCCAAACCTTCATCGATCCGATTTTCTTCCCACTCTTTTTTGGGACTGTTGTGCTGAATAATTAACAAGATGCTTCCATCTGGAGCCGGTGAGACCATGGCATCCCCAATGTGGGTATGTTGTTAGGATAAAGATATTGGGGAGGGGAAGGAGATGGTGAATTACCTGGCTATTCAGATCTGGTCGACAAACATGGCTAAAGCCATTTCAAGCAATGTTTCAATTCTGAATGGCAAGTGAGTGGAGAATCAGGGATGCCCGATTAAAACATGGCATGATCAAGTGATACAGTTAAAATTCCGAACCTTCAGCTTTCCTATTTCTTTATCAATCGTTTTAGCTTCACAACATTGTGATGACAAATTTGGGATGTCATCGTCGCACTAATTCCGGGTAGTTGGGACTATTGCGCGATAAAAATCATGATAAAAAATTTAAAATCACCCGAGAAAGACAGGGTGAAAAAAAAGAGTCCAAACTGCTCCCGTCTGGGACCAGCAAGACTATGGTATCCCCAATTGGGGTATGTTGTGAAGCCGAAGGTAGTGGGAGGGGAAGGAGATGGGGAAGAGGAAGGTTGGGAAGTACCTGGCTATTCAGATCTGATCATCAAACACGGCTAAAGCCGTTTCAAGCAACATTACAATTCTGAATGGTGGTCTTACACCAGGGCGATACTGAAAGTATCTTTATAGATAATTTTAAACGATTAAATTCCGAAATAACACCAAATCAATCAAATAAAACTTATTTGCGCAAGCCCGGATTTGAACCCGCGACCTTCGGATTTCTAGTTGAGAACCATCAATGTACAAAACGATGTTTGAATATAAATGAAGCAAGGAATGTGTGCCGGGACAGATTTTTTAAATTTGGTCTATCCTCTCTGCTTACCCCTACTGAGAAAAGTCGCGATAGTATCTTGTAAGTTAGTCAATATACATATTTTGTTTCGAAGAATTTTATTTAACATGTACATTTGTTACTTAATTCTTTTTTTTACATTAGTTCAACACAGGAGGCCCTGAAGAAAACATAACACACACCTCTCCCTCAATAATTTACTAATTTAATATAGGTAAAATTTATAATTTGTCACATAAAAACATATATTATTTAACAGCGACATGTCATTGGTACCAATTATTGTATTAATTTTACAACTTGTAACTATTTTCTAACATGTAATTATGTACTGTTTGTTTCTGCAAAATAAATAAATAACTCTCTAAGGGCCTTTGTCATCTTTGGGGATGCTGTGTGGAGGGTCTTTTTATGGAAAGGAAGGAGCGGAGAATTTCTGAGAAGGAATAAGGTATTGTTGTATATCCCACTGGGGTGAAAGGATAAGGGTCCGACCGGAGAGGTCAAAAGGTCGCCCTCAACCAGTCTCTCCCGATCTGTCCCGCCACGCAGTAGGTGGGAAAATATATCCATCGCCAAGACCTAGACAAATCTCACCCCACGAACCCGGGCACCCCTGCTAAGTCACCAAAAGTAGTGAACCGTTTGGGGTGAACTATGGCAGAGGTGTTGGTTATCCAATAAATGGTCCCCGAGGCGGTGGTACCAATACACGCCTCTCAAATTAAATGTATATTTATTTATGTCTATCTAAACAAAATTTCTAGAAATTCTTACATAGTTCATTTCCAATAAATACAAAAAAATATTAAACCCAACTTATAAAACAAATATGTACTTAGTTATGTATACGTATATAGTTGTGAATTATGAATACTTGGTACAGGTGGATGATTTTGTGTATTTGGGAAGTATGTTTACGAAAATTGGGAAGGTTGATAGAGATATTGAAAGAAGGGTAGATGCAGGTAACTCCAATCATGGAGGACTAATGCCGTTGGCGCTGATAAAAAACTGCAAAAAAAAAAGCGAAGCTAGCAGTCCACAATGGAGTGCTGGTACCTACCCTAGGCATGTAATTAGAAGGATGAATGTAAACTGAATGCTGTTGAAATGAGATCTCTGAGGCGAATGCGTGGAAAAAAACATGTATGATCGTGTGAGATCCGCAAATAATGCAAGGCTGATGTAAGCATAATTGGGCATGTAGAGCAAATGAACGAAGAAAGTAGTGAAAGAAGAACATATAATGCAAATGTGAATGGTAGAAGAAGTCGGGGACGCCCGAGGAAGGCATGATACAAGTGAATCAGATACTTGAGTCAGAATAATAGAAGAGCATGTATGAGACGATGTATGAATGTGGCAAGACCAAGTTGTTTGGCGGTCCGTCCTCTCTGCCTACCCTTGCGGAGAACGACGTGATGGTTAGTTAGCCAGTTATTTAGTTTAACTTATAAAACAAATAATACGTACTAAGTTACTAGTAATTTTATTTTTATTTTTTTTATGACAGTGGCTTTAGCTATTTTTCTGTGTGTATAATTCGGTAGGTACGAACTTCATACTTATGCTGTGTCGTGTATTGGTGGCTACTATTGCTCGGCAGTGCTACTATAGCTAGCTAGCTATGCTTATATCTCTCTATGACGCTACGGCCACACGGCTATAACGACGCCTGTGTATATTGGTGTATACGTATACCATATACCGTTTATGCAGCGCGTCTGTGTTGGTGACGGTGATAGCAAGAAGAAGCGAGGGGATTGTAAACCTTTTAAACGATAAAATAATAAACAATTATTTTATATTTTTAATATCAGTATCATATTTTTTTATTTAGTTTTTTTTTTATGTTAAACACTAGCAAGTTCCCTAGTGTTGCTATGCCACGTAATTATGAAATTGTTTCTCGATGCGTGTCCTTTTCCATTCGTGGTCCAAACCATCGCGGGCATGCACAAGTCAAATCCCCAAAGTTTCATCGCAATCTGATGAATGGTTAACATGTTAGCAACGCATATTTTCATGATACCAGAGCTCACTATTGTATATAGAAACCATCGCGTGCATGCGCACACCAAATCCCCAAAGTTTCATCGCAATTGGAGGAATGGTTAGCAACGCATAATTTCATGACACCAGAGCTCATTATTATACAAGGTGTCCGAAAACTCGTAGTACAAGCGGGAAACTGGGGATTCCCCATCACATTTGGAGTTGATTTTGTAGTATAACTTTTTTTGATTTGAGCTTTTGTTTTCGAGTAAATCGAATCAGAAGTTGTTTTTTTTTTTGGTCAAATTCTTAAAAATTATTACTGACGATCATAGTACCTAACTAATAAAAACTATTGAAAAGAAAAACAAATAAAGAATTCCGGATTTTAAGCATTATTTTGAAATCGCCCAAAATTTAATTCACTGTAAAAATAAAATAATTGGTCATTCGACGGTTAAATAGATCATCGTAATATTTTTGCAGCTTGTAGTATAACAAAATCCGCTCTGTCTATTAGCTCCTTTCAATAAACACGTGAAATAAGAGACGCGCGATAGTTTTCAAGAAGTAGAATCATTCGCAGCTTGTACGTATCGCATTACAAAACAAAATTAGCTATCTCTATTCGCTCATTTCAATACACGCGAGAGAAGAGGCTAGAAGATTGCGGCTATGTTCGGACCTGTACAATCACGTGTTTTCGGGTATTATTTATTATTGTTTATGCAGTTTTCGGTTCACGGCTCACGCAATTGACGCGTTATGTTGACATTTTTTCTATCAACAACCCTTTCGTTCATTAAACTTTAAAACAATGTGTGTTTGTGTACTATTTTGTGATATTTTCGTAGTTTACCGTGATTAATTATTGTGTATTACAATGGAATAATACCAACGCCTGTTATTATGTTTTTGTGATGTACCAATGACATTTTAATGTGTTTTTTGTGATGTGCCTAGGGTTTTTGGATTTGAAAAGGAACATTACTACATAATGTAAGTTGGAACACAAATATGCTAATAATTTCTCTCACAAGGCTTATTCGAATTGGCCGAAAATCGTTCGTATTACTTTCAACTGGAGTAAATTATTGCCCGCCGCTTATTCAAATTGCTCCACAACAAAGTAAATACGTTAATTAACCATATTTTAATGCCTAGAAGAGGTGGAAGAATAACTTAGTAAGTGAAAATAAATAAACTATGGACACGAAAAAAGATTTTGCAGCTTATAAATAATTTTATAGTAGCATCTTCGAACTGTCAAAATAACATTGATCATTAACGTGTATCGTTAACCCTAAAGAACCCGAAAAAATTTATAAGATATATTTTTTTTTAAATTTGAATGTAAAAATGCTTAAATTTAAAATCTTTATGTTTATTTAGGTTCCCTATGTGATGTAGGTTCACCAGTTTTCCGCTTGTACTACGAGTTTTCGGACACCGTGTATATAGAAACCACCGCAAGTTTGCGTACATCAAATCCCCAAAGTTTCATCGCAATCGGATGAATGGTTTAGCAACGCATAGACAACTCATATATCTCTAAGCAAATATATTTTAATTTTTATAAATATAGATTCCCGGGTGACGACAAAAAACCGATCGGTGGTTGACATCGCGTTTAGGTCACACCCAGGCGTCATGAGTTCAGTTCCTTGGCAAGATAAGTCCTCCATCACCACACAAGCAAAATATTCCGCTTACCGTGGTTGCAGTAGGAGATTTTCAAATATTGTCAGGTTATCCGTAACCCGAGAAAGTTTGTCTTTATATTTTAAAAACTTCTACTACGATAATTGAAAGAGGAAGTGTTGCTTGTGCAATGATGGAGGACTAAATGAATCGCCAAAGCTTGGGTGGGAACCTGACGCATTCACCAACTCGGCCACTAACCGGTCGAAATATAAAAACATTTCGTAAAGTTAATAAGTGATTTAGTTTCTTTCAGGTATTTCTGTTACACAGCGAAATTTTTAAGCTCCCTTAAGTGAAGTTACACAAAATTGACGCTATAAAAAGGCTTTATTTATGTTAGTAAATAAAAATAATTATAAGATTTCTAGAAGGGTGGTTGGTACACAATAACTTTACTAAATATGCTTTAATATAAAGAAAAAAATTGGAATTAAAATTATAAAACGTGTTTCAAATTATGTCCTCTGCGTGCAAACTGTATACAAATTTATCAAATAAACAATAAACAGTGTTTATCTCAAGTGACCTCCCAGGTAAATATGGTCCTGTATATTTTCTGGCTGTACAGAATATAAATAAATAACAATATATGTACATTTTAACGCAGCATCACGTTCATTGAACGTACAGTTTTTTATTAGTGATTGACGAACCGGTAGATGCAATTTGTAAGTCATAGGATGTTATAATAGTTTGTCTAGTCTAGATAAAAGTAAGATAGAGAGCATTGTATAAATTTGTCAAACAGCGTCCTTGAGGTGAATTTTCACACAAAAATCGGAGCTTCATCTAAATATATTTTTATAGTTTAAGTTTTACGGAAAGGTTGTTCACATTTCTCAGAAAGGGTGTAACGTCAATTAATAAGATATCACGTTTTCGCAAAGAATGTTTTAAAAATTACGAGAAATATTACGAAAGTACTATGTTTTTCAAGATAAAAATGGAAGGCGAAGCAGCAATGTGTTAAAATTTTAATAATTGTAATGTTGTACACAACAATATTTTTATCTCTAAACTAATTTTAGTTTGTACATCATATTTATATTTTTAAATTCATATTCTTCCCTTTTCTCTACTTTCTTTAATTGTTTCCGTTATTATTTATTATGTATATTCCTATAGGCATCATGTACGAGTACATATTGATCATGGACATTGGAAATGCTATAAAGGAAAATAAATCCAAAAATGAATTAAATAAGTCATTTTTCTCTGTTTTTTTAATCGTTTGATCTACGTCATCGAAATATTTCTAGAAAAATGTGTCTTTTACGAAGTGCACTTTAAGAGATTTTTTTTTTCTGAAAAATTAAATTCTGTTATTAAAAAATTTTACAAAAAATTTAAAAAAAAAGAAATTCAAAAAAGTATTCTGAAAGATCCATTTAATGATATTTTATAATAAAAAAATCATAATTATATAAAAAAACAGGAGATATGATTTTCGGAAAAAATTTAAAAAAACTGTATTTTCGCTCTCAAACTTTACAATGTAATTGTCCTTTACATTACAGCATTTGAAATTTCCGTGATCGTGTGTATGTATTTGCTTATTTCTCCAAGTAAAAAAAAATAACAATCAAATTGACTAAATCAATCAGTCGATGACTCTGAAAATATCCACGTTTAGAGACTAGATCTGACTGCAGTTATACAAAACAGATTTCAAAGTACCCAAGCCAGTGGGACTATCATATCCACAACTGGGTTACGTACGTAGTAAGGCTAAAAGAAGTGAGATAAAGAAGACGGGTTAGATGAAGGTTTGGAATATAAAACTAGACTTCTTACGAGAACCGCAATACAACAATAATTATATTTAAAAAATAAACATTTAAAAAATAAAAACGATAATAAAACGTTTGCGACCTCTGTCAGCCATCAGGGGCGCGCGGGTATTAGTGCGTACATAGGGCATGCACACTAGCGCAATCCTTACTCTCCACACGGGAGGCGGTGTGTGTGACTGCTGTTATACATATCGTAGCTAAAAGGCGGCAACCCCAAAATACAAATTTTATTTATTTTAAAAAATGTTGTATTTTAGGAATTATTAAAAATGTGAGAGAATTTTATTAAAATTTATTTAATCATTGAAGGCAAAATAAGTGAATCTCAAACGAAATTTTAAACAGAAAAACCTGGAAAAGAATCGGTCGCATCTTGCAGGGCTCTGCTCTAACCACTGAGCTAATTCAACCCTATCTATGTCGGTCATATTTAAAATTGTTTTAGTTTAAAAGTGTAAACTTTAGGATAAGAAAAAAACAACGATAAGAAAAACAACGATAAGAAAAACCACGACACTATAAAGAGACAAACATATAATATAACGATAATGAGGCAGTATAATCAGTCTCCTCTTTGTGGGGTGCTTCGTAGTCTCCCCACTCTTGTCTACTTTAACTTTCTGAAGGTTTCACTTCTACCGCGTTTATGGATATAAGAAGTCTAGAAAAGAGAAAAGTTAGAAAGTACCTGGCTCTTCCGATCTCATTACCAAAGAAAGCTAAAACCATTTCAAGCAGAGAAAAAGATTTCTGTTGGTGGTAGTGTCTACTTATTCGGGTCAAATATACGTCACATTATTTAATTTTAAATCATATGGATTTAAAAGCCCACGAAAATTGAAAAAATTAATTGCACTTGCAAAAGTCAGATTACGAACTTTGTCACGTTCTGCCACCAATTCGCCACGGAGGTCGTTAATGTATTATTATAACTTATTTTAATAATTAAGTAATTCTAAGGTTTGCAATTTAAATGTTGGATGAGCAAAAAAAAACATATATTATCATTTTTGGATATCATACTGTGTTGTAGAAGGCAGTGAAAAAATAACAGACTTAAAACGTGGTTAGGTTAGGGATTGATATAATTAGGTGATCAATATTGTTCTCCTTACTGACCACTAGTGGCTGCTCATCTGACTCTATTTTCAAAATCTCAAAGTCAGATATATTGACCATTTAAATAACGTAGACGTGACATAATATTTAATAATATTGGGTTCTGGTCAATTTGGAATTGAAACAAAACAGGCCAATTTACAAATAAAAGAGTGTTAGATCCTTTTTTTTCCCCTCTCCGCTCCCTCACAACGAACCCCGAATTGGGGATGCCATAGTCTAATAGGCTTCAGACAGTTACATTGAACTCTTGTGCAGTAATAACAATAAAATAAAATATACACGTCGCAATAATTATCACATTATGTTTGATTCCAGTTATTTTGATAATCAGTTTCAATAATTCAAACAAGAAATTACTAATAATAACAATAAACAAACAATTCGGGAAGTAGGCGAGATAGGCTGATAGGGATATTGATAGAAAGGAAAAATCAGGAAACCTCATTAATGGGGGTCTGAACGCGGTTAGCGCCAATAAAAAAAAGTCGAAAGATAGCAAGCAGTCCACAATGGAGTGTTGGTACCTACCCAGATGTATTGACAGTGCGGCATGGAACTGGCAGAGAAAGGATGAACGTAGACTGAATGATGTCTAAGATTAAGGAAGGAACATTTAGATGGTTTGAGCATGCAAAGTGAATGAACGAAGAAATGAGCGTAATGAGTGTATCATAATATGACGCGATTGTAAATGGTAGAAGTCGGGGACGCCTGAGGAAGACACGGTACGATCAGTGAATCAAATTTTTGAGCCGGGCCATGTCAAGAGAATGGTATATATTAGTGTGTGTGTCAATACCGACTTGTCTGGCGGTTCATCCTCTCTGCATACCCCTTTTTAATATGAATATCTCACAAGAATCCCAACTGCTCCCGTCTAGAGCCAATGAGACTAACGCATTCCCAATTGGGCTTGGCATGTTGGAATATGTAAGGTGGTGGGAAAGAGGAAGGTGTTGGAAGTACCTAGCGATTCAGATCTGGTCACCAATCACGGGTAAAGCCATTTCAAGCAAACAAATCAATTTTAAATAGTAGTTTTACACCAGGGCGATAATGATAGTATTTTACAATCTGAAACGTGCCGCAAATATACTATATATTTCATTAAACGAATAAAATTGTGAAATAACACAAATTAATGTAATAAAATGATGTATCTAATAAGGTCTGATGACCGAATTTCGAGGAAGATACTGAGTGCGATTCCAGAGGGTAGACGTCCAGTGGGCCGCCCCAGATACAGTTGGGCGAGACAACTCCAGAAAATGTGTGAGGAGAGGATGGGACTGCCATGGACGGAGGTCGAACAATCAGCACAAGACAGGGAAGTATGGAGGAGCCTTGTCGATGCAATGGGTCCCCAACCCGAATAGGACAAGGGGAAGAAGATAACGATGATGAATCTAATAAAATTAGTTGCGCACGCTGGGATTCGAACCCGCGCCCTCCGGATTGCCACAACCTAAAAAAATTATTATATTTTTCAATTTGCATCCTTTAAATAATTCTACAAAATTTAAAAAAATAATTTAGCACTTGCTACTTTTTACCTCGCGACTCTTCTACAGTACAGCGACAGCGCTAGTGTGCGTGACAACACCAACACTAATACAGAGGGTATACGGTATACATAGGGCGCTCTATGTTCTATATGCGCCGGTACATAGAGGGGCCTCGGACCGCTCGAGACTGCTCGAACCCACCGTCGAGTTCACTTTTATTACACGGGCATATTTTAAAATGTGAAGAATTTCTTTTAGTTGATGATTGTTGAACGTACTACATTTATATATTTGTTTTTTTTTATGAAAATTATGAAGAATATCGTTGAAGTAGATAACACTAATAATCTAACCGAAAATATGAAAGAGAACAAGTCACAGAAAAATAAATAATAAAATGGTCGCAACTGGGACTCAAACTCAGAACCTCTCGTCTAACCGGGACGTGCGCTTTTACCAATTCAGCCATTGCCACCTTCATAATTGTCAATTTTATATTATTTTCAAATTTTAGAATTAACAATATATTATCTTCGACCAATTTTTCCATATCATAGGCAACTACCATTTTTCATAGGAAACAATCCATGCCAACTCAGAATGAAACCAACTCAGAAAGGTCATTAAAAGCAATGAAAAAATAATTTAAAAAATAGCCGGTAACCCTAACCTAACTTAACCTATTTAACCAATTTTTAATTTTTTTTTTCATCACTCTTAATGACCTTTCTGAGGTGATTCTGGGTTGGTTTCATTCTGAGTTGGACGGTCACCGTTTGTAACCTAGATAGCGTCTCGGATAAATATATCCGATTTTATTTATATGTAACATATGACCTTTTTAAAAAAGACTAAATGAATATTCAATTTTTTACAAGAACAACTCTCGTTTTATAACTTTTGAAGGTTATTACCATCAATGTAATATATAATTGAAGAAGAAGATAACACTAATAATCTAAACAAATATATGAAACAGAACAAGACACAGAAAAATAGAAAAAGATAATGGTCGCAACTGGGACTCGATTTACATTATCAGTGTTATCTTCTTCTTCAATGATATATTACTAAAATTAAAAATATTTATTAAAATTTATTTAACGGAACCAAGAGACGCGGAGTCTGGGGACGTCTATTCCCCATCGCAGACGGGGCGGGAACTGATACGAGATGGGTGTGGCAGGTGCATGGTTCTTACGCCGAAGGCATAAGGTTCACTTTAAAAATCCAAATTTGTCAAGTTCCGGCCGTATTGATTGATGTCAAAAATAACAACGACAAAACGCATATTTTATTTTATGAAGTTTGAGCGTAAATATAATTTTTTTGCCATTATTATAAAAGAAACTGAATTGGCCACATTAAACAATAAAACCTAATCCGAAAGGAGGTTTATAACTAGGAGAGTTTGCACTTGTGCTTTTTAGAGATCTAATACTTTATTTTTTTTAGTGCCATATAAAAAAATTGCCGGTATTGTTCTACACGCAGTATTTAATTGAACCATCTATAATACTTGATTGTGTGAGGTCACTAGTGTTGATTTTGTAAATAATTAAGTCTGCGGATTTCAAAAAACATTCGTTAATTAGATCCTCTTATGGTTGATTGAAGAATTAACCGCACAGAAAAATTACGTATTTTACAAAAATTGTGATATCAACCATATTTTAAAATTATTTTTACATGGTTAACTAAATAACCAATATGCGGTTTCTCCGCAGAGGTAGGCAGAGAGGCCACTTGACATGGCCCGACTCGAAGTATTTGGTTCACTGGACCGAGCCCTGTCTTCCTAGGGCGTCCCGGACTTCTTCTACCATTCACATTCGCTCTATACAGCCAAACCATATAAGTGACCCTTTTTTTTATCCTACTCATTGCGGTTACATCAGCCTTGCATTTTTTAAATGTGAATACTGCTCCAAATCGCCTAGAGCCAGTGAGACTGGCATCCCCAATTGAGAAATATTGAGGCTGAAAGTAGAGTGAAGGGGATAGGGAAGAGGAAGGTAAGAAACTACCCGGCTTTTCAGATCTGGTCACCAAACACAGCTGAAAGGCATTTCAAGCAACGTTTCAATTCTGAATGGTGGTCCGGGAGATACTGAGAGTATCTTCCACTCTGAAAAGTCCCGCAAATGCACCATATTTTTTTCAAAATAATTGCATTCTTTGCGAATCTTCAAATCTCTCCACGATCCTTTATGATTATATCACGCATAATATGCCTCAGAGATCTCATTTCTACAGCATTCAGTACACTTTCATCTTTCTTCTGCCAGTTTCATGCCTCTCTGCAATACATTAGCATGGGTACCAGCACTCCATTGTGGGCTATTAGTATTGTTTCTTTGGAAATTTGTCAATTAATATTTAATGATAAACAAAAAATATTAATTAGCCTATAGCACTACTAGTATTCAGGGAAAAATAAAAAATAATCTAAATTGAAAACCATGAAATGAGCACATTTTTAAAAAGATTGGGTTTAAGCATAATAAAACCAGACAAACCTCGAAAATGCCACAAAAACGCAACGCCATTTTCAAACATTAATAACTAATAACAGATATGAATGGTAAAAGTCGGTGACGCCTGAGGAAGACATGGCCGATCAAGTGAATCAGATACCTGAGTTGGCCCATGTCAGGAGTCAGAATAATATAAGAGCATCTAGAAGTCAATGCATGTATGAGACGATGTATGAATGTGAACGAGGCAAGAAGTATGCGAAGACAGAGTTGTCTGGCGGTCCGTCCTCTCTGCCCACCCCTGCGGGGAAACGGCGTGATTGTTAGTTAGTTAGTTGATAACTAATTACCGTTTGAATAAAAAAAATACCAAAAATCTGAAAAAAAATGACAAAAATTTTCAATTTTTAGATTTTAATAAAAATATATATTTGTAAAGGGCAACTCGACTGCGAGTTGCTTCCCCGCCCAACAGAGAGAAACGAGTAGCCTATCCTTATATCTGCCTAACCATTAGTGCGAGCGAGACGGCCTGCCCGCCGCCGTCTGAGCGCGCCGGGTGCGAGCGAGAGGCGCATACGCGAATATCGCCGTCTCACGGCATGCCACAGGTGCGAGCGAGAGGCGAAACCGAATCAAGCGTTTAGAGCAAAAAGTGACATGTCTCGTATAAAATATTTTTTTATTATTTTTAGAAAAAATATTTATATTTAATTTTGAAAACAATATTACTTTACTTAGTAGTGCAGTCTTCAGTCGGTTTGGTATGAATTAAAAAAAATAAATGAAAACTAAAAGTGAGATCCCTGAGGCATATGTGAATATGTGGATAAATAGATGTTAAATGTGAATCACTCCAACAAGCTTGTGTATCTTGTAAGTATGTTAGCTGATAAATAAATATTAAGAATAAAATATAATAAAAGTCCACAATGGAAATCTGAAACCAACAGTGATATACGTATAATGAGGAGTGGAACTAGCAGAGGAAGGAAGAGATTAGAAAATGTTATGAAGCGAAATGTGACTGTAAAACAAGTCGGGGACGACCGAGGAAGAACTGACATGATGGAGTGGTTCAAATATGTACACAAATCGGGTTATGTCAGCAATTTGGGAGTCGGATACGGGTACCACCGCCCTGGGAACCAATTATTGGATGACTTATATCTCTGCAATGTCACCACAAGTGGTTCGATACGTTTGGTGACTCAGCAGGGGTGCCCGGGTTCATGGGGGTTGTCCGGATCTTGGCGGCGGATGAGTCTGCCCACCAGCCGCATGGCAGGCCGTATCGGGAGACTGGTTGAGGAAGAACTTTTTATCTCTCCAGCAGAACTCTCTCGGAACATCACCTTGCACCGCAATAGGACGGTTGAATTCGTGCTCCGTTACTCATAAACACACCCTCTCGTACATTTCTCCTTCCCAGAACTTTCTCTCCTCGCTTTTTCTAAAAAGACTCTCCACACAGCATTCCCAAAGATGATACAGACCCCAAGGGAAATTATTTTCTGAGGACCTCTCCTACATGGTATTATTTAAAAAAAAAATAGAATTTCAATGCTACAAAATACATTCTTTACAAATTTTATTGTATTTAATTTTGCTAAACTTGGTTTTCGAACCCTCAGCTATAATTTCAGAAGCATACCGATTAGTCGAGATGGTCAAAGGAAGAAGAGATAAATGAAAGAGAAAATTATTTAAAGTATGGATAAAATTCGATACAAGGACAGGTTATTTACCAAATCGTCAGATACAAAGAATTACAGAAAAGAGTTGTGTTGTTTAATCTTCCCTTGTCTACCCACAACATACTCGGGGTGAGAGTACGCACTGACATTCAAACTTAAATGCCGACCTAACTTTGATACAATAATCGTCGCAATAGGCGAGTTTAAGGTCCAAAAAGCGGCATGCCTCCCTGCCCACGCCTTTCTATGTCGCGCGTATGTTTTACGAATATTTCTCTTTCGCTTACGGTCATTGTAAATTCAGTAAATTGACTGTGTATCTGCGGTGGATCGTTTCAAGTTCAGGTCGGTGTTTAAGTTTGGCGCGTACTGTACGCAGCAAGACTTTCACCCAGACGTTATAAATCAAGTATTTTATTTGTTACAAATATTCTGGTAGCGTGCCAAAAAGAGCGAAAACTAATATATACCTGTTATTTAGGCCAACATTTTCTAGACAATTTCATAAAGATTACTACAAGACATTGAGCGACGGCCTCGCCGCGTCACCGGACTTAACGGTCAACCACGTCACGATAAAGACGAAGAAGAAAGAAATAAAGAAAACAAGAATTACTTGTCGACTTCTGTGTTTTCGCCCTCCTAACTACAAAATGGATCTCTTCCAAGACCCATTCATTTACATTAAAAACTCATCACACAGCAACCCCAAAGATGACCATTTAATGACAAAATAGAATATTGAATAGAAGTGATTAAATATTCAACCTAACTAAACCAACATTTTTTTTTTAAATTTTAAATATTCTGTTTCGTTGTTGCTGTTGTTGTTGCTGTTGTTGTTGCTGTTTTGTTGTTACTGTTCTGTTTTGCTGTTAGTGTTCTGCTGTTAGTGTTCTGATTTGTCTGGTTACCAAATATAACACAGGCCCTGATGTAAATCAATCACATGGTCTCTATGCGGAGCTAATGTAAAAAGAAAACACCTTTTGCTTTTTTGGAATCACACGATGTTCGAACTTTCCATACTCTCTATATTGATGGATATGGTTGGCAGAATTTGAGACTCTAGTGCGGTGTTCACATAAAGAATACTTCTACACATTGCATAAATGAAAACTTGATTTTGCAAAGATGGTGGAAGACTTTGCTTGCGGAGGAATAAACCCGAGATGCCTGGGTAGGAACCAACAGCTTTGGATCACTCGGTTACAAAAAGGTAGAATAAGAATCCAAATTGTTACATCCCTGTCAAGTTGAAATGTGATTTGTTGGGTTAGGGTGCAAATCAAAGTTTGATGAAATGTAATAAATAGCATGGAGAAATTGACATATATAATGAATGGTCATCAAAATTATCCAAAGAAGCGAAGTTGACAGACCACAATGGAGTGCTGGTAACTACCCTGATGTATGGCAGTGAGGCGTGTAACTGTCAGAGGAACGATGAAAGTGCACTAAATACAGTAGAAATGAGATCAGGAAGCGTATGCGTGGTAAAACCATATATATGATAGTATGAAAATGTTAAGATTCGCTTAATGCAAGGCTGATTGATGTATAAGCACAATGAGTAAGATTAAGAAGAGGACACTTAAATGGTATTATTACGAAGTAAGGAGAATATAATATGACGCGAATGTGAATTGAAGAAGAAATCGGGGACGCTCGAGGAAGACATTATACGAACAAGTGAACTAGTGTACAAAGAGTAAGGCCATGTCAGGGTCAGAAGTGAAGTGTGTGTATGAGACAAGGAGTTTGTACTAAGACTGAGCTGTTTGGCGCTCTATCCTCTCACCTACCCCTGCGGAAAAACGGTGTGATGGTTATCTTGGATAGTAAGTCAGTGAATGGACGAAGAATTCGGAAACCCTAAGATGATGTGTCAATAATCAATTTGTGGCACAGACCCAGGCAAAGGAGGGATCAAAACAGACTGATTTCTTTCATAAAAACTAGATCGTATTGAAAATGAGCATTTACGAGGAGGAAATTAATAAAGTCGGGGACGCACCAGTAACACCTGGCACGATCAAATAAATTAAATACCTGAGCACACATCAAGATTCAAGAGTGAAATTCCAGACAAAAAAGTTAACAGCAACTTTCTGCTTAACTTGTTCTGAACAAGTTGTTCATTCCAAATGTTAATAAAAAAATAATACAATATTATTTCAGTCATATTTTTGTCACAACTATAAAGAGTGAAATTGAAATGTATGAATTCATCGAAGTGTTTTAACACCTCTAATTTGTTCGCTTTTGAGAACAACTCATATAAATATCATAGAAATCGTAGTGTCTCCCTTATAGTGAGAAATATAATCTAAACGGTGTTATAAAGAGAAAAAACACCAGGCTTTATATTCAAATCTAAAAGTTAACCACAAAATAATTAAAATGCACTCCTTTATGAAACCAAACAATCCGACCGCAATTTGAAAAAAAAAATGATACTTTGGGGATTTTTTTAATAATTACTTTTTACATGAAACGACAAAAAAAGTGAGATCACCATAACATTTATAATTCACTTTTCTAATAAAATATGAACGTTTAAAAAAAACGGTAAATTACTGATTAAAAAAAACGTAAAGTGAGCCATTTTTAAAACTTTTTTGTTTGCATTAAAAAAATATATACATATATTACCAAAATTATAAAATCTGAAAACGTATTTTATCACCTTTCCAAGACAGTTTTTAGTTTTCGGACACGTTCCAAAAAATTTCATTTGTTATATTACAAAGCGGAAATATTTTGACCTTCTGAAAAAATATGCCCGAAGCCTGAGGGGTTAAAGGTTTCCACAATTTTTTCCACCAGTCATTAAAACAACCATTTTAAATTAAATTAAATAAAAAATTATTAATATTTATATTATAATAAGGTACTCGCGCCATTCGAAGCTAGGCGACTCAAATGCGGAACGTTATTTCTACAAGTGCGAGAAGGAACGAAGCAGGGGTGCATGTGAGACAAAAGCAGGTAACAGCTTACCGGTAAAAAGCACCTAGAAAGTATAACATATTTAATATTATATTTAAATAAAATAATAAGTAATAGAAAATATAGGAATATAGTCTGGGATCACTTTCCGGAACTAGCATGAGGAGGCCATGAGGAAAATAATTCCCCTCAGGCCCTATGACATCTTTGGGGTTGCTGTGTGGCGGGGCTTTTTATGAAGGGAATGAGAGAAAGTTCTGGGTAGGGGTAGGTAGAAATCTGGGGGTCAACGTGTCCAGGAGTGACGGACGTATGAACCCATCCCTCCCGCTGCAATGCAAGGCGATGTTCCGACAGAGTACGTCTGGAGAAGTCAAAGGGACTCCCTCAATCACTCTCTCTCGATCCGGCCTGCCGTTCAGCTGGTGGGCAGACGCATCCGTCGCTAAGACCCGGAGCTAAACCCCCGTGAACCCGGGCACCCTTGCTAAGTCACCAAACGTAGCGAACCAATTGGGATGACCTATATACCTTCGTCATTTAATAAAAATGGATGATTAACAGAGAAAAAGCGAAAATCTAAAAAGATGGTAGAAGAGATTTTTTTTTTAAATTATTGTTCGGCAGATTATTTATCCAATTTTTAAGATTTCTTATTTTAACAAAGAGTAATTGAATAAATGCACTATTTTAGAAATTTCATTCGATAGCACCATTCATCTTGTCGTTCCATGCTGTGCTAGAGCACTTCTGCGCTGCCATGTGTTATTTAATATGTTATAAAAGCATAGATTTTTTTTAAAACGAAACAATACAGATTTAGCATCCGAGTGATAGATACTCGTACTTTCAGTATCGCCGTGGTGAAAAAATCACCAATCAGAATCGAAAAGTTGGTTGAAATGTTGTTTTTTTTTAAATATCCTACTAGTGATCCAGACAAAATTTGGTTTAATTCACTACAAGTTTTAGTGCATTATAATAGATGTTGGTGGTGTTACATATAACAGCATACTCAGCTCTAATTTCAATATCTTGGAGATGTCTGACATTAATCGACTGGACGATCGATATGAATATCCGGTTTCGCCAAAAGATTTACATATTTTTCAATTGACGACCGGCTGAAGGGTAGAGATCTTGACTCGCAATACGAAGGTCGCAAAAACATTTTATTTGATTAATTTGTGTTATTTAACAATTAATTCATTTAACAATAATAAGACATATACATATTTTAAAAGGTTGGGATAAATATTTTGTCCGATCTGTCAAAACGCGCGCAGAAACTGCTGTCAAATGAACCGGCGCCGGTAACCGGTAAGCAGGCAACCTGCTTTATACCGACATTCTTGTTCTAACCTCGCGTATTTATAGCCGCCTGGCGTCATTAGACAGACAGAGACGGCAAGACAATTGATAAGAAAACCATAGAGAAAGAACGAGACAGACACACGTGCGGTAGGTGGGTTACGTTTAAATGTTGCCTGAACGAAAATATATAAAATAAAATTTAAAAAATGCACTAGTAGTGATATTTTATTGAAGTTTTTTTTTTTAATAATTTATTTTTATAATTAAATTTGGGAGACGGGTCTGAGTACCGTCGCTCAAGGAATAATTTATTGGATAACCAACACCTCTACCATAGAACCCCAAGCTGTTCGCTTTGTTTTTGTGACTTAGTAGGGGTGCTCGGATTCATGAGCAGAGGTTTAGCCGGGGGTTCATCAGAATTGGCTGCGAATGCGTTTACCCATCTATTTCGCGGCGGGCCGGATCGGGAGGGACTGGTTGAGGGACACCTAATCTAGACCTATCTATCTCGAACCATCAGTGGTCACCGCAGTGGGAGGGATAAATTCGTACAACCGTCACTCCTGTACTCATTGACTCCTAGATTTCTACACACCCCTCATACCCTTTTCCTTTCTAGAACTTCCTCTCCATCCTGTCCCTAAAAAGACCCTTCGCATAGCATCCCCAAAGATGACATCGATGAGAGTGAAATTATATACATGTATACTCTATTTCAAAGTTGAGATTAAGTTGAACACACAGATACAATTTCAAATTGATTTGCTGTTTTTAAAAGTATCCAAAAATGAAATACTGTTTATGAAAGGAGATGAAAAATTCTCATATTTAAAAATTACAAACGTACATAGGTATTAAGCAATTAAAAATATTTCCATATTTTTACGAAAACATAGGCAAAAGATTTTAAAATCGCTTATCGATGGTTTGGTTTTTTTTCTTGTAAGCTTTATAGGGAACTAAAAAATACATTTTTACTGTAAAAAATAATCATTTTTCACCCCTCAGGCCTATTTTGTCGGAAAGTCAAAATATTTGCGCTTTGCAGCAAAATAAAAAAAGGAATATTTCTGAACGTATCCGAAAACTAAAAACAGGTTTTGGAAGGTGATGAAATAGGTACGCTTTCAAATTTTATAAATCGAAATAAACATAAATTATTTAAAAAGTTTTAAAAACAGCATACCACCTTACGATTTTTCTAACTAAACTTACTGATAGAAAAATTATAAGATGAGCCATTTTTAAAACTTTTTTATACTTGCATTAAAAAAAAAAAATACAAATTTAAATAATAAATTTCAATTTTTTGTATGACGATTTTCAGGATTCTTTCATTTTGTGGATGCGGCAAAATCTTCATACAAAAAATTGAAATAAAATAAAAAAATTCCATTTCAGCTACAAAAACATCAATAATGTCGTATTTTCAATATTAGCACTCTAGCTCACTGAAAATTCACGGACCGCCACTGGTATACTGTGAGGCTGAAGGCTGACTAATCAGATCCGGTCACCAAACATGGCTAAAGCCATTTCAAGCAACGTTTCGATTCTAATTGGTGGTTTTTCACAAGGGTGATACTAAGAGTATTTTCCACTCTAAAACGTGCAGCAAACATACTATATTTACAGGGTGTTAAGGGAGGTACCTAATTTACTTTAACAAGTGATTTTTTTAATGTGAATACTGCACAAGAGTCCCAACTGCTCCCAACCGTCTGGAATCAGTGAGACTACGGCATCCCCTATGGGTTATGTTGAGAGACTGAAGGTAAGTGGGGAAAGAAAGGAGATGAGGAAGAGAAATGTGTGAAGTACCTGGCTAATCAGACCTAGTCACCAAACATGGTTAAAACGATATCAAACAACTTTTAAATGCCGAATGATGGTTTTACAACAGGGCGATACTGAGAGTATCATCCACTTTACAATGTGCCGCAAATATGGAGGCCGTCAAATAGAAAGTGTTACAAAAAATTGTTTGCAGTTCACACACGGTAGGAGTGAAACCTTCAGAAAACTTACTTAAATCGACCACCGTAACACGGGCATCAGCCTAGCATGGTGGTCGAAAAATCCACTTATAATGTAATCCTATTTTGTATGTAATGAATAAAGAAAAATAAAAAATAAAAAATTTAAGTAGATAAGAGTTGAGAGATTACAAAGCACCGCACAAAGAGGAGACCGATTATACTATATAATTCTCTCGCAGATTAAATTCTATATATTATGTATGCGTTTGTCTCTTTTTAGTGTCGCTATGTTTCGTTTCATCGAGTTTCAAATCACAACGGTGCTAAAGAAAATTTCACTTCAAAAGTCAATGACAATATAACTAACAAATTAATAAGTACATTTTTTAAGCAAAAAAAAAAAACAGCCTCGGCGCATTATAAAAAAATAATTCGTTCTCTTTTTGAAACTATTTGAGAAAATATTTTTTATCCGCAAGTCTAGTATGTTGGCCCGAACACGTGCGCGGGAGGGGGACAGATCTATACAACTAGAGGGAGACGAGAGATGATACCGGGGGTAGAAAGAGACAACGGTAATGGACAGCGTGTTCGAGAGAGAAAGAAGGTTTCATTGTGCTGTCGAAGCAGATTTGGTTCTCAAACACGAAAAAATTAATTTGTAAAAATGACATATTCAAAAAATAAATAAATTATTCGGTTAAAATTGAGCACAAAACAGCATGTGAATAAACTAGCAGTCTACAATGTAGTGCTGGTGGTACCTACCCTTATGTATTGGCAGTGAGGCATGAAACTGGCAGAGGAAGGATGAAAGTAAACTGAATGCTGTAGAAATGAGAACCCTGAGGCGTATGTGTGGTAAAACCATTTATGATTGTATGAGATATGTGGAAATCAAGAAAGAATGCAAGGATGAATGGATAAGCTAGCAGTCTACAATGGAGTGCTGTTACTTACACCGATGTATGGCAGTGAGGCATTGAACTGGCGGAGGAAGGATGAAATATACTAAATGCTGTAGGAATGAGATCCATGAGGCGTATATGTGTTAAACCATTGATGATTATTTGTGAAATTGTAAATTAAAGAAGAATGCAAGTCTGATGAACGGATAAGCTAGCAGTCTACAATGGAGTGCTGGTACCTACCCTGATGTATGGCAGTGAGACATGGAACTGGCAGACGAAGTATGAAAGTAGACTATGCTGTAAGAGAGATCCCTGAGGCGTATATGTGTTAAACCATGTATGATCGTGTGAAAAATGTGGAGATTTGCAAAGAATGCAAGGCTGATGTAAGCATAATGAGGAAGATTAAAAAAGGGACGCTCAGATGGTTTGGGCACATAGAGCGAATGAGCGAATAAATGAATGAAGAGAATGTTTGACATGGAAGTGAATAGTTATTCATATTAATGATGTTGGGGACGCCCGAGGAAGACATGGCACGATCAGGTGATCAGATACTTGAGTCGTTCCATGTCAAGAGTCAGAATAATAGAAGAGCATCTACATATAGGACGATGTATGAATAAGAATGAAGCAAGGAGTGTGTGCCAAGATCGAGTTGTTTGGCGGTCCGTCCTCTCTGCCTACCCCTGGTGAAACGGCGTTAAAAATTAACCGCAAAATAATTAAAACGTACACCCTTATAAAACCAAAGTTTCCGATCCCAAATTGAAAACAAAAATGAAATTTTAGAATTTTATATTCATTATTTTTAGATGTGTATTTTTTATTAATTAAACATGTGTGTATTTTAATCAATTAAACATGTGAGTATTTTTATTAATTAAACATTTGTATATTTTCATTAATTAAACATGTGAGTATTTTTATTAATTAAACATTTGTATATTTTCATTAATTAAACATGAGTATATTTTTATTAATTAAAGATGTGTATATTTTTATTAATTAAACATGTGCATAATTAATAAAAATAACCTTCAATAGATTATGCACAGACATTGACGTGTTTAACACGAACCTTGCTAACTTCATAAAATTCATAAAAAGTAATATTCAACGGAAAACTTAATGTTTCATTAATTCCTTATCTTTCTTTTTCATTTTTTATTTTCATTTTCATAACATTTTCTTTTTTGATTTGAGCAGTTTGCATTAAATAACCTCTTCAAAAATGTTACAGTATATGAAAATACATTTTTTGTAGATTTAAGTGAGTAGATGCACTTTTTCAGAACTGTTTATATTACATACGTATATTGTTTTGTTTGTTTTTCTTTTTATTATGGTCTCAAATTTTTATATCGTTATTTTATTGGTCAATGATATGATTATCTCTAACACTGTTATATATGTACTTGTAATAACTGTTTATAATGCTAACAAATAAAATAAAATAAATAAATATTATTATAAATTAAACATGTGTATATTTTCATTAATTAAACATGTGTATATTTTCATTAATTAAACATGTGTATATTTTTTTCGTTTTCAGTAATTTTAGTCAGAAAAACATAAAGTGATCCATTTTTAAAACTTTTTTTATGTTTACGTTAAAAAAAATTGTATTTAAAAAAAATTAAGTTTGTTTCTAATTATAAAGTTTTAAAGCGTATCTCATCACCTTTTAAAAACAAATTTTAAGTAGTTTCGGATGCGTACAGAAATATTCCATTTATTAGTCTTTTTTGCGAAGCGAAAATATTTTAACCCTCTGACAAAATAAAAAATCCAAAAATAGTCAATTTTACAAACTTTATTTGCTGACAGCTTCGTTCGGAACGCATTCGTGCGAGCGAGATATTGTACAGGTGTACTGACATCTTCGAGAGAGAGTGAGAAAGTATAATAATAAAAATAATGTACAGTACCGAGATAAAGCTGCGAACGGAACGCAGTCGACAACGTTGCTATCGCTGGTTATAAAAAGACGAAGCTAAACGCGATGTTGCCATTTATAATAACAATATTATTAATAATTTATTAAATTGTGAATTATCAGGTACATGTACGATACGCTGGGCGCTGTTAAGTTCATTCTAATTATGCAATTTGGAAGGCGTGCATGGGTACCGCCGCCCCGGGGACTATTTATTCGATAACCAACATCCCTGCCATAGGCCACCCCAAGTACAGCAGGGGTGCCCGGGTTCACGGGGTGAGGTTTGTCCAAGTTTTGTTGCGGATGCGTTTGCTCACCTACTGCGTGGCGGGCCGGATCGGGAGAGGCTGGTTGAGGGAGACCTTTCCACCTCTCTATATGGACTCTCTCGACCCATCGCCTTGCACCGCAGTGGGAGTGATGGATTCTTCCATCTGTCATTCCTGGACACATTGAACCCCCGATTTCGACCCATCATTCACATATTTTTTTCTCATTAATTCCACCACCTTCCTTTCCCTAAAAATACCCTCCAAACAGCATCCCAAAAGATGATATAGGCCGTATGGTATGTGGAGCTAATGTAAAACAACGATCACATAGCAATCTTTACAAATCTCATCTCTACATTTTTAACACGGTCACACACGATATTATCACACACACGCCTCAGGAATCTCATTTGTTCAGCAGTCGGTCTACTTTCATCATGCCTCACTTGCCATACAAAAGGGTTAGAATCAAACTTTTCAGGAAAGGAAGGAGAGGAAGTTCTAGGAAGGAGGGAAGGAAAAAGGTATGAGTGGTGGGTAGAAATGTTGAGGTCAGTGTGTCCAAGAGTGACAGACGTATTAATCCATCCCTCCCACTGCGGTGCAAAGCGATGGGTCTAGAGATTTCAGCTGGAGAAGTCAAAAGGCCTCCTTCAACCAGCCTCTCCCGATCCGATCTTCAACGCAGCTGGTTGGCAAACGCATCAACCGCCAAGACCTGGACAAACATCACCCTATGAACCCGCGCACCCCTGCTAAATCATTAAAAGTAGCGATCACTTGAGATGACTTATGACAGAGGCATTGATTATCCAATAAATGGTTCAGGGGCGGCGGTACCGATGCCCGCCTCAAAAATAGAAAATAATACTATTAAGTGTTATCTGCCTGTCCATTCGGGGACACCAGATTGTGATTGCAGTATCAGATAAACCTTATCGCGTACTGATATCGAATAAACTACACGCACGACCTGATAACGGCGCTAGTAAATAGTACAATCGGATAACAGACATTTTTTTGTAAATTCGAGTGTGCCAAATAAACTTGTCAAATCAAAATTACAATAAGGAATCACAATGAAAAAAAATACAAGTGTCTAGTTTACACGCGGTAAAAGTGAGTCCTTCAGAAAACTAAAGTAGGGCAAGAGTGGGGAGAATGCTTAGCACATTTTGAAGTAAAACTTCTTTACGCACGCTCGACTCGGGGGGTAAGCTGGTGAATGCGTTACGAAAAAGTGTAATGTGAACGGTAATCGATGCGAACGGTGATCGGGCGAGGCGTACATACTGACCCAAGGTCGTAGGTCACCCCAAGGTCGTAGGTCACCCCAAGGTCGTAGGTCACCCCAAGGTCGTAGGTCACCCATATGTTCTTTTATAAGTTAGTGAAGTTTTATTTCAGTCGTGTGGTCTAAAGTAGGTACTCGTTTTTTTTATCAATAATGATTTTTTTTCCATATTTTTGTCGTCTAATTCCAGTGCACCTTTTCCTATACATTTGGTCATCTTATTAGTATTTGTGTTTTCTTCTTTGAAGTCGCTAGATGTCGCTTTATTTTGTGTTTTCCTTTACCTGTTCATTTTGGAGTGGTTTAAAGATTGGATTTTTTATTTTTTTTTATTTCGTAGGATTCGACCCTTGGTTCGCTAAATGTCTGCAGAGGTTCGTCAGGCGCTTTATATCACTACACCAAAGGAGACTTGCGTGGGACGGTGGATTTATCGTATTATATTGTAACCTTAGTAGTACCCGTGAATTAAATAAATATTTTATTGCTATCTCATTCTGTCGCAGGCATTTTACAGATAAATTTGTTTGTCTCTTTTTAGTGTCGCTATTTTCGTTTCATCGAGTTTCAAATCACAACGGTGTTGAATAAGTTTTCGCTTCAAAAAATGTGTGTGCAGTTCACACGAGGTAAAAATGAATTATTCAGAAAACCAAGTAGACAAAAGTGGGGAACTACTACGAAGCACCGCACAAAGAGGAGACCTATTATACCATCTCCTTTTCTCGCAGGCTACATCCTATCAATACATAGTATAAAATGTAGTCGCTCAAAATATTTGTGCGCTTAGATCTTTTAAACTAAGCAACGGATTTTCATGCGGTTTTCACCAATAGATAGAGTGATTCAAGAGGAAGGTTTATATGTATAATACATGCTTATTATAAAAGCCGAGAAATTCAAATATTCAATTCAGGCAGCGGGCAGCTGGCAAGCGGGTGGTGTGGATTTTATAAAGGTTAGGTAATGACGTTGTGTTTCGTTAGCCACAGCAACGTGTGGCCGGGTCTGCTAGTAGATTATAAATGTATGTAATTAACTCTTTCTAGTGTCGCTTTTTCGTTCCATCGAGTTTCAAATCACAACGGTGCTTAATAAGTTTCATCTTTTAAACGTTTGGAACTGGCGAGCCAAGAATAAATTCTTACTATCCCGTGATTTTTCTTATAGTATGCTAAAGTGAATGGTGAAGTCCGAACGCGCGATCACTTTAAAAATGATCGCTTCGTTGTGAAATTTGCATTCAGAATATAAAGGCGGGAAACGAGACAGAAATTCGACGTTTGAAAATTATTTCCCGCCAAAATAATGCTACGAAGATAAACGTTGCATACACGTTTCGTTTGAGTAACTTTGAAAGAGAAATAATGACGAAAATCGGCATAAAAAGATGAGTGAGAGGAAGGTTGGGTAGTGCCTGGCTATTCAGATCTAGTCAACAAACATTGGATTTGGAAAATTGCTTATGAATTTTTGTATTTCACCAGGGCGATATTGAGAGTATTTTCCAAAATGTATTTTTTTGTATTTTTTTTCATTAGCTCCACACGTGAGACTCTAAGTAAAATAATTCCCTCAGGGCATATGTCATCTATGGGGATGCTGTGTGGAGGGTCTTTTCAGAAAATGGAGTTCTGAGAAGGAAAAGGTATGAGGGGTAGGTAGGAATCAAGGGGTCAGTGTTCAGAATGTCTCTCAGGGTCTATTTCATCTTTGGGGATGCGGTGTAGAGGGGTCTATTAAGAAAATGAAAGCGAGTTCTGAGAAAGGAAAGGCATGAGGGGTGGGCAGGAATCTGGGGGTCGGAGTGTCCAGAATTTTACTCAGAGCCTATGTCATCTTTGGGGGTGCTGTGTGGAGGGTATATTAAGAAAATGAAAGCGAGTTCTGAGAAAGGAAAGGCATGAGGGGTGGGCAGGAATCTGGGGGTCGGAGTGTCCAGAATTTTACTCAGAGCCTATGTCAACTTTGGGGGTGCTGTGTGGAGGGTCTATTAAGAAAATGAAAGCGATTTCTGAGAAAGGAAAGGTATGAGGGGTGGGTGGCCTATGTCATATTTGGGGATGCTGTGTGTGGGGTATTTTTAGGTAAAGAAAGTAGAGGACGTTCTAAAAAGGAACGAAATATGAGGGTGGGTAGGAATCTAGAGGTCAGTGTGTGTTCAGGAGTGACGGACGTACGAATCAATGAATAGACCAAAAGGTCTCCCTCAGCCAGTATATCCCGATCCGGCCCGCCATGCTGCAGGTGGGAAAAAGCATACGCAAATCAAGAGCTTGACAAACCTTGACACCCCTGCCAAGTCATCAAACGTAGCGAACGACTTGGAGTGACTTACGACGGGGGTGATACTTATCCAATAAATGTTTCCGAAAGTATACAGTTGAAATAAGATATCTTGAGATGTAAATAACGTTTTCATTTTAAGATTTTGTGCCACATCAGTTCCAATTTTGAAAACATCGCACACATATCACCCACTATGAGTGGATGAGTTTGTGTATCTGGGTAGTATGTTTACGAGAGACGGGAAGGCTGATACAGATATTGAAAGAAGGGTAAATGAAGGTAACTCCGTTAATGGTGGACTTAATGACGTTGGTCTAAAAAAAAACTGTCAAAAGAAGCGAAGCTAGCAGTCCACAATGGAGTCCTGTTACCTACACTGATGTACGGCAGTGAGGCATCATGGAACTGGCAGAGAAAGGATGAAAGTAGACTAAATGCTGTAGGAATGAGATACCTGAGGCTTATGTGTGGTAAAACTATTTACGATCGTGTGAGAAACATGGAGATCCGCAAAGAATACAAGGCTGATAAATGGATAAGCTAGCAGTCTACAATGGAGTGCTGATACCTACCCTGATGCAGGGGCGTGCATAGAGTTTTTGATCAGGGTAGGCAGTAGGAAAATACAACAAGTTTCACAGGTTAAATTTTCCATATTTTATCAGATAATTTCAGAATTGAAGTACGACAAACGTTTTTGAACCGACAATTAGCATTTATGAAAGACAACTATTTCATAGAAATACATAACAACAGACGTTTTTGTCGTGACTGATTGCCATTTGCTAATTTTGTTCTAGAAAGCACTGCTTAATACTAACAAAAAACCTCATAGAGGCAAATTCAAAACGACAGTTCTAATCTATGCTTTGTGCATTTTGTAAACATTAAATTATATCTTGTATGAAGTTAGCTCTAGTCAAAAATAATTCCTGCTTAGGCCGCATTTTAGTGAGGCAGTCGGAGGGCACGCGTGTAGTTTCTAGTTACAGTTTATGCCGCGTTTTTAGTATGCCGTTTGATGTGGCGCTTGCGTAGTTTCGATTGCTCAGCTTTTTCGGGCTTATTTTTGAAAGTATGTATTTATTTTTAGCAATAATTTAATAAATTATAATATTATTTTATTATTTACAAGCTAATGTTTCACAAATACGGCAGGGTAGGCAGTGCTTATGTGCCTATATGGTGTGCACGCCCCTGCCCTGATGTATGGCAGTGAGGCATGGAACTGGCAGAGGAAGGATGAAAATAAACTGAATGCTGTTGAAATGAGATCCCCGATTCGTATCTGTGATAAAACCATGTAGGTATGATTGTGTGAAAAATTTGGAGATCCGCAAAGAATGCAAGGCTTATTGATGTAAGTGTAATGAGTAAGAATAAGAAATGGACCCTCAGATAGTTTGGTCATGTAGAGACGCAAATGTGAAAGGTAGAAGAAGTCGGGGACGCCATGGCACAGTCAAGTGAATCAGATACTTGAGTCGGGCGATTTCAAAAAGTCAGAATAATAGAAGAGCATGTATGAGACGATGTATGAATGTGAGTAAGGCAAATAGTGTGTGTGCCAAGACCGAGTTGTTTGGCGGTCCGTCCTCTCTGCCTACCCCTGCGCGGAAAACGGCGTGACTGTTAGTTAGTTTAAAAAATAATCATTTGATATCTGGCAACGTCGCGTTGCAAACGAAATATTTTTTCATACAACAGCCGAACCAACACCAAAGTATATGAATATCTTCGAATGCATACAAACTGATAATAAAACATGCAACATTGTAAAAAAGCATTGCAACATACACACAAAAAGAGACACTCGTTCATACAAATGGATAATACCTTTCTATCAAAAAGGAAAACGAGGATCATTTTTCAGCATGTTCGAACCTTTCATACTAGATAAAAAAAAATCGTCTGTAGAACAACTAACAAAATTAAAAGCAACTTTGACACTTAGTAACAAGGTTTTACCATAGATACTGCAATATTGATCTTCGCATAGAAACAGCAAGACTTTTTTACAACTGTGTGTAAAAATTTGCTAGTAGTTTTTATAATTTTAAAACATTTCAATCCAATACATAAAAGCGTCCTGAAAAAATCAGGTACAAAATTCAAACAATTATGGAACTTAGTAAAAAAACTCTGCGAATTACTTTTACGATGTTTATACAAATACTAGAACCTTTTTTATAATGTGCCTATAAAATTTGCTAGCAGTTTTATATATATTCAATCCAGTACAAAAACGCAGGTATAAAAAATTCTACTAGTAAAAATCACCTTTTGTAAAAATGTGGTACAATCGTTGAAGCTGTGAAAAAACACATATCTAGAAATGCGAAGACCTTTTTTATGTATGCGTGTTGATTTTACCAGCCGGTTTCATCGTTTTTTAAACGTGTGTGGACAGTGTACCTGCTTTTAACATGACAGTACGACCGGCCACGTGATTTTTGACAGGCCGCGTGTTGGAGGAATTCTATCTAAAAAATATATTACTATTTTAAATTCTAAATTACTATTTTAGATTTATCTTTACAGCGAATTGGTTTACATTATAAATATTAAAAAATATATTCTTTCGATAAATTGAAACTTTTCCTACAGATTTGCTTGAGTAGAAATCAAATTAAATTGTTCATTATTTTATTAAAAATATAAGCGTAGGCTACTAAAAAATTTTTTTTTTTCATTATAAATGCATGAACGCGTATTAGAAAAAACTTTAAAAAAAATAATTTAATGGCTAAAATTAGCTGAGACTGTTTCCGTTGAATAACTTTTTACTTTCTTAAAAAAATGTTCAAAAAATAAATAAAAACAACTTTTGCGGTTGAAATCGTGAATTCTAAACTGCATTTGCCAAGTGATTTTTATGCTTTTTACCTATATTTGTGGCGATACAAGGTACACTAAGAATAAATACATGTTTGGCTTGTGGTTTGCTTAGGTAAATTTCAAGAATTTTTGAAGTTAAAATTTCTTTAGCAATGTTGTGATTTTTTGGAAGTGGATGAAACGAAAATTAGCGAAATTTAAAAGAGTACATACATACATCTATAAAAATTAGCCTGCGAGAATGAGATAGTATAATCGGTCTGCTCTTTGTGCGGGGATTCGTAGCTTCCCCACTCTTGTCTTCTTTAATTTTCTGAAGGTTTTACGTGTACCGCGTGTGAATTGCACACTCTATTTTTTAAAAATAATAGACCGCTAATTCTGAAAGAAGGTTAACTTGGCTAAAGGCACGCCATTTCTCAGCAGGTGTATGCAGAGAGGATAGGCCGCTAAATATCTTTTCGCATGCAATTCTCGCTTCGTTCACATTCATACATCGTCTCATAATTACTCTTCTGTTATTCTGACTATTTGCATGGCCTTGCTCAAGTAATTGGTCCACATGATCGTATCATTTTTTACATTAGCTCCACACAGGAGGACCTGTGGAAAAAAGTTCTGGGAAGGAAATGTATGATGTGGGTAGGAATCTGGGGGTCAGGAGTGACAGACGTATGAATCCAACACCCACTGCGGTGCAAGGCGATATTCCGATAGAGTATTGTTGGAGAGGTAAAAATTTCTCCCTCGACCAGTCTCTCCCGATCCGGCCTGCCTCGCAGAAGGTCGGCAGACGCATCCTCCACCAAGACCTAGACAAATCTCCCCCAACGACTACGAGCCCACCTGCTAAGTCACCAAATGTAGCGAACCACTTAGGGTGACCTGTGGCAGAAATGTTAGTTATCCAATAAAGGGTTTCCGGGGCAGCGGTACCCGTATACGCCTCCCAAATTATTCTAACATTACATTTGCATCATATATTCTCATTACATTCCTTTCTTCGATCATTCGCTCTACATGCACAAACAATCTAAGGGTCGCTTTTATAGTCTTACTCACTACGCGTACATCATTTAAGAATATCTAAATTTCTCGCA
Organism: Limnephilus lunatus; assembly: GCA_917563855.2. NCBI lineage: Eukaryota > Metazoa > Arthropoda > Insecta > Trichoptera > Limnephilidae > Limnephilus > Limnephilus lunatus. The sequence goes on along the minus strand of OU830595.1, from coordinate 15,443,544 downwards.
CGATCGTATATGGTTTTACCACACATACGCCTCATTGATCTCAAATACACAGCATATTCAGTCTAGTTTCATCCTTCCTCTGCCAGTTCCATGCCTCACTGACATACATCAGGGTCGGCACTCGGCACCAATACTCCATTATGGATTGCGGTGATTATTGGGAAGTTATATTTTAGATTTGACAAATATTCATATATTATGGTAATGACATACACAGACCCATGAAAAATCAATCTTCAGATCAGTTCCAATTTTGAAAGTGACCCTTCTGAGTTCATTGAACCAGTCACACGATCACAGACAGAAAATCGAAATTAGTAACTTTGGACGAGTAGAGTTTAAGTTGAAATGAGAACAAAAATATAGTATCTTTTTTTATGTGATTACCGCACAAGGGTCCCAAATGCTCCATACAGTCTGTAACCAGTGGGACTATGACATCCCTAATTATTGTGGTATGCTTTATTTTATGTCAGTGTCTCACAAGAGTCTCAGCTGCTCCCGTCTGGAGCCAGTGAGACTATGGCACCCCCAATTGGGTTAAGTTGTGAAGCTTAAGGTAGTGGGGAGGGGAAGGAGATGGGGAAGAGGAATGTGGTGAAGTACCTGGCTATTCAGATCTGGTCACCAAACACGGCTAAAGCCATTTCAAGCAACGTTTCAATTCTGAATGTTTTTTTTTTAACATTAATACCTCACAAGAGTCCCAACTGCTCCCGTCTGAAGCCAGTGAGACTATGGCATCCCCAATTGGGGTATGTTGTGAGGCTGAGGGTAGTGGGGAGGGGAAGGAGATAGGGAAGAGGAAGGTGGGGAAGTACCTGGCTATTCAGATCTGGTCACCAAACACGGCTAATGCCGTTTCAAGCAACGTTTCAATTCTGAATGGTGGGCTTACACCAGGGCGATACTGAGAGTATCTTCCACTCTGGAACGTGCCGCAAATATACTATTTATTATTTTAAATGATTAAATTGTGAAATATCACAATTTAATCAAATAAAATTTATTTGCCACGCCGGGATTCGATCCCGCGACCTTCGGTGCGCGAGTCAAGCGTCTTACCGCTGCGCTACGCCGGCCGTCTTACACAAGGTGGTCTTACACAATGGCGATACTGAGAGTATCTTCCGCTCCGTTGCGAGGCTGAAGAGAGTAGGGACGTGAATGAGATAGAGAATAGGAAGACTGGCTTATACCTGGCAATTCAGATCTTGTCGCCAAGCACGGCTAAAGTTGTTGCAAGACTTGTTCTACCGGTATTTCAATGGAAGATGCTCGGAGGAACTAGCGTCATCGGTGCATAGTCGGGAATAACGCCAAACACGCGCCCAATTTTCGTACATGAGAATGGGTCGTTTTTACGACTCGATCTTGAGTTCTACAAGCTCGGCTATGGAACAATTTGCCGGACTCTATTTTTCAATCCTCCTACAACATGAGTGTCTTCAAGACACGGTAAGTTCACTTCTTCTTCTCATAAAAAAAAATCCTCCACACAGCATCCCCAAAGATGATAGCACTGAGGAAAATTATTTTTCTCACGACCTCCTATGTGGAGTTATCACCGCACAAAGAGGAGACCGATTATACAATCTCATTCTCTCGCAGGCTAAATCCTATAGATATATATACATATATATGTTTGTCTCTTTTTAGTGTCGCTATTTGTCGTTTCATCGAGTTTCAAAAAAATCACAACGGTGCTAAAAATTTTCACTACAAAAATATTAAAACAAAAGCTGACCCGGCGACGCGTTGCTGTGGCTAACGAAACACAACGCTATCTACTGGGTGGTTACCAACCTTTTGACACACACCGCCACCTGTTAATTTGTATACAAATCAAATCCACAACGCCCGCTTGCCAGCCCGCTCGTCCACCACATACAGACATTCTCCTTTATATTTCAACCAATTTACACAAATCCTTGACAAATTATATACCTAAACGTTCCTCATGAATCACTTTATCTATTGGTGAAAACCGCATGAAAATCCGTTCAGTAGTTTTTGAGTTTATCGCAAACAGACAGACAGACGCGGTGGAGGACTTTAATTTATAATATATAGAGAAAGGATACATCAAGCAATGTTTCGATTCTGAATTGTGGTTTTTCGCCAGGGCGATACTGAGAGTATATCCACAATAGTTTTGTATTAAGTTGGGTCACGGGTCCGATCCCCGATGACGGGTCGGTAATGATCCTCGAACACGTGCTGCGGTCTGCGCGCGCACTACCCCAGCCCCCGCTCCAACCCCCCTCTCAACCCGGCCCCACCGGGGGGAGACACCCCCTCACGCTAATAACCCCCTCAATGTGCCGAGGGGAGACAATCCGAGCAGTGGCGTACAGAAAAGGGACTAATCAGAAGAAATTATGGTTATATTCTCATTTATTATAAACAATAATTATTAGCCTGAAACACTCATCTACATTGAAAAAAATCTCCCGAGAAAAGATACATGCCGCCGACGGGACTCGAACCCGCATCCTTCCGATTTCCGGTCAAATGCTCTGTCCACTGAGCTACATCGGCTTATCTCCTGCCCGCCAACTAATTCAATACATACTAGTGTTTTATTCAACAATTACTGCTTATTACATTTAAATCATTAGGCTAATAATTATTGCTTATAATAATTGTTACCCTTTGTGCTATGCATAAAAATCTTGCCTTAAACATTAGTTTATGAATTAAAAATAATAATTTATATTCTAATTATTATTTTTTTAATGATATTCAAAAAATGTCCAGAATCCCGCATTTTCTTCACCAAACACTTCTCCCGCAAAATGCCCAATTCTCAAAAATCTATTGAGAATTGGGCATGGTCAGCGAATTTGCAAGGGATGCCCAGAATACCCGCATTTTTCACAAAACAAAACTTTTCCTGTTAAAATGTCATAACCACTCGAGCGACGGCGCGATTTAAAACGTTTTCCTCCGATTGCTCGTGATTTTCTGGAGATCATTTTGAATATTTTCCGCCCACATTAAAAAAATCATAACTCCGAATTTTAATACGGAGACATACAAACTGATTATAGTTCTATATAGCCAATGAATTCACCTATCTTTTTTTGGTTATCACATTTTCGTAGGATTTATAAAAAAAATATTATAAAATCGTAAACTTTGGTAAAAAAAAATGTGGTCCAGTTTCAATTGACCGCTGTCAATCGCACAATAATAAAAACGGTCCATATTTTGACCTTAGTCGCTTGAAAATCTTCCCCGCATTTTCTCAACGCAAAATGCCCAATTTTTTAAAAATTTTAAAAATTTCCAGCAATTTGGGAAATTGTCCACTAATTGGCAAAGAAATGCCAAGATCTCCGCATTTTCCACACAAAAAACTTCTCCCCGAAAAATAATTGAATTGTATATGATTCACAACCCTGTTTGTACGCACCAGTACATTCCAAAACGGAGTAGTTATAACTACTACATTTAAAGATAGCCATATTATTTTTAATTTAATTGAATTCACGAGGCGCCAATGTATCCAGCGGTACTTCTTATGCAAATGAAAAATCAATTCTCTGTAGCTGCCTTACTCGAGCTGGGACCCGGTGGGGGCAGGCAGAGGACGTGGGGAGGTGGGAGGGAAAGGGGGATGTTAATAGGGGATGGGAAGGGGGGGGGGGGGGTAGCTATCATACAAGTGTAGATATATTTTATATATTATAAGGGATTGACAAATGTTCGTGTATGTATTTTAAATGCGTTGGATTTAAAAGTGAAAGTAGTCAACTAAGCATCATCACAATGTTTCTCTGCAGGGGTAGGCAGAGAGGATGGATTGACACACATTGGTAATCCAGTTGATTAGTAAGATATCTCCAAATACTAAGTTTTGATATAATGAGGAGAGCAGTATTCGAATTTTCTACATTAGCTCCATACAGGGGGCCCTGAGGAAAATAATCCCTCAGGTCCTATGTCATCTTGGGGGATGCTGTGTGGAGGGTATTTTTAGGAAAGAAATGAGAGGAAGTTCTAGGAAAATATATCAGGGGTGGGTGGGAATCTGGGGGTCAGTCCAGGAGTGACGCGACGTATGAATCTATCCCTCCCACTGCGATCCAAGGTGATGTTCCGAGAGAGTACAGCTGGAGAAGTCAAAGCGTCAACCTTTCTCTCTCGATCCTGCCTGCCGTGCTATTGGTGGGCAGACGCATCCGCCAAGATCCGGACACATCTCACCCTATGAACCCGGGCACCCCTGCAAAGTCACCAATCGTAGCGAACCACTTGGGGCGACCTACGGCAGAGGTGTCGGTTATCCAATAAATGGTTGCCGGGGCGACGGTACCCATACCCGCCTCCCAAATTAAAAATGTAATGTTAATGTGTATGTTTTATAAATGCCTTGAATTTTGAAGTGAAACTAACCAACTAAGCATCAAATCATTTTCCTGCAGGGGTAAGCAGAGAGGATAGACCCACACACATCCAATTGATTAATCAGACATCTCCAATGCTAAGTATTGAGATGCTAAATTAAATGTTATTTACACTTTACGAATAAACAACGAATTAATTCATTTATAATCGAAAAGTTTTACAACTCGGTTTCGCCAATGTTTTGTATTCTATAATACACGGTGTCCGGAAATGGTTATTCTACATCACATATAGAGAACTAAAAAAAAAAACTTATTTTTCGATTTGATCATACAGATTTGTAATGTATGCATTTTTAGTTTAATTATGAACCTACACCAACTCAAACTAGGAAGTTCAATCCCTATATATTCCCGTCCTTTGCCTCTTAATCATATTCCTATGTTCCTCCCCCCCCCTCTTTTCATATATTGTAACTAAAAATAAATTATATAAGAAAATACCTTTACAATGTCACACTTTATCCATTCATTACCATCAGTGCAAAGTTTATAATTGGCAAAATTAACATCTTATTATTGTATTATTTTTACAGTGCTATTATTATTATTAATTTGTAAAAGAAAAGACTACTCACCCTTGGTCGACCATCCTGTCCACCATCCGATCCTGCGGCGGCGGGGGCAGCAGGTGTGGGTGCGGATGTGGGTGCGGGGGCCCGTGCCCCGGCTGTCCGAAGGGCGGCATCGCGAACTGGTGGTGCGGGGGCCCGTGCTGCTGCTGCGGTGGCTGGCCGTGCTGCACGGGATGCGGGCTGGGGCCCCCGTGCGGCGGATAACCCCCTCCGTAGTGGGGGGGCGGCGGCCCGTACCCCTGCCCGCCTGGGGGGTAACAGACTGACAGAGTGAGAAAGGTGACCAACTAATATAACCATTACGCCAATTCTGCCTAGGCAGAGAGGACGGACCGCCAAACAACTCGATCTTGGCACACATTCATACATTGTCACATACTACTCTTATATTATTCTGACTCTTGACATGGCCCGACACAAGTATCTGATTCAGTTTATCGTGCCATGTCTTCCTTGGGCGTCCCCGACTTCTTCCACCATTCACATTTGCGTCATTTATTTTTTTTATTCAACGCTAAAAGGGCTTTTACATGTTTGGTAGTACAATTAATTCATGACAGATGATTTTTAAACAGATAAATAAATAAAAAAAATACAATTAGATAAAAATGCACACAAGTCACAAAAATACATATACAGGGTGGCCACAAAAAAAGGATTTCAAAATTCCCTGATAATTCCAGGTTTTCCAGGGCAGTTTCTACATTTTTCCCTGATATGCTTAATTTGATATAAGGGGATATCGTTCGTTAGATAAATAATAAAGGGAATTCCGTCATCTATAGCATTTATTATTTCTTTGCATCCCAATAATCCATTAAAAACAAAATACACTTATTACAAATTTATGATATTTCGCCTGAAGACAATTTGTGAATAAATGAAAAGACCAGACAAAAATAGACAAATAAAAAAAAACATTAACATTGAGATACTAAAAAAATATCACATGAAATAATATTTTTCACTGCAATCGGTGAAGAAATGGAGAAAAAGCCGCAGTTATTATTGTGAGGTTTGAAAAACATAATTTAGAGTGGTTGTCAGAAATGACAGTTGTCTCCAAATCTTTGGGTAGACCAATAGAAGTATTTCAAGAAAGTGGTTCTAGATCAAGGAAGAAAAAAGTGCATGATATGTTAGAGTCTCGCACTCTTGATGAACTCCGGTTAGTAGCAGAAATGAGATTGCACAAATGTATAAATGGGGCTGCGATGGTTATGGTAGTCACAGTCACTTCAAGCAAAGGTATAGTGATGGAGAATATCATGATGACTCGAATCTCCCTACAACGTCGTAGGTGCCACTTCAGCTCTTCAACGAAGGAAACTCAAGAAGCAAGACTATTTTATAGCTAAACCCACGGTCTTCATCTACAAGGAACTTCAGACCAATAAGATTACAATTTAAAAAAAGAAACTCCCGAGATAATAAGAAATGATTTTGCATTTTGCGACCACTTCCAAAAAAAAGGTTCTATTTACCTACTGAAGTTTTAAGTCTACTGAAAATTCTGGAAATTCAATGGTTCTGGAAATTTGTGTGATGATTTAGACTCCAACGACAACGCAAACACCTTTAGCACTTAGATTTTCTACCATTTTTCGATTAAAATATGCGTGTACCTAATTATTGCCCGTCTTTTTTGTTTATATATGTGAAATATAATATGTAAAATTTAAAATTAATATGTTTTATTTGCCTAGATATTTGTATATTTTCACAATGTTATTATTTTGTTGTTGCAAATTTCTACGGAAGAGTAAATTAATAACTTTTACTTCAAAATAGTTATAATTCCTTAATAATATCAAAAAAATAAAAATTGCATTAATATTTAGTCAGCAAGGAATTGATTCGTGTTTTTTCTTCATTCCGTCCACTGTGCGTCGCTAGTAAAAGTAATAAAACACAACTTTGGGGTTTTACAAATCGCAAAATAACGAATTTAGTTTTATTTTTGGAATTCCCTCATATTAAATTTTTTTTTTGAAATTCCCTGACATTTCCCTGATAATTCCAGGTTCGATAAAATTCCCTGATAATTCCAGGTTTTCCAGGTCCTGTGGCCACCCTGATATACGTTTAGGAACAGTTTTGGAATAAGTTTTTTGCAAGATCCACAAAATTCGCCAAGTTGATGTTGAATATGTCAACTGATTTTACTGAGTACTGATTTTCCAGTGTGAAATCGTTGGATCGGAGAGTGGCCAATGTAGTTCCGCTTATGAATGCTGCAGGTGAATAGTGTATTTTGTCGTGTGGTTACTACACTGGTAACTGTCGCTGTTCGTAAGTTTATGAGTTGTAGGAGTTCGGAACAGTCGAATTTAGAGTTAAGTATTTTGAATAAAAATGTTAAGTCGTTTATTTTACGTCTGTCTTCTAGTGTGTGTATTTTTAGATTATACTATAGTAATAGATTATATTTTAAGTCTTCTAGTGGGATATTTAATATAAAATTTATAAAACGCAAAATTATTTTTGTATTCGCTCAATATTATTAACGTGAATTTTGTAAGATGGAGACCAAACTACCGACTTATATTCAATTTGGCTTCTAACAAGAGATACATAATTATAATAGTTTAATGGCTTATATGGAATTAAAGTTTTTAGTTGTCCTTAATACGAAGCCTAGTGTTTTCATACCTTTGTTTGTAATTTGGTGGATATATATTCTTCTTACACTACTTTCTTCATTCATTCGCTCATAATATATTCGTGTTTTCTATTGGAGTAAAAATAATCTCGTTGAATTCAATGTTTCAAAGACCCAATCATGCCTGATTATGTCTAAAAGGGATCGAAATGAAAACCAAGTCTCCTTCAACGGAAGCAAACTTCCGAACAGGACCTCCATTGATATGCTTGGTGTAACTCTAAGTGACCAGCTCAGGTATGGGGGCTCCATCGAAACCAGAGTAAAGTTAGCCTCCCAAAAACTGGGCGTACTGTACAGGGCCCGCAGATACTTTAATAGTACACAACTGCTAACCCTGTACAAGTTACAAGTGCGCCCCACGGTTGAATTTGGCAACCACCTCTGGTCTGGAGCTCCAAAATACCTGAAAAATACCCTCGACTCTATGTAAAAACATGCGGTCCGTTTGATAGATTCTCCCGTCTTGACAGACGGATTGCAATCTTTAGAGCACAGGCGTCGGGTCGGAATGCTATCCTTGGTCTACCGGTATTACAATGGAAGATGTTCAGAGGAACTAGCGTCATTGATCCCTTGGGCACCGGTGCATAGTCGGGAAACACGCCATACGCGTGCCCAACATGTGTAAACGGTTGAGATTTGTCACATGAGAACGGGTGGCTTCTTCGACTCGTTCTTGTGCTCAACAGCACAGTGGAACAATTTGCCGGCCTCTGTGTTTCCTCCTTCTTACAACATGGGTCTCTTCAAGACCAATGTTCATTCCTTCCTCTCCTCATAAAGACCCTCCACACAGCATCTCAGATGACATAGGCCCTGAGGGAAATCATTTTCAAGGCCTCCCTGTGTGGAGTTAATGTAAAAAAAAAAAAATTTGGACATATATTATTCTTACACTACTTTCTTCGTTAATTCGCTCATATACCCAAACCATCTGAGGGTCCCTTTATTAATCTTACTCATTATGCTTACATCAGCCTTGCATACTTTGGATCTCCACATTTCTCACATGATCATACATGGTTTTACCACACAGGGATCTCATTTCAACAGCATTCAGTTTACTTTCATCCTTCCTCTGCCGGCCTCACTGCTATACATCAGGGTAAGTACCAGCACTTCGCTTCTTTTGACGGTTTTTTATTGGCGCCAACGGCATTTAGACCTTCATTGAGGAATTATATGCATTTACCATTCTTTTAAAATCTCTATCAGCCTTTCCATCTCTCGTAAACATACTGATATACAAACTAATCCACCTGCTCCAAGTATTCATCATTCACAACTAAATTGCACGAGGAGAGCCCTATACATAAAACAACCAGTATACACATAGACCGTACCATAGACATCCAAATTGATAGACCTGCCTAACATAATGGTACTGACACACATGCTCATACATGAGCATGCTTGTGGGGGTGACCGGACAGCACGGAATGAAATCAACTCAACACCTCCCTTGAAATAGGTTACGTTAGGTTAGGTTACGGGCTATTTTTAGGAGCCGCTTGTGAGCATGCTCCGCAACTGTACACATTTTCTCATAATACTCATGAATAAGCATGCTCGAAGCCATTAATTGAAAACGAACTTTATAAGCATGCTCTCGGCCAAAATGGAAGTGGGGAAAATGCGGGGATTCTGAGCTTTTCTTGATTATTATCTAACCATTTTGTAAAATAATATTCACAAAAATTGTGAGAAATAAAGTACTATAATTTCGTATTTTTCTATAAAATTCTATGTTTAAAGCCTGGACGAAAGAGAAAATCCGAAAATTATGATGTAATAAAAAATAAATGCGAATTTTAACAGAATTTGGTGTCATTTTTAAACGACTTCGAAAAGGAGGAGGTTATCAATTTGACGGTATTTTTTTAAATGCTTGTTACATCAGAACTTTCGATTGGGTGAACCGATATTGATGATTCTTTTTTTATTAGAAAGCTGGTGCTTCCCGTGTGGTCCCATTTTAATTTGGTCCAATTCTGGCAATGGGATCCTTGAGAAAACCATATATGTCTTAAATTTGCAATAAGTATGTGCGCGACAAATGGACAAATAACTCAATATTACGCCAACAGATTTCGATGATTCTTTTTTTGAAGTAAAACTTCTTTACGCACGCTCGTCACTAAAAATCAAAAAATAAACAAAAAATTTTACAAAACAAAAAACGACTTTAAAAAATGCACTAAGTAAAAAGTAAAAAAATAATTTTGTACGATTGTTATTTTTAGAGTCGGTGTCAGCCAAGATCTCAACATCTCACCTATAACTAACTACCTATGTATGTAGTTGCCTTGACTGGCACCGACTCCAAAAATAATAATCATACGAAATTATTTTTTTACTTTTTAGTGCATTTTTTTAAGTCTTTTTTTTGTTTTGTTTAAATTTTAGAAATAAATTAACTTTTGGGGATTTTGTAGGAATTTGAATATCTATTGTGGGTATTTTAATGACCATGTTCCTAAAACATTCGTCACTTCTATATTAAATCACGAACAGCAAGGTTTGATCTTCTTTTTAATATTTTTGCAAAGAATGAGCATGCACAGCTGCCGCGAACTGAGATCGTATCTAAAATGAGCATGCTAATAAGCAAGCCTGTTCACAATTGCTCCTAGTACTTTCCCTTCCACCCACGAATCCAGTAGCATGCTCACAAATCAACCTCATACATACATGCTCATAAATGAGCACTCCGTTTCCCCCCCCCCCCCCCCTTCCACCCGCGAATTCAGAAGCATGCCCAAAAATCAACAGCCAGTTGATTTGTGAACATTCTCATTCGATTAGGGCGCAACATGCACGTTACTATAGGTAGCATTTTCTCATTATTAGCAAGAGAGCATGCTACGAGCGTGTCGGTCAGTACCATCGACATAGATTTGTGATCATGCTTATTTGAGGATGGTGTAACAAATATACAATTCTGTAAAAAAACACGAACTTTTCTTAATAGATTGTAACCAAAAAATAATTAATTAAGAAAACACCCTTACAATGTCACACTTTATCATTCACCATCTTCAGTGTAAAGTTCATAATTGGCATAATTAACTATCTTATTGTATTATTGTGAATCTAAGATTTGCTCTCAACTTTCCCTAAAATAAGTAAAATTAATCGATTTGGAAATTGTAGTTAAGTTTTTACGCAGCCATCAATTTGCGCGACACTGTTAAAAGGACTAGTGATTACAATGCAAGTTGGTGATGTCCGTTGCAGTTTGTTTTGGGGTACTCACCACTAGCGGGACGGCCGAAGGGCTGATGGTAGGGCTGCTGCTGGGGCGGAGGACCCGGCGTGCTGGCCCCACTGGGCGCCGGGCTGTAGGCGGCCGCCGGACTGCCGTAGGGCGCGGCAGCCTGCGCGAGGAGCACGGCCCCCTCGCTCGGGGGCTGCTGCTGCTGCTGGTTGGCGGCCGCGGCTGCAGCCTGCTGGGCGGCCTGGGCGGCGGCCGCCACGGCGCCCTTCCAGGCGGCCGGCTCCTCCAGGGCGGCGGCCCCGCGGCGGCTCAGGCCTACGGACATCTGTATAGGTTAATTCATGTCTGCCCAACAACACTTCCTCCCCACTCACACACATACCACAATACAGAGGAGAGGAAAGAGATAATGCTGAGATCTGCTGGGCGGCCTTGGAGGTGGCCGCAGCGGAAAGTTATTTCATCATATATCAATAAGAAGAGAAAGATAATGGTTATATGGAAAAATTAGTAGAAAATAAAATTGTTAATTCTAAAAATTGAAATAGAAGATTGACAAATATGAAGAAGTTTTGATGGAATGTGGCAATGGATGAATTAGTAGAGGCGCCCGTCCCGGTTAGACGAGAGTTTCTGGGTTCGAGTCTCAGTTGCAACCATTTTGTCTTTCATATTCGTTAAGAATACCGCGTAAGCTGATCAATCTGGTGAAATTAACAATGTCCCCAGTAATGTGTAGTCAGGGTTGGCAGTGATCCTTTGAAGCGCTCCACGGGGTTAGACAAGGAGATGGTTTGGCCTGCTTCTTATTCAACATAGCTTTAGAAAAGGTTATTGGTGACGGTGACTCAGGCATTGAGATAAGAGCAACGATGTATGACAACGCTGTGCAACTATTGGGTTACGCTGATGACATCGACATAATCGCGAAAACTCCCGATGCTTTACGTGACGCCTTCATAAAATCTTGAAAGTTCGCTAAAAATATGGGTCTCACAGTAAGATGAGCCCAACAAACCCCAACTCTCTCATGTGGAAGCCATAATTATGAAACGGTACAAAGTTTCACATACCTAGGCTCCCTGATAACAAACAAGAATAATACCACAGAGGAGATCCAGAAGCGCGTAGTGAACGCAAATCGCTGTTATTACCGCCTACAAAATCAAATTAAATCCAGACTGCTGTCCAGAAACACCAAGATATTAGTGTACAAAACACTTATCAGACCAGTACTCGCATACGCTGCTGAGACTTAGGTACTAACTAAGAGGAATGAGCGAGCACGGGATGTTTTTGAAAGGAAAATATTGAGGCGTATCTTCGGACCGGTTGCAGAAAATGGATTTTGGCGCAGACGTTATAACAATGATCTGTATACTCTATGTAAGGATCTAAATGTCACAAAATTTATTAAACTGGGAAGACTTCGGTGGCTGGTCATGTAGAGAGAATGACTGAGCATCAAGCACCTAAGTTCCTTCTGAACTCGAGACCGACAGGGCGAAGGAGCCTGGGAAGACCATGTTTAAGGTAGAGCGACAACGTCCTCAAAGATTTATCCACCTTGGAGATTCTTAACTGGAGAGAGCTGGCACTAAACCGTGACGAGTGGAGGAATATTCTTGATGAGGCCAAGACCCACCAGAGGTTGTAGAGCCAACAGTGATGATGATGGTGACGATGATTCGTTTAGAATATTAGTGTTATCTTCTTCTTCAACGATTAATAATTTCAATCATTTTAATAAAATACGGGAGTGAATAATTAAAATAAAAGCAATAAAAAGTTTTAATCGTAAATACCTATCTACAAATAATATTAATACTTCGTCAGTAAGTGGTATGACCACAGTTTGATAATGTCTTCAAAAGTCGAAACAGCTGTCACGCGTAATAATAATAACTAGACAACGGATTATATGCATTTGCATATTTGCATATGCAAATGCATATAACTCTCTAAATACGATGTTAATGCATATTTTAGCCTTTTTATCCCAATCTTGCATATTTAGCATTTGAAGACACATCCATTAAACAGAATATCGCCCTCATCTCAACATATTTCTACAAGTTACCAGATGCCATAGAAAAATTGGAAACAAAAAACCTTCCTCTATTTCTATTTAAATCAATAGAAATACTGGAAACAATGGTTGAACTCGCCAACGCCCTTCCCAATTCAATATCAGAAAAGATTCGTGAAAATTTAGACGCTATTTTGTTTAAAAACCCGAGTCTTAAAGACATGAAGAACATCAATGCCTACATCAACGGCACAGGTCATACATACCCTGCCTAAACAGGTATCTCCAGAAAAAGCGCCAAATTTTTAAAATTTTGTCGGATGACGTCAGTTGACGTAGACGTAGAGTCGTTTTCGGCGTTTTGGGTGACAAACATCAAAAATATTTGTTCAAAAATTTGGAAAAATACTTAATTGTATATTGTCACAAAAACTATGCATTTTAAGAATATTTTGCTGGTTTTGTATCGTCTATAATTCAAATATATAAAAATAAAAATGGTCTTTTGATTTTGCATTGTGCATATTTTAGGCATATCAGGAGTTTTTAGTGCATATTTCGGCCTTTTTTAGTGCATATTTTGGCACTTTGTTAGTGCATATAATCCGATATCTAATAATAACACATCAGAACTTGTTTATAAATTAACTGTTCTTATAAATCGAATAATAATATTATTGAATATATTAACCAATAAAAATTAAAATGGAGTTCTACAAATTAAACTTAATAACAATAAAAAATAAAAAGGGTGTACAGATGAAGTTAAATATTTTAATAAACCAACAAATATTTTTAAATAACCCGTTATTAAATTTGTTCCTTTTATAAATTAGCCCTATTACCCCCTACCCTCCCCCCCCCCCCCCTTTCAACTCCCGCTGATCCATTGACACCTTTAAGTTTATTGTTATAATTAGTAAGTAAATTTACCAACTAAGTATTTTATTAATTTTGAAATAAAATAATCTGATGTAAGTAACTGCCAATTCCTTTTATTGTGTCAATCGTTGAATGCATTCCGGCAATACCAGCAAAAATATAGGAGCGAAACCGGGCACGGAATCCTCAATAATGCCAAGAAAATAATTTTAATATACTAGCAGTTAAAAATCCGCTCTGCGGGTTTTTACTGCTAGGCCCTGCGGACAGCTTTTGGTTCGGCTTCGCCCAGTTAGTGTTGGTGACAATGGTGACCATTTTATAAATCCAATAGTAACCGGTTCCAAAAATAGCCCGTACCTCCGTTCCACTGTAGCTAGTCACCGGGACAAAGTAATTGAGACGGGCAATGACGTCATAATTAATATATAGCTACGTGATACAACTGTGTATTACCGTCAATCTTTCCATATCCGGAATATCCAAACATTCACAAATTCGTAGCAGTTATACCTGGGGGGGGGGGGGAGACGTACCCGTCCGACCTGCTGACGGAAGTAGCGACACCTTGGGACGAATTCTTGAATTCGAAACCGAATAACAACGGTAGCTTTGTTTGAAATTCCACATTAAAAGATGTTATTTATGGCAAGGTGTAAGGCCTGGCGTCAGACATGCAATCGAAGCCGGGTTCTGAAATTCAACCACGCAGATGGAAGGGTGTCAATAATATATTTTTGATTAATGATGATGACACCAGTAAATGGTAAAAAAAATGGGAACGAAGAAAACACGTCACCATCGAGTGAACCATATAATTCAGTCGGGCCATGTCAAGAGTCAGAATAATAGAAGAGTATGCATGAGACGATGTATGGACGTGAATGAAGCAAGGTGAGTGTGCTAAGACCGAGTTGTTTGGCGGTCCTCATGGAGAGTTCTTTTTTCAATAAGAATAACCATAATTCAATTTGGGAGGCAGGTATGGGTACCACCGCCCCTGGAACTATTTATTTGATAACCAACACTCCTGCCATAGGTCACCTCAAGTGGCTAGTTACGTTTGGTGAGTAAATTTTATCTGGGTTTTGGCAGCGGATGCGTTTGCCCACCCACTGCGTGACGAGCCAGATCAGGAGAGATTGGTTGAGGTAGACCTAACCTAGAACGTTGTCGAGGGAAAAGGCTCTTGACTCGCAATCGGAAGGTCGCGGATCGAATCCCGGATAAAAAAATTGTTTAATCATTTTGTGTTATTTCACAATTAATTAATTAAAAATAATATGGTATATTTGCGGCACGTCCCAAAGTGGAAGCTACTCTCAGTATCGCCCTGGTATAAGACCATCATTCAGAATTGAAGCGTTGCTTGAAATGTTTAGCCGTGTTTGGTGACCAGATCTGAATAGCCAGGTACTTCCAGACCTTCCTCTTCCCCACTACCTTCAGCGTCACAATTGGGGATGCCATAGTCTCACTAGCGGCTCCAGACGGGAGCAGCTGGGACTCTGGTGAGGCATTCACATAAAAATAAAATAAATAAGACCCTCCGGCAGAACCCTCCCGACCTGTAGTCTTGCACAGCAATGGGAGGGATGGATTCATACTTTCGTCACACCGATTGAGACACAGATTGTAAAATGTGAAGTTATTGAAACTGAAAATGTTTTTTTTTTTAATTTCAACTTTTTGTATGAAGATCTTCATTCAAAAAGTTGAAATTTTGAAAAAGAAAAAAAAAGTTTTTAACTACAATAACATCAGTAACGTCGTAACTTACTCTCCTTAAAAAGAACCTCCATACACCATCCCCAAAGATGACACAGGTCTGATAAAACTGGCAAAAAGCTGGGTGACTTAATTCCAAGGTTCGTAGAAAACGTTGGCTTTTGGCTAAAAATTCGTCCTTTACGGGAGGAGTTTAAAAATACTTGAGAAAAAGCTTTAGGAAAGGTTGGAAAAGATATTTGAGAATTTTTTTTTACATGTTGATTTCGTAAAGGCCTGTAAAAACATTAATTCCTTTTTTATGCATTGTTTATTGTAATAAAACGGAATTTTTAAATTGATTTCACGAAAACAAGCGGCGCGGAGCATAACACGTCGTTTCTCTGCTCCGTCCGGAGAAGTAGTGACCGAAAATAGGGGCCGCTGCCAGTCGTTCTTCGGTGGACGGTATAAGGTTCACTTTGATATTACAAATTCGTCAACTGCCGTATTGTCGCCGTGATGTCAAAAATACCAATTCGAAAATGCATATTATATTTTATTTTGTCAAGTTCGGGGGTAAATATCAATTTTTTTGCGATAATTATAGTATAAGAAACAAAATTTGCCACATTATGCAATAAAACCATATCCGAAAAAGTGTTTATAAGTAGGAGAGTTTGCACTTGAAAATGTTTTTTATAGACCTTACTGTATTTTTTTCTAAGCTTATTAAAAAACTTATTAAAAAAATTAACGATATTTTTAAGGGCCAAGGTATGTTCTACACGCAGTATTTAATTGAATCATCTATAATACTTCTAAGCGGTCAAATATTCAAAACAAAAACATGCGATTTTGTATGATTTTGCATTATTTAGTATGGCTTCATCTTAAGCTACGTCACACGTTCGAAATTTCGAAAGCGTACCGACGAATTTTATTTTTCAAAAAAGGCCAGTTTGGGCTAACTTTAACCCGTTTAATCACAGGAGACTACATTTGTCCCAGCTCACATAGGTCTCGTAGAAATCGCTGTGTCTCCGTTACAATCGTTGTGAGAAATATGATATAAACAGCATCGGAAAGAGGAAACAACACGCTATCAAATCTAAAAGTTAACCACAAAATAATTAAAATGTACACCTTTATAAAACCAAAATTTCCGACCGCAAAAAAATTATGAAACTTTATGAATTTTATAAGGCTCCCGCATCCGAGCTAAAAAAGAAGAAGATGGAGAGATATGAAATTACGAATTTTAGAGGAGCGCGCTAATATTTGAAGCGATAAAATTGATGCGAAAATGTTTAATAAAACACGACTCGTTTAGAATAGAGCAAAAATCTCGTGGAACGTATCGTAAGTATCATTTAAAGAAACATAGTGAATTTTTAACAACAATAATTTTCGGAGCATACTTTGAGATTTCATATAATTTGCGTTTCGGCGTGAAACGCGTCTAGACATTATCTTCAAAAATAACATGTGATTTTTTAAGAGCTTAAAAACTTCAAATGTTGAAGAAAGAAATGTAAGAAATCGGTAGAAATTCGGGTTGCGGAGGCTTAAGAATTATTATTATAAGAAACGACAAAAAGTGAGGTGAGAAATAACGTTTATGATTCATTTGTCATAAAATTACAAGTGTGCAGTTAACACGTGGCAGAAGTGAAACATTCAGAAAACTAAAGTAGACAAGACTAAGCATCATACAAATGGGAGACCGATTATTCTATCTCATACTCTTGCAGGCTAAATCCTATAGATATAGATGTATGTGTTTGTCTCTTTTTAGTGTCGCTTTTTTGTTTCATCGAGTTTCAAATCACAATGGTGCTAAAGAAGGCTTCACTTCAAAAAATGTATGTGTTTTTATTTTTTTTCGTCATCAACAATTTTAGTTAGAAAAAACGTAAGTTGAATCACTTTTAAATTTAAAAAATTACATGTCATGGTTATTTCTAATAATACAATTTGAAAGCGTATTTCATATTCTTTCAAAAACAGTTACGTAATTAGTTTTTGGATGCGTTCACAAATATTCCAATTATTTGAATTATATTGTAAATCGGAAATATTTAAACCTTCTAATAAAATACGTCCGATTTTTGAATGGTTAAACGAATTTTCTACGAACCTTGACTAAATTCACATTAAATAAACACAAGCAATAAATCTATAAAATATCGTGATAATCTGTAGGTGTGTATAATGTTTATTTATTTATTCCGCAAATTGCGGCCACGTGCCACGTGGCTCTGACAGCGGCTGTCAGAAAAGCGCGCGAAACCCGCCGGGAATTCTCCGGTGCGAACGTCGACCATTCCAAGGGTCGATATGAAATTACAACATACAGGATGTATCGGTAAGTACCTGACAGTATTTTTGACTAGCGATAAAAATAATTTTACTATATTTATTTTGACCCGGTAAACTTCGTACTGCCCCAGAATCAATAACTGTTGTTTTAACTTATTAGCTAAATTTAATTCAATTTTATAATGAAAAACAGATCACTTTGTATAAACCACTATATTATAAACAATATCTACATGTTTCAATAACAATGTTATCTTCATCAGAATATGTTAATACATAAATAATGAACTAATACATGTTAATATAAAGAAAAATAAATGACAAACAAGTATAGACAAATTAGAATAAACTATAACATAGACAAAATATTAAAAAGTAGAGGTGATTAATTGCTTAAAATCATAAAAATAGTTATACAAAATTTAATATGAAAATTATTTAAGGAAAAATATATTTATTTTTTTAGTTCCTTTATGTATTATCCTGATGAAGATAACATTGTTATCGAAACATGTAGACATTGTTTATAATATAGGTTTATACAAAGTGATCTGTTATTCATTATATGATTAATGATACAACAAAGTAATTTTGCGAAGTTTGAAGAATTAATTCAATTTTTTTATTAAATTACAAATTACACAATGAAGCAATTATCAATGCTCAACTGTCCGTATTTTGTTTTTGTCAGTATCAGAGATGGCGTTGTGTACGGATTTATATTTTTGTGATAGTATTACTTTTCCACTTACGGGAATTGCGTTTAATTTTCTTTTTACGTTTGAGAGTTATTTATTATAAATATTGTATTTTTACTTTGGAGGGGTGCAGACATACGTTCACCGTTTGTCTCAATTTCGACTGTTGATATTTAGTGTGTAAGAAAGAGGGGCAGCATTATATGTTTAAGAACAAAAGCAAAACAATTAACGCATTGACATTTGACGTTTTTGAATTTTTGGAATTCACTCACAACCATCGATCAATTAAGTCACAATTCAATATTATACTTAACACAATATTGCTGCAGCTCTTTCAAAAGATCAGAATTCGTTCCATACAAAATGTATGAGGAAAATAATTTTCTTCATAATTTTTTTTAGTGAATTTTTCCGATGTTTTATAGCTATTCTGCTATTCGGGGCGAAGACAAATCCAACAAATCAAAGATCATAAAAATCAGTCCAGCCGTTCTCGAGTTATAAATGGTGTAACTAACCCGACTTTGTTTTATATGTATATTAAAGATATACGATGAAAAAAAAAATAAAAAAACTCAAGTGCATGGGTTACTAGCAAATCCACGGTGGATTTCTAAATGGCATACTAGGGGTTAAATAAACTCTTTCTTGTTACTACTATACCCTGTATTTATTGGTCCTTCAAGCTACTAGCCATTCATACCAGACACCTTCATTCCTTCCAGATGGAACATATACTAGATAGGATCATCAAGCCAATAAACTAACATATTTTCTTCAACGTATTGAAAACCGCACAAGAGTCTCAGCTGCCCGGAACCCGTTGAACTGTAGCATCCCCGAATATACACTTTTAATATTCCCACGTCCAAAAAGGCAATAATAAACGTACGTTCCTTATCACAATAATGCTGCAACTCTTTCTAACACATTAAATAATGGTGAGACAAAAGATAAGACACACACCGTACGTATGCCTGTTTCCTCCTAAGTACTACTTTTGTCCTTGCAAACAGATAAACGTACATTGTGTGTCTCATCATTATTTATTTAATGTGAAAGAAAGGGTTCCATGGTAACTCAGAATCAAGTCAACTCAACATCTATTTGAAAAGACATTAAAGCTATGAAAAAAAACATTGAAAATAGCCCATAACCTAACCTATTTAAATATTTTATTTATTTATATTATTGTGATAAGGAACGTACGTTTATTACCTTTTTTTGTATCGTCACCGTTCCGTGGACGTGGGAATATTAAAAGCGCCTATTGGTGTAATATGCTGTGTGGCGAAGGGAGTGGGAGATGAGAGAGAGGAAGGTTGGGAAGTACTTGGCTATTCAGATCTGATAACCAAACATGCAGAGAAAAACCATTTTAAGCAAACTTTCGATTCTGAATAGTATTTTAACGCCGTCCCGGGTACCATTTATTGGATAATCAACACCCCTGCCTTAGGTAACCCCAAGTGGTTCGCTACGTTTGGTGACTTAGCACGGATAAGAGGGTTCATGGGGTGAGTTTTGAAGTGATCTAACCGCTTTCCCGTCCTGGTATAAGTAACAGATGGTTACTCCTTCAGCCGAGCTATTCCCTAATTTTTGTGAGATCTTAAGATAACGTGCGAGATCTCCTGTCAAATGAGTGTCAGATTTGGGTGGTAGAGTTGGCAACGCTGCATGTCATAAACTCAGATATGGGTGATTTTCTATGGCTGTTATTTGCTTTTTCTATGGATATCAGCCAGCTTCGCCGTTTTTAAATAGTTTTAAACACGAAATACTGTAAATATACATGATTATTTATCCACTTAAAGTATGTTTAAAGTTGTATACCGTGGATTTGACATTTGCGAAATTTCGTTTCAACCCAAATTCGCATGAATTACTTAGTTTATCAAAATTAATCAAATTATATTTCACTCGTATTTGTTTGAGAGAATCAAGTTTGTTTATTCTCTTTAGTTGCTGAATGTATAATTGTTAGTAGCAGATAATGCCGGAAAAACACTTTATTTAGAAGAAATCTAACCACAGGCGAAGTACAATCGTCGCAATAGTGACTTTAGAACTTCAAACTTGTATTACTTGAACGTATGTCAGTAAGCTAGATGACAGCCAAACGTCAGTATGAAATTCGAATATTCGACATCTCCACACGTTGCTTTTTTTATTTAATAATTTTGTCGTGCAAATTACCACAGTATGTAATTAAAAACGTAAAATAAATAATCACGCATTCATAAAATATGTGACAGCTATGACAGCCAGCGTTGCCAACTCTACAATCTGACACTCATTTGACAGGAGATCTCGGACGTTATCGATCTCACAAAAATTAGGGAATAGCTCGACAGGGCTGAGGTTGGTCTAAGTTCTAAGTCTTGGCGGCGAATGCGTATGCGTGGAGGGGCGAATCGGGAGTCTGGTTGAGGGCGATTTAACCTAGCCGGACTCTCTCGACCAATCGCTTTATACAGTAGTGGGAGGGATGTATTCATACGTCCTTCACTCCTGGACACACTGACCCCCAGATTCCCACCAAACCCTCATACCTTTTTCCTTCCCAGAACTTCCTCTCTTTACTTTCCCAAAAATACCCTCCACACAGCATCCCCAAATATGACATAGGCCTCCTCCTGTATAGAGCTGATGTCAGAAAAATGCCATCCACGATTGAGGTACGTGGTGAGGCTGACGGCTGTTTGAAGGGAATCCACGATCCACGGATACGTTGTGAGGCCGAAAGGGAGTTGGAAGGGAAGAGGATGAGAAAGGAGAAGGTAGGGAATTACCTGGCTATTCAGATCTGGTAACCAAAAATGGCAATTCAAGCAAAATTTCGACTCTGAACGTTGGTCTCTTACTAGCAGGCAACCCATAAAGTAAAAAAAATAAATTTCATCCTAGACTTACGTAAAAAAGTCATTAGACGATGCATATTAAAAATAAAATTGATAAAAAATTATCCAGACACTACCTAGATAGCAGCCAATAAAATATGCGGTAAGAAAATGAAGATGATGTTGGTGGTTCTCAGTGATACATAATATGAAAGAGTTAAAAATGACCGAATCGGATAGACACCTTAGCTCAGTTGGTAGAGCTGTGGCCCGGAAAGCCGAAGGTCTTGGGTTCGAGTACCAGAGGTGGCAATATTTTTTTTTCTGTCTCCAGATTTTCGATAGTTTCGCTAATATTGTCTTCATTTAATTATAAATATTTAAAAAGTCTACTAAATTAAGCATGTGTACAAAACAATATGTGTTACGATGTGTGATCTCGTTTGTTCTGTATCTATAGCGATATGCGATCGTACTTGGGAACAATGACAAATTACCTACTTTATAATACTTTTACCGGTAAGGGTCTCGACTAGCAATCCAAGGATCGCGGGTTCAAATCCCGGAGAGCGCAAGTAAATAATATTTGATATTTCAAAATAATATATGTATAATACCAGCGAGTTCCCGGCATGCGTTGAATGCCACATAATAAAAAAATGTTTATCTCTGCGTGTAATTTCCCATTCGACAGATGAATGGTTTAGCAACGCATAATTTGATGACACCAGAGCTCACTATTGTATATAGAAACCATCGCGGGCATGCGCCCATCAAATCACCAAAGTTTCATCGCAATAGGATGAAATGGTTAAGCAACGCATAAGGAACAAACATACGATTTTTTTTTGTATATATGTATACCTATATAAGACAATTTGCGACACATCCAAGAGTGGAAGATACTCTCAGTAAAGGCATGGTGTAAGACCACCATTCAGAATTAAAACGTTGCTTAAAATGGTTTTATTCACGTTTGGTGACCAGATCTGAATAGCCAGATACTTCTCCAATTTCCTCCTCCACATCTCCTTCCTGTCCCCACTACCTTAAGTCTCACAACATACCCCAATTGGGGATGCCATAGTCTCACTGGCTCCATATATATGGGAGGAGTTTGGACTCTTGTGCGGTACTGGCATTAAAAAATGTTGGGAACAAATTTGGCGAATGATTATGGTGAGTTTTCGGAGCATCTTTCATTGAAATACCTGCTGTTAGTGATGGGTAAACGAAATTCCGAAATATTTCATTTGACACAACGACACATCTCGTTTAATCAACATTTACTTATTTTATGTATTTAATACATGAATTATCGAAAGCACATTCAATTTGGGAGGCGGGTATGTGTACCGTCGTCCCGGGAATCATTCTTGGATAACCATCACCTAGCCCATACCATCCTTAGTGGCAAGTTACGGTCGGTGACTTAGCAGGGATGTTCTAGGACGAGGTCTGTCCAGATATTAGCACTTTGACCTCTCTAGCTGGGATCTCTCGACCCACCGCAGTGGGAGGGATTAATTTATACGTCCGTCACTCTTGAACCTATTGACCCCCCAGATTACTACCCAATATTCATAGAGTTTTCCTTCTTAGAACTTTCTCTATTTACTTATCTTAACCCTTCAAAAATTTGGCATTTTTTTCAGATGGTCAAATTATTTTCGCTTTACAATAAAATGCAAATATTTGGAATATTTCTGAGCACATTCAAAAACTAAAAACTGTTTTAGAAAGGTGATGAAATACTCTTTCAAATTATATAATTTGAAATAAACATATATTTTTTTAAATATAAAATTTTTGCATACAAACATAAAAAAGTCTTAAAAATGGCTCACCTTACGTTTTTTCTAACTAAAGTTACTGATAATAAAAATAATAAAAACAAATGCATATTTTATTAGACAACGTATAACAAACACATGTTGTAATCTCACTTTTTGTCGCTCTATGTAAAAATAATTTATAAAAAATTCCCGAAGTTTCAAATTTTTTTTTTCATATTGCGATTCAAAACTGTGTATACATAAAAGTGTACATTTTACTTTTTTGGTAGCTATTTTTTAGATTGGAATATAAAGCGTGGTGTTTTCCCTTTCTAACACCGTTTAGAACATATTTCTAACTATGATAGTAAGAAAGTTACAGCGTTTTATACCAGACCTATGAGCGTTGGGACAAATATGGTCTCCTGCCATTCAAATGATTAAAAACACCCTCCGTCCTCCACACAGCATTCCAAAAGATGACGCGGGCTCTGAGGAAAATTATTTTCTTTCGGTCGCCGATAAATTTCATTAATATAACCCCCCCCCCCCCCCCCCCCCCCCAAATACTGAGCGAAAGGGACAGACATAGCATTTTAGAGTTGTTTTAAACAAAATTTAACTTAAAAAGATAGCTTAAAATATCATTTATCTTTCTTTCAATAGGTAAAACTAACAATGATTGTAATATTTAATCATGGATTAATGTGTAAAAAACGAAGAAAAAATAGAAAATAACCCAGTTACAATTTTAAAAAACTTTGAGATAATCTTTTGGAATCGCTGGACACACCTAACCCGTCAATTCTATTTGTTAGACTTTTGGAACAACTCGTAAAGTTCTCATAGAGATCGTTCTGTCTCCCTTACTATCCTTTATATACAAATCGAAAAAAGTTTATCGTAAAAAAATATTAATTTACCAATACGAATATTTTTACGCAAAACACCTACCTTAGTACTTTTTATTTCCATTCGGGACGATGGAAAATACTAGATTAAAAATTACAATTACGTAAAATTAAAATTTGCTTTCGTCTTATGGGATGACAGCCATTTAAAATAATATATTTTAGTTTAATTTTAAATGCAGTATTTTACATAGCCCCGAATGCAATTAGTTGTATTTTATAGTAATTAAAGTCATAAAAAAAGGTTTTTTCTAAAAAAAAAATTTAAAAATACAAAAAATAATATCATCCACAAATAATAAAATAGCAACCCAAATTTACAAGACTTTGATTCCGAGAGGTTTTACACGAATTGAATCAAATATTCAGACATACACGAATGTAATAATACGATTACATCGCCGACAGTTGCCCCTCGGCATACTTATATACAATATGCAGTCGGTTTAGAGAAAATACGATAGATTATCTACTTACACAAAAGAACTTATACTTACAGAACATTCAAATGCATCAATACAAAACTACTTGTCTATATATTGTGTATACCAGAGTATAAGTACAAAAAAATGACACTGTAAATAAATTTGTTTGATATTCATACCAACTTACTATTGTACTTACCTAAATAAAGCACAAAAATTATAATTTTATAATAATAATTATAATACACATTACGACATTACCTACACTCTCATAGTATTTAAAATATTTTAGTTTACAGTATTGTGATATTGATATCGTGAAATGAAATCGCTCAAAAACTTCCACAAACAAAAAATAAGACAAAAATACAAGACTTTGTTCGCTGTATTTAACACGAATTTTAACAAATATGTTACACTCTTTTAACATCAAAACTTTGCAAATACTGTCATACATATTCAGTGTGTAAAAACAGTAGAAAGAGGCGAGAATTTTACACGAATTTAACAATATTTTGAACATGTATCATTGTGAAAATATAGTATTATTATTTTAGCAATACTTTAAAGAATTTAATGTGTAAAAATTGAAGGAATTATACATCAAAATACAAGACTTTGGTATAGATAACTTTTAGACGAATTTAACGTTAAAACATGGCTCTTAGTAATTTGTAAAACATAGCTTATAGTATCATGCATTCAGTGTGTAAAAATCAGAGAAAAAAACGTTTACATTTGGTTTTACGTTGTCCACCCCGTCCCTGCCTCATAGCTTATTTCCCGCGTTCATTTTTTTACAATACAATAAATGTTATCACCACGAAATTTACTTCACACGCCGGCGAACGAACAATAACAACAAAAAAATCACTATTCAAACAAACACAACTGAACAAATTATAGTTTAAACAATAAATACACACTTTAGTAAGTAATTTGTGTTAGTTTTTGAGCACTTATTCGACACATTAGTTGCATACGCGAGTTTAAAGTATTGCTTTGGTTAGGTTAGGTATTCGCGACGATCGTGGGCGTCCGCTCCCCAAGAGCAGTTTTTGAAACTGAAATTCTGAAATTTAAGCGTCAGTTTGGAACACTAGCGCCGCGCGCGGCCGGTTTTGGAGTCGAAATCTGCTTTGCCGACAGGGGGGGGCTGTTTTACCGACGGGGGAATCTGCATTACCGGCGCTATCTTTGTTTGAAGTTCGGGCGAAATGTCATGTATACAAGGTAGAGCGGGAATGCCGCCAAAATTTTTATATGTAAATTTAAATCTTTTTGGTTTGATGTTGTCATTTTACAGCTTGATACGAATAACTTTGCAGTCGGTGGCATTGCCATTTGATATACACATTAAAGTTTTGTTATTTTTATAGCTAGCACCATTTATTTAACAATAATTTTTGGCAATTCGATGAAGAACTTGTAAAAACTTTGTAAAGAAATAAGTACATATTTTTCTTTCAGATATGGGTAGACAATATAGTTTTCTGTCAGACATAGAAATGCATAGTTTTCTTTCAGATATAGAAAAAAAAAGGTTTTCTGTCAGATACACAAATACGTACCTACTTATTTTTCAGATATAGAATTTCAGAGTTTTCTTTCAGACATAGAAATAAATAATAGCTTTCTTTCAGATACAGAAATAGATAGCTTTCTTTCAGATACAGAAATAGATAGCTTTCTTTCAGATGTAGAAATTCATAGGTTTCTTTCAGATACAGAATTAATAATAATAATAATTGGATGACTTCTATAGCGCCATTTTCGTGAGAAAATCACCTCAAGGGCGCTTTACAAATTCAATTACACATTTAATCTATACCTATATTAACATACCTAGTTTCTTTCAGATACTGACATACATAATAACTTAAAATGAAATACAATCTTTCAGATATACAAACACAGAGTTTTCTTTCAGATATAGAAATACGTAATAGTTTTCTTTAAAACATAGAAATATCTAGATATTTTTTCTTTCAGATATAGAAATGAGATTCCTGAGGAGTATGTACTTGAGTCAGATCACGTCAAGGGTTAGTGTGATGTATTGTTATATGCGTTGATGCCGGGAATAAATAATCATGCATACTTGCATGAATTCGTCTTTAAAACTACCTAAACTAAAATACGTGACAGCTCACAGCTGAAATTCTGACATCGGCCCATAGAAAAAGCAAATAACAGCCATATAAAATCACACAAATCTGACAGGAGATCTCGCCCGAGATCTATCTCGATTTCACAAAAGATAGAGAATAGCTCGGCTGGGTATGTTTTAAAACCTGGCTATTTAGATCTTGTAACTAAACATGGCTAAAGCCATTTCAAAACAATATTTCGATTCTGAGTAGTAATCTTTTACTTTGATGGCCACCGCGGTCGAGTGGTTACGATGCTTGGCTACGAATCCGGAGGTCGCGGGTTCAAATCACAGCATGCGCGAAGAGTAAATTTTATTTAAATATTTTTTTTATTAAAAATAATAAATAGTATATTTGCGATACGTTCCAGAGGGGTAGATACTTTCAGTATCGCCCTGGTTAAAGCCCACCATTCAGAATCTACATGTAACTTGTCTTAATTGCTCTAAATAAACAATAACAGTGTTAATCTCTAGTAACCCTCCAGGTAAGTATGGTCTTGTATATATTTTCTGCCTGTACAGTGCATTTTTACAGCAGCATCGCGTTCATTGGTCAAATCATTGCACATTTAGTTTCGTATCGGTGATCGATGAACCAGTGGATGCAATTTTTAGCCATAAGTTGTTGTTGTCTATAGTTAAAATAAGATTGTATAAACGTTTTATAAATTTGTACAGCGCCATTGAGGTGATTTTTCACAAAAACGGCGCTATACAAGTCATCCAAGTATTATTATTATTATTAACTTGCAATGGCTTTAGCCGTGTTTTGTGACCAGATATGAATAGCCAGGTACATACTATTTCCCCTACCCGCTACATTCATCCTCACAACATACACCAATTGGGGATTCCATAGTCTCATAGGCTCCAGACGGTTGGGAGCAGTTAGGACACGTTGGGAAACAAAGGGACGATAACATTTCAAGAGATTTTGGTATTTGAAGGGTGTCCAGCAATCAATCTGAAGAAATTCATCTCTTCTGAAAAAGAAATGAACCAAATCCATGCTAAAATAGAGGAAGAAATCCGTAATCTAGGCCTACTGATCAACAAGACCAAAACAAAACTAATGGTGATCGACAGGGCAAACACCTTTGTAAGAACAAACAATACTCTCACAGACTTAGAAACCGTGAACGGCTTTATATACCTAGGCTTGTCTATAAGTGACGAAGAAGGTTGTGAAACTGAAGTGAAAAGAAGAATTTGCATGACAAAAGACTCCATGGATAAAATGTAAAAGATATGGAGTGATAGAGGAATAACGAAGACCACCAAGATGAGACTCGTCCAGTCGTTGAATTTCCCCATATTTCTATATTATGGTGTGGAAACGTGAACACTTAGAGCCAGCGAAAGAAAGCAGATAGACGCCCAAACTGAGGACTCCAATTTGGAGAAACTATAGTCACTGGCATCAGTGTTTGGCAGAAGAAACAGAGGAAGGTCACCAATGCGCTGGAGGACCAAGTATTACTGGCATCTTGTATTAGGCTGTCCTTGGCTCTTGAAGAAAAATGCTCTGGATTCCATGAACAGCCAGACGCACGAATGTGTCCATTCTGGAAGAGCTAGGCATCTACAATATAGGCTTTCAACTAACGGCCTACAACGTATTTTAAGAAACTTTGAACATGTTGCTCGTCAAACTGAGAACTCCAACTTGGAGAAACTCACAGTCACTGGCCGCAGTGTTTGACAGAAGAAACAGGTAGGATTGCTGGAGTGATCAATTATCACTGGCGTTCAGTACTAGGATGTCCTTGGCTCTCCACGCTGCGCAGAACCACAAGGAGTTGAGGAGCCTTGTCCACCATTGACATTGGAGTAGGGATCACGATTAGGGATTGCAATCCCGCAAAACGGGATGAAGCATTCCCGCGGGATCCCGCTTCTTTTATTAATCTGCTGTATCCCGCACCTTCAAAGCGCGGATCCGCGGATCCCGCAAATTAAAAATTTGGCGCCAAAACTTTCGCGTAAAACGAGAGTATGCGAGCGCACGTTGCCGTTCGGCACAGCTCAGCTTCAACAAGAAAAATAAACATTTAAGAAAAAGCCAGACAACAAGCAAAAGGACTTTGAGAAAATTTTGAAGAATGAAATGACGTTCTTTAGGTCCGATGGTATCAGAGGAGAGTACCTGACGCTCGCCTATGAATATATTCTGACGGTTCAGCCTACTAGCGTAGAAGCCGAGCTAGCGTTCAGCATCAGGATATATTTGCAGTTCACTCAGAAGCAGGCTCGGAGATGATACAATAAATGCCATTTGCTTCTTAAGAGCGTATTTTCAAAAGTTATCACCGTAGGTTGATATCATAGTAATAGCATCTAAGAGAAAGTTGTGATTTTATTATTAGTCATTATATGAATAAGACTGAATTAAAAATATAAAACTGTTGTTAGGAGTAAGGCTAAAATTAAACAAAACTATTAAACTATGCCAAACATTTAAAGATGAATCTAAGAAAACAGATTACTAATTACTTATACTTAAGGCTCCGTTCACGGCCCCAAAAAGAAGTAGACGGAGAGATATGAAATTACGAATGTTAAAAGAGCGCGCTAACATTTACAACGATAAATTCAATGCAAAAATCATGAATTTTTTTAATAAAACACGACTCATTTAAAATAGAGCAAAAATCTCACGATAATTGTCTTAAACAGCATTTGAAGAAACGCTGTGAATTTTTTCATACATATAACTTGTAAAATAACTGAAACAAACGTGTTTATAATAATTTTTGGAGCATACCTTGCGATTTTTTTCTATCGAGGGAATTTTATATAATTTGCGTTTGGGTGCGACTAATGTCAAGATATTATCTTCAAGAATAACATATATTTAAGAGCTTAAAAACTTCAAATTTTTAAGGGAGGTTTGCAAGAAATCGGTAGAAATTCGAATACCGGCCTCTTAATTAATAGAAAAGAAATAATTTCTGTTGCTGAAAGAAATGTTTAATAAAAGTTGATTTTTACACAAAAATCTGTAGTTTCAATTTGATTTTATAACATAATTTCAGAGATGCGGGATCCCGCGTGATCCCGCGCGGGATTGATTAATCCCGCATATCAATCCCGCGGGATTCAATGAGCTGCGGGATTGCAATCCCTAATCACGATCCTCACCAATGAGGAACCGATTTGAGAATAAGTAATCAATCGAAGCAAATCGATATTATTATCGATACATTATGTCAATTATTTTACGTAATAAAATAATTAAACGATTTGTATGACAAGGCAGCATGACGTCACACGGGACACGGTGAGGGTTGTAAGAAGCCATTTATGAAAACAATATAATTTACCTAGTTGTTTACGCTTCCATCTCTCCGTCCTCGATACATTTAACCCCTAGAGTGCCAAGAAATCCACCGTGGATTTTAATAATTTTATAATTTACTAGCTGGTACCCGGCATGCATTGCTATGGCACTAATAAAGAAATTGATTCTCCCTGCGTGTCTTTTGCCATTCGTCCCTTTCGCCTTCCGTCTCCCTTTCCCCTCCCATGTCCCCTTCCTCTCACGCGTTCCCCCTAAAACTTCCCCGCCTTCGCTCTCCACTCTCCAGCAAACCACCCTGCCGCGATCCCCTCCCTTCTCACGCGTTCAATATATTCAGTCCCGGCAAATTTCGATTTTCAAACAGCTCGCGTGCCACGTATTGCATTTTTTTTATTATTTTTTTTATTTTTTACATATAACAAACATTCATTTTTGTATATTATAAGAACAATCAATCAAATTTGGTACCTAACATAGGTACCTATTTAAAATAATATAATTTTCAATTAGATTCAAAATATTTGATTTTGATTAGTACCATAAGTGAGTGATTAAATTCAAGTTTATTCGAAAATTGAATTTTGATTGAACAAATCGATGTTTGAAAAATGTCATTTTCAAATTGTGAAATTTTTGTAAGAGTTTTTGTAATGATTAAAAAAACTTTTCAGATGTATTGTCATGTGGTTGTAATAATCCAGAAACCTTCGCGAGGATGGAAAAAGGGTATTTTGAAAGTTTGAAACATTTCCTATGCAACGCATAACGGACATACATACATACAAACATTTTTAGATTTTTAATATATAGATATTTTGGTTCCATGACAACTGATCTGGTGACAATTGGCCCGCCGACAGTTGTTCCCCTGGACAATTAGTCAATTTTCCACATCTCCTTCCCCTCCCCATTACACTTACGATTTTATTTTTTAAAATAGGCAATTTACCCTTAAAAGAGTGCTTTGTGAAGAAAAAAATGATTTATTTATAAATATAATATATTTTAGAGTTTTCTCACATCTAAGTACGTACTGCGTACCCTTACGGAGCCACGTTTTTTGGTATAATAAAGTGTCTACTTGGTACCTAAGTAGAGAGTGCAACGCATTGCATTCGCATAATAATTTGGAGAATGTTTGCAAATAACTATCACATAAATATACACATTTATGTCAGTGTGTCATTTGTAGTACAAAACGAACGTAGCTTGGCTTGGTGCACTTAGGTATGAAAGGAGTTCGTCATATTGCGAGCAACTTGTAAGATCGAGGATTTTAATAGGAAGTTGTTTGGAATATGAGTGGGATATTTGATATAATTTAGATTATGAGTGGGATATTTGAGGGTAATTTAGAATATTAGTTGGGTATTTGAGGACAATTTAGAATAATAGTAGGGTGTTTGAGGACAATTTAGAATATGAGTGGGATGTTTGAAGATAATTTAGAATATTAGTGGGATATTTGAGGATACTTTAGAATATTAGTGGGATATTAGAGAATAATTTAGAATAAGAGTGAGATATTTTAGGATCATTTAAGATATTACTGGGATAATTGACGATAATTTAGAATATTATTGGGATATTCGAAGGTAGTTTGCAATGTGAGTGGAGATATTTGAAAATGGTTTGGAATATGAGTGGGTTATATGAAGATACTTTGCAATGTGAGTGGGGAAATTTGAAAACAATTAAATGTTCGTTTTAGAATGTTCGTGAGATATTTGAAAATGGTTTGGAATACGAGTGAGATATTTGAAAATGGTTTGGAATATGAGTGAGATATTTGAAAATGGTTTGGAATATGAGTGAGATATTTGAAAATGGTTTGGAATATGAGTGAGATATTTGAAAATGGTTTGGAATATGAGTGAGATATTTGAAAATGGTTTGGAAAATTTGTGAGATATTCGGAAACAGTTTGGAATGTAAGCGTGCTATTTGGAATATGATGGTTAGTTATATGTATTATGAAACGAGAGTGGAATATTGGAACATAGGTGGGATATTTGTATAATCGCAATTTGAAAGTAAATTGCGGTAAAAACGAAAAAAAAAAAACAATTATAAAATTCGAGTGCAGCAAACAACCTCAACCAATACTTGAAAAGTGAGGTCATAATCAAAGCGACCAATGAGCGCAGACCGAACGTTATTTCCGTTTCATGTCTCATCCAACAGGAGCCTTTAAAAGTGACATCATAATCAAAAGGGGGAATGAGCGCAGTTGATGCGTCGCAGGTGCAGTAATCGTCATTTCCGTTTCATCCGAAGTCCAAATCACAGCGAGGTTATAGAAGTTTCACTTCAAAAAACCATAATTTAATTGACAGACAAATTTTATGAATACCGCAGCAGAATTACAAACTGCCCGGAACAGTGGGACTATGGCATCCCCTTTTAGTAGAAAAACCTGGCATTCACATCTGACCAACATATCTAAAGCCATTTCAGGTTCGTCAGTTTCTCGCTTTTCCTACGAGTTTCCAGACACCGGTGACCGGACAACTCAGAATGAAACCAACTCAGAACCTGCTTTGAAAAGTCATTAAAAGTAATTTAAAAAATACGTTAAAAAATTGATTAAACAGCCGAGCAAAACCTACAGCACGACCGATGGACCTGTGTTTTGCAGCAACATCGGTAAAAAAAATTAAGACTACAACACGAAATCCTACCAATAACGAATTTCAGCGCTAAAACAGGTTTTAAAATCTGTCAACAGTGCAATTTTTAGTAATGTTCATACTAAATTGTTCTATTCAATGTTTTCGTTCATGGCCGCTAGATGGGGGCGCGGGCGCATTCGATGTTCACAATGAAGATTTTTTTGGGTACGGCGATGTGTTTCGTAATATTACAAAAGTGATCGTAATTTTTATTAATATGACGAATTCACTCTTATATTCATATAATTGATATATTTACCGTGTTTTTGTGGTTTTTCATAAGTTTTAGTGAAGTTATAACAACAATAATTGTACTTTCAAAGTTGAAATGTCAAAAAGTTTTTATATGATACATAAAAATTCCAATTTACATTTAATGATATTTATTTTATGAGAATTTCATAAAAGTGGTGTTTTTGGAAATATTAATTAATATCTAATATACTTATGTGGTGGTAAACTTATCAAAGAAATTAACATCTTTAGTGGTGCAAGAAATGTGTTGAAATGTCATAGATATATATTTAGGTTATTTTTTTGGCATTAAAAAAACTTTGAAATTTTTTATAATTTTTTTATTGTATGCACAAGGGAAAAGTGAGGTGACAGTTTCATTTCAAATTTATTATATGTATAAAAGGTCTGTATTTTTTAATTTTAATTTTTTAAATATTTCTGTACACTTTCATCAAAAATGTTTCGGTAAGAAATTATTTTACATTTTTTCCGTGTTTAAATCTTAAAATATGGCAGTTTTTTAAAACTAAAGTGTATTTCAAATACACAAATCTAAAAGGTAATTTTATCTAGTTTTTAATAATGGTATTTGTTTTTACGGCACCTTCAAAAATAAGAAATATATAGAACATTCAAAATACTTTGGAAAATTCCAAATTTCGTTCAGACTAAAACAGAGATAAACTACCCCCTTAGGCTGTGTAAACAGTGTGTATTTTTTTCCAATAACAATTTTTTAATTAGTTATATTTTCACATCCGCGGCCGTTTGTCAATTGAATAATTTTTTCACGGGGTTTTTTAATAAGGCCGTTAGAATCGCTCGGTGGGTAGGTTGGGGTTATGGGCTATTTTAAAATTATTTTTTTCATAGTTTTTAATGAATTTTCAAAGAGGTGTTGTGTTGTCTTGATTCAGAGTCGGCATGGAACCCCGGACACCGTGTATATATATAGATTTCCTTTGACTTAATAAAATAATATGCGTTGTCTTGATTCTGAGTTGGCATGGAACCCCAGACACCGTGTATATAAAGATTTCCTTTGACTAAATAAAATAATATGTGTTGTCTTGATTCTGAATTGACATGGAACCCCAGACACCGTGTATATATAGATATCCTTTGACTAAATAAAATAATAAAAAAATCAGCGATTGGTTCGAAGAAAATAATATTGCACATTGCAAATTTGTTAAAATTAGCGACGATTTAGGTAGTAGGTAGCTACGAGTGACAGACAAGTAAGCAGTAGTCAGTGTCAGTAGGTTCGACGGACCAAAGAACTGTGTCGCGCCCCAAATAGTAAGTTGTAAAGTGTATCGCGTTTGTTGACGAACTTTCTTCAGCGATGCTGATGCTACCTACTCTACATTTTTAAAACGTCTGTGCATTTCGTTCGGTAGATACCCTCAGTATCGTCCTGGTGAAAGACCACAATTCAGAATTGAAATGTTACTTGAAATGGCTTTAGCCATATTTGGTGACTGGATCTAAATAGCCAGGTACTTCTCCACCTTCTTCTTGCGCTCCCCACTGCCTTCAGCCTCACAACATATCTTAATTAGGGATGCCACTATTTTTTTTAACATTATCTCTATCTCATCTTTGAAGATGCTGTGTGGATGATCACTTTAGGAAAACGAAGGAGAGGAAGTTCTGGGAAGAAAAAGGGTATAAAGAGTGGTTAGGAATCTGGGGGTCAGTGTGTCAAGTGACAAACAAATAAATCCTTCCCCCGAACTTGCTAGCGATGGGTCGAGAGAGTCCGGCTGGAGATATGAAAGGTCTCCCTCAACCAATCTCTCTCGTTACGGCCCACGCAGAAGGTGGGCAAACCCATCCGCCAAGACATAGACAAACCTCGCCCCAACGAACCCGCGCACCCCTGCTAAGACACCAAACGTGGCGAACCACTTGGGGTGTGACATCTCCTAAATTGATTGGTTAATTATTATAAGATAACGGATTCAAAATAACAGGGTCTTGCTCAACATTTGTGGAATTATTTATAAATGACTTTACCATCGTATTCCTGAACTTTAATAAAAAGCAATTTTCTGACACTTGTTCGGTATTCACAAAAATACTATAAAAAACTTCTTTCCCTCGCCACTAACTTTGGACTCACAACATACTCCAATTGAGGATGCCATAGCCTCACTGGCTCCAGACGAATGGGTGCCACCGACCAAAAAAAGGAAAAAAAAGCGATTAATTTTCAAAATGTACGCAATATCACGGTATTTCTTTAGGTTGTCGGTCTATCCTCTCTGCGTATTCAATAATTGCGATTTCAATTTGGGAGGCGAGTTTGGGTACCGCCGCTTCGGGAACCATTTATTAGGATAACCAACACCTCTGCCATTGGTAGCCCCAAGGGGTTCGCTACGTTTGATCTGGTCATCTGTCCACCAGACGAGTCGCAGGTCGGATCGGGAGAGTCTGGTGAAGGGAGACGTTTTGACCTCTCCCGGAACATCGTCTTGCACAGCAGGGGGAGGGCTAGATTCGTTCGTCACCTCTGGAGACACACTGACTCCCAGATTCCTACCCACTCCTCACATATTTTTAATTCCTCAAAATCTTCATCCTTTCCTAAAAAAGACCCTACACACAGCATCCCCAAAGATGACATATGCCTTGAGGGGAATTATTTACCTCGGGGTCTTCTGTGTGGAGCTAATGTCAAAAAATGATAATTGACCAACATTATACAATAATTCTGATATACAACTCGTGTTTAGCATTTGAATAGTGTTGTTTATACAATATCGCTATTTTCGACCGATATCGCCCTGCTACGAGCTCTGCGGTAAGCCGCAAAAAACATTTATAAAAATCGACATTAGTCTGTCGGTGAATCGACAGAGATTATCGACACTGATAGCGGTAGATGTTAGCAATCGTATAATCGGTTAAAATGGTAAGAAACACCTTGTCAGATTTAATGTTTCAAAGACCCAATCATTTCTGATTACATCTAAAAGGGATCGAAATGAAAATCTAGTCTCCTTCAACACAAGGAATCTTCCGAACAGGCCCTCCATTGGATATGCTTGGTGTAACTCTAAAAGACCAACTCAGGTACGGCGTACTGTACAGGGCCCGCAGATACTTTAATAGTACACAACTGCTAACAATGTACAAATTGAAAGTGCGCCCT
Source organism: Limnephilus lunatus (assembly GCA_917563855.2). Lineage (NCBI taxonomy): Eukaryota > Metazoa > Arthropoda > Insecta > Trichoptera > Limnephilidae > Limnephilus > Limnephilus lunatus. The sequence goes on along the minus strand of OU830595.1, from coordinate 15,407,552 downwards.
GATGTTGAATTTGGCAGCCCCCTCAGGTCTGGAGCCCCAAAATACCTGATTTGATGCGCCTTCAGTGCAAGATTGAACGGAGAGGCGGGCCACCATTTAATATGCCTTCAGTGCAAATTTGAATGAAGAGGTAGACCAACATTTGATGCGCCTTGAGTGCAAATTTGAATGGGGAGGCAGGACATTTAATATGCCTTCAGTGCAAATTTGAATGAATAGGTTGGCCAACATTTGATATGCTTTCAGTGCAAATTTGAATGAAGAACTAGGCCAACATTTAATATGCCTTCAGTGCAAATTTGAAAGAAAAGGTAGGAGGTAGGCCAATGGGGAGGTAGGCCAACATTTAATGTGCCTTCAGTGCAAATTTGAACGGGGAGGCAGGTTAACATTTAATATGCCTTCAGTTCAAATTTGAATGGGGAGGCAGGCCAACATTTAATATGCCTTCCGTGCAAATTTGAATGCGGAGACAGGCCAACATTTAATATGCCTTCAGTGCAAATTTGAATGGGGAGGCAGGCCAACATTTAACATGCCTTCAGTGCAAATTTGAATGGAGAGGCAGGCTAACATTTAATATGCCTTCAGTGCAAATTTATAAGGGGGGGTAGGCCAACATTTAATATGCCTTCAGTGCAAATTTGAATGGAGAGGCAGGCTAACATTTAATATGCCTTCAGTGCAAATTTATAAGGGGGGGTAGGCCAACATTTAATATGCCTTCAGTGCAAATTTAAATGAAGCATATTAAATATGCCAACATTTAATATGCCTTTAGTGCAAATTTGAACGGGGAGGCAGGCCAATATTTAATATGCCTTCAGTGCAAATTTGAATGGGGAGACAGGCCAACATTTAATATGCCTTCAGTGCAAATTTGAATGGGGAGGCACGCCAACATTTAATATGCCTTCATTGAAAATTTGAATGGGGAGGCAGGCCAACATTTAATATGTCTTCAGTGCAAATTTGAATGGGGAGGCCGGCCAACATTTTATGTGTCTTCAGTGCAAGTTTGAACATGGCGTGGGAAGATACTCTCAGAAGACAAACATTCAAAATCGAAATATCCCTCGATAGGTGTTTGTCTTCGGCCAGTTGAGGGTTGCATTCAGCAAAGATAATAAAGAACACAAGAAGTGCAATGCAGGGGTGTTTCTTCATCCAAAAGTCTGGCCAAATGGGCCATAAATTTCGAATACAAAAAACTGTGTTTTTTTTTAATTTTTTTTTTTTTTTTATTTATTTATTTACGCCTATATAGGCTTTTACATAAGTATAAACTACAATATTTTCAAAAATTCTACTCATAAATACAGTGCAGGAAATGACTGTTTAAAACACTTGCACAAAAATATGTATATAAAATAAAAGTATTATTGAATTGATCCACACAGCATGTAGGTACAAAATATAAGAAAACCAAAATAGTTTATTACAAAATATAGAAATCCAAAAATACTGTTAATGTTTTAGACAATTTAAATAGATTTATAAAAATATTCCCCTACTTGATGAAAAAAACTTCAATAGGGTATGCTTATATGTTAAAATTGATGTACTAAATATATCAACAACATCGGAGTATTTGTTTCCTAGCTGTTGAATCCGTCGCATAGGAGTGTAATATTGTGATATTGATGTTGAATTGCTACAATAATATGGTAGGTACTGTCTTGTTACTGACCTGCCTGGAGTATGAAAAGAAATTACATATAATAAATCAGGGGTATCAAACATTGAATTAATGATTTTATACAAACAGGTTAAATCGGAAATGATTCTACGATCAGATAATTTTATTAAATTTAATGAACAAAGTACGTTATCGTAATTTAGGCATTCACTAGGAATGCCCATTTTAAAATTTACATATCTTAAAAATTTATTTTGGATTCTTTCAATGGCATGTGAATGAACCTCATAATTTGGGGACCAAACCGTGGAATTGTATTCTATATGACTCCTTACTAGTGACATATATAATGTTTTTACAGTATTGACATTATTGAAATCACTAGATACCCTTAAAATAAATCCCAACATTTTCAAAGCTTTATTGGTTATAATTTCTATATGATTGATAAAGTTGAGTTTCGTGTCAAACCAAATACCTAAGTCATTAATTTCCGTGACAGATACTAACGACATATTGTTAATGGAATAATCGAATAATATTGGATTCTTTACTCGATAAAACCTCATAATTTGACATTTGCTTACGTTAAGTTGCAAGCGGTTATCATGACACCATATAATAAATCTCAACAAGTTATTTGACAAAATATGGCAATCATTAATGTTTCTAATTGCTTTGAATAATTTCAGGTCGTCTGCAAACATTAATACTTGAACAGCATTGAAAATATATAACACATCATTAACAAATAATAAAAAAAGGATTGGACCTAAATGTGACCCCTGGGGAACACCACTCGTAGCAGTGAATTTGTATGAAAATGTACCATCAATTTTAACAGCCAGTAATCTTTTGATCAAGTAACTGCTAATCCACTCATATAGTGAACCACCTATACCGAATTTATGCAGTTTATTCAGCAATAACTCATGATTTACTTTATCGAACGCCTTACTTAAATCGGTATAAATAGAGTCAACTTGACATTTACTAGACATGGAGTCAGATATATAGTTTTGATACGTTAACAAGTTAGTAAGGGTAGATTTTCCAGTACAGAAACCATGTTGTTTAGGAGAAATGACGTGGTTTGATTGGAAAATAATTTTTTTAAGAACTATTTTTTCAAAAACTTTAGGAATTGTTGATAAAAGGCACACCGGTCTGTAGTTAGTCACCTCGTGTTTATCACCTTTTTTAAAAATAGGCGTAAGGAAGCTGAATTTCCATTTAGTAGGAAAACATCCTGTTCGTAAAGACTGATTAAACAGCAAATATAAAGGATACGCCAGATTGGAAGCACAATTATTCAAAAATACAGGAGGTATTTTATCGGGTCCACCACTTATTTACGGGTTTTCATCAGTATGAAATTTAAATGGGGTGTGCGATATAATATGATGTCAGGCAAGTGTAACTAAGACAGAGCGCGTGCCAAATGAGCTAGAATCAAATGGTATTTACTCGACCACCACAACACGGGCATGTGCCAAGCATGGTGGTCGAAAACCCCCCCACTTATGTAATAAAAAAGCCAATGAATAAAGAAAACTTGTGCATCGGCAACATTGGTTTTCATTCAAATCTACAAGGAAGGCATTTCTAGTGCAAAATAGTAAAAATACATACTATACTCTTGGTATTTTCAATTTGGGAGGTGGGTATGGGTACCGCCGCCCTCCGAAAACATTGGATATCCAACACCCCTGCAATAGGTCGGTCCAAGTGGTTGGCCACGTTTGGAGACTCAGCATGTGTTAATGGGGTGACGTTTGTCTAGGTATTAGCGGCGAATGCGTTTGCCCACATTTTGTGTGACGGGCCGGATCGGGAGACTGGTTGAGGGAGACCTTTTGACCTCTCCAGCCGGACTCTCTCCACCCATCGGCTTGCACCGTAGTTGGAGGGATGGATTCATCCATCCATCACTCCTGGACACACTGAACCCCAGATTCCTACCCACCCCTCATACCATTTTCCATCCCAGAACATCCTCTCCTGAAAAGAGCCTCCACACAGCATCCCCAAAGATGACATAGGACCTCGGATAGCTAATGTAAAAAAACTCTACCCAGTGTGAGGGATGGATTATTTCACTCCTGGACATACTGACCTCCAGATTCCTACCCACCCTAATAGCCTTTTCTTTTCCAGAACTTCCTCTCTTTTCTTTCCCTAAAAAGTCCCTCCACACAGCGTCCCCAAAGATGACATAGGCCCTTTTTAAACGGATTATATTTTCCTCAGAACCTCTGTGTGGAGCTAATGTAAAAAAAATAAATCTCCTTACACTTCTTTCTTCGTTCATTCGCTCTACATGCCAAAACCGTGTAAGCGTCCCTTGCTTAACCTTACTCATTAACTCATTACTTACCTACATCTACTACATCAGCATTATTTGCGAATCTCCACATTACTCACACGATTATACATGGTTTTACTTCAGGGATCTCATTTATATAGCATTTAGTAGGTACACTTCCATCCTTGTTCTGCCAGTTTCATGCCTCACTGCCGTACATCAGGGAAGGTACCTGCACTCCATTGTGGACTGCTAGCTTCACTTATTTGGACAATAATTGTCCAAAGACGATTTCAACTATCAAAAATCAACTATCAAAATCAGGGTTATTTTAGAAAAAGTATAATTTATTTGTAAACACAGGTATAAATAATTAAAATGTTGTTTTTTTACATTAGCCACACACACAGGAGTCCCCGAGGAAAATAATTCCCGTCATCTTTGGGGATGCTGTGTGAAGAGTTTTTTTAGGAATGGAAGGAGAGTAGGTTCTGGTAACGAAAAGGGTATTAGGGGTGGGTAGGAATCTGGGGGTCAGTGTGTCCAGGAGTGACGGTCGAATGAATCTATCCCTCCCACTGCGGTAAAGGCGATATTCCGACATAGTACGGCTGGAGAAGTCAAAGGGACTCCCTCAACGGGTGGGCAGACACATCCGTCACCAAGGCACGGACAAACCTCACCCCATGAGTCCGGGCACCCCTGCTGAGTCACCAAACGTAGCTAACCACTTGGGGTGACCTATAGCAGAGGTGTTGGTTATCCAATAAACGGTTCCCGAGGCAGCGGTACCCATACCCGCCTCCCAAATTTGAATGACATGAACTAAATCATAATATAAAGAGGTAGATTTCAGTATCACCCCGGAGTAAGGACACTATTCAAAAGCGAAACGTTACTAAACTCATAAGCGATCAAATCTGAACAGCCAGATACTTCCTAACCTTCGTCTTTATCATATTTTTTTCCATTCAGCTCTCAATTTATCCGAACTGGGGGTGTAATAGTCCTACAAGGTCCGTATTGACTCTTGAGCGATATTCATATAAAAAAGGGCGATTCTATTAGTATAATTCATAATAATAATAAACTATATGTATCCTTCAATTGGTAACGCTGTCAAAAAGGCGGCCATATCAGCATAACATTTGAGGTTAGGTTTCCCTCAGCGATTAGATTAAATAAACACATTAATACAATTGGAAGTAAGGGGGGCCCACCTCTAGTATTGTCTCCCTCCGCTTCGCAGGGCTCCCGCGGCCCGGGGCCCCATCAAACCAAAAAAAAACCCACAAACACAATAATATTTTTCAAAAAACACTTGTCACACAGAACACAAAAAATCGATGAAAAATTTGCCCCACGAAAAAAACACTCGCGTACAAAATCGATCGAAACCAAACTAAATTCAATAAAAACACTGAGTTTTTTACATGATTATTGTAGTTGAAAGACGGTTTATCGCGAAAAACTTACTGAGGAACGGCAAAACACTGAATTTAGCGGCGTTTTAACAAATATAAAGCCAACACTTAGCGGCGTTTCACCACTACTGATACGGACTACACTTTTCGTTTGTCGTTTTGCAATAATAATCCACCTTATATATTGTACATTTGCGGTTATTCTGCCACGTTAGCCGCCCGCCGGATAGTGCACTAGTCGGGCAGATATCACGGAATAATCTACGTGTGTTATTAATATTATTATTGATAGAATTAGCGCTCTGTAAAACGGTCTGAAAGAATGCCCACTTCTGTACTTCTGATGACACGGGAGCAGGGGCCATAATTCACGGCGCGCTCTATCTGTCTCGCTCGCACGCGCGATGCTGCCGTCTTCCGTCTCGCTCGGCGGCCATTTGCGATTCGTCTAGTGATGCCGCGCGTTATCACACATTATAATCGAAACACTCGATTTAAAATAATAATACTGATAAATATTGGAAGCGTTTTTAAAACTTGTGTGTGCTTGTGAAAAATCTCCACAACGGCACATAATGCGTAAGAATGTTAAACATGCAAATTATTACAAAAATATAATTAATGTTTCGCATATCTGCTCAAAGAACTGTGTAAACTCGGCTTTCGGCCATTTGAAATCTCACAGTAAACTATTTTAAAGGTAACAGTTCCATTCAAAATTAATAAAATACTTCATTTTATCCTCTTTATTGTTTAAAAAAACCAACATGTTTCGTAAACAATACTTACTTCATCAGGGTTTACTTAGTATTTTAGTTTTAAGTAAACCCTGATTTGTTTATATACGGTTATATTTTTAAACAGATAAAGCGGTTAAAACTAAGTATTTTATTGATTTTGAATTAAAATAACGCCACAAAATAGGTTAGCTGTGTCTGAAAAAGTAATAGTTCTATGCTGGGTGTATGGTCCTAAAGGTGTCAAATTTATGTTTGTAGACAGTTTAGTTTTGTAATGTCCATTCCGTGAAACGACCATCCGTTGCAACGGTTTACACTTGCAACTCGCAACAACATTTACAAAAAAGTAATGACTGACACACAAGGCCATCCAAGGAGGCAAGGCGCAGATAACACCTAATTCAGCGCCCTTGAGGTTTTTACTAGCGCCAGGCATCGTTTGACAGGGCTGGTGACAAAGATCAAATATTCAACACGTTCGACGTTCTAGATATTTGTCAAATGTACATAAAAGCACTACTAAAGCACATTTTTGACAAAAAAAAGTTACACAAGCGTACAGTATGCCCAAAACATAAAATCTCCGTCTATAGGCGCAAGTTTTGGACAAATACACTATATGTACTTATCATGCAATAAAAGTATTTAACATTCTTAAACTCGATACAAGTAAACGAGGGTGACAAAAATCATTTGACATAAAAAATTAAGATTAGGAGAACAAGTATACATAATATATACAAGATACACAACCGTATCTCATAATATATTGCCTTATTTTCTTTTCCCATTTTATTTATTGTATTAAACTGTAACCCTTGGGCCTCAGCCCGGATAAAATCCACATTTTCAAATATAAAGTGTTCGTATCAAATATTTGAAAATAAAAAATTATGCAAAATCGATTAACACTAGAAATGTTTAATGTTTGCGCAAGTTTTAAATAATATTGACTACCTAGTAGCAATTGCTACCTATAGTCCGGTCAAGATAGACATTCACCCTAGAACATATTCCCAAGAAGCTGAAAATTTACATGAACGTTACCCCTAGGGTACCCCTATTTTTCGGGCTAACTTGACCGGACTACTAGTGTGTCAGTGACGTTGCTAGTAATGAGCATGCTCATTTGAAGCCAAATGGGCCTGCTCACAAATCAACAACCGTTTGATTTATGAGCATGCTCATTGTTTTATTGGGTGGAAGGGGAAGCCTCTAAGAATGTGTGAACAGGCCAGCTTATGAGCATGCTCATTTCAATCCGATCTTAGATGACAATATAGCCAATATAATATTTTCGTGATTTATTATGGGAATCACGAATATATTTGGAACACAAGGTCACTAAAATACGCATAATAGATTTCCAAATTCCCTAAAAGCTACTTTACCTCCAAAATGAAACCACATTCTATTGAAATTAGCATTTATTTTTTAATATTTAGTCATTTTCGGATTTGTTGACATCTTGGACCCAAATCAAACGTTTTTGATATTGCAGCACAAACTTCAGGCATAAATTTAGCTATAGTAGACTTTTCAACCCTGTGAAATGCTGATAATGTGTACAAAGAATCTTCGACAGCTAGGTAGGAATCTCAATGTAATTTCCAATTTTACTTTAGCCGGAATAGCATTCCGCATTTGAGTATCTTGTTTTTGTATGACGCTTTCAATTTTAGAGAGTAGCTCCATAGCTTGTCAAATTTCTGCAGAAGCATTCGTAAATGATTTTTATATTCGTTGACATCTTCTTATCGCATTTCTATTAACAAATGATTACTTGCTCCAAGGTTAGTTCTTTTCGTGATCCAACTACGAAACCATATTGATCTTTTTTTTTCGCCAAAAGTTTCTTCAGTAAATGCGTTGCAAGCAATAAAATTACTTTATTGACTTCTGTGCGGACGGAACTGACTCTATTATGTACTTGTAACAGTGTAACCGTTAACATTTTGGACTCAAATCAACCGTTTTGTTTTCTTTCGTCAAAAGATTCTTAAACAATTAATAATTCCGTTGCAAGCAATAAGATTACTTTGTTTAGTTCTGAGCGAAAGGAACTGACACTTGATATTTTACGATGACGTTTATTATTTGACATGAGCATGCTCATTAAATAGCATGAGTGTTCAAATGGTGGCATTGAGCTCGCTCATTCACGTGAAAGCTCAAACCAAGCCTGCTCATTATTGAGCAAATGTGAACAGTTGACTATTTTTGACAGGAGCGTACTCATTATTGAGCATGTTCATAAGCCGGCTTATGTAAGCAAGTGTGTCAGTACCTTCATACTGCAATACATCATTATTCTGTACATCGTCTGTACACACTATTTTTTTTATTCTGACTCGAAACACGACCCTACTAAATTATTTGGTTCACTTGATCGTGCCGTGTCTTCTTCTGCCTATTCTTCATCCTCTTCCATGACTTCTTCTACCATTCATATTTGCGTAATATATTCTGCTTACACTCTATTCTTCGTTCATCTGTTTTACATGCCCAACCCAGCCAAGCTATTTTAGATTCTTAGGTTCATAGTTTGGGTTAAATAAGGCATGAAAAATGAAACCTTTACAACAAAAAAAAAAATAAAAAAAAAATAAAAAAATAAATAAATAAAAAATAAAAAATGACAATGGCCGCCTAGAGAACAATCGATTTTAATTTTGACGAAATAACTATTAAAATTCATTATTTTCCATTTTTGGTTACTGAAATAGTCGTTTCTTATTGTTATTATTGATACAAAGTGTTGTTTTAATTAAAACGTGCTCCACTTTTTAAAATTAAAAAGCACACTACAAAACTTTATAATATGATACTTAAGAACTTAAAAGTTTAGTGTCCCTTTCTCGTTAAAACAATAATTAGTCGTAAGTACATAAAAAAACTGTTTCTCAGTGATACAATATGGTAAGGACATAACTATCGGAAGAAAATACAAAGATGTGATTATTTTATGTAATACTAGCTGGTTCCCGGCATGCGTTGCTATGCCATTTAATAAAAAAATGTTTCTCCCTGCGTGCTCTTTCCCATTCGTCACGTTCCCCTTCGCCTCCCCTTCCTCTCCCGCGTCCCCTTACTCTCTCGAGTTCCTATTCTGACTTCTCCACCTTCCCTCTCCCCACTCCAATCCCCCCTTCCCGTGAACCCCCCTCCCGAGTACCCCTCCCCCCTCCCAGGTTTCCCTCTTCCATCCCAGTTTCCCTTCCCCCCTCTCGGGTTCCCATAACCCTCCTGCTAACCCCCTACACGAGTTCCCCTCCCCCTTCTGCATTCCATACATTAAGTGCCAGTTTTCAAACAGCTCGCGTGCCACCTTTTGCATTTTTTTAATACAAATTTCATAATGCTAGAACTCACCAGTAGTTTTATATAAACCTTGTCCTGAACACACAAAAAAGAATAATCCAATTTGGTGCAGTCTAACGGAAGTTATGCGCGTACATACATTTTGGCGATTAATTTTAGTTTATATATTATATAAATATAGATAGACAGATATTGTTACAAGAAAATGACTAAATATTATTTTATCTATATAATTACAAAACCGGAATGACTTACCTAGTTGTTATACGCAAATATACCACAGCAACTTAAGCAATTCCACAAATTTTAATGCTACAACTAGCTAATTCTAGTTACCTAATTGTAACATGAAAAAACACATTTTAAATAACACTAATCATAAAATTAAAATAAATTACCATTTTTTGGAGATACCCACAAAAACATATTCAAATAACTTTCATTGCGATTCCAATGCATTACGACTTTTCTATTTGCAGCATTCATCGAAGAGGAAATAAAGTTACTCCTTCGATGTGTAACTCAAAAACGTTAATTTCGGAGTTACTTAGTTGTAGAAATGATCGCATGATATTATGTTCTAACTTTAATTTCATCTCCGCGTACGAATTGTTTTCATCGCCTTTCCTCCAATAATTTAGCTCTCGATTGCAAATATTTGATAATTCAAAACGCTAGATGCCCCATCACTATTCGCGAGTTGATTGCGAGCGGGAGCGACAAGATCAGTCTCCAACGTATCAAGCAAAACAAACAGTAAATAACAAACGAGTAAACAGGTTAAACCATTCACTACACAATAGAAATCATTTGGAACATTTTTTTCTTTCTTTTTACTCGTTAGTAACACCTATGTAAACGAGAGAGTGCAGCACGAATAGCGTAATAAGTAACTCATTAATAAAAAGGTTATTTTGTTTCTTAGTTATTTCTTTTAAGCTACTTGATTTGTTTGTACCTTTTTGCTGTGTGGTCTATGGCGTATCTCGGTTTGTAGAACGGTTGAGGGAGTACAGAATTTGAGACGTTTGATGGCAAGATTGACAGATCACAATTATTTAACCTAGTAATCTTGCCTTCATTTTACATTATTTCAATAAATATTTATTTACTGTGCTTCTTTGTTATAAATTATATACAATTTTTAATATAAGTAATGTAAAGTATTATTTTTATTAAAAAGTTTTATATTAAATTTGATAAACTGAACTAAAAAAAATCAACCTGTAAAAACATTTTTTACTACAAGTACCTATCTACTTTACCTAATAGGGCTCACATAATTATATTTTTATATATTTTTTGGTTTGATTGAAGATTGAACCTTCCTACCCAAGGACAAGCTCTTAACTGCTGTGAACTTTTAACCCCTCGGCCTAATTTGTTCGCTTTTGGGAACAACTAGGTAATATAGATCTCATAGAAATCGTCGTCTCCATATCATGGTGAAAAATATGATGTAAGTAAACTGTGTTAGAAAGAGAAAACACCACGCCTTATATTCAAATTTAAAAATTAACCCCAAAATAATTAAGATGCACATCTTTATGAAGCCAAAGTTTCGAAAAGCAACTGCACCCCTGCTAAGTCACCAAACGTAGCGAGCCACTTGGGGTGACGTATTGCAGAGGTGTTGGTTATCCAATAAATGGTTTCCGTCCCCGCCCCATACTCGCGTCCCAAATGTATGTATGAGACGATGTATTAATGTGAAAGAAGCAAGGAGTGTGTGCCAAGACCGAGTTGTGTGGCGGTCTATCCTCTGTGCCTACCCCTGCGGGGAAACTGCGTGATGGTTAGTTAGTTAAATGTTTCGTGTGGCATTTCACCAGGGCAATACTGAGAGTATCAGCCACTCAGGAAGAAAGTTTAATAATTGTTACAATTTTAGAAATTTTTCTCATAATAATAATACCTAATAACTAGCAGATAAAAAGTTGCATCTAGGCCCTGCAGGCGGTTTTTTGATGGACTTCGCCCATTACAAAAAATCCCTATAGGTAGTAGAGTTTTTCCCCTTTGTATGTATAACAGTAGTTATTAGAACTAGCAGTTAAAAGCCCGCTCCGTAAGTTTTTGCTGCTGGGCCCTACGGATGGCTTTTGGTTCGGCATCGCCCAGTTCAGATTCATGAAAATGCAAAAGCAAGACTACTTACGCCTGCTAGCCGACGTTCTTGATTCTAGCTGTTAACGTAAGAGGCGCCATATTTTGGCATTATTAGCTACTTATTCGGTCCTATTACGATAGTAGCTTGTCACAAACTTCACGTTCACAGATGGTTCCATCTGGCGCGTTGTCAGAATTGTGCTCATGCAGAGTCGGATGCTTAAATTTTAACCGTACAGTCGTTAGGGTATTAATAACGTCGTAATTTTTTTTAAACCATATTGGTACCTTTTTATTTTTCTTTCCAAATAAAAACCATTTGTGAATGCCTGCGTAATATATGGTTACATGCCAACTCAGAATGAAACCAATTCAGAACCACCTCGGAAAGATCATTAAAAGCTATGAAAAAATAATTTTAAAATAGCCGGTAACCCTAACTTAACTTAACGTATTTAACCAATTTTTAAATATATTTTTTTGACCTCTCTAAGGTGGATCTGAGTTGGTTTCATTCTGAGTTGGCCGGTCACCGTAATATATGTATGTTGTTTAACTTCGTTCATTAATAATTTACTGAATGAATGAAAATTAATTTCTACAAGCAACAAAATAAAAGAAATAATAAAAAAAAAAAACAAACCAATCAAGATATTAAAGAATGCCGAGGAAATTGGGTATTTTAACATAAAATTTGTTCCACCTAACCTCCTCTATAGCAATTCTTAACCAAATCAGTTTGGTGCTTTAAAATTTCAAGAATATCATTTTTAAATACATTTTATTGTTCGTAGGCACAGCCAGTTTTTTAATTTTGTAAAAGCCAAAAAGAACCCATAAATGCATGGAGGTCTGAACGCAATAATGGAGTGCTGGTACCTACCCTGATGTATGGCAGTGAGGCACGGAACTGACAGGAGAAGGATGAAAGTAGGCTGAATGCTGTAGAAATGAGATCCCTGAGGCGTGTGTGTATAAAAACCATGTATGATCGTGTGAAAAATGTGGAGATCCGCAAAGAATGCAAGGCTGATGTAAGCGTAATGAGTAAGATTAAAAAAGGGACGCTCAGATGGTTTGGGTATGTAGAGCGAATGAACGAGGAAAGGAGTGTGCAGAGAATATATGATGCGAATGTGAATGATTGATACGATCAAGTGAATTGAGTTGGGCCATGTCAAAAGTCAGAATAATAGAAGAGCATGTATGAGACGTTGTATGAATGTGAATGAGGCAAGGAGTGTGTGCCAAGATCTAGTTGTTTGGCGGTCCGTCCTCTCTGCCTACCCCTGCGGGGAAACGGCGTGATGGTTAGTTAGTTAGTTAGTCAAAAAGCACCGATTCCAAAACTAGCCGTTTTATTGGAGAAATAATATCGGGCGATTTAGTGGCAGAAATGTCACTACGACAAAAAACCATGACAGGAATGTCGTCGTACATGAAGTTGGGTTCATTCCTGCTTTTCAATATTTAATCAATATATGATTTTCGAAAATCTTTTAAAAATAATGCGAAATTTGGAAATTATCGTGTATTGGTAAATTTCTTCTAATCACATTGGTAAAATAGAAAAATTTAGCTCGGAATATGTAGGAAAATGAATGGGCAAATTTTTATAAAAACTTTTACACATTTATATGTTTAATTTTCTTATTTGAAGTTTGGAAACTTTTCATGTTGGGAAATCAGTCCTGTAAAACTTCATTTTGTAAAATTTGCCTTTTAATTTTATTAATAATTTTTTTTCTCCAAAAACTTTGATAATAGGAAAATTTCAGCTAGGAAAATCGGTGGTAAAATGGGTCCAGAGTTTTTTTAAAACATGTAGACTATTTTTTTGATTTTGTTTTTTGAAATAAGAAAACTTTTCATGTTGGGATATTTTTATTTAATTCTGGAAAATTGTATTTTTCTTATCCGAAAATTGATCGGGTATTTAAAAAAAAATTCTTGATATTTATTATGTGAAGTTTGGAGAATTTCCGCGTTAGGAAATTTCGATTTTTCTGAAAAAAATTCTTCTGAAAAGAAATGAGAAAATCCAAGTTTTTTCTGGACGTTTTCTCATCGGGAATGTTGTTTCAAACTTCAACAGTTCCTTTTGAAGATAACAGATGGCGACACTTCCGTTTACAACAATCCAAAAAGTACAGTCATTAAGATAATAATGCTGGTAGATCAGATATGAAAAATCTTCTCAATGATAAGCCATTTCTTTAATTATTTTATTATCATTTTTAAGCCTGCATTACAATGCATTATCCGTGGCTCTAAATCTGTGTTACGCGAAAATTAAATGTACAGTCGATAAAATAATTTCTCGGACTTTAGTCATAGACAAAGATATTGAAATATAAGGAGATGTGCTATCCGCCGTTTTTACTAGGTGAGACTGCGCTTCCGGGTGTCGCCGGTGTTGTTTACCAATTAAGGCTCCGTTCCCGGCCCCAAAAAGAAGAAGACGGAGAGATATGAAATTACGAATGTTAGAAGAGCGCGCTAACATTTACAACGATAAAATCGATGCAAAAATCATGATAATCTTTAATAAAACACGACTCGTTTAAAATAGAGCAAAAATCTCGCGATAATTGTCTTAAACAGCATTTGAAAAAACGCTGTGAATTTTTTCATACATTTAACTTGTAAAATAACTGAAACAAACGTGTTTATAATAATTTTTGGAGCATACTTTGCGATTTTTTTCTACCGAAGGAATTTTATATAATTTGCGTTTAGGCGCGACTAATGTCTAGATATTATCTTCAAGAATAACATATATTTTTTTAAGAGCTTAAAAACTTCAAATGTTTAAGGGAGATTTTCAAGAAATCGGTAGAAATTCGAATACCGGCTTCTTAACGAATAAATTAAACGAACGAATAATTAACGAATAAACTAAACGAACGCTAAACTAAAAGAACAAATTCTTTACGTATTCAAACTATATTGTTAACCAATAATAATGCACACCTTCAAAAAATCAAGAAAATGAACAAATTCTTTTTGTATGCAAACTACGCGCATTAGGCCGTAGTTCGGGGACAGTCGCGCGGATATCATAGCATATCTTTTTTGTATTTGAATATCTTTGGGCACAGATTATGGGAATTACCTACACTACGTTTCAACTTAATTACTACAAGAAACAAGTATACTATTAGGTTACATTTTCAAAGTATATTATTAGGTTCTTTAAGGTTTTTTTGGGTTATTTAAATAATTAGTGCGTACTTCGATTGAAACTTTTGTGAACGTCACTCCATACAAAAATATTCTTCATTAAAAACTTCATTCGTAGATTACCTACTAAAATTCTGGACACATTATTCGTAGATTACCTACAAAAATTCTGGACACATTATTTGTAGTTTACCTACTAAAATTCTGGACACATTATTCGTAGATTCCTACCTACTAAAATTCTGAACACATTATTCGTAGATTGCTAACATTCCGGACGTATTATTCGTAGATTATATACTAAAATTTTGGACACATTATTCATAGATTACCTACTAAAATTCTGGACACATTATTCGTAGATTGCTAACATTCCAGACACATTATTCGTAGATTACCTACTAACATTCTGGACACATTTTTCGTAGATTGCTAACATTCCGGACACATTATTCGTTGATTACCTACTAAAATTCTGGACACATTATTCGTAGATGACATTCTAAAATTCTTAGATTAATCGTAGATTGTTGAAATTATATGTTCATTTTTGACATGTCTTCTATAGCCGTCTTATTTTAAAAATGTTTTAAATAAATGGTTTAAATGGAGGTCCCAAAACATTTTCTAATAATTTTCACCCCCCCCTTTCTCCCTTGTCCCCCCCTAAGATCAAAACCCCTCCATATGAATGCTATTACTATGTATTCAGGCGTCGCCCAGGTCTCCCTTTAAATCTTTTACGTGACTACAAACATTTATCTAACTCTAACCTAACATATAAATATATTGAGAGTCACAACTAGACTATGTTATTAATGAATAGCTATCGTACCAGACATTAAACTTTTGCCATTGGTGTACTTATCATTGAATGTATTAATAGGTACCTACACTTCTGCTCGGAGACAAGATTGCAAACTTAGGTATATAGATAACTTTGTTATTAGGTGCCCTCAACCTTTTTTTTAATTAGTGCAATAGGCTGGGCCGTCAATAATTAAAAAAAATAACAATTAATTCGAAATTCCATATCGTAAAACGTATATTGAAAAAATGCTACTTTTGGTACTAAACAAGAGGCCAAAACTTAATCTCTACATATTATAGATTAAAGTATTATTGTAGAAAGCAATCACTTTGTGGTTTGACATATTTAATAAAATAAAATACTGTTTTGTTTAAAACCACGAGTTTTATTAATTTTTTTAACCTACCGGTTTCGCTGTACTCAAGCATCATCAGGGTACAAATTAATACTCTATTAGTTAATAGTAATTAATACTATTCAGTATTAAGTTAATAGTAATTAATACTATTAAGTAATTAATACTATTCAGTATTAATTTGTACCCTGATGATGCTTGAGTAAAGCGAAACCGGTCGGTTCAAAAAATTAATAAAACTCGTGGTTTTAAACAAAACAGTATTTTATTTTATATTATAGATTAAAGTCCTCCGCCGCGTCTGTTTGTCTGTTCGCGATAAACTCAAAAAATACTAAACAGATTTTCATGCGGTTTTCACCATAATTTGTCAAGGTTTTGTGTAAATTAGTTGAAATATATAATATATATAAATTAGAATGTCTGTAGGCGGTGGACGAGCGGGCTACGTGGATTTGATTTGTATGCAAATTGACAGATGGCGGTGTGAGTTAATTTATCGGGTTATAAAGGTGGGTAACCATCCGGTAGATGGCGTCGTGTTTCGTTAGCCACAAAAACGCGTGGCTGGGTCAGCTAGTCGTAATAAAATGTAAAGTACTTTGATAAAGCCAAATAACAAAAATAATGTACAAGCAAAAATTAAAAACCTAGCGTCTTTTTAAAAGATATTTCTCTTGACATGGACATAAATTAATTAATAAATTATTCTCTTGGCATAAAAGTCGTGCCATCTCTTTTTGTTTTGCGATGAGATATATGATTTAAACAGTGTTAGAAACCACGCTTTGTATTTGCATTTAAGACGACAATATACTCTAAAATATATTCAGAATTTTAATGACGTAAGTAAAGAAGCCGTGTATACAAATTGCCACTCGTGATCCGTGTATTGTACGGACCTACTGTCGAATTTGCCATATCAAAGAAAAGAAGAAGAAGAAAAATAATGTGGGAATCTTAAAGAAGTAAGTGAAGAAATCGTGTAAACAAATATGCGTCCGTGGCGCGGCGTATTGGACGAACGTAGATAGAATTCACCCTAGCAGGTCTGGAGATTCCACCTTTCCGCCGTGTTCATTTTAATTAATCCTGAAGAACGTGTTACAAATATTTAAAATGTGTCTCCATGTCTCTGGTGCTTACCGCTAACTTTATAGTTGAAAAACGGGTTATAAAGTTTTAAAATCGTTGTACGTAAAACAAATTAATGGTAAGGTATTGGTTTTATTAATCTTAAATATAAAAAAAAACTCACATACCAGTGTTCTGTTGGAATAAAAAAGTTATTATAGTTACGAATTCGCTGGAAATGATTAAAATGTGAGTTTTGAGCAAACAAAAATTATTACGGTTGTGTACCGCAGTTTTACAATAGACGCTCCCGAAAAAAATAGCAAAATATTCAATCAATTTTCGGACACCATAACCACACCACACGCATCGTCGGATCTACCGGATCTGCCCTGATGATGGACACTGCAACGCTGTCCGAAACGTCGGCTATAGTAGGAGGTAGCGCAACACGGCATAACACCCCAAAAACTAACAACGAAAACCATAAATGATTATTTAAAATAAAACTTTTTTACGCACGCTCGACTTGGGGGGTAAGCTGGTGAATGGGTTACGAAAAAGTGTGATATGCGTTACGAAAAGTGTTATGCGAACAGTAATCGATGCGAACGGTGATCGGGCGAGGCGAACACTTGACTTGGGAAGTAGATGAATAAGGGTAAGGATAAGGATAAGGAATGTCAATGTCAATGTCAATGTCAATGTCAATGTCAATGTCAATGTCAATGTCGATGTCGATGTCGATGTCGATGTCGATGTCGATGTCGATGTCGATGTCGATGTCGATGTCGATGTCGATGTCAATGTCAATGTCGATGTCGATGTCAATGTCAATGTCAACGTCATAGGTCACCCAAAGGTCATAGATCACCCCAAGGTCATAGGTCACCCCACGGTCATAGGTCACTCCACGGTCGTAGTTCACCCCAGGATCGTAGGTCACCTCATGGCCTCATGGTCATATGTCACCCCAATGTCATATGTTCTTTTATAAGTTAAAAAAAGTTTTACTTCATTGGTCTAAAGCACACTCGTTTTTTTTCAAATGGTTTTCGACGCCTGTCTGAGTTCAAATAATAATATAATAAACCTTTGTCACTGCAATATTCCCCCATTAACAAGCCTACCAACAACAATGACAGTATCTCTAAAACAAAGCAAATAAACCCATCACCAATCAGTATATATCTCTCCGTCGCGGCAGGCAGATGTAATCGTAACTCTACCTTGTAATATTGTATACATTTGTTTTAAAAATAATACAGCCTACAATTTTTTTTTCAATAATTCAAAAAATACTAAGAAATGCAAATAATTCCTATTTGTGACAGTTTTAAAAATCATTCTTAAACAAACAAAAAGATGAAATTAATTTTGGAATCAATGATGTTTTTAATGTAAATATCGTGTATAAAAAAAAGTGTTAGTACGTAAGTTTCTCTTTTAACTGCTTGAAAATATAAAAATGTCAATATGTATAACATCAAAATATTTATTTGAATTTGCCAACCGGTTTCAGTGCAATCACACCTTCGTCATGGCAGATAATATACCTAATATGTTTTTTTTTAAAGTGAATACCGCAGAAGAAACGCCATCGCCCGGAGCCTGTGAGATTATTGCATCCCAAATGAGTGTATTTTGAGGCTAAAGAAAGCCCAAAGATGATAAAGATGAAGATTGGGAAGTAGGTAGGAAGTAGGAAGTAGGAAGACCGGTCAGTGGTTGAGTGGGCATAGCGCTTGGGTCCCACCCGGGCGTCGCATGTTCGATTCCTCGGCTGGCTAAGTCCTCCATCACAACACAAGCAACATTTTCGGCTTTCTGTGGTGGAAGTAGGAGATTTTCAAACATTGTTGGGTTATTCGTAACCCGGGAATGTTTGTCTTTCTTTTAAAAAAAAAAAAAAAAGGTACTTTGAAGATCTGGTCTCTAAACCTGGTCTGGTATTCGATCCCGCGACCTTCGGTGTGCGAGTCAAGAGCCTTACCCCTATACCACGCCGATCGTCTTGTAAGGCTAAAGAAAGCTCAACGATGATAAAGACGAAGATTGGGAAGTCGGTACCTTAAAAATCTGGTCTCTAAACACGTCTAAAGCCATTTCAAGCAACATTGAATATGTTTATTATTATATATTTATACTGCCTATAAAGCTACGTACATATATGTTAAAACGTAACTTTACAGTCGGGGGCTACTGTTGATTTTGGTCAGTAAATGCTCGTTCAGAGGAATATAAACGCTAGAAATATTTCGTTTCTCACGCCTGCAAAATTTGAAATCGAGCGTATTATTTGCGCGCGGCAAGTAAGCGAAAAAGTGTTTTTTTTTTGTGCATAATTTTATTAGAATGAAAAAAAGTTAGAACATAGAAAACCTCAAAAATAGTCTTAGCCATAAAAGGGTATTTAAAAAAATTTGTTTCTTGTATTACTTCATAGTTAAGTCATGAAAAAACATTTTTTTTTGTGGTTTACGCTTATATTTTTTGTTATGTAAATAATAATTTTATTGTAATTCTAATACATAGAAAAGCTAGCTAAAGCATCAATTTATCCGTAGCATATTTTTTGATGTTGATACTGTAAGCCAATTCGTAGTAAAGATTAATCTAAATAGTATCTAAATAGGATTTTACGTATAACTTCATCTTCATGCTCAACGTGTGTATCATCTAGTTCGATGCTGTTTTGTTCGATATTGAGGAGACCGGGTGGCGTTTTGTATTACAAAAGTATTTCCCAATTTCCTCTCTGGATTTTGACACTACTGCGAATATTTTTGAATATAATATAAATTGCACCACTAGCGTGTAGGTACGTTTCGCTTTATTTGATAATTTACTTCTTATAGAAGTTAGGACCCACCAAAAATCGTTCAAATTACCTGGTTTGAACGCCATCAACATACGTTCAGTATACAAACTAGATAACGTATTTAAAAAAAAACAACAACAAAAAAGAGTTAGACCACACGACTCAATTAAAACTACACTGAAGAGAGAAAGAAAATGTGTGACCTACGACCCCGGGGTGACCTATGACCGCGGGGTGACCCATGACCTTGGGGTGACCTATGAACCTGGGGTGACCTATGACCTTGGGGTGACCTATGAAATTGGGGTGACCTATGGTATGGTTATTCAATAAATGATTCCTTGTGCTCGCACCTCTCTCTCTTGCCCCTACAGTAATATACTCTCTCTCTTTCTATCTTCACTAACTTATATCTCTCTCTCAACTTCCGTCCGCCTTGCCCGATCACACTTTTACGTAACGCTCTCGTCACGCATTCACCAGCTTACTCCCCAAGTCAAGCGTGCGTAAAGAAGTTTTACTTCAAAAGCAAAACGTACAGAAATAGTATTTTCTTCTCATTCAGAAATTTAAAAATCTTTAAAATCGGTCTAGTTTTGTAGGAGATAAAAGGGGAATACAAAACCTCGATTTTGATGATATTATTTAGGCATCACCTGTTGGTCTCTCTAGCTGACTCTCTCGACCCATTGCCTTGCACCGCAGTGGGAGGGATGAATTCATACTTTTGTCACTCCTGGACGGTCCAGGGAAGGTCGGATGGAACGGGGACGCACGGGAAAGGACATACAGATTTCTTTGAATGGCATTGCAACGCATGCTGGGTACCAGCTAGTAAATAAATAAATATGATAAGCAAATATTGATAACCTTCCCTTTCCTTCGTAACCTTTTCTTTCCTTTGCCTTCCCTTTTGTGTGAATATTTGAAGATAAGAATTTATCTGATATTAATGAATAAGTCATTTAATTTAACGCCGAATCAAGTTTCATTCGGCGTAGAGAGAAACTATTATTTTTTAAATTGCCCGCCCCTTGCTTCGGCCGCCCGAGTGCACAGCACATTACAGGACGTCAATTGAAAGAGTTGTATTTAAAAATATATATATAACTAGTGATAACTAGCGAAGTCCCCGGAGATGCCCGAGCTTTACACAGAGTTTTCAAAATCAAATGTAGACAGTGAACTTCTTTTTGTTTTGAATGTCATATGTGCAAAATTTCATCAACCTCTGCATAAAACTGTAGATTTGCATTCAAATTAAATCCACACCACCCACTTGCCAGCCCGCTCGTCCACCACACACAGACATTCTCCTTTATATATTATATACTAGCTGGTTCCCGGCATGCGTTTCTAAGCCATTTAATAAAGAAATTGTTTCTCCCTCCGTGTCTTTTCCAATTCGTCTCGTTCCCCTTCCGTCTCCCCTTGCTCTCCTGCGTCCCCTTCCCCTCTCGCTTTCCCACTACGCCTCCTGCACCTTCCCTCTCCCTACTCCACTCCCCCCCTTCCCCTGTACCGCGAACCCCCCTCCCGAGTTCCCCTCTCCCCTCCCGCATTCCATAAATTCAATCCCGTTATGCATTCCATACATTCAATCAAATTATGAGCGTACACCGGGTAGGTACATACATTTCGGTGATACATTTTTAATTATATAGATTTCCATCAATTTACACAAAACGTTGACAAATTAAGTACCTAAACCTTAAACCGCATAAAAATACGTTCAGTTGTTTTTGAGTTTATCGCGAACAGACAGGCAGACGCGGTGGAGGACTTTATTTTATAATATGTAAGAGATATGAAAAGATTTTTGTTTCTTTACTGGTTTTAAAAAGGATACGTAATGCTTTTTAAGGGTCTTTACAAGATATTTGTTTCCACTGAGATGGGTACCTACCCATCTCAGTGGAAAAATCAATTCCCGAGTTTGAGTTCCCCATTTCCCAGAAATCCATTCCCCATTTCCTCCCCTTCCCATTAATTCAGTCTCACAACAAACACCAATTGGGGATGCCATAGTCACGCTGGTTTCAGACGGTTGGAAGCATTTGGAATTCATAAGATGAATTCACATAAAAAAGAAAATTCTGCACTTAGTCCAAGATTTTTACTATCTTTTAATTCTCATTTGACTTTAAATATTCATTGACGGCCTCCTTGGTCGAGGGGTAAGGCTCTCGACTCGTAATCCGAAGGTCGCGGAATTGAATATCGGTGCGGGTAAAATACATTTCATTCGATTAATTTGTGTTATTTCACAATTAATTAATTTTAAATAATACATAGTATATTTGCGGCACCATAGTGTACTGAGAGTGTCTTCGAAAGTGTAGGACCACCATTCAGAATTAAACGTCACTTGAAATGGCTTTAGCCGTGTTTGGTGACTAGATCTAAATAGCCATGAACATCCCCACTTTCCTCTTCCCCATCTCATTCCCCTCCCCATTTAACTCCTGCCTCACAACATACCCCAATTGGAAATGCCATAGTATCACTGGCTCCAAACGAATTCACATTTAAAAAAATGAAAAACCAATATGAAATTTTGATTAACTAACTAACCACCCCACAGGGGTAAGCAGAGAGGGAGGACCGCCAAACAACTCTTCCTTGGCACACACTCCTTGCCTCATTCACACTCATACATCGTCTCACACATACTCTTCTATTATTCTGCCTTTTGACATGGCCCGACTGGATCTCTTGATTGTGCTGTGTCTTCCTCGGGTATCCCCAACTTCTTCTATCATTAAAATTTGCGTTACAACCTAACCTCTACTTGAATAAAACATCATGAAATTCTTAGTAGGTAATGAAAAATGGTTTTCCTAATATGAAATTTTGATTAACTAACTAACCACCCCACAGGGGTAGGCAGAGAGGGAGGACCGCCAAACAACTCTTCCTTAGCACACACTCCTTGCCTCATTCACACTCATACATCGTCTCATACATACTCTTCTATTATTCTGCCTTTTGACATGGCCCGACTGGATCACTTGATCGTGCTGTGTCTTCCTCGGGTATCCCCAACTTCTTCTATCTTTCACATTTTCGTTACAACTTAACCTCTACTTGAATAAAACATCATGAAATTCTAAGTAGGTAATGAAAAATGGTTATTCTTATTTTCCTACTTATAAACCGCCCTCTCCATAGAAAGCTGTCCATAGAAACACAGAAAAAAGTATTCAAATTATCAATTATCGTTTGTGACTGTATACTGTATCCAAGCTTTAAAAAGTAATTTTTTACCTGATTTTATAAATTTTAAGATGTGAGATAATTTAAAAACGACGTCTGGCGACACTAAAACCAAATGTCAAAGATTTATACAAAGTAGCGAAACTCAAATACTTTGTTATGTAATAATGAAAAAATAATGGGGCTACGTAAACAGCACTTAATCCAATTAAAGAAATAGAAAATTATCAAAAATGCTAGGTCCAGTTTCATTCGAGTCTCACAACAAATCGGTCGGATCATAAATGAACTAATACCGGTCGGATTCTGCTTTGTCTATGTAACTGTCATTTTGCATGTAAAAAAAACTGCAATGGAAAATTTTCTCTTTGAATTTATTATTATGACATTTAGTTCTTTTATGGACAGTTCGTTGCAAATGTAAATACACTCTCATTATGGTCGACTAAATCTCTAAAATTGCATAAAATGCATTCAAAAATTATATTTTGCAACGTAATTATATTAAAAATACGCAGTTTTAACACAGAATAGGAGAGAATTTCTTCCTGGAAAAAAACAATCTGTCGGGATTCAAAAATAGAATGAAACAGTTTTGTAATGTCTGATTGTATTGTTTGAAGTAACAAAGAGATTCTTATTTCGAATAGTTTGTATTGTGTTTCTGTCAGAATTTAAACATTGAATATGTCAGATTGTATTAGAAATTAAATAAAGTGATATAGGTATATTATGTTTTGTAAAGTTTTTAAAATAGAATAGAACACTCTTGTAATGTCAGATTATATTCGAACTTTTGAAAATATTTTTTACAGGAATTAGTGGTTCTTTGAACAATGGTGTGAATAAAAAAGTGATTTTTTTACGGTAGATCAGTAAAGTTAATAATTTAAAGTTTAAAGTGTTTTAAATAAAGTGTCAACACCATGGAGCGAATATCGAAAGACCTGTTGCCTGTTAAGGCACATTACTTCTTCTTCTTCGCAGGTAATTCTATATTATTTATTTTATCCAATGACACTACAATATATGTACCTATATGTGTAGGCAATGACAATATATGTGCCATTGTCTTTCAAATTCAAAATGAAATGTAGCAATTAAGAAACACTCTTATGTTTCCATTTAAACGTTGTGAATGTATAACAAAGATAGACATTTAAGGAATGTGCGCATATGAACGAAATAAAAGGTAGGACCGAGTGACGTTTTCATATTCAAAAGTTTCGTAGAATACTGCCTTAAGGCTGACTAGAGTAGGAGGACTGGGCGATTCTAAAGTGTCAAGAGACCAAGCTATTAGAGCAAACGGTGGCGATTGTTATTGCTTATTTGTATGTTGTATATATGTTTATCTTTTCTTCCATTTTTTATGTACAGTGCACGGTGCTGCCTGCTGGATCATTGTGTGGTCCTTCGCCGCCATGAGCTTCCCACTCATGACGGTTGTCGTTCATTTTGTTTTTTTCCTTATATTTTCTCTATTACCTAGTTTTGTTACTAACACCTTGTTTGACTGTCCATGGGGCTCACTGCTTTAGCAGTGATTACCTTCATGGGCTTTAGAATTGTAGAATTGACCATCACAGTACATTCCTGTAGGTGCGCCTGCATACCGCCCTCTAACAACGTATGCGGGGACATTGAAGTTCTAGAATCGTTACATATTTTAAATGTAGAGTCGTTCATTCAAAAAAATTAGATTCTTGCGAGAACTCCGAAGGGGCGACCATAAGTCGCCTATACCGGGGTGGGAATAGGTGGGTGAAAGCTTCAATGTATGTTGTTTTACCATAAGCATAAATAATACATGCTCATAATGCAAAAATAATGCATTGGATGAAAAACTTTAAATTGCTGGAACAAAACTAGAGAGGGTACAGAGTATTGTATACTTGGGTTGCAATGTAAATGATAGATAGGATCCTTCTGTTGAAATCAAATGCCGTATTGAGCAAGCTCGTGCAACCTTTATCCGCATGAAAAAGATATTCTGCAGTCATGATCTCCACCTTGGATTACGAATGACAATGGCCAGATGCTATGTGTTTTCGATATTATTTTATGGAATGGAAGCATGGACGCTTACTGAAGAACATTTCGCCCAGTAGGTTTGGACAGAGTTCAAACCTCACTCAAACCAAATCTTTTTATTTTATTATTATATTCATAAAATATCTGCTCATAGATGGCGGTAAATAATCACACAAACTAAACCAAAAATTCATTTAAACAAGTTCCGTTAATAAGCAATAGATGGCAGTAACAGTACTGTAAATTTAAATAAATACTTATATAACAAATCAATACGCATCAAAATTATTAAATTAAAAATTAAATTTAGAGAAAACAAACATAATCCAATAAAATAAAATAAAAATTATAAAAATAATATAAAAGCATAAAATTAAAAATCATAACATAACACTAATCATGGCAACTAGAGCTAAAAGTGCACTGGAGCTTGAAGACAAAAACATTGACAAAATTATTCAACACATAGACAAGAAAATGGATATTATGAAAATGGAAATTTTCACAAAAATGGAAGCATTTAAAGAAGAAACACAAAAAAATATCGATCTCGTCAGAAAACAATACGACGATATAATAAAAAAAATGGACCAAACAATATTCCAGAATCAAAAAATTGAAAACAAAATGGAAACATTAAAAAAGGAACAAAAAGGAACTCAAGCTACAACGTATGCGACTATTGCAGCTAGGCAGAAGACAACCCTTCAAAATCATGCCTTAGTAATAAGCTCCGACGACCCGCAGAGAAAATCAGCCGACATTGAAAAACTCATCAAAAAGCACGTAGATGTTCGCACTCTTGGGATCGGTGTTGCACGCATGCGAAAATCGAATAACAGTGACAAATTAATCTTCAATATGGTCTCCCTGGAAGATAAAAATAATTTTAAAAGAGAACTAAATAAAGGGCTACAAGGCAAAATAAATATAGAAGATGGAAAAAAATTGAATCCTTTGGTTATAATTAGAGGCCTTATCAAGGGAGCAACTAATGATGACCTAATGCATTCCCTGGAGAAACAAAATAATGGGATAGGTATAGATTTCTCGGAAAAAATATCCATTAAATACAAAAAAAATCATAGGAATACACATCTTTGCAATACCATATTAGAATTATCACCAAAAAACTGGAAAAGCTTGATAGAAGCTGGCCATATCAATGTAGGATACCAACGCTTAAAAGTGGAGGATCAGTCACCATTGGTCCAATGCTATAAATGTATGGGTTTCGGACACACCCAATTGTTCTGCAAAGAAGAAGCGGCATGTGTTCACTGCGGCGGCAACCACAAATACGAGACCTGCCCTAACAAAAAAGAGCAGCCTACATGTACCAACTGTAATAATGTAAGTCATAACGACCACAGATCCACCAGCTCAGAATGTCCAATCTGGAAGATAATGGATGAACGTGTTAGGGAAAAAGTGGACTACGCTGGAATTTGTTGAAAAAGCTGCTGACCAATCAATCATACAAAGGAAATACCATTCGGTGGATGACTATATGCCTATAAAAAATAGTTTGAGAGTCCTGTACATTAATACCAGAAGTATTAGAAACAAAATAGACGAAATAGAAGAAACGCTCAAAAGAATAACGGATACTGTGCACGTTTTAGTTGTCACCGAAACATGGCTGGGAGATGGAGAAGGATCTTTGTTCAACATCAATGGCTACCAGGGTACTTTTGCTTCCCGGACTACTGGAAGAGGAGGAGGAGTGGCGATATATACTCACAATACATTTAACTGTGAAGTTATTGAAAAGTGGTCAACGAATAACTCTTTTTTAGGAGTTAGGGTACAATATAAACATTTTAAACCATTAAACATATATGCTATATACAGGAAACCTAACAACAATATAAATGATTTTCTAGTATCTCTTGAATCTATTTTACAAAAAAGCAGCCTAGATACACTCATCTTCGGGGATTTTAACATTAATGTTCTTAAAAAAAATGATTCCACAAAAAAATATATCAACACTTTATTTTCATATAATTATTTCATATGTAATAATACACATCCCACGAGAGTTACGGAAACCTGCAGTTCTCTCTTAGACCATATTATATCAAATAGAGAAAACATATCTTCAACGACCTCCAATATTGATAACCAGATAAGTGATCATAGTATAATGATGTTAGACTACCAAAACTCTTTGAAACACCACTCTAACAACAGAATACCACCAAACATAAACATCAGCATCAATAAGAGGGCTTTGAGAACATATCTTGAAACCCAACCGTTTTCTCATAACACCACCAACATAACCGAAAATTTTAATCATTTCTTTAAATATATCAAAACAGCAATCGACACTTGCAAATTTAAGCCAAGGATACGAATAGGAAACCCTAAGCAAGGTAATACGCCATGGTTTGACAAAAAACTGGATCTTCTTATTAGAGAACGAAATACTAACTACAAACAGTGGAAGAAAGATCCGCAAAACAGTCAACTTTTATCACAAAAAAATAAGTCAAGAAATTCGGTAACTAATTACAGACGTTTCGCCAAAACAAAATATTACACAAACATTTTTACAGAAAACATACATAATCCAAGACAAACCTGGAAGACAATAAATTCAATCATAACTAACAGTCCAAAGAACTCGACAAATAAAATTGAAACTCTTACCATCAATAATATAGTCATAAATGACCCGAAGCAGATATGTACAGCGTTTAATGACTTCTTTACATCGGTTGGTGAAAATTTAGCTGCGATTATCCCATCTTATTCAGATGACATGAATACAATAAACATGGAACCAAAGCCATTACAGTCCCTCTACATGGCCAATACAAACAAACTAGAAGTTTTAAAAATTATCTCAAAACTAAAAACTAATGCATCTCCAGGAGTCGATGGTATGACAACTAACTTACTCAGATTCTGTAAAGAAAAATTAGCGGATCATCTTGTTATTCTAATTAATCAATCTTTAGTGAGTGGACTGTTTCCGGATCAATTAAAGCTAGCAAAAATCGTTCCAATTCACAAAGAAGACTGCAAAAAAAATCCATCTAATTATCGTCCAATATCAATACTCTCAGTCTTCTCCAAAGTATTTGAACATGTAATTAAAAATAGACTAACAAAATATCTCGCAACTAATAATATTCTTACGCCTCAACAATATGGGTTCAGAAAATTCTCCAACACGAAATGTGCTGCCTTTGACTTTATACTAACTCTTCTAAAACACTTAGATCAAGGAAAATATGCAGCGGGCATTTTCATAGACCTCAAAAAGGCATTTGATACGGTTGATCATAAGATTCTATTAAAAAAACTTGAATATCTGGGCATCGTGGGCAACAGTCTAAAACTTTTATCTAGTTATCTTACGGGTAGGTGCTGTTCGGTTGTTATTGGAAAAGAATCAAGTGATCATAGAAATATAACATGTGGTGTACCACAGGGCTCGATTCTCGGACCATTATTATTTTTGATTTATATAAATGATATTGCAAAATGGGGAGTGAAAGGTACACTTCAACTTTATGCTGATGACACAATATTATTCTACCATAATACTAATTTAAACGAAATGGAAAAGGACATGGAAAGGGATTTGGCTCCTCTAGCCGAGTGGCTGAGAATTAATAAACTTAGCCTTAATATTAAAAAGACTCACTATGTGCTATTCGGGAATAGGAGAGGACAACGCCTAAACATTTCCCTGGGAATAAACAAACTGGAACAAACAGATGTCGCGAAGTATCTAGGACTTTTAATTGACTCACGGCTTACATGGAAAAACCATTTTGACCATGTTAAATCAAAGATTGCTCCAGTGACCGGTGTAATGTACAGACTACGTAGATTGCTTCCCACAGCCATACTGCGATCTTTGTACTATGCTATGATTCACTCCCACTTGGCATACCTTTCGAGTATCTGGGGTTTTGCTACCAAAAAAATGATATCAGAGGTGCAAATAATCCAAAATAGAGCCCTACGTAACATTTTTGGCTTGCCTTGGGATACACCTGTTAAAGATATTTACCGTCACGCACTTGTATTGCCATTTAAGATTGTTCCTTGCTTTGAGATAACAAACACCATTTTAAATATTATTCAGTGCAACACCCACACAAATATAAAACTGAACTATAACAACGACGTTCACCAATATAATACACGACAACACAACAAACTACACATATCAAAAATACACTCAACAAAGTTCGGACTGAAATCATTAGAATACATTGCCTACACTAACTATAACAAACTGCCTGAAAATTTGAGACAGGTATATGCCTCTAACAAATCTCGAAATGATATATTGAAAACATATTTTTTCAAATGTTATTTGGAAAACGAGTCATAAGTAGGTACAAACTCTGTTCTGATAGCCCTAATTATCTTCAAATACTAAACTTATAGTATGATGGGAGCGGTTTATACCTTACTTAAATCTCGTCATGTATTTGTATGTAAACATCTTGTATTAGGTCTGTATATTTTTGAGCCCGTACCTTATATTGTATTTTCCTGATTTTGTTTTATCTATGCATTTCTTAGTCCATCACATTAGTCCATCATGGAGGAAACTTTATTTTAACTTTTTGAAACCCAAAGTACATAAATCAAATGAGTCAATGAGTTATACAAATTCATAAAATGTTATAAGACATGTTTCTGTGAAATATTTGTAAAGTGATTCTTCATATGTTTGTATCTGTATGTTGCTTCTGTGAAATGTTTTGTAAATTTTTTATTCATAAATTGTGTCTACATATTGGGTTGAGTTGGGTTTAACTTCTCAAAAGTACCAATTGGCGATCCCTTAATGAGTTTTGATAACTCATGGGAGTGCAACTTCGTTGTATGTTTTTAATAATAAAAAAAAAAAAAAAAACTAATTAGGCGACTTGATGAATTCGAGATGTGGATCTACAGAAGAATACTTAAAATAAGCCGGATGGACAGGGTTACGAATGAAGATGTTATGGTTCGTATGAATAAAGAAAAATAAGTTATAAAAACTATAACAATTCAAAAACTTCAACATCTTGGACATGTGATGAGACATCCAGAGAAGTACGAGATCTTGCATCTCATAATGCAGGGAATGATTGCTGGAAGACGGGGCCCTTGAAGAAGGAGAACATCACGGCTGAAAAAGCTGAGACAGTGGTTTGGTCAGTTTACTGTAGAGCTGTTCCGGGCCTCAGTAAACAAAGTCCGCATAGCCAACATGATAGCCAACGTCCGTTGAACGGACAGGGCACAAGAAGAAGAATATAAATAAACAGATTGATTTGATCAGAGATTCTTAACCAGGATGCCAGCGCCCCTTTGTGGGTGTTTTGTCGTTTTTTAATTTTGAGCATTTAGTGGGAATTATGTCAATATAGAAAATAAGCCCATTCACGAGATTTGCACACTGATACACTTTCTTTAGGCGCCATCATTTTTTAAGTTCTAATAAATACAATTTCACGCACAAAAATTTAAACTGAGGCATAATACTCAATGTCATTGTGCTCATATAAAATAAAGGCTCATTCATAAAGGTTCAAAATATCACATATGAGTGAAAATTTTGTACCGTCCAAGGCTTGACACTTCTTACTTATGTGTTTATTTGTTGATACGGAGCAAGATCAGTAGTATCAGTATGAGAGGCTTGAGGTTTTAGAGGGGGGGGGGCGCTGGATAATTTTTCTGTGGTAAAGGGGGCGATTCTTTCAATACTATTAAGAAACACTCGATTAGACTATTTCAAACAGTAAAGTTTACTTAGAGACAGCACTGACTTCGTAATATGGCTGTTACGCGCTCCATCAAAATTCCCTCAGGCCCTTTGTCATCTTTGGAGATGCTGTATAGAGTGTCTTTTTAGGGAAACAAAGAAGAGGAAGGTCTGAGAAGGAAAAAAGAGTATGTAGGGGAGGTTTGAATCTGTGTGAATCATATGATTAAATCTCTCCCACTGCGGCACAGAGCGATGGGTTGAGAGAGTCCAGTTGGAGAGTTCAAAGAGACTCCTTCAGAGTCTCTCCCGATCCGGCCCTCCACGCAGTAAGTAAATAAATGTTGTTTAATGTTCTGTCAAATTCCAGCGCTGGGTCCTTTGCTGCCTCAGATGAACGTGTTTGGAAGGCAGCTGGGCGTGTCCCCCGCCGTGATGGGTGCCGTGACCGCAGTTCTGCCAATCCTTTGGGCGCTCGCCAAGCCTGCCATGGGTTACATCGTGGATTACTTTCAGGTTAGTGCATGTTTCAAGTTTCACTGTTGAATTGGAATTCGCAAGTTTTCTGAGACTCGACTCATGCTTGGTGTAACTCGAAGTGACCAACTCAGGTACGGGGGCTCCATCGAAGCCAGAGTCAAGTTAGCCTCTCAGAAGCTGGGTGTACCTCAGATACTGCAGATGGTACACAACTGCTAACCCTGTACAATCGCAAGTGCACCCCTTTATTGAATTCGGTAGCCACTTCTGTTCTGGAACCCCAAATGACTCTGCAGAAACGGGCGGTCCATTTGATAGATTCCCCTAACTTAACAAGTGGATTGCAATCTTTAGGGCACAGGCATCGGGTAGGTATGCTGTACTTGTTCTACCGATATTACAATGGAAGATGCTCCGTCGAACTGGCGTCATTGATCCCTTCGGCACCAGCGCATAGTCGGGAAACATGCCAAACGCGCGCCCATTTGTCACATTAAAAAGGGGTCATTTCTACGACTGATTTTTGAGGTCAATAGCTGTTTAACGATTTGTCGGCTTCTGTGTTTCCTCCTTCCTCCAGCATGAGTCTCTTATTGGCTCAGAGGGAAATTAATTTCCTCATGGCCTCCTGTGTGGAGTTAACTACTCCAATCCATCGCGAATATGTACTTTTTACGTCTTAAATAAAATGTCAGTTTTACGAAAACCTTGTGTTATTACCACTTCACAATTAAACCTCTATAAATAAAACATTTCTGAACGTAGCCGAATACTAAAAACTGTTTTTGAAAGGTTACGAAATAAACTTTTAAATTGTTATATTACAAATAAATATTAACATTTAGAATGCAAACCTAAAAAAAAATTTAAAATGACTCACATGATGTTTTTATGTGAAAACGGTACTAAAATCACGGATTATGTAAAAACAATATTTATTCTATTGTATAAATGTATAATAAACAATTTAGTCACCTCACTTTTTTATCACTTCATACAAGAATATTTAATAAAAATTATAGCGGCCCATAGGCAATTTGGCGGATAAAATATGTATCAACCGTGTATCTGACAGAATAGGTCTTTTTATATATTTCTATAGACAACTTGAATAGTGATGGGTAGCTTTATTTATTATGGAGCTTCTACTTTTTGTTTTAGGGATGTCACTAGAACAATAACGGAGTGAAAATTTCTGTGGAAACACATGCGTTGACGTGAAAACACGCTTATTGTACTTGACTGCTAATGTCATATTAACGTGTATATCTGCTTACGTTGCTGAGTGTAAGTGTAAAAAAAAATCTTTTTATCAATGAATAATTAAATTCCAGAAACAAAGGAAATTGATCTTCATGGGACTCATAATGCTGATGAGTGGATCCTATTGCTGCCTGTACTTCCTGCCAACCCCTCCTGGCCCCCCTGAGCCCCTCGCTGCCATCCTGGACTTCCCCAGACAGAGTGGGGCACAGGACGGGGGCCCTAGATGGATCAATGTCATTCCACTGTCAGAATATTGCAATGTTAAGGTATTGTATGACCGAATTTGGTACTATAAACTACACTTCTGACAGCCAGACGTAAACTGTCTTTTTATTTTACATTAGCTCCACACATTATCCACATCTTTGGGGATACTTTGTGGACGGTCTTTTTAGGAAAAGAAGGAGAAAAAGTTCTGGTAAGGAAAAGGGTATAAGGGGTGGGTAGGGATCTGGTCAGTGTGTCCAGTGACGGGCGTGTGAATCCATCCCTCCAACTGCGGTGCAAGGCGATGTTCCGAGAGAGTACGGCTGGAGAAGTCAATCCTCAACCATTCCCAGCATTGACGGCCGGCGTAGTCGAGGGGTTCTTGACTCGCAATCCGAAGGTCGCGGGATCGAATTAATTAACAATTAATTCATTTAAAATAATATATAGTATATTTGCGCCACGTTCCAGAATGGAAGATACTCTCAGTATCGCCCTGGTGTAAGACCACCTTTCAGAATTGAAGTATTGCTTGAAATGGCTTTAGCCATGTTTGGTGACTATATCTGAATAGCCAGATGCTTCCCCACCTTCATCTTCCCACCTCCTATCCCTCCCCACTACTGTCAGCCTCAAAACATAGTCTCACTGGCTCCAGACGGGAGCAGCAGAGACTCTTCTCCCCCGATCCGGCATGCCACGTAGCTGTTGGGCAGACGCGTCCTTCGCAAAAACCTGGACAAACAAACCTCACCTCATGGACCCGGGCACCCCTGTTAAGTCACCAAACGTAGCGAACCGCTTGGGGTGACCTATGGTGGAGGTGTTGGTTATCCAATGAATGGTTCCCGGTTCGGCGGTACCCATACCCGTCTTCCAAATTGAAAACCTGATTTATTGCTTCTGCACAAAAATTATACACCAAACATTTTATCCCAAATTAACTTCAACATACCATCAAGAAATTTAACAAGGAGGATGCAAGATATTTTCTATAATTAAGCCTACCACACAACTACAAAATATTTCCCCCTATACCGTGAACATTAAGAAAATTATAACACTATACACTGCTCTAATAATAAAATAGAAATTTTTAACCACCTGGGCCTCGAGCCTATTTTGTAGGAAGGTAAAAATATTTCGGCATTGCAATAAAATCCAAATAACCACTGGAGCGATTATGGTCTAAAAGTGAACCACTTTTATTTTCTGTGATTGATAGCGATCCAAAATTGGACCAATTTTCCTACCATTCGTAAAACATTTATTTTTATTATTTAAAACATTTCCACGGCCAGCCATTTATTTTAAAACCAAGCTTTTGAAATGCTTTATCTATTATGACCATAGATGTCGCAAATCTGAATTTCGAGAACTATTTTAGAACGATGTTAAAAATATTTTTTTCACTTTGAATTTTTGATCAGCTGTTTACTTTAAAATTAAGTATTTTTTCCATAGATATGCACCTTTCATTATCAAGCATACCACAGACAATATACAGAAATCGAAAATATTCTATGTTGACTCGAATAAGTACAGAAGTACTTCTTACTGAGTTTCTTTTCTTCGCAAGATTCGCGCTTTATAAACTTAATAACAATTTTTTTTTATAAATCCTACAAATATGAGATAAACGATAAAATACAGGTTAATACAAGCTATGCACTATAATAAGTTTTTATGTCTCCATGTTAAAATTTGAAGGTATGATTTTTTTTTTATGTTGGTGAAAAATTTAAAAAATGATCTTTTGGGAAGCAGTGCATGCGAGGCAAATTTATTTATTTCGCGTGATGACTCCACTGGTTAAACGCAATATTTCGCAATATTTTTTAATAGCGCAATATTTTATTAAAAACTGTTTTTGAAAGGTGATGAAATAAGCTTTCAAGTTTTATTATTCGAAATAAACTTATAATTTTTGAAATATTAAAATTCTGAAAGCAAACATAAAAAAGTTTTAAAAATGGCCTTGCGTTTTTAAAATGAAGAAAAACACACATATTTTATTAGGCAAATTTATTTTAAACGTTTTCGCCCCCTCCTCTTTTATCATTTCATAAAAAACATAATAAATAATAAATTCAAAAAGTTTCATAAATTTTTCTCAAATTGTGGTGGGAAACTTTGATTTCTTAAAGGGGCATATTTTAATTTTTCTGTAGTTAACTTCTAGATCTTATAAAGCGTGGTGTTTTCTCTTTCTAACACCATTTAGATCATATTTTTCACCATGATAGTAAGGGAGACACATATATTTCTATCACACCTATATGAGCTGTTCCCAAAAGTGAAAAAATTTGCCTGAAGGTTTAACATTTGTAATTTTGAATATAAATAAAAAACATAAGGTCGAATTTCATAATAAAAAAAATGTTTTTTTGCTAAACAGCTATTTCATTTTTAGCATATTTTATTTGTGTATGCACTACAAACCAAATATCTAATGTAAATAGACAACTTTCTTGTTTTTTGTTTTGGTGGATTAGTGGGAGAACCCTTTATAAATTACATACTAGCTGACCCGACGAACTTCGTACCGCCTCAACATCAATAAGTGTTGAATTAAATTCAGTTTTTTTACAATGAAACAATTATCGATGCGCAACTGTCCGTGTTTTGTTTTTGTCAGTAGCAGAGATGGCGTTGTGTACGGGTATATATTTATTATGATTTCCTTACTTTTCCACTTATTTACGGGAATTTGGGAGGCGGGTACGGGTGCTACCGCCCGGGAACCATTTATTGGTTAGCCAACACCTGTTATAGGTCACCCCAACTGGACTCTCTCGACCCATCGCCTTGCACCACAGTTGGAGGGATGGATGCATACGTCCGTCACTCACGCACACACTGATCCCAGATTCCTACCCACTCCTCATACCTTTTCCCTTCCCAGAACTTTCTACCCTTCTTTTCCTTAAAAAGGCCCTCCACACAGCATCCCCTAAGATGACATAGGTCCTGAGGAAAATAATTTTCTTCGGAGCCTCATGTGTAAAAAAAAATTGCTTTTCATTTTCTTTATACGTGTGAAGGATTTTTATTATAATTATTGTATCTTTCCTTTGGATGGTTGGAGACATACGTTCACCGTTTGTCTCACTTTCGGCTATTGGTATTTAGTGTGTAAAAAAATTATAACTAACTAACTAACTAACCATCACGCCGCGTCTCCGCAGGGGTAGGCAGAGAGGACGGACCGCTACACAACTCGATCTTGGCACACACTCTTTGCCTCGTTCACATTCATACTCTACATGCTCTTCTATTATACATGCTCTATGCTATTATTATATATATTATATATACACATGCTCTTCTATTATTCCGACTCTTCACATGGCCCGACTCAAGTATCTGATTCACTTGGTCGTGCCATGTCTTCCTCGGGCGTCCCCGATTTCTTCTACCATTCACATCATATATTCTCCTTACACTCCTTTCCTCGTTCATTCGCTCTCCATGCCCAAACCATCGGAGAGTCCCTTTCCTAATCTTACATATCACGCTTACATCAACCTTGCATTCTTTGCGGATATCCACGTTTCTCTCACATTCGTACATGGTTTTACCACACATTCGCCTCAGGGATCTCATTTCTACATCAGCATTATATGTTTAAGAATAAAACAAAACAATCAGCGCATTGACATTTGACGTTTTTGAATTTTTGGAACTCACTCACTACTCAATATTATAGGTATTTATCACAAAATTTCCGCAGCCCTTAAAAATATGAGAATTCGTTCCATACAAAATGTATGGGGAAAAGAATTTTCTTAATAACAATTTTTTTCGTTAATTTTTTTGATGTTTTAATAGTTATTATGTTATCCGGGGCGGAGACAAATCCAACAAATCAAAGATCATCAAAATCGGCCCAGCCGTTCTCGAGTTATAAATAGTGTAACTAACCCGACTTTGTTTTATATATTAAGATATACATTTTTTAATGTGAATACTCAAAAGAGACCCAACTGCTTCCAACCGTCTAGAGCCAGTGAGATTCTGACATTCCCAATAGGGAAGTTGAGTGAAAAATATTTTTTCTTATAAAAAATATGTTCAAGTAGATCAAAAAATATCGATTCTAAATATATAAATATATTTCTATATTATTATTCTTAGAATTAATTAAACTATATTCAAACTTATTATTAAATTATATTCAAACAGTGCTTTATATTAATATGTTGTTTATTGCATCGCTTCGAAGTTTGACAACAATTGTCACTTAATAACGTGCTGGGAAAAGTTTAGGCGGAAGAAACAAAAAATCTAACTTTAAAAATTAATCTACCTATGAAATCTTTCATCAATTTTTTTTTCAAATACCATTAATTCTGATAGACTGTTAACATTGAAAAAAAATTTACTGGAATTCCTTATAGAAGAATTTAAAAAAAATCTCCATAAAAAAAAATGCCCAAGCGACATGTTTTTCAGAGCCAAAATGACGTCACACACACACCCCGCTTCTTACTGCTCGGATTTCGCTCGTTTTTGGCGGGCTTAATAAAATTTTAACTTGGAGAATTAATTTAATTATGAAAACAAACTTAAAAAAAAAACTAGTATTTAAATATGAATGTAAATAAAAAAAATGGACATAATTGAAAAAAATTGAAGTAATTACGTAATATTGACTTATTGTGGTATGTTGTGAAATTGAAGCAGTGCAGAGAGGAAGGAGATGGGAAAGAGGAAGGCGAGGAAGTATATTATGTTTCTAAAATGCACTTTTTTTCAACAGGACGATCCTTGCCTACAAGAACTCAACAACAATCTAATACCAGCTTCCTGCGGGTGGTTTTGCAACACAAAACTAAACCAAACAGAAGAAGAACCACAACCTAAAATAAATATATTTATTAAAAGACAGAATTATACATTAATTAATAATACCTTGACTGAATTTTTCTACAAAGATTTACCCAACACAAAATATGGCTGTGATATTTTTAATATGGACAATTTTAACTCCAAGAGAAATGCCACCAATTCAAAACAGAATCAAATTGATTCCATAGAAAAAGACAACAGACAAAAATTCGACACCATAGACGAAGATAGTTCTGTAGATCGGTGTGTCTTTAAAAGTGATTGCTCAGTATTCTCATGTGCCTTATTAAATAATGTGAATTTTAATTTAAGTGAAAGTAATTTGACTGATTCAACGAGTGATTTTGTTAATTCTACAATGGAAACTGTTCCAGAAGAATACTATTTATATGCCTCAGTGACTTTTTGGGGGTTTGTGATTTTAATGTGTGTTGGTACTGTTGCATTCAATGTTGCCAACTGCATCGGGGACGCAGTTTGCTTCGACGTATTGGGTAAGTACCTTTCATTATCTTTATATTGATTATACTATACTAGCTGGTACCAGGTATACGTTGCAATGCCATAATTTGATTCTCCCTGCATGTCCTTTCCCATGCCTCCCTTCCACATTCCCCGCCTTCCTCCTTCCTTGTCTCTTCCCTCTCCGCGAACCCCACCTTCCCCCTCTGCCGCTAAAATATATGAAATACACGCATTTTCCTTTAATCAAATTTTATAAAGCCAGAGCTTACCATTATATACAGCCTATATTACTCGCTGATAATGTAGCTTTCTATTGGTGAAAGAATTTTTAAAATCGGTTTAGTGGTTTAGGAGTGAAAGCGTAATAAACAAAAACACGCACTTTCGCATTTATAATGTACTAGCTTTTACCCACGGTTTCGCTCGCATAGTATTAGTGGGAAATTACTGGCATAATTGTTGGCATAATTTTTATTATTCTTGCTATTTTGTCTAATAGAAAATAATTATTGTTTAATAGAAATTTTCAAAATATGAGAATGACATTTCGCAAATAAAAATTCTATTTTAGAAAATATTTAAATGATAGAAATAGACATTTATTTTAAGTACCTACTCCCTTTATTAGTATTTTATTCATATTTGAATACAGAGTAACCTAAAAAAATAAGAAAATGATAGTCCACTTCAAACGCTATGCTTTATAGCAACGTTATGCTTTTTGTTCGGAGAATAAACATTTTTAGAGATATGTAGATATTAACTATTAACTACGACGTCAAAAAAGTACTCTTTTTAATCACAACAAAGCACTCTTTTTAAGCCTAAAATTTAAATTGTTTCCAAGGTAACAATTTGTTTGACGTTTGCGATAACTCGATTTTGTTAGGGACAGAAAACGTATGATACATAATTTCATAACGCCACAGCTCATTCATAACGCCAGAGCTTACCAATATATAAAGCCGTTGTTACTCGCAAATAATGTAGCTTTCGATTAGTGAAAGAATTTTTAAATTCCATTCGATATTTATTGCGTGAAAGAGTAACAAACATCCAACCAACCATCCATACAAACTTTCGCATTTATAATATTAGTAAGATGGATATAAAAATCTCGCGTCACAATGTTTGTTCGAGATAAACTCCGAAACTACTTAACCGATTTTGTTGAAATTTGGCTTACTGTGCGTAATTTCGTCCAACTTAAAATATAGGATAGTTTTTATATCGATTATTGACCTCAATATTTATTATTGCAAATTAAATGTTTGTTATAGGAAAATGCTTTGTAATTATTTGTAAGTTCCATAAATTTCTAACAGATGGCGGTGTGAGTTAATTTATCGACACAACACTTGGTTATCTAGGTTGGGTAACCATCCAGTAGATGGCGTTGTGTTTCGTTAGCCACAGCAACGCGTGGTCGGGTCAGCTAGTTTTTATATAAATTTTAACCTACTAGCTCACACCCCTCAGGCCTTGAGCATATTTTTTTGGATGGTCAGATTTTTTCCGCTTTCCAATAAAATTCAAATAAATGGAATATTTCTAAACGCATCCGAAAACTAAAAACTGTTTTGGAAAGGTGGTACGGTTTCAAATTTTATTATTTTAGAAATAATGACAATGCAAAAGTTTTAAAAATGACTCTCCTTACGTTTTTAAAAATTAAAATTATCAACAATGAACAAAAATAAAAAAAAACATACACATTTTATTAGACAAAGTCACCCAAGTTTTTTGCTACGTTTGGTTACTTAGCAGGGGTGCACGGTTTTATAGGGTGAAGTTTATTTATTGATGTTGGCGGCGGATGCATTTATCCACCTACTGTGTGGCGGGCCGGATCGGGAGGGATGTGGGTTGAGGGAGACCTTTTGAACTCTCCAGCCGGATTCTCTCAACTCATCGCCTTGCGCCGCAGTGGGAGGAATGGATTCATATGTTCATCACTCCTGGACACATTGACCCTCAGATTATATCCCACCCCTCATACCTTCTTCCTTCCCAGAACTTCCTCTCCTTCCTTTCCCTGAAAAGACCCTCTACACAGCATCCCCAAAGATGAAATATGCCCCGAGGCAATAAAAAAAAATGGCTGACAGTAAGTGAAGTTTGCCATATTTTAGTTTCCAGACACCATCTAAAGTATATGTAAAAAAATGCAAATGTAAAATCGTGCAATGTCCAGTGTTTTAAGTTATAGGCTATGGCGATATGA
Organism: Limnephilus lunatus; assembly: GCA_917563855.2. Taxonomy (NCBI): domain Eukaryota; kingdom Metazoa; phylum Arthropoda; class Insecta; order Trichoptera; family Limnephilidae; genus Limnephilus; species Limnephilus lunatus. The sequence goes on along the minus strand of OU830595.1, from coordinate 15,367,299 downwards.
AATTTGTACAAATGAAAATGAGTTTATCTATATATATAAAAACCAAAACATGTTTGTTTCTGGGTTTGTACGTTTGTATGAGACCTATGCGTTGCTAAACCATTCATCCGATTGCAATGAAACTTTGGGAATTCGATGTGTGCATGCCCGCATTGGTTTCTGTATAGGGGTCGTCCATTAATCACGTGAGGCTCGAAAGGGGGGGGGGGGGGGGGGGGGGGGTGGATGAAAATCACGAGGGGGGGGGGTAAAATGAGATATCATGTGTATTTATTTTTCATTGAACGCACAATTTCTAAAAGTGAACGTGATTTGGTGGGGGGGGGGGGTTAAAAAGTTGCTAAAAAACATCACATGATTAATGGACAACCCCATACAATAGTGAGCTCTGTTATCATGAAATTACGCATTGTTAAACCGTTCATCCGATTGCGATGAAACTTTGGGGATTTGAAGTGCCCTCGCCTGCGATGGTTTCTGTATACAATAGTGAACTCTGGCATCATGAAATTACGCGTTGCTAAACTTTAAGGATTTTATGTGGGTATGGCTGCCGTGGTTTCTGTATACAATAGTGAGCTCTGGCATCATGAAATTAGACATTGCTAAACCGTTCATCCGATTGCCATTATTATTATTATTATATATAAAAATCCAAATATGCTTGCTGGGGTATATTTATATGAGTATATGAGATGTCTATGCGTTGCTAAACCATTCATCCGATTGCGATGAAACTTTGGTGAGTTGTTGTTAGCACGCCCTTGAAGGTTTCTATACATGATGGTGAACGCTGGCATTATGAAATTTGTATAAAAAAATTGCAATAGTTGGCACGCGAGCTGTTTGAAAACTGAATGTACCGGGACAGAATGTATGAATGCGGTAGGGGGGAGGGGGGTTCGCGGGACGGGGGAAGCGGAAAAGGGGAGTGGGGAGAGGGAAGGTGGGGAAGGAGTGGGAATGCGTGAGGAGAAAGGACATGTGGGAGGAAGGGGAGGCAGAAGGGGAAAGGGACGAATGGGAAAGGACACGCAGTGAGAAATAATTTCTTTATTAAGTGGCATAGCAACACATGCCGGGAATTCACTAGTAGATTACAACATACGGTTAAAGTTTGAATTCTTTTTTAAGTGACTTTAAATCAAAATTTCATTTTTATTTTGTAAAAGTAATTATCTAGATTGGTCTCTAATCTTATCTTGTGTGCCTGTAAACATTGTCAAGTTGTAAAGACGCTTTAGAGCACTATTGACAGTGTAATCTCACTTTGTCGCATTGACGATAAAGGCGCTGATATCACAATTATTATATTACTAGAGCAGACAAGCGATAAATCACGGGATATTAGTTCAGTAAATGAACCTGTTTGAAAAAAAAAAATATACAAACATTTTTTTTTACTTTGGGTCCACACTTTGGAGGGGGAATGGGTACCAACACCTCTGCCGTAGGTCACCCCAAATGGTTCGCTACGCTTGGTGACTTAGCAGGGGTGCCCGGGTTCATGGGGGGTGAGGTTTGTCTGGATCTGGCGGCGGATGACCTGGACACTCCGAATCCTAGATTATCACCCACTCCTCTTACCTTTTTTTTCCAGAACTTTCTCTCCTTCCTTTTCTTAAAAAGACCCTCCACACAGCATGCCCAAAGATGATATAAACCATGAGGGAAATTATTTTTCTGTGTGGAGCTAATGTAAACAAAAAAATACACAGTAGTCTCTGAGGAGACAAAAGTCCTCAGGGCCTATGTCATATTTTAGGATGCTGTGTGGAGAGTTTTTTCAGTGATAGGAAGGAGGTGAAATTATGGGAAGGAAAAAGGTACGGCGTAAGGGGGGGGCGGAGGGGGCGGTCCGCCCCGGGTGCCAAGCACCAAGGGGGTGACAACGACAACTCACTCATATAGCCAAAGAATGCGCACAAAATCTCCCTCTATACAGACGTATCAATTAATAACTGCCTACTCTTGTGCCTACCTACTTACATACTAGTATCATATTTTGAAATGCATCGCCAACTATGTATATTTTCATTATTTTTTAAATATAATTTCTAATTCCCTAAAAAAAGAATTCATGTTGCGTTAGGTCTGATCTTATACCACGCGTAACATCGAGCGCGAAATGTCAGTCGTGGCACTCGAGTGAATAACAATAAATCGTACCTACTCTGAATTGCGCCGCCCACTGCGCGGGCGGAAAGGGTAAAGTAAAGGGGCGCAGTGGGATAGGATAGGGCGGGATGGGATAGTGACAATATTTTTCATATTTTTTTTCGGGGTGTGTCTTGTCTTCCACCGAACTCCTGAGGTTCGATCGAACCCAGGTTAAGAACCACTGAACTATACCATCGTTACAGGGCAATGGATTTTATTCTAGTTAGATATAGTGTTATTCAGCCTAAAGCGTTGGTATCATCACCAGAAGAAGATCTTCGTAGAATGGTTCCAAATCTGTTAAAAATTTATGATGAATTTTCATCAGAGGACGTCGCGTCGTGTTGGAGATTTTACAATTGAGGCGCCATTTGGAAGCCGTCAACATTTCTGCCCAAGAAGCGATTCAATGGACCACATTGGAGCTTCTCAGATTCATTGTAAAATGCGTCTATCTGATTCTGTTCCAAGTTAAGCGCTGTTTTAGATTTTTTTAACAATTCATTGTTTCGGTGGCTTCATATGAAAGAAGCTTTTCAAAGTTAAAATTAATACAATCTTATGTAAGGTCCACAATGAGCCAAGCGCGACTAACCAATCTTTCAATTTTATTAATTGAAAGAGACAGGGATATATCAATTTTAATAATGTGATCTAATATTTTAGTAAAATAAAGTCTCGTAAGCGTGTCTAGTATTTGTGTTTTATTTTTATTATCAGCGAAAACATGTTTTTAGGCTTACTGTTTTATTTTAGCACTCTTTCTTTTTTATGTATCTTTGTAAAGCTGTTTGTTTTCCAAATAAAGATATTATTATTTTAAGTAGGGGTACTCAATGCAAAACCGCCCCGGGTGCCAATCTACCCTACGCCGCCACTGATGGGCTGAGAGAGTTCTGCTGGAGAAGTCAAAAGGTCTCTCTCAACTAGTCTCTCCCGATCCACCAGTCTCTGCCACTCAGAAGGTGGGCAAACGCATCCGCCGCCAAAACCTATACAAACTTCACAACATGAACCTGGGCATGGCTATGCCACCTGCTAAGTCACCAAACGTAACTTTTTACTTGGGGTTGAATTATGGCAGGGGTGTTGGTTATCCAATAAATGGTTCTCGGGGCGGCGGTACCTTTACCCACCTCCCAAATTTATTTAATTAATAAAACTTTCTTGAAAATGGAAAATGTGGATCTTTGGAAAATCACCAAGAAATTTAAACAAAAGAAATGCGCATTTTAAATGTACAATGAAAATAAATTTCTTTAAAAAATATATATTATCTTATTGACACAATCAGTTCCATTTTTGAAAATAGTATTGAATTGAATTCAAACAAATCTGAGTTCATTGAACAAGAGTTACACAGACAGACAGAACCACAACTAAAATTAATGTATTATGTTTGTTGATGATGCCTATGCGATAGTCTTCATAATCAAAATACTCGTACAAGTCTCGGCAACAATGTTTTAACAATAGTAATAAAAAGTAATCAATTATACAATACGGCATTATAGGATGGGGCGGTACATATACAAATCAAACACAAACAATTTACATATCGCAAAAACTAATCATATAAACAATTTAAAAAAAAACCGTCAGAACTTTTATTAAAACAATTTTAAGACAGAAAATTAAGTGCATTATACTTCTACCATGCAACATTACAAATTTATAAAGATAATATTCAAAATAATGTTGCACCCTTTAAAAATAACATAAATGTCATAACAAACGTCAATACTTCCTACTCTAAAATGTAAAAAAAAACAATAGGACAGATAAATCATAAATATCTCGGAGTTAAATTTTTTAATTGATTACCAGAAAAAAATAGAAACATGAATAATAATTTAAAAGAATTTAAAACTGACTTTATAAATTATACTGAAAACTTGAACTGAATCATGTCAAATAATACCAATATAATAACATCTTAAACTGAATAAAACTGAATACAAACTTGAACTGAATCATGTCAAATAAAACCAATATAATAACACCTTGAACCGAATCAAACTGAACACAAACTTGAACTGAATCATGTCAAATAAAACCAATATAATAACACCTTGAGCCGAATCAAACTGAACACAAACTTGAACTGAATCATGTCAAATAAAACCAATATAATAACACCTTGAACCGAATCAAACTGAACACAAACTTGAACTGAATCATGTCAAATAAAACCAATATAATAACACCTTGAACCGAATCAAACTGAACACAAACTGGAACTGAATCATGTCAACTAAAACCAATATAATAACATCTTGAACTGAATCAAACTGAGTACAAACTTCAACTGAATCATATCAAATTAAACCAATATAATAACACATCTTGAACTGAATCAAACTGAATACAAACTTGAACTGAATCATGTCAAATTAAACCAATATAATAACACCTTGAACCGAATCAAACTGAACACAAACTTGAACTGAATCATGTCAAATAAAACCAATATAATAACACCTTGAACCGAATCAAACTGAACACAAACTTGAACTGAATCATGTCAAATAAAACCAATATAATAACACCTTGAACCGAATCAAACTGAACACAAACTGGAACTGAATCATGTCAACTAAAACCAATATAATAACATCTTGAACTGAATCAAACTGAGTACAAACTTCAACTGAATCATATCAAATTAAACCAATATAATAACATCTTGAACTGAATCAAACTGAATACAAACTTGAACTGAATCATGTCAAATTAAACCAATATAATAACACCCCCCCATACACAAAAGCACTGCTTATTTATGGGGGTACCACAAATACATTTATATTGTTATTAATTACTGTATAATTTTTTTTTGTAATTTATGTACATATCTTTTTGTGACTAATAACAAAAAAATAAACAATTAAATTTAGTAATATCTATGCAGGTCCCGAGCGCGGCATGCAGTACGGACGTCAGAGGGCCTGGGGCACTGCGGGGTACGGCCTGACTGCCCTAGCAGCCGGCTGGCTGGTGGACTGGGCCAGCGGGGGCTCCGCCCTCAAGGATTTCACCCCCGCTTTTCTGCTCACCATCATTTTCACTCTGGTGGATCTCTTCTTCTGTCGGAAGCTGCAGGTAACATCACAACATGCTTCCTTCCACTGAATAGACTGTGAACAGTAGATCTCACGTCCAAATGAATGTTTTTAATTTGGACTGCAATACGGGCTTAAAATTAATAAGAATAATTATAACGGTAGTCAATGTCAAAAGTGAAAATAATTTTTTCATGGCAGTACCATGGTTGCGTTAAATCTCATGGATGTTTATTTTACTCAAATTCTGATATGTATTAAATATCAATGTGTTCATTATTAAATTCTCTGTGTAATTGAAGTTATTTTAAAGTCCTGGCATCTTTATCTTTACATAATATAAAATTAAGTCGCTGCCGCTGTCTGTGCGCTTAGATCTTTTAAACTACGCAATGGATTTTCATGAGGTTTTCACCAATAGATGATTTTTTTACCAAATGATTCATGAGGAAGGTTTTTATGTATATAATTTGTCAAGATTTTGTGTAAATTGGTTGAAATGTATAAATAAAGGGAGCGGGGTGTGTGGATTTGATTTAACAGATGGCGTTGGTTATAAGGGTTGGGTAATGGCGTGGCGTCGTTTCGTTAGCCACAACAACGTGTGGCCGGATCTGCTAGTTAATAATAAATTGCGAAGGTGTAGTTCTGTTTGCAGTAGATAGAGAATTTCTGTTTTTGGAGCACCGTGTATTTAATTTTTATAATATGAAGTTTGATTTATTAAATACTAGCTTTTGCCCCCGGCTTCGCTCGCATGGTATTAGGGGAGTTGCCACTCCGCCTCCTCCACCTTCCCTCTCGTCACTCCACTCTCCCCATACCCCCCCCTACCCCCATCCCCCTCCCCTTCCCATACCCCTCCTCCCCCACCCCCACCCTTTCTTCCCTCCCCATTCTCTCCACCCTCCTCCCCCTCCCCCCACCCTCCTCCACCATCCGCCCTTTCTTCCCTCCCCTTTCTTCCTCCCCCAAACCCCTCCACCCTCCTTCCCCTCCACCCCAGGCAACAATTTTTTGCTTTTCATCCGACGTTTGCAATAACTCGATTTTGTTAGGGACAGAAAACGTATGATAAATAATTTCATAACGCCACAGCTTATTCATAACACCAGAGCTTACCAATATATATAGCCTATATTACTCGCAAATATTGTAGCTTTCTATTAGTGAAAGAATTTTTAAATTCCATTCAGTATTTATTGCGTGAAAGAGTAACAAACATCCAAACAAACTTTCGCCTTTATAATATTAGCAGGAAGATAAAATTAGAAACATACTTTTTTGGACGCGAGATCTATTACTGCTCACAAAACTGCTAATAACAGCTTTGTTTTAAAAAATACAAGAGTCTTGATGTAAGGAACTTGAAGAAGGAGAACATTATGGCTGAAAATCTGAGACAGTGGTTTGTCCAGTCTACTGTAGAGCTGTTCCGGGCCGCAGTAAACAAAGCATAGCCAACATGATAGCCAACGTCCGTTGAACTGACAGGGCATGAGAAGAAGAAGATCTAAGAACAGATAGAGCGACCCTTCTAGTCCTTAAACGGTTCGAGAATATGATGGGTGTCCTCGACTGTCCTAAATTGGATTCAGTGGATCCCAGTTCTAGTGTATCCTGGCTTCATCTTGTTGGAGAAGGTAAAAAGTAATAATTGATTGAATGATGCATGTTCCAGCTTCCTTCCATGTCCCGCCCCGAGGGAGCTGGTGGGACTCTATCTGTCCTGCTCACACGGCCAAGAATCCTTGTCTTCCTACTGTTTGCCGTCATCGCCGGTATGTTTGACAGCTTCATCATCTACTACATGTTCTGGTGAGTGCTAAATCTGCCTCCTTAAAGCAACACATACAGTCAAGCTTACCGTCCAATTTGCATGATTAAGTCGGCAGGATCGAAAATCAATTCTGTCTCCAAGTACACTTGTCGTGCAAATTTGACCGCTATGCACGGTCAAGTTTACTAGATCAAGCTCTCATAGTCGCTGTGCACACATGATGCATAGATGGAGCTTTAAAGAGTCGGTGATGAGTGAATGCAGTGCGGTGCAGATTACCGAACATGTGGTCAACGAATACCCGCTCCATTCATTTTCTGGCAGGACTGACGAGGTTCACAGGACAAAGCTTGAGGCCCTAGATTGGCTCGCAGATATATGTTGATGTCCCCCTATGATCCCCTCCACAATACGAAAGAAGAAAAAGACTTCATGAAGCCTCAAGTGTCATGCAAATTGGGCGGCAAGCTTGATCTTGTGTAGCGGTCATTAGTGTAGGGAGTGGAAACACATCCTGCAATAGCCATCCCAAGCCAAGGTGTGAGCTACCGTACTTAAGTTGAATGACACTGGGGAACAGTGTTACGAACAGTGCCTCTGAGGTACAGGCTCACATCTCGGAGTATTTAGACCTTACTCTAGCACTTGGGGTTCTGCTGGGATTGACCTTTAATTTTACTAGATGCTCATGGGACCATATAACGGACCATTCGAACAATAACAAAAAAACTAACAACAATGAGGAGCCTTTGGAGAATCAAAGGGGAGTGGAGAGGAGATATGAGACCACCTTAGAGTACTCTTCCCTCTTGAGGTCTTCAGAGAACCCAAATGAAGAGGGAGCACCTTCATCACTACGGGTTTCTCCAGGTGATCCGTAAGCAGGAAAACAGGGTCCCTCACGGAATCTGGAAACAAACTCAAAGGAATAGGCCACTTGCACCACATTTAAAAAAAAAAAATTTCCGTTTAGGCAAATATTCTAAGACATTCTGTATTTTTTTTTGTTTTTTAATCGTATTTTTGAAACCCTGGCGATTTTTTGAAAATTTAAATCCGAAAAATCAGACCATTTTTTATAAACCGGAAAGACGGGACATAATTTTGTGGGTGCGAAAAAACGATAATTACATAGCCGAAAATCATTTAAAAAAAAGAACATTTTCCACACGAATAGCAATAAATTGTACGGGGTTCTCTTCGTAACATCTGTAAAAACACCGCCATCTTTATCAAAAAATCAAACCAAAGGATAAGTTCGCATAGAACAAACAATAAATCTAGTGAACGTTAAACGCAAATTCAAAAATTTGCCGGAAATCAAAATGTTGCCATATAAAAAAAAATTAATCAGTGTGGAATTTTACAAAATTAAGGGAACATAATCGGAGACGGGACATTTTCATGTAGTGACGTCACGAGCTCAAATAATGGATTTATTTATTTAAAAATAAAAAAAAACAATACATTTCTAAAAAATTTTACTAACATTTTCGTAATCTTAGTAAAAAAATCTATCCACACGATTTTTTCCAAGTCGTTATGAATTCCATGCAAGTGGCCTATTAGGTGAAATGGTAGATAGCATAATGAGTGCTTTTATTATTTCTGTGACACTCGACGATTAAGTACGTTCATAACACACGTTTCTTAACACTCTGCAGCTCTTTAAAAAGATGAGATACACAATATATGTAGGTCTGTTTCCTACAAAGGAAAAAGTGATCATTTTCTGGCATCTCTCTCACACACCGCGCAACATGAACGAATTATTTCTGTATTCAAACTATATTGTTAATCAATACTACTACACACCTTAAAAAAATCAACTAAATGAACAAATTCTTTCCGTATACAAACTATTCCCATTAGGTCCGCCGACAGTCAGGAGGACATCATAGCATATCTCTTTTGTATTTCAATATCTTTGTAGGGTTATGCCCCGGCAAGTCCTGGGTTCGAGTCCCAGATATTTTTTTTTTTTTTTTTTTTTTTAATTCCTTTATTTTTCCCATATTTTACAATTTATATTTACATATTTGAAAATCATAACAATAATGTGGGAACCCACTAAGGCGCAGCCTGTGCGTGGGTAATATATTTTAAAAAAGTTTTTTTTTTTTAGTACCTAGAAAAAAACAAACAGGGGTATATAAAGCAAAAACAAAAATTGTTTAAAACATTTTGTACAAAAAGTGTATACAATAGTGTACGGTTAAATAAGTGTAAGTGTAATTAATGATATACATTGTAATAATAGGTGTAAAGTTTGTAAGAAAAGTGATATAAAACTAAATAAATAGAGTTTTTAGAAACATAAAGTGAAATAAAACTAAATAAATAGAGTTTTTACATCTGTATGGTTTAGCCATAATTTTAACTCTTTTACGAAATGCGGAAGTTTTGTTGCAACTTGAATATGTTTTGGTAAACTATTGAAGGTACGAGGTCCAATAAAACTACTGTGAGTTTGCATTTGTTTTGTGTGTGTTTGGGGGGTATAGAATACATTATTATTTCTAATGTTGATTCTGTTTACATTTTTTTCGAATTTGTTTACGTTTTTAAAGATATATTTCATAGTTTGCAGTATAAATAGTTTACGGAGACTGAATAGTTTAGATTCTTTGTATAAAGCATCTGTCGAAAATGTTTTAATTCTATTATACATAACTTTGATAATATAATTTTGAGTTGTTTGTAAAGGTTTTATAAAAGTATCAAGGGCACCACCCCATCCTATTATTCCATACATGAGTGAAGATTGCACCATAGAATAATAAATCATTTTCAATTTGTCAATATTCAATACTTCTTTGAGTCTGTAAAATATGTATGTAAGATATCTCAATTTAGAAACGGTATTATTTATTTGTGAATGCCAATTTAAATTTGTATCAATACATATACCCAAATATTTTATCTTTTCAACTTTTACAATTTCAGAGCAAGATGAGCATATTACTTGATTACAGTTAGTATTATGAATTCTAATTTTAAGGTTATTGGGGGGTTTGTTTTTACTGTTTTTATAAAAAGGTAGGTAAAATGTTTTATTGTTGTTTAGGAAGAGTCTATTACTATTTAGCCATGATGAGACATGTGCAATACATTTTGATGCATTTAAATAAGTTTCAAGCCAGGATTTTCCGTTTACAATTATTACTGTATCATCAGCATAAGATACAATATCACCAGGGATTACAAGATTACATAAATCATTTATATATATTAAAAACAGGATTGGGCCAAGCACAGTACCCTGTGGTACTCCATTTTTTATCCTCGTTTCAGTACTATAAAAATTCCCTATTTTTGTTTTTTGTTTTCTGTCTTTGAGATAGTTTGTGAGAATTTTTAGTGTATCTTTTTTGAAACCTATTCGATTAATTTTTTTTATAAGTATATTGTGGTTAACCGTATCAAAAGCTTTTCTTAAATCTAAAAATAAAGCTAGGCATTTTTTATTTTTATCAACAGATGTGTACAATTTTTTTGTCAAATCGAATATTGCATCTTCAGTGCTTAGGTTACTTCTGAAACCATATTGATTTTGGGACAGAATTTTGTTTTGTTCTAGGTGATTCATTACTCTATTTTTGATACATTTTTCAAATATTTTTGAGAGGTTTGAAACTAAGGAAATAGGTCGGTAATTGTCTAATATGTGCGTTTCTCCTGATTTGTGAATTGGAATGATGGTGGAGATTTTAAATTGTTCAGGGAAATGTCCCTCTTTTAGTGATATATTAAAAATATGTAGCAATGGAATTAAAATATTATGTTTTATTTTTTTTAGTGTGTTACCCGATAAACCATCAATTCCTGTAGAATTTGTTGACTTTAGACTATCAATGTGTTTTACAATTTCGTTTATCGTGATAGGTGAAAAATATTCTAAGGAATTTATTGAATCGTAAGTTGAGAGTAAATGCAAAGATGAGTCTACGGGTGTTGTATTATCAATTTTACTAGAAGATTCAAGTACTTGATCTACTACATTTGTGAAGAAGTTGTTAAAGTTTTCTGCAATGGCCGATTTGTCAGTTATACTATTGTTATTTATTTTAATCTCTTTCACATCAGTTGATGCCATTTTTTTTTTGTTCATTATTTCATTAATAATATTCCACGTTTTTTTGGTATCATTTTTTGCGTTATCAATTTGTTCACAATAGTATTTCTTTTTACAACTTCTTATTAACCTATTTAGTAAGTTTCTATACATCAAATACTTTGTTTTCATAAAAGACATTATTCTTACGTTATTTTTTTGACAGGTTTTTTCATAATTTAACATTTCTCTGTAAAGTTTATCTCTGTGTTTAATGGAGACTATTAGTCCTACAGTAATCCAAGGTTTGATTTTTTTATATTTTCGCTTATTAATAACAATTTTGTATGTGCTTTTCGATATATAATCTTGTAGAGTTTTATAAAACAATTCTAATGCTGAATGTGGGTTAGCTGTCGATCGTACATTGTCCCATTTTTCTGAATGGAGTAGATTGTTTAATGTGTCGTAGTTAATATTATTTTTTTCTAGATTACCAGAGTTTTCTTTTAAATTAGTGGTTAAGAGGTTGTGTCCATAAAATGTTGGGTAGTGGTCAGTAATGTTTGTATGTAGAGTTGAAGATGTAGTTTTGACGTGTTTGTGTGTTTTTACAAATATATGATCTAGAGTCGTGGAGTTATTCAAATTTTCTCTTGTTGGAGAGTTTATGTATGACTGATATCCTGCATATGATAAACAATCTAAGTATTCATTTATACAGTTTGTTCTTTTGTTATTTTCATTAATGTTTATATTGATATCTCCAGATAATATTGAAAAATTGAAATTTTTTCTGTTAGCCGTTTTAAAAAATGAATTTAGCTCGTTAGTGAAAAGTGATTCATTTAAGGAAGGAGATCTATATATAGCTAATATCAGATAATTACAGTTATTGTGCTTGAATGTTACTTCAATTGCATTAGCTGTTTTAAAATCTAAAATTTTGAAGGTAGTTTTCTTAAGACAATTTTTCACAAATACGGTGATACCATCGTGCCCAGTATGTTTGCATTCAGATGAAAAGGTGACATATCCTGGAAGGTTATAGGGGATTACCTCTTTCATCTGTGTTTCTGTTAAAATAACAATACTCGGAGAAAAATCTAGACTTTCGAGAAGTACACAGAGTTCATCAAAATGTTTTCTTAAGCTACGTATGTTCATATTAAGAACTGAAAAGTTTATATCTTTAAAGTGATTATTTAGTTCATTAGTATCATTACAAATATAATTTTCATACAAAAAATTTTCGTCTGACATGTTGAAAGAAAAAATTTACACATGCAAAGTGGTTACTTGATCCTCTATTCTTCGGGAATGTCTGCCGGCTGTCTTATTTGGATGATTGGGGCTAATTCATCTTTTCTCATCATAATGTGTCCATTTTTAGCCCAAATAAATTTGTAACCAAGTCTTGATGATTTCGCCAGGAACAGTAGGTGTTTATTTTGTGGTGTCAGTTGTTCATTAATGTATACTTTGTTATCTTCTGGAAAGTTAAAGTTTTTTGTGGACAAAAAACCGTATTTTCTTTTTTTGTCGATGATTTGGTCTCTGATTTCTTTATTTTGAAATGATACAACAATGGCTGGGTATTTGTTTAAAGGATTTCTATTTTTGATTCGGTAAATATTGGTTATTTTTGAAGATTCTGTTTCGCCTTTAATAGTTTCCATTATGTTATTCACTATTTTTGTTATGTTTTCATTATCTTTAAATGGGACTCCCTGTATTTCGATGTTATTTTGTTTGTGAAGTTGTTCTAGTTTGTTAATTTGCATTTTTATTTCCTTGTTTTCCGATTGCAGCTGTTTAATCAATATGTCTTTGTTTTTATTTTTTTCTTCGAATTCATCAATTTTGTTACTACAGAATTCAACTGATTTATGACCGTATCTTTTTCTGTTTTTCTATTTTCAATTGAGTTTCGCTAATATTGTTTTCATTTAATTAAAATAAAGCTTTTTTTATTTATTTGAATTTGATTGCAGGTTCCTGGAAGAACTAGCTACAGAAACGCAGCAGATGGGCAACATAAAACTGCTGGAAGGGCTGACGGTGGCAGCGCAGTCCTTCGGTGGGGAGCTGCTCTTCTTTGCCATCTCCGGAAAGATCCTCAAGCGCTTTGGCTTCGGACACACTCTCACCTTCTGTCTGGGCTGTTACGGCCTGCGTCTGTTCCTCATCTCGCTCATCACCAACCCCTGGCAGATTCTTGCCATCGAGGTACTGTAACATGCCTAATAGATACTGGGAATTTTTCAACATTAAGGCCCAGCGGGCTCTAGGGGTCCAGAAGTGGAAGGTCATTTAAAAAAAAACGAGTGTGCTTTAGAAGACCACACGACTGAAGTAAAACTTTACTAACTTATAAAAGAACATATGACATTGGGGTGACATTGACATTGACATTCCAGACAATATGGTTTGTTGCATTTCGCACAGTAGTACACATTCATGCGTCTTTTTTTCGCTGGGCAAAAGTTGCACCGTTTCCTTTTGCATGCTCCGTTTCCTTTTTTAATGACATTGATCACTGTTCGCATCGATTACCGTTTGCATCACACTTTTCGGAACGCATCACACTTTTTGTAACTATCACCACTTTTCGTAACGCATTCACCAGCTTACCCGCAAGTGTCGAGCGTGCGTAAATAAGTTTTACTTCAAAAATGATATTTTGATTTAATATCAAATTAAACACGCTGATATTATCAATATTCATTTGTAGGTACCTCACTTATTTAAGAGTCAAATCACATTTAAAACCATTCGAATAATAAGAAAATTATATCTATATACTTTTGCCTGTCAAGGTTTGTGCGCGAAATTTTGGTTCTTCCCATAAATTTAAAATGTTCCTTTTTATTGGTTATTTTTTAACCTTTTTGCAGAAACAAAAAATGTTCTAAAATCTAGATAAAATAATCTTTCTGATGTGTTTTTTAGAAATCAACATTTTTATTATCAAATATTAAAATTTTGATATTGGAAATGTAATTGGCGTAAAAATACATTGTACCTGTAAATATTCAAATTCCTATTTAAAATTGAGTAAAATTAAAATGTTAAACACAGATTCATTATCTTAAGAGAATTTGTAATAAAACTTTCATACAATTTTATTTTAAAATTAAATTATTATAAGCAATAATTATTAGCCTGAAACACTCATCAACATTGAAAAAATCTCCCGAGAAAAGATAAATGCCGCCGACGGGTCTTGAACCCGCGTCCTTCAAAGCCGACGTAGCTCAGTGGAAGAGCAGTTGACCGGATACCAGAAGGACGCGGGTTCAAGTCCCGTCGGCGGCATTTATCTTTTCTCGGGAGATTTTTTCAATGCTGATGAGTGTTTCAGGCAAATAATTATTGCTTATAATAATTGTTACCCTTTGTGCTATGCATAAAAATCTTGTCTGAAACATTAGTTTACCAATTAAAAATAATAATTAAAATTAAATGTGTGTTACGTCACTAAATGGCGCGAAATAAAACCGTCTCTTATGATCGGGTTTGTATAATATCTGAACAACATAGCTCGTATATTACTAAGTAAATTAGAAGCATTATTTTTTTCGCTTTCTAACATAAAAGAAATCACAAATGCTCGCATGACAGGAAAAGATATATCCAACTTTTAATAATGCACGGTCGCTCTGGGATAATCAGAAGTATGTTAAGATACGTTGTTGGCAGATAGTTGAGAGCCTATTGTGGATGCCTAGCTCTTTCAGAAAGGACACATTTATGCATCTGGCTGTCCAAGGAATATTTTTCTCCAGCACCACATTTCGAGGGCATCTACCCGCTTTCTTTCGCTGGCTCTAAGTGTTCTATATAAGTCTCCCTCTCCTTCAACGAAAGCAACCTTCCGAACAGGCCCTCCTTTGATATGCTTGGTGTAACTCTAAGTGACCAGCTCAGATATGGGGGCTCCATCCAAGTCAGAATTAAGTTAGCCTCTCAAAAACTGGACGTACTGTACAGGGCCTGCAGATACTGCAGATAGTACTCAACTGCTGACCCTGTACAAATCGCAAGTGTATCTCAAGGTTGAATCTGGCAACCACCTCTGGTCTGGAGCCCCAAAATACCTAAAAAAAAAGCCTCGACTCTGTGCAGAAACGGGTAGTCCATTTAATAGATTCTCCTAAGGGGGCATCCATTAATTACGTACGTGAGCAGTTTTTCTTCCAATCTAGACCCCCTCCGCCCTCGGTAAGATACATTTGGGCCAATTTGTATATTTTTTTCAAGTAACGTGAGATTTGCTGGACCCCCTCCCCCCGCCCCGTTTGTGCTCACATAATTAATGGATGCCCCCTAACTTAACAAACTGATTGCAATCTTTAGAGCACAGGCGTCAGGTGGGAATGCTGTCCTTGTTCTACTGGTATTACAATGGAAGATGCTCCGTGGAACTAGCGTCATTGATCCCCTCAGCACCGGTGCATAGTCAGAAACACGCCAAACACGCGCCCAACATTTGACATTTGTCACATGAGAACAGGTCGTTTCTACGAATCTTTTTTGAGTTCAACAGCCCGATTGTGGAACAATATGCCGGCCTCTGTATTTCCTCCTTCCTAAAACACGTGTCTCTATTTTCCCAGTGTGTAGAGTTAATGTAAAACAAAAAAAACATGCAACATGTAAAACTTGCAATAAAAATAAAATGATATATGAAGTGAGTTGTGTGTATCGGTGTATTTGCAGCTAGTGATGCAGGGGCCCACATATGCACTGTGTTACTCTACCATTGTGGGTTATGCAGCCGCAGTAGCTCCGCCCGGGCTGTCTGCCACGCTGCAGGGCATTGTGGCGGGCATGGATGACGGTCTAGGTAATACACAACTTGACCTAACCTTACCTAACCAAATCGAACCTAACATTGAAGAAGATAACAATAAATGAAAATATGAAAGAGAACAAGACACAGAATAACAGAAAAAGACAATGGTCGCAACTGGGACTCGAACCCAGAACTCTCCGTCTAACCGGGACGCGGGCGTTAACCAATTTCGCCATTGCTACATTATAGTTGCATTATGCTACTTATTATAGTTAAGCGCACTTGAAGTGAAGTGACACAAAACTGCGCTATACAAATATTACGTTATTATTATTATATTGCTACCTTCTGTCAAATTGTCATATTTGTCAATCTCATATTTCAAAATTTAGAATTAACAATATTATCTTCAACTGATTCTTTTTATATATAATGGGCAACTATCCTTTTCATTGGAAACAATCATTCTAAGTATTGGTTTGTAACCTAGATAGCGTCTCTGATAAATGTCTGATTTTATTCATATAGAACTATTGACTTTTTATAAAAGTCTAAATTAATATTCAATTTTTTTATAAGAAAAACTCTATTTTTATATTGAAGGTTATTCCCATAAGTTATAAAAATAGGTTAAAATAGGTTTCCCAAAAGTTATAGGTTTGACAGGAGGTGGCAATGGCAAAATTGGTAAATGCGCCGCGCAAGTCCCGGTTAGACGAGACGTCTGGGTTCGAGTCCCAGTTGCGACCATTGTCTTTTTCTGTTTTTCTGTGTCTTGTTCTCTTTCATATATATTCGTTTAGATTATTATTGTTATGATATATTACATTCATGGGAATAACCTTCAAAACTTATAAAAAGGGAGTTTTTTTTATAAAAAATTGAATAATCTAACCCAACTTAACAGAAACTAATCTAGCTTAACCTAACATAATTTAACGTAACATAAGTTAATCTAACCTAACCTATCTCAACCCATCCAAGCCAATACAAATTAAACTGATACAACACAATCTAATTCAACTCAATCCAACCCAATACAAACTAACCCGATCTAACCCAACCTAATACAACCTAACCTAACCCAACCTTTCCCCAACTCAACTCAATAGAAATACTTTCCATGTAACATGTGTGTTTCCTCCCTCCTACAACATGGGTCTCTTCAAGACCCATGTTCACTCCTTCCTTTCCTCAAAAAGACCCCACCACACAGCATCCTCAAAGATGACATAGGCCCTGAGGGAAACTATATTCCTATATAGGCCCTGAGGAAAATAATCTCCCTCAGGTGTTGAGTTAATGTAAAAAAAAAATGTAGATTTGAATGAAAACTATTTTTACCACTAACGTAATACCCTTTGATTCTAGCCCGTTTAGCACGCGCTCTGTCTCTCTTACACTTGCATGACATTGTATATTGCCATCCCATTTGAATTTCACATATATTTTTAAATGTGAATACTGCACAAGGGTCCCAACTACTCCCAACCATCTGGAACCAGTGAGACTATTGCATCCCCAATTGGGGTATGTTGTAAGACGGAAGGTCGTGGGGAGGGGAAGGAGATGGGGAAGAGGAGAGTGAAGAAGTACCTGGCTATTCAGATGTAGTCACCAAACACAGCTAAAGCCATAAATTCTGAATGGTGGTCTTACACCTGGGCGATACAAAGAGTATCTTCCACTCTGGAACGTGCCGCAAATATACTATACATTATTTTAAATGCATTAATTGTGAAATAACACAATTTAATCAAATAAAATTTGTTCAAGCAAGATTTCAATTCTGAATGGAAGTCTTACACCAGGGCGATACTGAGAGTATCTTCCACTCTGGAACATGCTACAAAAATACTATGTATTATTTTAAATTCAGTTTATTTGAATTTTATTGTAAAGCGGAAATTTTCTAACCTTCTGACAAAATATGTCCGCGGCCTGATGTTTAATAATGTTAAATAATCTATATTATGCTCTGTTGCAGGTTTTGCGTTGGGTTCCCTCCTCGGTGGAATTCTCTACAAGTATTTGGGCGCCCGATTGTCGTTCCAATGTTTCGCCGTATTGGGCGTGTTGGCAGCCCTCGTGCACGCCATCTTGGTCGCAACCACATTCAGTTCCCACCTCAACAAACCCGAAGATAACGCCGTCGAAGATGGAAAGCGAGTGGATGCAACCGATACTGCCGAACTGGGAAAACTTGTGCCCAGTTCGGAAGCAAATGGAAAAATTGTAAAAAATACAAAACCCCTTGTAAATTTGCAGAACGGAGATATAATTGATAATGTATTAGATTCTAACTGTAGACCTTACTGTTAAGACTTGTAATTTTTTTATTGGAAATTTATTTGTACAGAATGTAAACATAATTGATAACAGAGTAATAACATGTATAATATATAAAACGTTTCGTCTTCATAATTTTGTATTTCACCACTGGAACTTTACGCAAAATAAATAAATTTGCCTCGATTGCTTGAGATTTCCCAGAAGGTCATTTTTTAAATTTTTCGTCAACATTAAAAAAATGATACCTTTGAATTTTAACATGGAGACTTAAAAAAATATTATAGTGCTATATAGCCAATGAATTAACCTGTATTTTACAATTTATCTGATATTTGTAGGATTTATAAAAAAAATATTAAAAAATCGTAAAGTTTATAATCGCGCGAATCCCTGATGTTTTTTTTACTTGAAACTGCCGTGAGGGATACTTATTCGGGTCAACATAGAATATTTTCGGTTTATGTATGTTGTCTGTGGTATACATACTTGATAATGAAAAGTGCATATCTATGGAAAAAGGAATTAATTTTATCCGTAAACAGCTGTTAAAAAAATTTGGCGGGAAAAAATATTTAAAAAAATAATTTTTAACATTGTTCTAAAATATTCTACGAAGTTCAAATTTGCGACATCTATGGTCATAATAGATAAAGCATTTCAATAGCTTTGTGTTAAAATGAACGCCTGGCCAAGGAAATGTTTTAAATAATTACAATAAATGTTTTACTCATGGTAGGAAAATGTGGTCCATTTTTGGACCGAAATCAATCGCAGAAAAATAAAAGTGGTCCATTTTTCGACCGAAATCGCTCAAGTGGTTAAGCTAATGAAGGTTTTTATTACTACCGTGACAGCATAACCACTGGAGCGATTTTTGCCGTATATTGGCGCCATTTTAAATGTCTCCAATTGCTTTTCGGATAAAAAAGCCCATTATCTCTTGATTTGGCAAAATTAAAAAATACATATATTTGTAGCTCCCACATTTGTTATTTTGGACTTAAAATGAATCTATTGAAATGCTTTATCTATTATGACCATAGATGTCGCAAATCCGGACATCGTTGACTATTTTAGAATAATGTTAAAAATAAATTTTTAAAATATTTTTTTCATGCAGAATTTCTGATCAGCTGTTTACAATTAAAATAAAGTCCTTTTACCATAGATATGCTCCAGCTTTCATTATCAAGTATACCACAGACAACATACAGAAATCGAAAATATTCTATGTTGACTCGAAAAAGTACCTCTCACGGCAGTTTAAAGTAACAAACATGCAGGATTCGCGCGGTTATAAACTTGACGATTTTTGAATATATTTTTTATAAATCCTACAAATATGAGATAAACTGTAAAATACAGTTTAATTCATTGGCAATATAGCACTATAATAAGTTTTTATGTCTCCATGTTAAAGTTCGAAGATATGATTTTTTTTTGTTGGCGAAAAATTTAAAAAATGATCTTTTGGAAATCTCGAGCAATCGAGGCAAATTTTTTTATTTCGCTTGGTCGCTCCAGTGGATAAAAAGGCAATAAACATATATTCCTTACCACAATAATGCTGCAGCTCTTTCAAAAGATGAGATACACAATGTATATAGGTCTGTTTCCTACAAAGGAAAAATGTCATCATTTTTTTACATCTCTCTCACACACTGCATCGTTACGTCTCCATAGATCCCTACAATATTACTAGCTGTGATCATAATTTTGAAAGTATGGAATATAGTTACAAGGATAATATTGAAGTGTGAGTGAATTTCAATAATTCAAAAATGAAATGTTAATGTGCTGATAGTTTTGCTTTTGTTCTTAAACATATAATGCTGCAACTCTTTCTTACACACTAAATAATAACATTCGAAAATGAGACAAGCGATGAAGACGGACGAATGAATACACAGCGTAGTCCAGCGGTAAGGCTCTTGACTCGCACACCGAAGGTCGCGGGATCGAATTCCGACGTGGCAAATATATTTTATTTGATTAATTTGTGTTATTTCACAAATTATTAATTTAAAATAATATATATTTTGTGGCACGTTCCAGAGTGGAAGATACTCTCAGTATCGCCCTGGTGTAAGACCACCATTCAGAATTGAAACTATAGCCAAGTACTTCCCCGCCTTCCTCTTCTCTATCTCCTTCCCCTCTCCACTACCTTCAGCCTTACAACATACCCCGATTGGGGATGCCATAGTCTCACTGGCTTCAGACGGGAGCAGTTGGGACTCTTGTGCGGTATTCATATAAAAAAAAAACGTATGTCTGCACCCCCCCAAAAGAAACATACAATCATTATCATACATCTCCCTCACACATATAAAGAAAATGAAATGCAATTCCCGTTGCTGTAGCTGAGCTGTAATAAGATATATCTGTTTCCTACAAAGGGAAAAAGTAGTACTTTGGAGGAAACAGACATACTTATTTTATGTGGCTCATCTTCTGTCTCACCATTATTTAATGTGTTAGAAAGAGCTGCAGCATTATAATGATAAGAAACATATGTTTATTGCCATCACAGTAACATAACCGTGAATAAAAGCGCTCGTTCGACAATTGGTCCCCTGACGTACTTATACACAATGTGCAATCGCTTTAGGGAAAGTACGCTATACCTAATTACATAAAATATAACTAAGTGAAACCGAAGGGATGTGCAGAGAGAATGTACCGCCGAATAACAAAAGTATAAAACATATTTCATTCAAATGCAACAAGGAAAAATCTACTTGTCTATATACTGTGTATATCGATAAAAATCGACACTGTGTATAAATTCCTTTGATGTTCTTACCAATTATTATTAACGGTATTTTAGAAGTTGAAGTGAATATTGAAATTGGTATATAATGCACAAAATATTATAATTTTATAGTAAATATCATTTCAGGATCACTGTCAGATCACCGTCGAAGGTTGCAGGAGACAGGTCTTAAGGTCAACACTGCAAATGCAGGTTTCCGGTCTCAAGGGGTTAAAGATTTACTCCCATAAAATTAGAGGAAGGTGTTAATTATTTAGTTATTAAGAGTATTGTTTTATAACTGTTGATATTTTTATTGTGTAGTTAAAATTTTTAATAAAAATTTGATTTTTTTTTATTTATTTTAATTATTTATGTGAATTCCTCACAAGAGTCCCATCTGCTCCCGTCTCGAGCCAGTGAGCATAGCATCCCCAATTGGAGTATGTTATGTTATGAGGCTGAAGGTAAGTGGGGAGGGGAAGGATATGGGAACAGGAAGGTGGGGACGTACCTGGCTATTCAGATCGTGTCACCAAACACGGCTAAAGTCATTTCAAGCGATGTTTCAATTCTGAACGTTGGTCTTACACTAGGGCACATCATCATTACATAGTATAAAATGAAGTTGCTTAAAATGTATGTGAGCTTAGATCTTTTAAACTACGCAACGGATTTTCATGCGGTTTTCAACAATGATAGAGAGATTCAAGAGGAAAGTTTATATGTATAATACATGCTTATTATAGTAGAGAAAAGCCGAGAAATTTAAATATTCATCATTACACTCAAGAGATGAAGTGGCTCAAAATGTATGTGTGCTTAGATCTCTTAAACTACGCAACGGATTTTCATGCGGTTTTCACCAATAGATAGAGTGATTCAAGAGGAAGGTTTATATGTATGATAGATGCTTATTTTAGTAGAGAAAAGTCGAGAAATTCAAATATTCTATTCGGGCAGCAGGCAGCGGGCAGCTGGCAAGCGGGAGGTGTGGAATTTATAAAGGTTGGGTAATGGCGTTGTGTTTCGTTAGCCACAGCAACGTGTGGCCGGGTCTGCTAGTATACTTATATATTAATAGGAGTTTTCGTTATCTAATTAACAATTTATTTTTATTTTGAGGATAAATCTATCAAAAAGTATTATTGTTCATCATATTTTAATCTAAAATATTAAAATACGACATGGCCCTAGCTTAGAATTGCATTCGGGAGATTTAATTAGAACCTTATGCAAGCGTCTCCCTTACTCTAATAATGAGAAATATGATATAAATGGTGTAAGAAAGAAAAAATACCACGCTTTATATTCAAATAAAAATTAACCACAAAATAAAAGTAAAGTGTAGACCAGTGGTTCTTAACCTTTTTGGCTGGCGACCCAAAGTACGAATATATTTGAAGTATGCGACCCTAATCTAATTTTTTATTTTATTTTCCAGTGAAAGGTACTAAAATGATATATAATGTAATTTTAAACTATTAAATTACAAATACATCCTATAAAATTTATATGATGTAGTTGTATAATTAGAAATAAACAACTTTATTTAAATGTTCTGTATTAAAATCAGACAATTTAGCATTAAAACAGTTAAAAAAATTACAGCAAAATAATTTGTGACTACCCTGGTGTTGTATTTTTGAGCAAAGATCATGTATACGTGGAGTTATGTTTATAGAAAGTGCACACCGCATGTCATGCTGATGATCCAACCTATTCCTGTACTTATTATTCATAACAGAAAGGCATGAAAATCCTGCTTCACATAAATAAGTAGTTGGCAAAGGTAGCAGGGCTTTTCCAGATTCATTGCTCAGAACAGGCTTCCCAGATAATTGTGCCCAAAATTTTGGGCACATACGCCATCAATACGCGATTTCCGCGACCCAACCCGATACCTCTCGCGACCCGAATTTGGGTCGCGACCCGAGGTTAAGAATCGCTGGTGTAGACCTTTATGAAACCAAAGTTTCAAATCGCAATTTGAAATTAATTTATGAAATTTTGGAATTTTTTATTTATTAAGTTAGGTGACAATAACATTTGTAATACATTTGCCGAATAAAATCACCTTTAAAAAACAGTTTTTAGTTTTTGGATACGTTCAGTAATATTCCATTTATTTGGATTTTATTGTAAAGTGGAAATATTTTGTTCCTCTGACAAAATATGGTCGAAGCCTGAGAGATTAAAATATTAATGATAATCCTACCTTACCTTACCTTATCATTATTATCCTTATCCTTATCTTACGCCTTAACAAGACTTAATTATACTGATAAGGTAAGAAGATATACGATGATAGCTTATGTTCGTATCATCGACATTTCTGTAGTAAAGTCAATAGCAGTGGTTGCTGTTTTAAAACATCTCTTAAAAATACATGTAAGTAATTTATTATTTATACTAGCTGGGTTTCCCGGCTTCGCTCAGGACAATAAGATAGTGTTCTGGAATGTTGCACAATGATGTTCCCGATTCTCTATTCCTGATCATTCCACGACATACTCTGCCACTCCTTCCACAACTTTCTACAGCTCTATGGAACCTTCTAGAACTTTCCGGAAGACTGTTCTAGAAATTTCAAGAGGGTGAAACTTTCAGCCCTTATATCTTTAAAAGCACGCCCTTTAGGTAAAAACGGATACACGTATTCCCTAGGGGGGATAGAGATCTACCACACCATATAACTCCCTTGATTGAACCGGGACTCGTTTCTGAGTTTTTGCGAGCTGCACGTTTTTTTGGATTTTTGTAATATATGCCATATTCAAATAAATAAAATGTTACTCCTTACATGTCCTTTCCCGTGCGTTCCCCTCCAGCGTTCCACTTCCATCTTCCCCACCACCGCTCTCCCGCTCCCCTGTCCCGCCAACCCCCCTGGCACTGCATTTATTGACTCCTCTCTCGCCCGGCCCGTAGCCGAAACTTTTTTCTAATACTAACAATTTTAAACTCGTGATATCTTTCTAATTAAATATCCGAATTGAAAAATTCAAAAAGTTAAATAAAGGTATTGAATATGTCTTGAATATGAAGTAATTTATTTTGATAAGGATTAAAACCATGATACAAATAAAGAGCCTTTTCAAGCGGCGACATTTAAATTAATTTTTTAAAATAAAAGAATACTTATTGTGGCATAACCATAATAGTTAGACATATGCGGTCGCGACCTTTTTCGTAAATAATGATGTGTTCTATAAAGTCGTAATAAATTATTTTATTCTATCATCAATAGTTTTCGCAGCGCACGCGATTTAAAGAATATTTTAGGTAATTTTTTTACACCCTGGGTTACATTATTGAAGTTTTAGTAAGGATGCCTATTTTTTTTTAATATAATATAGCATATGTCACCCAGGGATAGTGTAGCTTCACAACAGCGAAAGAATTTTTCAAATTGGTTCAGTAGTTTCGGAGCCTATTCGATGCAAACAAACAAACACACAAACAAACAAATCTTTCCTCTTTATATAGTGTAGTTAGATAGTTAGATAACACAGTCTATTATTTTATGTTGGCTGAAAATAATATGAATTTGCCGAACCCTTGAGTTACATTCATAGATACATATTCCACTCAGGGAGTATTTCACCATTTTCCTCATAGATTATCCATACGATTAAGTACAATTTCGATTTATTAAACACTATTTATTTATTTAATTAAACTGAGTTTACTATTCGGAACTAGTGATGTTAAGGTTCAGTTGGTTCTTGAACTCGGGTTCTTCGAGGGAAACCAATCTTACTCCTACTCCAAGAGAGCCTGGTAAACCTAAATGACTTTCGACAGTTGATACGTAATGCGTAATTTTTAAAACCTTTTAAATCCATCTTCAAGCTTTGACTTGTTGTTATCTTCTATATGTACATTTTATATTATATAATATTGTCAGTGCTCTTAATTTATATGTACTCTCCTTTCACGTTATCTCTTTTTCTTATTTGTGATATTTTTATATTCTTAATGGACTATTTGTCTGTAAATAAATAAATATTTGAAAATATTTCAGGTGACCCCAGGAATTATCAAAGAATTCGAAGTCGAACTACTCTTCCACGCTCTTTAATATTCCAATGGAAGATTAATCCAAATCTACGTATCTGGTGAGTTATTGAGGGCTGCATTCTGCAAGTTTACTCTGAATATTATAAAACTCTGATAAGAGAACCATCAGAAGAAGAAACATTTTAAGATGGTTACCTATGTAGCTTTGAAATACAGCAATAAAAATTTAAAAGATATTCTGAGCGCAGTCACTACCATTAGTGATGAAAGCAAAATGGATTTGGAACCGTTTCCCGGTATAAGAGACTTGGCGATCTTTGCAGAGAAGGCGTATAGCAAAGAAGAAGACGTAGAACCCTTGCCGGAAGGTTGGAAACTGTTGACCACAGCATGTGGCGGCTGGAACGGATATGTCGGCTACGCTTTTTGCAACTCCTCATTGCAGCAAGTAGTCCTCTCCCACCGTGGAACAAAACTTCGGAATCTGGGATCAGTATTTGCAGATATAAAAGGAGTTTGGCAAAACAAATACATGGATCACATGTCATCGGCTGTCTCATTTGGAGAAGAAATCAAGTGCGCGATTCTCGACGTGAAGAAAAGGGAAGGTGTTCGTTTCACGCTGACCATCACAGGGCATTCTCTAGGTGGGTGGCTCGCACAGGTCACTGCAATAACGACGAAACATCTCAAAAGGCAGGGCAATGGGTTTACTCGAGTTTCGAACATCAGCGAAGGCATCCACGCACACACTGTCGCATTTGACAGCCCAGGAGTGCAAGACATGGCCATAAAAATTCAGCGGGACTACTTCGAAAGGTGTGGTTCTAACCCGTTCTCTATGTTTCGAAGTTTGGACATTACCACCTACTTCATTGCAGCCAACTGTGTCAATGATACCGGATTTCACATGGGCAGCGTATACCAGGTTTCATCCAACCTGGTTTGTACACCTGGTTTTAAACATTTTTTCACGAACTTGAGCACGCACGGCATCAAAAACTTTTCCGATGCCTTGCGAGCGGAAAACATGAAGTTGTTCCTAGTGAAAGACTGGCCACATGGATGGGCGGAGCGTGAACTGGGTTACGAACTAGAGCAAGACCAGCAAACTCACCGCCTAGAGACTGAAGCAGGGCAGTCAAGAGTCTATTACAAGATAGGAGAAGAAGACCCGGGAACGAGTCTTAAATTGCACTGTTTTTCAGAAGTAGAGCTGGAATTCCTCAAATTGATGAATATAGTGAGAAAAAACGAAATCCCACATAGCAATATTGAAAGTTTCTTTTTGAAGAAGTCATTAAGTCTCGAAGAATTGTTTCCCAAATTTACGATCAGCAGGAAAGAGGAAACTGTCGTATTGGACAGCAAGCAAAACTTAGAGAAGTTTGTCAATAACATCAGGAATGCGATGCGATGGTTTTCTTGCGAGCTTCAGGATGTGATGGAGGAGCAGAAAAAACTTACTACACCGAGTTTCCTGTTGGACATGATCAGTCTGGACTCCATTCCGGTCCTGCCAGCCTGTGAAGACATCCTTGGGCTGAGTGAGTTCATCAAAAACAAAGCCCCCGTGCTTTACATTCAGGCGGCCGACTGCAGCCTGGAGGTGGCTAGGATCTCCAACATACTTTACCAGTTGGATGACAGTTACGCTGACACAAATCACTGCACGTTTTTGGACTGGGAAGGTTTGCTGAAGCTAAACAAAAAACTTAAAACTAAAGGTCTACCTTTAACCAACAATCGTTTAAATTTATTTATTATTAATGTTGGATCCATCACCGAAATAATTGACGAAGTGAAAGAAGTATTAGAAAAAATATTTTCGAAATTTAGTAATAAAAAGAAAGCTGTGATCATTTCACACAAAAACTCTGGCTTGTATGATTTAGTTAAATCTTTTGAGTCAAAGTTGGCAATACTTTTCTTGCCTCTTTCGATGGAAGAGTGTATTGAATTCAAAATCAAAGATCTGAAAGATTTTTCCAGACGGGAGTTATTCTCAAGATTGTTTATAGTTCTAGGAGAACGGGAAATGAGTTTGAATACATTACTGGGAGAGAATTGCCAATCTTCAGTTTCTATAGATGATGTGCTGAAACCTTTTCTGAAAGATGTATTAACGAAAGAAAACTTTGTTTTAAATATTTCTAACAATTCGCCAAAGTTCGTCAAATCAGATGTGATGTATTCGAAGATTAATAGGGAAGTGCTTCTGGGTAGTTTGACTGAATTACTTCGCGAGAAGGAGAGCTATCTGTTTGTGAATAGCGGCGTCCGACAACTGCTCGAACCTCAACTGCAGAAAGTGCCGGGAGCGGCAGAAAGGGTGCTCGACATCCTCGGAAGTAGCGAGGAAGACTTCCGCCAAGCATGCCTAGAGAACCCATTCGTCAACATTGCTTACTGGTTGACTGCCTCAGTCGGTCGCCTGTACTTGAAGCAAGTATACAACAATTCATTTTATTTATCCAGGCAGTTCCACCACCAATCTGTCGTAGATCTAGAAAAGCTCGTACAAAAAGAAAATGCTGCCGATCTTTTTATATTTATAGGTGTGGTCAACAAGGCAACACTGATGAAAGATTTAAATGCTTCCTTAGAGGCTAAAAATTTATTTAATGATAATTTAAAGTTTCAAATACAAGACTCGGGAGAGCAAGCAAAAGGAATCGATCAGTGCGTTAACAAACACACTTTAAGGGTGGTGGAAGACGGCGAGAGACATCTGCTGTTGTGGCATGACTCGAAAGGGACACACAATTCTTTGCTCCCGTGCCTGAGGACCGACAGCCGGCTGCTAGGCGAGAAAGATCTATGTGTTCTCAAAGCTGTCGTCGTCTCCGATCAGCCAGGAATGGGCAAATCGACCACCCTCACCAGTCTGTCCCGTTACTTGAACGACTCCTGGCTACTGAGGATGGATCTGAGAGACCGCCGAGCGGACATCACAAACTTGCCGGCACAGATGAGCGTAGAATCGGCCGCACATTTTCTGGCGGGGGCAGATAGCGAACCGGCCACGTGTAGTTTATTGCTATACTGCTTGCAAAGCCGAGTTTCTCGGCAGATTCACGTATTGCTAGACGGGTTCGACGAGATTAGAGAGGAGGGCGCTATTGAAAAGATCCTCAAACTTTGCCACTTTCTGAAAAACGAGACCACGGCTAAGATCATAGTGACTACGCGGGACAGCTATAAAGATGCTTTGATAAACCGGCTTTCTACCTGCGCTACGATTTTTGAAGAGATAAACGAAGAATACCAATTAAACTTCCTCATGAACTACTGGCATTCTTACGCAGTGCTGGGGGCGGGCAGCTGCCGCGAGCGGAGGAACGAGAGACTCCAACTATTCGCCCAGCACCTGTACAAAGCTGCCCACAAGAAGCTAGGCGGTGACATCATCAGCCTGATCGGAATACCTCTGCATATGACAATCTTGGCGCAGGCTTTCCTCCAACAAGCCGAGGAGTATTGCAAGAATGCTGAATCCAACCCTGACATTATTGGCATCAATAATATCTACAATTTGTACAAAAAGTTTACCGGTGTGAAACGTGACATTTATCTCACAGAAAAGATTTTAATGGGTGCTGATATGATAAGTGGCATAGACAATATATTATGTGAAAAAATAACAGAGAATCATTGTATCCTGGCATTCCAAATTCTCGATGAAGAAATCGCAATAAAATACTTGCAGGTTGCTACATCAGAAGATGAATTTAAGGAAATGAATAGATTTGGACTGACTCAATGGAACGGTGAAACTCACTGTGATTTCATCCACCGTACGTTTGCCGAATACTTCTGTTCTGAATTCCTCGTTCTCTGGCTGAGACGAGAAAACTTCCGCTTCAAGTATCTACCTATCGAAGAATGGTTCCTGAGCAATCTGCTGATTAATAAAGATTTCAACATTGTGAGGAAGTTTTTGGATGAACATATAGCAGAAAATCCACTAACCTCAGACTCTAAATTATTATTTAATTTCATGAGCAGTCGTTGGATCGAGAATGAAGAAGCATTCCGTGATAAGGACGGACAGACAGCATTGCATGTAGCTGTCAAGGAAAATAATCCAAATATTATTGACTTTTTACTCGGTGGCTTAGGGACGGAACTAACCCAAATGGCTTTTGTGTCGTTTGTGCTTGCTCGGGACTGTGAAGGGTTTACAGCACTGAAAAGAGGTTTAATAATTCTTTATCCAAAAAATTACAATCCTAAATCACCAATTGACGATAACTGTGAAAACAGCAGTAAAGAAGACATAGTGAAAAGAATTATGCAAAATATCAGCCATCTGCCTTACGAATGTAAATTTAAGATTCTATTACACACGATACTAGAAGAAGAAGTGTTTCGAAACGAGTTAAAATTTCTGCTCGAGTGTGCGCTCAACGAAGAAGACCGGGAAGACATTCAGATAGCTCTAGACCGCATTGAAGTTCTAGAAAAGTACGTTTTGTATTTAATCGAACAAGTAAGGAGCAATAACACTTCCTCCGTTCGAGATTTTATTTTCAATGAACTAGAAAGCGATGAAGAGCGCGAATTCTTGCCGTTTGTCCGAACAGAGAAGCAGGCATCAGCTATCGAAATAGCATCTAGTGCGGGCAACTTAGAGATGGTGAAGTTGTTCACAGGAGGAAACAGCGACGTTCTGAAGTCGTGTTACAGTTTAGGGATGACCCCTTTGCACTGGGCAGCGGCAGGCGGCTATATTGACATTGTAGACTACTTGCTGGACCAAGGAGCGAGGTTAGATGTTGTAGATTCGAATGGAAAGACTGCCCTATCCCTTGCCTCGGGGTGCGGTCATCTACTCATTGTTAAACGTCTCATCGAACGTGGAGCACTAGTAAACTTATTGGATGCAGACGGCGGAACTGCATTGCATGTTGCCATTCAAAAGCGACACCTAATCATTGTTAAATATCTTCTGGCAAATGGAGCGGATGTCAATTCTAAGAATGTATATGGCAATAGTGTTCTCTACTGCGCCACAGCGGAACGGCTGGGAATTGTCTTTATTAAACTCCTTCTCAAATGTGGAGCAGATGTCAATTTGAAGGCGAATAATGGGATGACCGCTCTCTCATGTGCTGCATTCACGTCTCTAGAAGTAATGCAACATCTTATTAAATGTGGAGCAGATGTGAACACTTCGGATCATCACGGCAGTACTCCTCTACTCTTCGCCATTACAGGGAGATTTGGTAGAGATAAAAATTATAGTTATAATGTAGTAGATTGTCTTCTTGCCTCTGGAGCAGATGTCAACTGGAAAGACCTTTCTGGAAGGAACGCCATCTCAATTGCTGCAGAGGCGGGGTTGCTAGAAACAGTAAAAAAAATTCATATCTCTTACGGAGGAGATATCAACACGTTAGACCAACATGGCAAGACTCCCCTGATGTACGCCATTTTGGGAATCGTAAACTATAATTTGATAAAATATCTTGTGGAATCTAAAGCGGAAATTAATACTTGTGATAAAGATGGCAAGACTGCTCTGATATATGCTATTTCGAGAATGGTAAATGAAAATGTTATAAAATATCTTGTTAAATCTGGAGCAGATATAAACACTCCTGATCAAGATGGCAAGACTCCCCTGATGTACGCAATTTCCAATATGAGAAACAGTAAAAATATGGTAAAATATCTTGTTGAAGTCGGAGCAGAATTAAACACTCGCTGTCAAGTTGGTAAGACTCCCCTGATCTACGCCATTTTGGAATATAAAAACGACGTGGTAGAATTTCTTGTTGAATCTGGTGCAAAGGTAAACACTGGTGGTCTTAATGATGATATTCTATTCTACGCTGCATCGACAAATAAAGAAGCAATGGTAGAATATCTTCTCAAATTTGGAGCTGATGTGAGTCCGGATCTATATGGCGAGAAAGGCCTTTACTCCCGATTACCCAATGTAAGCAAGAAAGTAAAAAAAATCATTGACAAGTATGCAGCAGCTAAACAAAAACTGGAGGAACTTCTGGAAACAACTCCGACAAAGGAAGCTGATGTGTAGGCACAATCCTTACTGATCTCGAATTTGACTCCAGATACTAATATCTACAGCCTGTATGTCGGACGAATATCTACAGCTCATATGTTGGACAAAATCTACAAACTTCAGAGTGAAGACAAATAACTACAGGTCGGATAAATATCTATGACGGTCCCAGTGGAGACGAATATATATGGAGGGTAAGTGGGACTAATATCTACAGAGGGCAACAGAGCACCTAACCTAACCTAACTTAACCTAACCGAACCCAACCTCTGCCACTGCTGTAGATATTCGTCGACATGACTTGTTCCATAGATATTAGTCAGCAGTTTGAGCTGTAGATATTCGTCCTCACTTTGGTTCCCACCTCGTATAGATATTAGTCAGAACATGGATTCTCAAAGATATTAGTCCGATTGGTTCAGTTTTTCGAATTCCTGTAGATTTTAGTAGACGCCTCCCTCGAATTTGGTTGAGAGGTCGTTAGTTCTTTCTAATGATACTTGTATAACATAAACACATAACATAATATAAGCTATCCAAGCTAATAAAAAGTCTACACGATTTTACAGCATTTAAACAATTATTTTCAACAAAATCGACTATTTTTAAATGTTTAAAATGTCTCTTCCAGAAATAAAAATAAAACATTATTTAATTATTCATTATAAATCACAACAACATTGCAACAGTCTCAGCCGAGCGATTCTATATCTTTTGTGGGATCGTTATCGAGATAACGGACGTGATCTCCTGTCAGATTTGTGTGATTTATTTGATTTTTCTATGTATAACGTGGTGAACGGCCAACTTAGAATGAAACCAACTCAGAACCACCTCGGAAGGGTCATCAAGTGTGATGATAAAAGATTATAAAAAATGACGTTTTTTTTATAAAATAAATGGCTTAAACTTGTATAGGTAAATGTATGTTACACAAACAATGAATCCAAATTGTGATTTTTTGTTGTTGTTTTTATTCTCTGGGAAATATTATAATAATGTTTAATATATATTATTTTTATTGTACAAACGTGGTAAAAAGTGAAGTGACAGTATTCTTGCAAATCCCTATATAAAAAGGAATGTGTACCTCAGTGGCATAGCTAGAGGGGGGAGGGGCGGTCCGCCCTGGGTGTCACCCCCCCAGAGCACGGTCTGTAGCTCTATGCCTCCCCGTGGAGTGCCCCGAAACGGGAGAATTTTGTGTCTAACGGTCTTTTTTTATAGGCGAAACTAGCCTATATTTATGGAGAAATTTTTATCCCAGAAATTCCCTAGCCACCCCCCCCTCCCCCCCAGGACATTTTTATGAAGTCAACTTTAATGGAGCACGTTTTCCGCCCGGGTGCCCCCCATGCCAACTACGCCACTGAGTGTATCCTAAATTTCGTATTCTCTGCCATTTCTGGTGAATGTGTGTGGGATTTTTTTTAATCAATTTTTTTCACATGTAAAATTAAAATATTCTGATTTACCAGAACATACATTATGTACAAAAATATATTTTTTTGGTTATTTAAAACATTATTAATTTGTCAACATATTAATTAATTTTATTTTATAATATGCCCTACATTCGTACTTAAAGTATTGTTTTAAAGTATATTTTGTAAAGTTCCAATTATGTTTTTTACTTATTAAAAAAAGTATAAAAGATTTTTTTTGTTTTATTTATTACATTACATATAGTTCTGTAACTCGTTTGGTGTGTAGGTAGAAAAAAGGCGGAGCGCCACTGTGCGTAGATGCGATTGCGACAGACATAGTGCGCGTGTCGTAATGAGATGGACACCTAATTTTGTATTGAATGAAAATGTATTATAATATAACTGTAAGCAGAATTCTTGCCTGAACAGACTATGCAATAGTTATAATAGCGTACCTATTATCCAATGTGAACATTTTCAATTACGAACTTACCAAATATAAGACGTCCATAAAAGAAAATTTCTCTGATGGCTTGTGAATAATGTAATGTTTTTATTGTTTGTATTTCTGTTATGATTTGATTTATATGTACAACCTCTCTCCATGGCTACCAATGTATTGATAGATTTTTTTTAGTAATGTTTCATTTTTTATAAGAAAAAAATTGTTTTATATTTTTGGATTCATATTGCTTTTTTATAAAATTAATCTACTTATTATTATTATGCTGTCTCAGTAGAATTTAAGTCACAAAGAGGAAATCCATAATTGGTTTTATTTTGGCTATTTAATATTATGTACAAACTGAAATAAATGTAAACTGTCGATTTCCTGAATATTAATAAATAAATATAAGAGTAATTAACGATAGTTAATTTAGTTTTTCAATATCTCAAAAATTGACGCCTTTAAAAAAAATAAAATTATGTGTATATATAAGAGTCCCAGCCGCTCACAACTGGAGACAGTGAGACTACGTCATCCCCAATTGGGGTATGTTGTGAGGCTGAAGGCAGTGGGGTGGGGAAGGAAATGGGGAAGAGGAAGGTGGGAAAGTTCCTGGCTATTCAGATCTGGTCACCATACACGGCTAAAACCATCTCATCTGAATCTTACACCGGCGATGCTAAGAGAATTTTCCACAAATATAGTAAAGGTGTATTATTTTTAAATTAATTAATTATGAAATAATACAAATTAATCAAATACAATTTATTTGTCCACGCCGGGATTCGATCCTGCAACCTTGGGATTGCGGGTCAAAAGCCTTACCCCTCGACAACGGAAGCCGTCATGAGCTTTCAAAGCGAATTTGGGTAAAACGTACGCAGTGGTGTCTCGTGACGTCCCACTAAACATGATTCTGCACAATTTATGATTCGAATGACAGTGTTGCGCAGTGGCGTAGCGAGGGAAAATTTCGCCGCCCCCTTATGTGGGTACTTCAAGCGCCGCGTAGGGAAGGGGGGGGGGGGGGGGTATGTGGAAATCCCATTTTATTAATTACGACCTATTAATGTTAATAATCACTTTTCCGATTTTTTTTAATAATCACTTATTACGAGTATTCTTTCAACGAAAATCATTTATTAATTTTACTACAAAGTTTATAACTGCTGTCGGAAATGGAAAATGGTATCCATTAAGAAATGTTTTAAATGTTAAAATAATGAAAAATGTATACTATGCCCTTGTTCATTCTTTACTTATCTACGGAATTATAGGTTGGGGAGGATCTTACAAAAACAATCTGAACTCAGTAAAAGTCTCGCAAAGAATCATCATTAAAGTAATATTAAAAAAAATCAACCTTCTCAACAGAATCACTTTTTAAATTGTTTCCAGTACCAAATGTCGATGACATATTCAAGCAAGCTTCCATTGTAAAAATGTGTAAAGAAAAAAATAACAAAGAATATCAAGAATTTTACAAACTAATGAGAAATGGAAACCAATTTATTGCACCTAATTTTAAAACAACTCAAATGCAAAATCATTATATTTTCCAAGCCATAAAATACTTTAATAAACATCCATCTGAATTACGCTGTATCATCAACCAATCAGAGCAAATAAATAAAATTAAACAATTTTTCAAAAAAAAATTACATTAAAAAGTAAATAATTTTATACAAAAAATATTATAACTTTCATTCTAAATAAGAATCGTGGCTCCCTTATCAGGCACAAGAGCTCCTCTTTTCTGATAAGGTATACATGACCAATAACGACCTTTATTATAAAATTTTGTAAAATATATATGTATAAATGTAACTCATGATTTATATTACAATAATAAAAAAATAAAATAAAATGTAAGAGGATTTCTCATCTCGAACTTTTACAACGTGTTTAGAACACAAGGCAGGTTTTAACTTACGATTGATTCTGCGTTAGAGTCCCCAAATAATTGTTACACACGGAAAAATCAATTTCTCAGAATTTTGCAGCATTTGGTTTGAAACTCAAATGTAAAGCTTCACTCGGTACAATATGAATCTGCAACTCGTTATTTAATTTATCATTGTATTCTGAACGCAAAACCAGTTTGTATGAGGTGAATAAAAAATACTCTCAGAATGTGAAAATGTTTTTTTTTATTCTGACACAAAACTGGTTTAAATTACATCTCTATGCGGCGAATTAAAACTACACTCAGAACATGAAAACATGAAAATGGTTTTTCATGTTCTGAGAGTTCTTTGATTTTGGCAACACATACATCTGTAGTCTTCAACTAGAATTTCATAACTGCACTTCGAATATGATAATGTTTTCCTTCGAAATGTGTCAGCGGATGAATCAACAACTGGAAATTTACGTTCTCAACACAAAATTGGTTTAAATTTAATCTGTATGCGGCGTATTAAAAGTGTACTCAGAACATGAAAATAGTTTTTCTTTGTTTTTGGCATACAGAGTCTGCAACTAGAATTGTATAACTGCACCTCGAATAAGATAATGTTTTCCTTCGAATTGTGTTTCAGATGAATCTACAATTGGAATTTTACATTCTGAAAACTGGTTTAACCCTTCGAATAACAAGAAAAAATATCTATAAACTTTTGCCTGTCAAGGTTTGCGCACAAAATTCCCGATTCTTCCCATGCATTTTAAATGTTCCTTTTTTGAAGTAAAACTTCTTTACGCACACTCGACACTTGGAGGTAAAATGATGAATACGTTATGAAACTTTACGAAAAAATGTGATACGTTACGAAAAAATGTGAAACGCTAATCAATATGAAACGCTTATCAACGTGAAACGCTAATCAATGATATGAGTTGAGTTGAGTTGAGTTGAGTTGAGTTGAGTTGAGTTGAGTTGAATTGAGTTTAGTTGAGTTGAGTTGAGTTGAGTTGAGTTGAGAGCTGAGAGCTGAGAGCTGAGAGCTGAGAGTTGAGAGTTGAGAGTTGAGAGTTGAGAGATGAGAGTTGAGAGTTGAGAGTTGAGAGTTGAGAGTTGAGAGTTGAGAGTTGAGAGTTGAGAGTTGAGAGTTGAGAGTTGAGAGTTGAGAGTTGAGAGTTGAGAGTTGAGAGTTGAGAGTTGAGAGTTGAGAGTTGAGTTGAGTTGATGGGGATGGTGATATTTTTATTCCTGTTATTGTTATATTGTTAATGGACGGCATAAGTTAGTGAAGTTTTACTTCAGTCTTGTGGTCTAAAGCACACTCGTTTTTTTTTTGTTATTTTTTTAAAATTTAGGACAATTTAAAAATTGTTCTAAAATCTAGATAGAATAAATTTTCCGACGTGCTTATTAGAACATTTTGTTTCTAAATATTAAAATTTTGACATTGAAAATGAAAATTAGCTCAAAAATACACACCTGCGTGTGGGGAGTAAAGTAAGTTATTATTTTTAAATGTATAACAATTATTTGAAAATGTTCTACGATACTTTCGTTTACGAATACAACTTTTTCTTTTATTATGTATTATAAATTTCAATAACTATTTTTCTTTAAGCTGCAAATTTCGTAATTCGTAGGAAAACCGTACGCATATTGTGAGAAAAATAATAATTAAAGCTGGGAACTCGCAAATAAATTCACTCTTAATTTAAACCAGAATTGTGTTCAGAATGTAACGATTGAATTTCAATCTTCCTCACTCGGAAGTGCAGTTATAACATTCTATTTGCAGACTATGTATATGCCGCCAGAATCAAAGAGAAACAATTTACATATTTTGAGTAAAGTTTTAATTCTGATATATATGTTTCCGATACACATGTTTTAATTGTATTCAAATTAACGTCTTTAACCTTAAATATTCTCATGACATTCTGAAATACTCTTATACATGATATTCATTTATGTACCTCTACGCCTGTCTCAACACAGGTATACCCTAGCGAGATAGGCATCGAATAATATAATGTATAAACATCCCTTATAAATAAACCATCAATCAATCAATAAATAAATAAACAAAAATAAATAAATTCGCCACATACAGATTTAATTTAACCCGTCTATTCACAGAGAGGTAAATTGTCCCAAACATTTATTTTACAATAAAAATTGTATGAATGCGATAAAAAAAAACGAATCTGTATTTAAAATTTAAAGTTTAAATTCTATTTTAAATACTTTAATTCGAATATTCCCAGGTGTGAATTTTTGAGCCAACTTACATTTTCAATATCAATATTTTAATATTTAGAAACAAAAATGTTGTAATACGCAAATCGGAAAAATTTTGTTTTTTTCAAAAGGGTTAATAAAATAACTAATAAAAAGGAACGTTTAAAATGCATGGGAAGAACAGGGAATTTTGTGCGCAAACCTTGACAGGCAAAAGTTTATAGATATTTTTTTCTTATTATTTGAAGGGTTAAACCAGTTTTCAGAATGTAAAATTCCAATTGTAGATCCATCTGCTAACACAATTAAAAAAAAAACATTATCTTATTCGAAGTGCAATTATATAATACTAGTTGCAGACTCTGTATGTGCTGCCAATATCAAAGAAAAACCATTTTCATATTCTGAGTGTACTTTTAATACGCCGCATACATACTTAATTTAAACCAATTTTGTGTTTAGAAAGTAAATTTCCAGTTGTGGATTCATCTGCTGATACATTTCGAAGGAAAAATTCTCCTATTCGAACTGCAGTTATAAAATTCTAGTTGAAGACTACATATGTACGTATTGCCAGAATCAAAGAGAAACCATTTTCATGTAGTTTTAATTCGCCTCATACAGATATAATTTAAACCAGTTTTGTGTTCAGAATGTAAAATTACTGTTGTGGTTTCATCTGCTGACACATTTCGAAGGAAAACATTATCTTATTGGGCAGTTATAAAATTCTAGTTGCAGACTAATTATTTAATGAAAGAATTTAAAATAAAACATTTTCATGTTCTGAGTGTAGTTTTAATTCGCCGCATACATAAATTATTTAAAACAGTTTTGTGTTCAGAATGTAAAATTTCTGTTGTGGTTTCATC
Source organism: Limnephilus lunatus (assembly GCA_917563855.2). Classification (NCBI taxonomy): domain Eukaryota; kingdom Metazoa; phylum Arthropoda; class Insecta; order Trichoptera; family Limnephilidae; genus Limnephilus; species Limnephilus lunatus. The sequence continues at coordinate 15,329,456 of OU830595.1, read as the reverse complement.
TGCTGACATATTCCGAAGGAAAACATTATCTTATTCGATGTGCAGTTATAAAATTCTATTTGCAGACTATTAAATGAATGCCAGAATAAAATAAAATAAATTATATTCTGAGTGCAGTTTTAATTCACCGCATACACACTCGTTTTGTGTTCAGAATACAACGTTAAATTTAAAAAAAAAACGAGTTGCAGATTCATCGCGTGCCGAATGAAGCTTTACATTTGTGTTACATACCAAATGCTGCAAAATTCTAAGAAATTGATTTTCTGTGTGTAACTATTATTTGGGGACTCTAACGCAGAATCAAGGGTAAGTTATAACCTGCCTTGCGTTCTTAACACGGTGTAAAAGTTCAAGATGCGAAATCCTCTTACATGGATATCATTTTCAATATCCGACAGCAGTTATAAACTTTGTAGTAGAATTTATAAACATGATTTTAGTTGGAACAATAGATACTCGTCAAAAGTGATTATTAAAAAAATCGTCTCGTATATAGTTCGCTAGTATGTTGGTCCAAATATAAAAAATGGATTTTCACATACACCCCCCTCCCCTTCCCCCACCCGGCGCTTGAAGTACCCAAATAAGTACCCAAAACCCACGCTACGCCACTGGGAGGTCTAGAATCATTTTAAAATAAAAAGTAGCGTCTTTGTAAAAAAAAAATATTGTCCTGACGTGTACGGTGAAGGAGGAAACCATATGTTTCCTTAGAACGCTGTGGGAAAGTGGTGGGCAACAAAAACAATTATTTTTTTTTAAATTTTATGAGAAAAAACTCAAATTATAATATTTAATTAAATGAAGACAATGTTAGCGAAACTCAATCAAAATCTGAAGACAGAAAAACCAGAAAAAGATATTGGTTCCACTGGGACTCAGACGCCTTTGCTTACATGGCAAGTGATCTACCTGGATCTACCGATTGAGCTATGCAGGGCCGGATCTACGAAATCTGGCGCCCTGTGCAGTAGGTACCGATGGCGCCCCCCCCCCCCAACATTTTTATTTGATTAAAATTACGTTCACCCCAATTTTTTTTTACACTAATTTCTCTAATAAAATCAAGACATATATATTTTTATCGGTGCTGGAGAAATTGGAATAAAAATATTCCCAATGGAAACGAGTTTTTTATGTCATTCTGCTCTTTAATTCTACGTTTTAGATTCTGCGAGCCTGAAAGTTATTTATTATTCTATTCATTGTAATCCACAGTACTTTTATAACCTCTAACAACCAATAGAAATTTAGTTATAAATTTAAAAATCTAATAAGAATATAACCTCAAATTTGTACCTTGGATTTCCCCTGTGTTGAGCGAACAAACACTAAACACTGACATATGGTATCAACGGCTTACGACAGACGCTTACACTGACACCGTAAAATAACAAATCCAACATCCAACAAATCTAATAGATATTAATTATACAACTAACGAACTTCAAATAACTGTCAACACGTTCAACCTGCAAATCCTGCAAACCGTGCGATGCTTTTGTTAATGGAATTTACTGAAGATTTCATAAGAAAATGGTCTTTAACTACCTTCAGGAGAAGGTAGTTAAAGACCACTTTCTTAAGAAAAAACTTCCATTTTTTTCTTTTCTTAGAGACTTATATCGTACAAAATAAAACAATAGCAAGCGTACGGACAACACACTAACAAAAATTGTCAGCATTTTGAAAGGCGCAAGTCGGTTTGTTTGATTCACAGGAACAAAAAAACTGCGCTGTGATTGGTTATTGAATTTGGATCGCACCCATTCTTCGTAAAAGATATATGGAAAAATAGATCTAACGTTTAAACTAAATATGTGGAATTTGTAAAAAAATTCTGTAACTGACTATAAATTCGTAAGCCGTTGATTTCAACCTGATGCGTGCGCATTCTGTTTCTTTGGAAAGTGTTGCTAGAGCGTAATAATTATTTCGTACTATGGGTAATTTTTAAACGATTCAGGGAATATTGTAACTAAATTTTAATACAATATTTATTTTCTCTCGGCGCCCCTTCGGAGTTGGCGCCAGGTTTTTGCACGTTTTTGAACGTATGGCAGATCCGGCGCTGGAGCTATGGAACCCATTTCCAATTCGGTCACTTTTAACTGTATCATACTTCGATTAAGAACTGCCAACACTATCGATAGCAGCCAATAATATGTGCGTTAAGAAAATGAAGATAATGTTGGTAGTTCTTAATCGAAGTATGATACAGTTAAAAGTGACCGATTTGGAAATGGGTTCCATAGCTCAAACGGTAGAGCACTTGCCATGTAAGCAAAGGGACCTGGGTTTTAGTCCCAGTGGAACCAATATCTTTTTCTAATTTTTCTGTCTCCAGATTTTGATTTAGTTTCGCTAATATTGTCTTCATTGAATTAAATATTATAGTTTGAGATTTTACTCATAAAAAGTTAAAAATAAAAATATTATCTACCTATAGTGTTTACTGTTGCAGGAATTCATGACTTTGACATCCGTTGTCTTTACAAGTTGTCAAAGTTTTACTATAAAATGTAGACAAAAGATATGATATTTATTTTAGATATAAATTTTATTCAAATTTTAGGAAAGCCGGATAAAGCACAAGGGCCTTCGCTCATAGAGAAACTGATATGAAACCAGTTGCTGACGCAATAGCACTGCGGCAGTCGCATTTCAGTTGCATCGTTAACAGGTTGCCATGGTAGCGGCTCACAAAATGTCAAGTTTTAGAATTTGCGATTGCGTCGGCAACTGGTTTCATTTCAGTTTCTCCATCAGCGAAGGTCCTTACCAGTGGCGTAGCGTGCCTTGGAGGGGCCCTGTATCAAAATTATTGGGGGCCCAAATGAAGGGTAAAGATTTCTCACAAAAAAAACGAAAATGTTCGCATTAAATTAAAATAAATATTTATTGATTATAAGTTATCACTTCCTCCTAGAAATTGAGCTAGCCAAACAATTCAAATTAAATATACACTTTTCTTGCCTTTTTTTGGCAAATTGATTTATTAAATCATCTATAGCTGAAGACGATTTCAGTTTTTATAAAATTTCTGCCTCTATAGACAATAGTGACAAGTCTGATAGCCGTTTCTGTCCCATCGAAGTCCTTAGGTAATTTTTTTTATCTGTTTTAATTTTTAAAAACTTAACGTAACTGGAAGGGTCAAGAATCTTTGTATAATCTGAATATCTGTATAGTTTTGTGTTATTTTGTAAAATTGTTAACCTTAACACAGGCTTGTTCTAGTGAGGTGACAAATTATATTGTAAATATTTTACCTGTAGTGTACAGAAAAAATAAATAAATAAAATAAAATAAAAATAATAGATAGCACGCTGTTATTACCTCCGGAAAACTGGATGCAAGGCTATTGAATTTTATCAGCAATAATTCCATGAGTTCCTTAATGGAATGAATTTTTTGAATTTTCAATTTTAAGCATGTTTTCAGAGCAATTAATTGTTTACTGTATTTAGCCGACAGTTTTCCGGAAGCGTTTTTTATCGCTTCGTTTAAAGAAGATAGGAGTTTCTCCGGTTGTAATACTTCGAACATATAACTCAGGTCACAAAGGCTCTGAAATCTTTTTGAAGTAAAACTTCTTTACGCACGCTAGACACTTGGGGGTAAAATGATGAATACGTTATGAAACGTTACGAAAATATATGAAACGCTACGAAAAAATGTGAGACGTTACTGAGAGCTGAGAGCTGAGAACTGAGAGCTGAGAGTTGAGTTGAGTTGATGGGGATATTTTTATTCCTGTTATTGTTATATTCTTAATGGACGGCATAAGTTAGTGAAATTTTAATTCAGTCGTGTGGTCTAAAGCACACTCGTTTTTTTTAGTTTGAGAAATTAATATATCTAAACAACAATAGTATACATTGACCTTGAAATATGATTCCGGGTCTGAAATTCAAACAAAACTGAAAACAGTTGTTACCTCCCACTCTTTTGATAAATCTCTGGACTCATTTAGCAAACCATTGAATGAATTTTGATTTCTTATCTCGCTCAGTCTATTCAAAAGATTACTTGATAAAATAATAATCTAAAAATCTTTTAGTGCTAAATTATCTATTCTCCCAGCATTATGAGAAAAATGGCTTTGAGAGTAATAATCAACTACTAACGAAGAATTTCAAAACAAAAATATTATTATTGCTCGGTACAATACGTGATCAGGTATTTTCATGTATTGAAGGTTGCCATTGTTCTTTCAAAAAACAAAATTCACCCTTCGCTACTGGTAGATAAATAGGTAGTAGGTACTTACCATTGCAATCTATATCACTTGCAGAAGCTGATTGCTGAAAAAATGAAGAAATTTTGGGCATTTTTTTATAACCTCCTCCCTTTTCTATTTACTTTTTTCTTTTCATAGCTCCACTGGGATATTCTCTTTTCCTTTCACTCATTATTTTCACAAATGAAACTAATTATCCAATAAATAATCAGAAGAACAAGATTGTATTGTATTACAATGTAATAAATAACGTTTGAACCGGAATGAAATAAAACGCGTAAATATTGATATCCGTGGTTTATCATTGAACATCGGTTATTGCCAATTTTTGGGTGCACGCTTCCCGGGAAAAAAAGAGATGGCTTTTTTTTACTTTTGTCATTTCTGAAGTGAAAACCCTTTGGGCAGGTATGACAGTTTTTTTGTATGTTTTTTTCCTGGGAAGCACGAGATTAAGTGACATTGTGGATAAAATTTAACTAATTTTTGCTTACACACGTTAGGGGCCCTTGTAGCCCGGGGGCCCCGTATCATTGATACGGCTGATACGGCGGTAGCTACACCCCTGGTCCTTACAGTAATAAAACAGAACATGATCAAAAATACAAGTCATGTTAGGTAAAGTTAGATTAACTAATACATTGAAGCAATTTTAAACTTTTTTCACTTTTTATTTCTTATGATTACCGGTTTCAGCCTGTCATGGCCACCACTTGGTCTCAAAATGGTCAGAAATAAAAAGTTTAAAATTGTTTCAATATATTTTTGTATTGGTATTCCACTTTAAATTGGATCGTATTAAACCAACCACAGTGAACCAAATCACTCGGGAGCTTTGAAATGAGGGCTCAAAATCATAATCTAGTTCTGCCACAGAGAAACAACCAGAGAAATACTGTATATCATTGGTCAAGACAGCATTTCTCTGAATGATTCTCTCTGGCAGAGAGAGCTAGATTCTGATTTGGAGTCCTCATTTCAAGTTAACTCAGAAACTGCGAAAAGTGAGTTAGTTCACTATGGTTTAAGATAAAGATATTCATATATTTCAATATCTTTGGTTTAAGATGATCAAATTGTCAATTATTATTGTTATTTAAGGTTAGTTTAGGTCTGTAGTTTTTCGTTTTTTTTCTTCTTCACTTTTTTTAATGTTCTCTTCGTGATCATTTTGGAAGTTTGGATTTGGAATTCAGATATTAAATAAATGCTGTTGGGTCGAACGCTGGTTCCACTGCAGTACTTTGAAATTCTTCTTCCTCTGATTTGAACATAGGATCTGGATATGTGCTTCTTACTTCCTCTGCTTCTGGAAGACTGTTTTCAGCAAAACGCTCTTCTGGAAGTGGATTGTCCATTTCCATTATGCTGTGTTCACCCATCCTGTTGCTCACCTCTTCTGGAAAATCTATTCCATCCCTGGTTCCCACTTCGTTATCTTGTTCACCAGATTCCGCATTTGTCCTCGTCCTGAACAACTATAACAAAAAGATTTTTAATAACATACAGTCAACAATATTTCACTACATCACTTTTTAACTGCGATTTCTCTCCGATGACAGTGAAGCATGGTCAATCGATATAAGAATTATCGATAATGTCGATAACTTGTCATCCCTCCCGAGCACGACTGCAGGTGGCTAACGAACAAACAACAGTTCACAACGACTAAGGGTTCCCAATTTAATTTGCGTGAACTCTTGTTTGTTCGTTGGCGATCTGTAGTCATTTATTTATTTTATGTATTTATTACACGCCCTGATGGGCTTTTACATTACAGTTTATAAGTTGAGTATAAAAACAATGAAGAAAATAAAATACAATGAGAAAAGAAAATACGTAATACAATGTAACAACAAAACCACATAATAAAATAAAAAAATACATATGTAAAAATGATAAGAAGTGTCACATTCATTTGTGTCTAGAATAATAAAAGTGAGTGAAAGAATAATAGAATATACAACATTTATACTGATTAGTTTTAAGATGAAATATATCACCTAGTTTAGAATATTTATTTCCGAGACTGTGAAGTCTCGGAAACGGAGAATTTTGATAAGCCCTGATGTGTCCTGGTGTTATTGAAGTAAAATGGTTTTTTGGGAACATGGATATTGATAAATTGAAGTAATTCAGGACAGTCAATTTTGCAATGCAGTATTTTATTAAATCTGTGCTTATTCTTCTTTCTGAAAGTTTCAATAGAGACATTTTATCCAGGAGGTAATTGTAATCAATGTTTAGTATAGGAATACGCAATGTATAGTTTATGAACTTTAGAAACTTCCATTGTATCTTTTCAATGTTGTCTGAATGAATATTGAAAAAGGGAGACCATAAAGTAGAGTTATATTCAAGTTGGCATCTGACAAGGGTTTTATATAACATAATAAATGTACCTACCTAAATCATTAAAATCTTTTGCAGCTCTTAAAACAAAGCCAAGAGTCTTTAGGGATTTATTGATAATATTATTAATATGACATACAAAGGTGAGTTTACTGTCGAATATAATGCCTAGATCCATAATTTCATTAACACAATTTAAATTTTCACCATTTAATCAATACTGAAAAAATATAGGATTATTTATTTTGGAAAAAATGAATGAACTGACATTTATTTATGTTTAATGCTACTTTGTTGATAGAGCACCATTCAAAAAGATATGTCAAGTTAGTTTGAAGTGTAATACAATCATTAATGTGGTTAATCCAGTGGCGTACCGTGGGTAACAGCCGCCCGGGGTGGAAGAAAACTTTGCCCCCCCCCCCCCCCTATATAGGTACTTCTTCAGGGAGGGGGGGGGGGGGGGGGGGGTAGTGATCCTTTTTTTTTTTTTTTTTTTTTAAAATTTATTAATTAAATCTGTATGCGGTGAATTAAAACTACACTCAGAACGTGAAAACGGTTTTTCTTTGGTTCTGGCAGCACATAAATTGTCTGCAACTAGAATTTTATATTTGCACTTCGAAAAAAGTTATGTTTTCCTTCGAAATATGTCAGCAGATGAATACACAATTGGAATTTATCATTCTGAACAATAAAACTGGCTTAAATTTTATCTGTATGCGGTGAATTAAAACTACACTCAGAACATGAAAAAGGTTTTTATTTGACTCTGGCGGCACATAACTTGTCTGGAAGAATTTTATTAAGCACTTCAAATAAGTTTTTTCGTCGAAATGTGTCGTCGGATGAATTCACAACTGGAATTTTACATTCTGAACACAAAAGGGGTTTTAATTAAATCTCTAAGCGGTGAATTAAGACTACACTCGGAACATGAAAATGTTTTTTCTTTGATTCTGGCGGCACATAAATTGTCTGCAAGAATTTTATAAAGCACTTTAAATAATATAATGTTTTCCTTCGAAATGTGTCGTCAGATGAATCCACAACTGGAATTATACATTTTGAACACAAAACTGCTTTTAATTAAATATGTATGCGGTGAATTAAAACTTCACTCAGAACATAAAAATGGTTTTTCTTTGATTCTGGCAGCACATAGTGTGCATCTAGAATTTTATAACTGCAATTCGAATAAGTATGCACACACCTGTCAGCTATTTAACTTTTCTGTGATAATAAATTTAAAATATATCACCGTGATGTATACGTGGAAGAAAACCGTATAAGTGTACTTTTTTGTGCGCTTTCAGCAGGGCGCACAAAGCTTCACGAATATAAAACACAAATCGACTATCAATTAGAGCTAAAATGATACTGTTGCCATTTACATTTTTATTTAAAAATAATTTATGTGTTAGAAATAAAAACAAAACGTCTGTCATTAATATTTTGATTTTAACAGTATATAAAACTTAAGAAAGATGTTAAGAAACTATAAACTAGAAAAAACTTTTAAGTCCTGACGCGAGAATAGAACCCGCGACTTCCCCAATCCAAATTTTTACAAGATGATTATTGATTGTGAAATTTTGCCGCCCCCCAAAAGTGCCGCCCGGGGCGGGCCGCCCCCCCCGCCCCCCCACGGTACGCCACTGGGTTAATCTCTTTATATAGTTTCATGTCATCAGCAAACAGTAGCACGTTTATGTTTGTAAATATATCAACAATAACATTTATAAATATAATGAACAAAATGGGCCCTAAATGGGAGCCTTGCGGCACTCCACTTGTTGCTTTAAATTTGTAAGAATGTGTGTCATTTATTTTCACACTAAGACTTCTTTTGGACAAATAACTAACAAACCAAATTAATAAGCTACCATAAACTCCAAGTGTCGCCAATTTTTTGATTAATATTTTGTGACACACCTTGTCGAAGGCCTTGCTAAAGTCAGTGTATATTGAGTCAACCTGGCACCTGTTTGCTAAAGATTTAGATATGAAGTTTTCGTAAATTAGTAAATTGGTTAGTGTAGATTTATTTGAACAAAAGCCACGTTGGTAGGGAGTTATAATTTTTTTTACGTTTGTAGATATTTTATGGAGTACAATTTTTTCAAAAAGCTTGGGAATCGATGATTGGATACATATTGGCCTTTACTTTGTTACGTCTGTTTTGTCCCCTTTTTTAAAAATAGGTGTTATAAAACTGTGTTTCCATGTATCAGGGAAACTGCCTGTCTCTAGTGACTGGTTAAAAATGAGAAAAAGAGGAACAGTTAAGCCGTTTAAACATTCTTTAATGATCACCGGTGGAATATTATCAGGTCCTGCATTTTTCTAGCATCTAACAAATTTACATGGATTTTGATATCATTAATTTCTATGCGTATATATCCAGGCTAAGATTCGATGAGAATTTTGGAATTTCTTTGCTAGGTATATCCTCTTCATACACATACTTAAAATAATCGGCAAATAGATTTGCAATGTTTTTATCATCACATCCAATTTTTCCATTGAAATACATAGAAGTTGGAATACCCAAGTTATTATTTTTTTGAGAATTAGTATAATTCCAAAACTGTTTTATATTTACATGAATATCACTTTCAATTTTGTTGACGTAATTTTTATAGCACAGTTTTGAGATTTTACAACACTCCTTTCTTAACAATTGAAATTCATTGTAATCACTCGAGAGTCTGGACCGTTTGTAATTTTGTTGAGCTATTTTCTTACTATATGTTAAAGTGATCAATTCGGGACTAAACCAGTTTGGAAAATGAGAAATTCTATTTTCAATAGCATCATTTAGAAAAGAAACACAGAATTTTCAATAGCATCATTTAGAATAGCATAAAATTTATTTACATTATTGTTAATATCTGTGTTTTCCAGAAAGGACATTAGGGATTTAAGCAATCAGAAATTTTCAGAAAATTTGCTTTAGAGAAGTTATAAGATGACTTGATATTTTTGAGATAAGTGTTGTTAACAAAGGGAATAACTATATCCAGAGGAGGATGGTAAACGTCCACAGGTAATAGTTCTTCTAAAGATTTACATACGTTAGCAGTGGGCTCACTGCAAAAAACTAGATCAAGAATGCGATTAGAATTGCAAAGTCATGCTCGGAAACGATGATAATTTACCGGCACTATCAGTAAATCTTTTTAAATTTATCGATCGACCATGCTAGATACCAGGACACTGTAAAAAAATTGTAGTAATTCTTTTAAAAATTAATTTACTGAAATATGCATTTGTTAAGAATGCTCTCAGCAAACGTTTTAAAGAATCTCGTAAAATTGACGGACATACAGCATTTTACGTGAAACTGTTTGAAACAGTTTGTATGTTGAATTATTCTTCAACAAAACTATGAATACGTTTTTATCGAAACTTTTTAAACACCTTTCTCAACCTTGTTGACAACATATTAAAAAATATATATTGTTTGGCAATTAAGTCTAGAAATTTATTATTTTGGAACTAAATTTTTTCATTACTATGGTAACACCGAAATACTCGTTTTGTCAATGACATATCGTATGGCTCTTGGCTTTACTGAAAAGTGTAGAAAACGCTGAAAATCACTCGTTTAATGTTTGTTTTTTCATTGTTTGCATGTGCATTGTTTGAATTGAATAAAAATGAACAAACCAATACGTAGTGGTGCAAGAGAAGTTACCTATATACTTACTGGGTTTTCAACGCTGCCTAGCCGATTATCGCGCGAAGAGGCTCCTATGCCTAATTTTTAAGATGTTTACAAACGAACTACAGAAATGACTGGTACTTAGTATAGTTTTTTAATGAATTTCATTAGTATTACAAGATTTATGCCAATTTTCGAGCGATTATAACCATTACAATCTGATTTGAGGTTATGTTTAAAAATCCGAATTTGACATTTACATTTGACAGTCAATATTAGGCCACAAGAAAAAGGGAATAACTCAATTATATCGCGAATATGCGAGCGAAGCTGGGGGCAAAAGATGGTATAATAATACTATTCGTTATTTTATGTCCGCCACCATCTTCCTTTTTTTCTCGCTTTCGCTCAAAAAACCCAGTGCCGCCGCCAACCCCACATTTTTACAGTTGCAACAACTTGCAAATAAATAAAGAAGTACTTACTTAAACGAAAAAACAATTATTATCTACTTATTTGTACGTTACAATTTGTTCCAGCATATTAACATATTTAGTTTGGAGTGGAGTCCACACACCACTAGCATACTCCAGCTTACTTCTTATGATGCCATCGAACATGGCTATCATTGCATCTGGGTCATCAAATTGTTTACATGTTCTGATGATAAAACCCATTGTAAACCGTGATATGTGGTCCAAGAATGTCAGTTTGGGATCCCAGGGTCATCCAGCCTCAGAGTTGTTTAAATCGGAAGTGGGTCTTTACCATGTCTGAAGCGGTGCCGAAGATGGTGTTCGACAGATGAGCTATTGGCCGCAGTATCAGGCTGGACAGTAGACTGTAGTCCCTTGGTGGATATGCGTAGGGATTGTAAACGGCAGGTGCGCAGGGTGCATATCCTGAAATATTTGAATATGTTTATAGAACCTGTATATAGAACCATATATATCCTGAATATATTTATAGAACCTGTATATAGAACCATATATATCCTGAATATATTTATAGAACCTGTATATAGAACCATATACATCCTGAATATATTTATAGAACCTGCTAATGATTAACCCTATTATATAATATATATGTATAATACTATTTGTCCATAGGTCTCATAGAAATCGTTTTCCCTTGCTATCGTATTGAGAAGTATGAACTAAGCGGTAGTGGAAAGAGAAAATAACACGCTTTATATTCAAATATAAAAGTTAACCACAAAATAACTAAAATGTACACCTTTTGAACCGCAATGTAGACAAAAAATTATGAAACTTGGTGAATTTTTTTATGGATTATTTTTACATGAAACGACAAAAAAGTGATTAAGGCGCCGCAACCGGGCTCAAAAAGAAGAAGATGGAGATATATGAAATTACGAATGTTAGAGGAGCGCGCTAACATTTAAAGCGACAAAATCGATGCGAAAATTGAGAAAATGTTTAATAAAACACAACTCGTTTAAAATAGAGAAAAAAATTCGTGGAACGTATCTTAAGTATCAGTTAAAGTTTTTTTTTATCGAGGGAATTTTATATAATTTGCATTTCGGCGTTGAACGCGTCTAGATATTATCTTAAAAAAAAACATATTTTTTTAAGAGCTTAAAAACTTCAAATGTTTAAGTGAGATGTGTAAGAAATCGGTAGAAACGCGGGTAGCGGCGCCTTAAAAATTATAATAACTCCCCAAGATTAACTGAAAAAATCAAACTTTTGGATTAATATTTACGCAACTTTCGCGTGGATTTCTCGAATTTGTATTAATTTATAAATGCATAAGACATTTATAAAATTATATAACATTACTTTCATGGAAGTTTTATTAAATTCACGAGGAAAAGTCATTTGAAAAGTAACGGTTCATAATTCATAAATAACCTAAAACCTACCGTTAGCAAAACTAAATTTTATCAAAAAAACAGACTAAAACTAAAAAAAGGAAAAGGATTTATTGAAAGGACTAAAACTGAAAAAAATAACACCAGTATTAGTAATTGTATTGACTTGTACTAATATACTTGTAATAGTGAATTGATCAATCAAACGGAAATTATATTTAATGAACTGCGAGTAAAATTCCACTGGTCACAAAATAATTTTTTCCTTAAGAAACAAGATGGCCGCCGCGCTTGCGCAAATGTAAGGAAATTCAATCCAACCAAAATAATAATGTGATTAGAAAAGGTGTAAAAATGCCGTTCAACGGTCACCCAACAGATATACTTTAAGGCTGAAAGTGTTTAAGGAAAATATGTTATTAATCGGAATTACCCGTAATTCAGAATGCCGGGTTATAAAATTTTGTAAAATGGTTCATCATCACATAGGAACAAACAAAGTTTGACAGCTTGCATGACCGTCTACTAGCGCCAACGGCTGATTCAAGAATTACAGTTTACCTGCCATTCTAAAATTAGCAAATAACCTTACCAGGGGATACTCTCCAGGGTTTATAAGCACCTGCCACGGCTTCTTGGCACGGGGATTCTACAAAAGCAACAACCAAAGGGAGTTTTAGTAACTTATTTTTAACAAGGCACACATATTCTCCTGTTCCAACAACAACTCCAGATGAAACTTTTGATATTTCGCAGTGTACCATAAGTCTCTCTGATGTAATTACTAAAGTTATATCCTTAGATATCCACAAATCTGCGGGACCAGATAATATCCCCACAATATTTATCAAAGAATGTATCAAAGTAATTGCTCTCACATTAAGCAAATTTTTTAATCTATCTTTATACAGTGGAATTTTTCCCGAGAAGTGGAAAATTAGTTATTTGACTCCAATTTTCAAAAAGGGAAATAAAAGTGATATTTCTAATTACAGACCAATATGCATTCGGTCCACCACACCGAAACTCTTTGAAAGCCTAATACTTGACCAACCTTTTACACAAATAAAACCTGGGATATCACTTTACCAGTTTGGATTTATGCCAGGTAGAAGTACTCTTTACAACTTAATTATTTATGAAAATTTTATAAACAATGATTTTAAAGAAAAAAATCAAGTCGACTCTGTTTTGATTCAGTTTCCCTTAAAATTCTCTTTTGTAAATTAGAAAAACTTGGTCTACGTGGCAATATATTAACCTGGTTTGAAAGCTATCTTACTGGAAGACAACAAATGGTTAGAATAAAATCCTTCCTGTCGGAAATAGTTTACGCAACAAGTGAAGTTCCACAGGGTTCACACCTTGGCCCAATCTTATTTATCTTGTTTATTAATGATTTAACAAAAATATTTCATGATATATTTTTTTTTACTTTTTGCTGATGATCTCAAAATGCTTAGAATTGTTCAAAATATTAACCACTGCAACATTCTTCAAGATAATATCAACAAATTGTTAATTTGGTGAAAATAGACTTTACTTAAATATGTCGAAATGCCAAGTAGTTATATTTTCTCGAATAAAAAATCCAGTGGTCTTTAATAACAACATTGATAACAATACTCTCGAGACATTTTAAAGACTTAGGCATCACTTTTAAATCAAATCTTGCATTTGTTAACCACATAACAGAAATCTCAAATAAGGGCTTAAAAATGTTGGGATTTATAACTAGGCTAACTAGAAATTTTAACAATATAAAGTGCATTAAACTGTTATATTTTGCATATGTTAGAAGTCTAGTTGAGTACAATTCTCCCGTCTGGTTCATATATTATAATATACATGTACAAGCTGTTAAAAGAATACAAAACAAATTCTTACGTTTTACAAATTTCTTAATGGGTATTTCAGCAATTATGTTGAACTACAACACTATTTTAAATGTTATGAATATGCTCAAATTGTCAGACAGAAGAATTTTCACTGACTTGGTATTTCTGTATAAAATTCTAAATGATTTGGTTGATAGTCCGGTATTGCTTGAATTGATAAGCAGGATGAATTGATAAGCAGATAGAAGGCTGGATTTATTTCAGTGCAGAAATTCTGGAACTAACTACCATATGTATTCCTCTTTATCCAGAATACTAATGGAGTCAAACAATTATACCAACTCAGTGGACATCTTCAATTTATCTTTAAACAAATATAAAATACAGTTACTGAGGCAGTTCAGTTATGTACAATAAATACTTTATATTTATTTGTAAAAGAAATATATAGGTAACTATTATATTTTTTTGTAAAAGATATCTAAAGTATTTATTTTTTTATTTAATCACAGTTTAATTTGTATATTTCGTATGTAAAAGCCCCGAAAAAGGGCGTAAATAAATAAATAAATATTAAGGTCCCGCCAAAGTTAGAGATGAAACCCCCTTTGTTGTCGCCAAATATGTAATATGTCTTGTGGCCCAAGGGTTGTGTCGCCCAGTAGCATGTGTATTCTGAAAAAAAATCGTTGTCCCCGCGCAGAAAAGCAAAGTTCGCTAAAGTAAAGCAAAGGTTTGCAGTTCATTGTGGAACTTTTCTGCGCAGGATCTGAATATTCGTTTTTAATCGAACCGCTTGGCGTAGCAACGTAGAAAATAAGGTAGGTAATTATAATACATTTAAAAAAGTGCCTAACTAAATAGTGTAACAAAATATTCCATTTTGGAAATAAGCTTGCACTTTTTTTACCCGATTTAAGATATGTAGTTAAGTTTTTTTACGCAGCCAGCAATTTATGCTACATTAATAATTTGTAATTTGTAAGCAGATTTTATTCTAGAGGACTATTCAGGGTGCAACAGAACGTACCTGAGGGATTTCAACCAGCGATTTCTGTGCATATTTGGAATAAAAAATGTAGATGTCATTTTGGTGTCCGATGATATTTTTTTTCTATTAAAAACAATAAATATGTTTTACATCTACACCGCGCTACTATTCCCATCGCTATGGGATGTGTTCCCGTCGTGACGTGTTCGAGCGATGCGCCCTGTTTCATGCTGTAATATCAGTGGCGTAGCGTGCCTTGGAGAGGCCCTGTATCAAAATTATTTAGGGGCCCTTATTATTGCTCGGTACAATACGTGATCAGGTATTTTCATGTATTGAAGGTTTCCATTGTTCTTTCAAAAAACAAAATTCACCCTTCGCTACTGGTAGATAAATAGATAGTACTTACTATTGCAATCTAAATCACTCACAGAAGCCGATTGCTGCAAAAATGAAGAAATTTTGGGCATTTTTTTATAACCTCCTCCCTTTTCTGTTTACTTTTTCTTTTCATAGCTCCACTGGGATAATCTCTTTTCCTTTCACTCATTCTTTTCACAAATCAAACTAATTAACCAATAAATAATCACAAGAAGAACAGTATTGTATTACAATGTAATAAATAACGTTTGAGCCGGAATAAAATAAAACTCGTAAATATTGCTCTCCGTGGTTTGTCATTGTACGTAAATATTACTCTCCGTGGTTTGTCATTATAAACGGGGGAATTCCGCAATAACCGATAAAATTTTACATATTTTTAAATTCAAATAACCGATATAGAAAGTTGCCAATCTTTGGGCGCACGCTTAACCCGGGAAAAAAAGAGAGCTTTTTTTGACTTTTGTCATTTCTGAAGTGAAAACTCTATAGGCACGTATGGCAGTATGTTTTTTCCCCAGGAAGAAAGGGATTAAGTGACATTGTGGATAACATTTTACTAATTTTTGCTTACACACGTTAGGGGCCTCTGTAGCCCGGGGGGCCCGTATCATTGATACGGCTGATAAGCCGGTAGCCACGCCCCTGTGTAATATGCTGTTAGTACGAGACGTAATGCTTATCAAGTGTCCCCTAGGTATAAACGCGCTACTATTTTATGGAAAAAATATTTTTATGGTTTTTAATAGAAGAAAATGTTTTCGGATAGCAAAATGATATCTATATTTTTTATTCCAAATATGCTCAGGAATCGCTGATTAAAATACCTCTGATTATTTTTATTTTATTTTATTTTTATTTTTTATTTATCTATAATAGAATATATTTACATTGGTTTTATGTATATGCCTGTCTCACTAGGGTATACCCGTGTCGAGACAGGCGTAAAACAGGATTAAAATACCTCTGATTAAAATACCTCTGGTTAAAATCCCTCCCACGTCCTGTTCCACCCTGTTTAGTGATATAACAATGTTAGTTGCGTGAACCTATAGTGTAATACATAATGCTGCGTCCAGACCCTTGCGACAAGCTGTTTGTCGCAAGCTCAGGCAAGCTCTGGCAAGCGAATGGCTGGCGTCCCCACACTTGCAAGCGCGCCAGTACATTCGCAGCGCGCGCAGCGCCCAAAGATGGCGGACGTCGAAGCAGCTGCATCAGTTGTCATTTTTGCGCTAACCTATTTCTATTTTAAAGCGAAACAAAACGAAAGAAAGCGAAGAATTCGAAAGAGAAGATAGTGGATGATTAAAATCCATAGAAATCGTACCAGGTAATTCATTTAATATTTTGTTTATTGTCCGTAAGTTGTACCAACGTGTGGATGCCACGCCAGCGTTTGCCGCAAGCGCTTGCCGCTTGTGGCCAAAATATCCGACCTCGATCGGATCGGCGGCAAGCTCTCGCAAGCTCTTGCAAGCCTACGCATGCCAAGCCACACGCGACACGCGCGCTCCAGACGCTGGGACTTGTAGACGCTTGCGGAAGCTTGCCATGTGTTTGGAGCCGGTATAACAAATCACATGAAGGGAGACAATCACGCCACTTTCCAGCTTTTCCTGATTGGCTGATCGGTCAATTTAAAGGTCTATGACTTTGTATGAATGTTCGAATATGGCTACGAGTGTATTAAAAATATATGTTAACTTACCATATTGACAGGTAACAGCAGAAATAGTCAAAATCAGCACACTGACTATTTTATGCATTTTTGGATGGTTCTAGAAAAAAAAATCACTATTATTTCTTGCTCTGTGCAGAAACGGGTGGTCCATTTGATAGATTCTCCTAACGTAACAAACGGATTGCAATCTTTAGAGCACAGACATCGGGTGGGAATGTTATTCATGTTCTACCGGTATTTCAATGGAAGATGCTCCGAGGAACTAGCGTCATTGATCCCTTCGGAACCGGTGCATAGTCGGGAAACACGTCAAATGCGTGTCCAACATAATAACCGTACACGGTTGACATTTGTCACATGAAAACAGGTCGCTTCTTCGACTCGTTCTCGTGTTATTTTCAAAATAAGAACTACGATCTTATGAAGAAAGCAATATTTCGACGGCCGGCGTCGTCCAGCGGTGTAAGGCTCTTAACTCGCACACCGAAGTTCGCGGGATCGAATCCCGGCGTGGCAAATAAATTTTATTTGATTAATTCGTGTTATTTTATTTTATTTTATATATAGTATATTTGCGGCACGTTCCAGAGTAAAAGATACTCTCAGTATCGCCCTGGTGTAAGACCACCATTCAGAATTGAAACGTTGTTTGAAATGGTGTTAGCCGTGGTTGGTGACCAGATCTGAATAGCCAGGTACTTCCCCGTCTTCCTCTTCCCTATCTCCTTCCCCTCCCCACTAGGGAATGCAATCTCGTTCTCGTGAGATCTCGTTATCGCGAGATCACGGCTTTTTTTAGCGAGATTGATCTCGGATGAAAAAAGGGCGAGATCTCGCGAGTTTAACGAGATTGCACTCGAGCATAGAACTTCAGGAAACATTGACTGCTGCGTTCATAGATTCCGGGGGGGTCAAAATCGAACTTTTACAGTTCGTGGATGAGATTAGTGGTTTCAACTAGCGTTGAATCCGAAAGGGCCGTCTCAGCGGCTGGTTATTTGGCCAACAAAATAAGAAGCCGTTTAGCAGACGATTCTTGGACATTTTGTGCTTCTTAAGGAGCTATTTTCAAAATAATTCGTAATAATGGCTTGTGATGACTTTTGAGATGTGGTCCTATAGAAGATTATTAGGAATTTCCTGGAGAGACCACATTACAAATGAGGAGGTTCTCCAAAGAATCGAAGGAGGAAGGCACCTGCTCAGGAACTTGTCCGAAAGGCGTGCAAGATGGATCGGCCATGTAATACGACAAGAAGGCCTCTTGCATGCCATAATGGAGGGTATGACCGAGGGGACAAACTCTAGGGGACGCCCACGCCGAGAGTACCTGGACGACCTGCTGGTGGACGTGCGCTGCTCATCATATGCAGAATTCAAAAGAGCCGCACAAGACAGGGAAGAGTGGAAGAGAAAATTAGAGGAAATTGCTGCAAACCAATCCCAGGATTGAAACCAGAGAGAGAGAATGGCTTGTGATTTGAACTGAACAAATCTTTCATTTTATTGGTATATTTTGTTAAATAATCTGTAATATCTAATAAATCTACTGAGTAGATATAGTTTTATTTAATTAATAATGATATCTCAGTTTAATAGTCAACTCAATAAGTTTCATTTTTTTTTTACTTCTCGTTGTTTTGTTTGTTATAAAATAACTGTTTTATTACTAAAAGATTTTCGTTTGATATTAGAAGAGAAGACTGGTTGTTTCTTTCATTTGTTATTTGATAGATATGTATGTCAAAGTTTACTACTTAGAAGTTTATTAAAAAATTATTGACAAATACGTCAAACAATGTTTGATACAGAAAAGTCTATTGAAATTTTTTTTTAATGTAAATACTTTTGGTATCGCCCTGGAGTAAGACCACCATTCCAATTCGATTCGTTGGCGTTGCTTCAAATGACTTAAGCTTATTTGGTGTCCAGATCTTGTCCAGTCTTCCCCACCTTCCTCTTCACAATCTCCTTCGCCTCCCCAATTCCTCCTGCCTCACAACCAGGGTTGCCAGGTTTTTTCAAAAAATATACCGAACAATGAACAAAAAAATAATTCGAGGTGAATTTCCCTAGGGATGCTAGGCAAAATCGGTTACCGATTGCGTCAAATCTGACAGTTGAATCGTTTATTAGGGAGAAAAATCAGAAAAAAACATACCAAACCGCCCATACTTCGATATTTTTGTAATACCGAACACGGTGCTAAAATACCGAACGGTTCGGTAAAATACCGAACACCTGGCAACCCTGTTCACAACATACCCCAATTGGGGATGCCATTGTCTCACTGCCTCCAGATGGTTGGGAGCAGTTGGGACTCTTGTGAGTTATTCAAATAATACAAAATAAAATCTGAATATTGAAAAAAAACTGGGTTAATATTAGGAACTTACCAATCTCGCGCAGGAAGTATATAAAGTGCAAATGATTTTGAATAACTTTCGTCGATAATTTGCCATCAAATTGGATATCGAGTTGAACTGAAAAAAATCAACTTAAATAAAATAACATTTTACGACTCTTTGAATAAAATAAATATAAAATTATTGTGAAATTGATGTTTCGCGAGCAGCGCACAAAGCTACCGATCGATGCTTTAGCTGGCCAAGAATTATACATATATATATATATGTTTAAAAGGATTTTATTTCAATTCGATTATAAAATGTAGACATTTTATTGAGTAGCCTTGGAATGCCATTTCAGAGAGAATAACAACAACAGAACAGGAAATATGTCATTTTGAAATAAAATTCTAGACTCATTGACTTTTCTCTACAAAAACGTATAAATCGATTTCGAAAGATAGTTATTTTATTAAGTAAAGGTATGTTTTAAATTTTGAGAAAATCTTTATTATTAGTAAAATACGGTTCTACCGTCGGTCGTTGGCAGATTTGTTAAATTTTCAAAAAAAAGACTTGTATTATACTACAAACATTTCAAATCATAATCATGCAGTAAAATAAATCAATAAATTGTCTAAGAAAGCTACTTTTCAGAATTTTAATTGTAGTTCAAATAAAATCTTTAAAAAGAGATCGGAGCACGTGTTTTGTGACGAAAATACTTCAGTTTGTCTATTTATTTACGGTCTTACAAACTGAAATATATAAAAAAATTACATTTTTATTTTGCTTAGACGTTATTGAAAATTTAAAAATATTTATGATCAAAAAATAATAACGAAAAGTACATAATTTTAATAGTTTTATCATCACACTTTTCAGCATTTTTAATGTAGGTATAAATTAAAGCAAATTTTGAATGAAATTAAATCAATATTGAGTTATTATTTTAAAAAGCTGTTACGGAGAATAATTAATTATTCTCATTGGAACCGCCCTGTACGATTGTAAGAACATTTTTTCGCGAAATATGAATTCTCAGCCGCTGGCTGGTTAATGGCTTTGAGAAAAAAATTTTGGTCACCTCGTATTGAATTTGGGACGTATGTACGGCGTAAAATGATTGTAATATATTTCTAAATTGATTACGTTCACATTACGTCGCCCAACAACGCACCGATCCGCTCTCAACCAGAAATAAATAATTAAGTAACCTCAAGGGTAAAATAAAGTGGGTGAAATCAATTCTGACTGTTAAAGTGTTTTTTAATTTTTTTCATTACGAAAACCAACACTTTACAATATTTTTATAAGGTGTAATAAAATACATAATATACTAACTCAGGGGTCGTCAAAATGCGGCCCCGGAGCCGCATGCGGCTCTTTGGCCCGTTAAGTGCGGCTCTGGCACAAATGTCCAAGGACAGGCGCGCAAGATGCGCCGATGGTATTCTTTTTGTTCAAGATTTTGAAAGTGAAACATTGTTTCACTTTCCGAGGCTGTTGAAGCATCGCCAAGAAAATAATTCCTCCAATGATAAACACTATTTAAAAACAACCATTTTAAATATGAGGGAAGGATTTCTTAGCAGGTTTCAGGAATTTAAAAACAGTAGAGTGACCTTAGCATTCTTTAAACACCCTCTTAATGCTTCGATAATAAATTTGAAATGTTCTCCTTTTGAAATAAAATATAATTGCTGGTTTTAAAAAACAAGGAAATGTGGAGCTCTAAATTTGAACGTCATTGTGTTGATTTGGAAATATTGGAGAAGAACAAATGTGAGCTTAGTTCACAACACAAGTGGTCTGCTTTGAAAGACCTGGAGAAGGAAGACATGATCATCTTCAACGCCTGGAATAGTATTCCCGACTCTTGTGATCAGCTGAAAAAAATCGCGTTTGCTGCAGTGGCGGACTAAGGGGGGGGCGGGGGGGGCGGCCCGCCCCGGGCCCCCGGTCCTGTGGGGCCTTAAATGCCTCCATGTTCCCTCGATCAAATTCTAAGCAAAGCTTTAAGGCACCACTGTAAAAAAATTGTATTTTTTATTCATTTTGCGATTGATGCACTTGTTAAGGATGCTCTCACCAATTTTTTAAAAAACAAATTCGAAATTTTATGTGAAACTGTTTGAAACAGTTTGTATGTTGAACTTTCACCTTGAAGGCGTTTAATTTTTTAATGAATTTTTAGCCTAGGGACCCCTACCCAATATGGGGCCCCTAGGCAGTTGCCTATACGTCTTATGGATAATACGGAATGTAATGAATTTTATTTTAGATTCCTTACGGTAAATTGTCATCGTTCATAAAAAAAATTAATAGGGGCCATTTATAAAACAATCATAGTCAGGGCCGGACTAAACATGTCGGGGCCCCTAGGCAGAGGCCACACTGCCTTATGGACAATAGGGCCCTGCCACGGCCGGCTTAAACACGTCGGGGCCCCTACGCAATGCACATCTCGGGGCTCCTACCCGATGCGGAACCCCTAGATAGTGGTCTACGCTGCCTAATGGACAATTGGGCACTGCCAGGGCCGGCTGAAACATGTCGGGGCCCTTAGGGAATGCACGTCTTGGGGCTTCTTTACCCTAGGGGGCCCTACCAAATGCGGGGCCCCTAGGCAGTTGCCTATACGTCTTATGGATGGTACGGAATATTATGAATTTTATTTTAGATTTTTTACGGTAAATTTTCATCGTTCATAAAAATAAAAATAAATGGAAGGTGGCCATATATAAAACAATCAGTCAGGGCCGGTTTAAACATGTCGAGGCCCCTAGGAATGCACGTCTCGGGACCCCTACCCGATGCGGGGCCCCTAGGTAGTGGTCTTCACTGCTTTATGAACAATAGGGCCCTGCCAGAGCCGGCTGAAACATGTCGGGGCCCCTAGGCAATGCACGTCTTGGGGCCCCTTTCCCTAGGTGGCCGTACCAAATGCGGGGCCCCTAGACAGTTGCCTATACATCTTATGGATAGTACGGAATATTATGAATTTTCATCATTCATAAATATTTAAAAAAAAATGGAAGGTGGTCATTTATAGAACAATCATAGTCAGGGCCGGTTTTAAACATGTCGGGGCCCCTAGGCAGAGGCCTACACTGCCTTATGGACAATAGGGTCCTGCCAAGGCCGGCTCAAACATGTCGAGGCCCCTAGGAATGCACGTCTCGGGGCCCCTACCCGATGCGGGGACCCTAGGTAGTGGTCTTCACTGCCTTATAGACAATATGGCCCTGCCAAGGGGATTTTCGAATAGTTTAAGACTTGGTGCATGGTGCATGCAAATCAGATGCGTAGCAACACTGGTGGTTGACAACACATGAAAAACATAGTTTTGAGAAAAACGCGTTCAAAGTTTTGATGAAGAATAATATTTTTTATGGAAAATTTTCAGCGTTTTCAAAATAAATAGAAGGAGTCCCTTTATAACAACATGGTGACTGGATTTTCTAACAGTTTAAGAAGCCGCTACCCGAATATCTACCGATTTCTTACATATCTCCTAAACATTTGAAGTTTTTAAGATCTTGAAAAAATATATGTTATTTTTGAAGATAATATTTAGACGCGTTCCACGCCGAAACGCAAATTATATGAAATTCCCTCGGTAGAAAAAAATCGCAAAATTTGCTCCGAAAATTATTATAAACAAGTTTGTTTCAGTTATTTTACAAGTTATAGTTGTGAAAAAATTCACAATGTTTCTTTAAATGATACTTAAGACGTCTTCCACGAGATTTTTGCTCTATTTTACACGAGTCGTGTTTTATTAAACATTTTAGGGGGGGGGCATCATTCAGCTTTGCCGCCCCGGGCCTCTGATGGGCTTAGTCCGCCACTGGTTTGCTGTTCTTTCCCAATTCTTTTCAAGCAGTCCCAAATCAATCAAGAGTAAATTGAGAATTTTCGTTTTTTGTTTTTGGGGTGTTATGCTGTGTTGCACTACCTCCTTCTTTAGCTAACGTTTTATCCGACAGATGAGGAAAAACGTGAATGTAAACAGAGAAGTTGTCATATTTATGAGAACCTGGAATCTTGCTTAAAATTAAGTACAACAACATACAAACCTAACTTATTCAAACTTTCCAAGGAGATGCAAGGACGTTAAGAGTGTATAAGCAGAGAAACCAGAAATATGTCATTTTTAAATCAGTGGTTAGACGTATTGACTCTTTTCCACAAAAAACTATAAAAGGATTTCAAAAGATTGTTCTTTTATCTAGTAAACGTATCTTTTAGATTTTGAGAAAAAATGTTTATTTTTAGAATAATAAGGTTATACCATAGGTCGTTCGCAGATTTGTTCAATTTTCAAAAAAGTACATTTATTATACAACACCCATTTCAAATCATATAATCATGCAGTAAAATAAATCAATACATTATCTGGTAAACGTATGTTTCAGAATTTTAATTTTAGTTTAAATAAAATTATTAAAAAATATATACGGACATGTGTTTCATGACGAAAATTGGTCGGTTTGTGCATTTATTTGTGCACTTACAAACAAATGTATTTCGGATTTTTTTACATACTTATTTTGCTAAGACGTTATTGACAAATCATAAATAATTTGATCGTAAAATAATTTCAGGAAGTATTTAATTTTAAATAATTTTGAACATCGCATTTCACCATTTTTATCGCAGCCCGTAAACACAAATTTCAGATTTCATTACGGGCCCAAACGCGGCCAGGAGAGCACGTCTTTGCGACGCTTTGAATAATAATATTTGGAAATGAAATTTGAAAACGAAATTTGAAATAAACACGAATTCCTTGATTCACGTTTGTTAAATCTACAGGGTTGCCCGAATGCAATTTTTCATGTTCATTGAATATTTTTATGCAAAAATTTTTATAATTTCGAATATTTTTTTTATTTTAAATTATTCTTGTGTGAATACCGCACAAGAGTCCCAACTGCTCCAAAATATTTTTTGGGGTAAATCTTTTTTACGCACGCTCGACACTTGAGGGAAAACTGGTGAATGGGTTACGAAAAGTGGTGATTGTTACGAAAAATGACATGCGAACGGTAATCAATGCGAACGGTGATCGATTGCTCGGCGGGTCGGGCCTTTACGCACGCTTGTTTTTCGTGTTATTGTTATATTGTTAATGGACTATTTGTCCATAAATAAATAAATAAATTATAAACAGCGGGTACCCGGCATGCGTTTCAAGGGCACTGTAACCTCGCGGTCAACTAAACTGTTATGGTTCCATCACAAGTCACGGGAATTATAATGCAAGCGCCTGCACTATATAACATTATATACAGCGGGTACCCGGCATGCGTTGAAAGGCCACTCAAAGAAAGAAAGGGTTTGTGCGCTTTAATTCTGTTTGTTGAAGTGCTTATTATTAATTATGCACACAAATAAATATTTTAAAATGCGACATTTTTTACAATCCAACTGAATACTACTCTTTTTTTTCATGAATACCGCACAAGAGTCCCAACTGTTCTCGTCTGGAGCCAGTGGGACTATTGCATCCCCAATTTGGGGTATGTTGTAAGACTGAAGGTAGTGGGGAGGGGAAGGATATAGGGAAGAAGAAGGTGGGGAAGTATCTGGCTATTCAGATCTGGCCAATAAACACGGCTAAAGCCATTTCAAGCAACGTTTCAATTCTTAATGGTGGTCTTACACCAGGGCGATACTGAGAGTATCTTCCACTCTAATGGCCGTAAAATACAATTAAAAAACAAAAAACCAAAATATTAAAAAGAATATAACAAATTGTTTATTCATGTAGGTATCTACTTAATACCTACTGTGTTTACGCATTTCACTTGAATCTATTTATATTTATGCACTTCGATATACAAATTACAAATAACTACTACTAATTAAAATTCTGGAAGCGAGAATAGTAATATAAAGTAGTAATAGTAGCGGGCAGCCCTAGCTCGCGTGAACAAAACCCTCAAAACTCGGATTGCCGCGGAACGAAATTTAGTTCTGAAAACGCCGGCTCGCGAGCCCTGATGTGTTAGCGCTAGTGTCGGAATCGAAGTTGTCATGTGCTGGTTATTCAATCTTAATCGCATAAAGTGTAGGTTAGTCATTTTCATTTTTAGAGTATGAAATTTTATTCAGTGTACCGGTAGCGCAATGAAGGGATATTCACAAAGTAAGTGAACTAGATTTTTATATATTTTTAGAAAAAGTGTATTTGAAAAACAATACTATTGTTGATATACTTTTTAACTATTTTTCCACATTATCCAGCTATCCCGTTCAATGCATGTGGTGAGCCGTGGCACAAGTTTCTTTATACCATCCTCGAAAAACTCTACCGCCAACTCCTTTCCCATTTCAGAACCTCTTTCTACACCTGATCGTCGGTTGAAAATTTATTTCCATGCATATATGTCTTCAATGAGGTGAAAAGATGATTATCTGAAGACACCAAGTCAGGTGAATACGGAGGGTGGTTCAAAACATCTCAACCAAATGAGTCCAAGAGCGTATTGGTGGCTAAGGCTGTGTGAAACAAGCACAGTTCTCTTGTCAGCATTCCCCTCCTTTTGAGTATTTTTAGGGTATCACAGTATCTTTGTGCATTGATGGTTTCCACCTGAGGCAGACATTTGACCAAAATGATGCCTTTCCGTCACAAAACATTGAAACCATGATTTTTTTGCCCGAAATTGTGGTTTTGAATTTTTTGGCAGATGGGGTAATTGGTGTGACGCCACTTTGAAGACTGTTTTTTTTCCCCAGGCGTGTAATGAGTCACCCACTATCATCTCCATTTACAACAGAGCTCAGAAATCCTCACCTTTTTTTCTTGTAGGTGTTATTCCTTTCGGGATCAAAAAGCGGATCACAGCACTTGGCGGGATTTTTTGCCGACATCTTTCACGCAACTGACACTACGACGTGGGTTTACGTACTACCATGTTCCTGCGATGCTCACCCTTCTCTACCGCTCAGTGCTGCTAACCCACCCAACCCAAAAAACGAAAAGCCAGTTATGGTCACGGTACACTTAATATCTGAAAGTCCCTCGTATAATAAATGTTTTCTAAAAGAATAAACAGGTGTGGCCCCCAATTTTTTTTAACCGTTGTAATGTACATATTTGGTTCTTTTGCTAATATGTTTGCCGACCCCTGTACTAACTGAACCATTAAGGGGGGGAGTCTGGTACAGCCGTGGTTTTTTTCAAAGATAAAATTTAATGTCGCCCCGGGCTTCTGACGGGCTCAGTCTGCCACTGCTCTCATGTTTCCATTAAGGCGGGTCCACACTTCAAACATTTGCCGTGATAATCCCTCAAACGTCACAAAAACATTTTTTGTTTTCCGTCTCCTCCATTTGTTGAAACACTAAACACGGTTGAAAGATTGGAGTTCGCGGGATCAAACACAATGGTCGCAATTTGGCTTGTGGTCCGTGATAAGGACGTGTCCACACGTACGCAATGAACACTTGACGTTTTTGGCGTTTATATCAATGTTAAAATGCGTTCTGATAAAAAAGATATGCATCAAGGAGAAAACACAGCTATTTTAATAGATATATATTTATCAGAAAATATTTCCGATTAATATCGATTATTGTACGACCTAAAGTTATTATTAAGAATTTAGAGTGCGTAAATATTTACATCAAAAACAGAATAATAATATTAATAGGTAATATTGTATTATAATTTTATTATCAAACTTTTTTATTATTATATTATATTTAGGTATAATAATATTTTAAACTCGTGATTATGCTCGCTCATGCACATAAGCACAAAAGGATGGGATGTTTATAGAATGTTTTCCGTCGAGAATGGAAGCTCAAAACGCAACAAACAATGTTTATCATTCTAATGATAAACATTGGATGTTGTTATGGGACAAGTTATCAAGGTTTTACAATAAAATGTGCTTAAATGTTAAATTAGTATTCATTATAGGTATAACTTTTATTCGAATTTCAGGGGAGCCAGAAAAACCATAACTATAACAAAACAGAAAATGATAAAAAATAATAAGTTAGGTTAGGTTCTTCTTCTTCTTCTTCTCGTGCCCTGTCCGTTCAACGTACGTTGGCTATCATGTTGGCTATGCGAAATTTGTTTACTACGGCCCGGAACAGCTCTACAGTAGACTGGCCAAACCACTGTCTCAGGTTTTTCAGCCATAATGTTCCCCTTCTTCCAAGGCCCCGACTTTCAATATTTCCCTGCATGATGCAAGATCTCCTACTTCTCTGGATGTCTCATCACACGTCCTAGATATTGAAGTTTTGGGATTTTTATAGTTTTAATAACTTATTTTTGTTTATTCATCCGAACCATAACATCTTCATTCGTAACTCTGCCCATCCTGCTTATTTTGAGTATTCTTCTGTAGATCTACATTTCGAATGCCTCAAGTCGCCTTATTAGTTCCTCAATAAGTATATAAGTTAGGTAAGGTTAAGTTAGATTAATTAATACATTGAAACAATTTTAAAATGCTCACTTTTTATTTCTGATCGTTACCGGTTTCAGACTGTCATGGACATCGCAGTGGCGTACCGTGGGGGGGGGCGGAGGGGGGGCGGCCCGCCCCGGGCGGCACTTTTGGGGGGGCGGCAAAATTTCACAATCAATAATCAATCATCTTGTAAAAATTTGGATTGGGGAAGTCGCGGGTTCTATTCTCGCGTCAGGACTTAAAAGTTTTTTCAAGTTTATAGTTTCTTAACATCTTTCTTAAGTTTTATGTACTGTAAAAATCTAAATATTAATGACAGACGTTTTGTTTTTATTTCTAACACATACATTATTTTTAAATAAAAATGTAATTGGCAACAGTATCATTTTAGCTCTAATTGATAGTCGATTTGTGTTTTATATTCGTGAAGCTTTGTGCGCCCTGCTGAAAGCGCACAAAACATTACACTTATACGGTTTTCTTCCACGTATATATCACGGTGATATATTTTAAATTTATTATCACAGAAAAGTTAAATAGCTGACAGGTGTGTGCATACTTATTCGAATTGCAGTTATAAAATTCTAGATGCACACTATCTATGTGCTGCCAGAATCAAAGAAAAACCATTTTTATGTTCTGAGTGAAGTTTTAATTCACCGCATACATATTTAATTAAAAGCAGTTTTGTGTTCAAAATGTATAATTCCAGTTGTGGATTCATCTGACGACACATTTCGAAGGAAAACATTATATTATTTAAAGTGCTTTATAAAATTCTTGCAGACAATTTATGTGCCGCCAGAATCAAAGAAAAAACATTTTCATGTTCCGAGTGTAGTCTTAATTCACCGCTTAGAGATTTAATTATAACCCCTTTTGTGTTCAGAATGTAAAATTCCAGTTGTGAATTCATCCGACGACACATTTCGAAGAAAAAACTTATTTGAAGTGCTTAATAAAATTCTTCCAGACAAGTTATGTGCCGCTAGAGTCAAATAAAAACCTTTTTTATGTTCTGAGTGTAGTTTTAATTCACCGCATACAGATAAAATTTAAGCCAGTTTTATTGTTCAGAATGTAAAATTCCAATTGTGTATTCATCTG
Source organism: Limnephilus lunatus (assembly GCA_917563855.2). Taxonomy (NCBI): domain Eukaryota; kingdom Metazoa; phylum Arthropoda; class Insecta; order Trichoptera; family Limnephilidae; genus Limnephilus; species Limnephilus lunatus. The sequence goes on along the minus strand of OU830595.1, from coordinate 15,300,558 downwards.
CTCACATATTTCGAAGGAAAACATAACTTTTTTCGAAGTGCAAATATAAAATTCTAGTTGCAGACAATTTATGTGCTGCCAGAACCAAAGAAAAACCGTTTTCACGTTCTGAGTGTAGTTTTAATTCACCGCATACAGATTTAATTAATAAATATTTTAAAAAAAAATTAAAAAAAAGGATCACTACCCCCCCCCCCCCTGAAGAAGTACCTATATAGGGGGGGGGGGCGGCAAAATTTTCCTCCGCCCGGGCGGCTGATACCCACGGTACGCCACTGGGACATCGACTGGTCCTCAGATAAAAAGTGGAAAAAGGTTTAAAATTGTTTCAATATATTATTATTATAGAATTCCAAAACTGAGGAACAAAAATAAATAAATTTAAACTTAGTTAGTTAAGGTTAGTTTAGTTTAGGTTAGGTCTGTTGATTTTTTGTTATTTTCTTCACTTTTTTTTCAATATTCTCTTTGTGATCATTTTGTAATTATGGAATTGAGCGTTTTTATAAATACCGTGATGATTCACGGTTACGGTACCTTGACGACAAAAAAGGAAATTAACTGACGTTCCTTATCGCTATAATACTGCAGCTCTTTCTTACATATTAAATAATAGTGAGACCCACAAAATTAGTTTGACCGTTTACTCAAAGTACTACTTTTACCTTGCGTTTCGTTTTATTTAAACGTGAGAGGAAGATGTATTAAAATGATTGTACGTTTTCTTTAGGGGGGTGCAGACATACGTTGACCGTTTGTCTCATTTCCAACTGTTGTTATTTATCCACTGGAGCGCCTTTTGCCACAATATGGCACTATTTAAAATACCTCGGATTGCTTTGCTGCAAATTTTGGCAAATTTTCCCTTATTTGGAAGTAATTAAGTAGAAATTTACGATTTTATAATTTTTTTTTTATAAATCCTAATATGTGATAATTGATAATCAACAAAAGATGGGTGAACTCCTTGCTACATGAATATAATCGGTTTGTATGTCTCCATATTAAAATTCGGAGGCATGATTTTGTTTATGTGGGCGGAAAATATTCAAAATGATTACCAAAAAATCTCGAGCAATCGGAGAAAAAAGTTTGAAATTGCGCTGTCGCTCCAGTGGGTAGTTTAAGAAGAAGAGCAAGACCACCAGCGCATTGAAATTTGACGTTTTTTAATTTTAGGAATTGACTCACAATATTAGTACAATAGTACTGGTCTACGGAAACGTCACAGTGCGGTGTGTGAGAGAGATGCAAGTAAATGATTACTTTTTTTCTTTTGGAGGAAACAGACCTGCGTATACTTGTGGAATTGTACATCTCATCTATTGAAAGAGTTGCAGCAACGTATGCTTATTGAATGTGAACATATATACCGAAAAAAATATTAATATTTATTCTTGATTAGCAAAATAATGAAATAGAATAGCGCTGTATTGAAATATTCAGTTTATCTTAATGTGTATAATTATTTCTAGTTAAATAAGTGGAAATGGAACTCTTAACTGAATTAAAAAAAATAAAAAACCGTGAATCACCACGGAATAAAAGCGTTCATTCAGATATCAAATAATTATGTTGTTGTATCGAACACCGTTTCCAGTTCAGTACTTTTCAAATCTTCTTCCTCTGATTTGAAGCTAGGATCTGGAAATAAGCTTCTCTTTTCCACTGCCTCTGAAAGATTGTTTTCATCAAAAAGTTCCTCTGGAAGTGGATTATCCATCTCCATTATGCTGTGTTCATCCATCCTGCTGCTCACTTCTTCTGGAAAATCATTTTCATCTCCTGCGTTTCCTTCTATCTCTCGCTCCCCTGAGTTCGCGTTTGACCTCATCTTGAACAACTATAACGAAAAAAAACGAATGTTCTTTAGACCACACGACTGAAGTAAAACTACATTGAAGAGAGAAAGAAAATGTGTGACCTATGACCCTGGGGTGACCTATGACCTTGGGGCGACCTACGACCTTGGGGTGACCTATGACCTTGGGGTGACCTATGACCTTGGGGTGACCTATGGCACAGTTATTCAATAAATGATTTCTTGTGCCCGCACCTCTCTCTCTTGCCCCTACAGTAACATACGAAACGTAACTCTCTCTCTTTCTATTTTCACTAACTTATATCTCCCTCTCAACTTCCGTTCGCCTCGACCTATCACACTTTTTCGTAACGCTCTCGTCGAGCATTCACCAGCTTACTACCCAAGTCAAGCGTGTGTAAAGAAATTTTACTACAAAAATATTTTAATAATATACAGCGAACAATATCTGTACTTACATAATCATTTAAACTCCGATAAAAGTCTAGGGTACCACAGGGATCAGTTTTGGGTCTGGTATTATTTTTCTTTTTATGAGTGACGTGGTAAAAGATCGAAAAAAAACAAATTATGGTTATTTGGATATACAAATGTTAAACCATATTATTTCTTGTGAGTATGGTTATAAAATAGATAGTAAAATTAATAAAGATTCCTGAGAAATCGAATAAAGTGCTTCTAAATTTTATTCACAAGGTTCAAAGGGGTAGGGATGAGAACGAGATAGGAAGGAGATGGGGAAGAATGAGAAAGAGAGATAATAAAGTACCAGGCTATTGAAATCCGGTCAGACAACATGGCTAAAGCTATCCAGGCAGCTTTTCGAAAGGTTGATGATATCTCACCATCCATATACCGAGACCAGTGACCAGGGCCAATAGCTAATTAAATATACACAACTATTGAGCCTGAATATATCGCAAGTGCTCCCCAATGTTGAATTTGGTAACCACCTCTGGCCTGGAGGACCAAAACACTAACAAAAACCCTTGACTCTGTACAGAAATAGGCGGTTCGTTCGATAGATTCTCTATATTAATAAACGGATTGCAAACATTAGAGCACAGGCGTCAGGTGGGAATGCTATCCTTATTCGATCGGTATATCAATGAAAGATGCTCCGAGGAACAAGAACACTTAGAGACTCTTGTTCTATCCTTTCTCCTTGAAAAGACGCAGGATCCATGCTAAATGAAGTAAATTATTTTCTCCCTTGCATGGAGATTATAATATTTTTTATTTTCTATATATACAATTATTTGTCAAATAAGATTGATTTGTGCACATTGGGTTAGAACTTTTACGCTAACTAGTGGCGATTCCTGTTCTAATTAATATTAGGAATTGTCCTTAACCTAAAAAGGAACTACTTCTTTGTTAACTAGGGGCAATTCCTGTTTTTCTTAAGTATAATGAATTCTACTGAACCTTAAAATGAACTAGTTCTTCGTTAACTAGGTGCAATTCCTGTTCTTCTTAAGTAAAATGAGTTGTAGTTAACCTTGAAATGAACTACTTCTTCGTTAAATTGGGGTGATTCTGGTTCTACTTAAGTATAAGGAACTGTCTTTGACCTTGAAATTAACTACTTCTTAGTTAACTAGAAGCGATTCCGGTTCTACTTAAATATAAAGAATTGTCTGTAATCTTAGAATGAAAAGTCGTTGATTTAAAGATTAAGGACAATTCCTTTTCTAATCATCCTTCACATGTTTGTACTTGGAAGCGGGTGTTACCAGGTTTGAAACTGTAGGCCTGTAGTCCCTAGGTGGACGCAGATAGGGATTGTATGCGCCCGGCGAGTAAGGTGGAATGTAGTAATCTGAAATATATTTAATTAATTAATAATATTTTTAAAACCACCTAAAATTGTATACGAAAAGGTGGAAATTCCTACCTACATACAGTCAATACAGTAAATGTTGATCAATGCATTTTTTTTTTACATTTGCTCAAAGCAGGAAGCCTGAGGAAAATAATCTCCCTCAGGGCATATGTCATCTTTAGGGATGCTGTGTGAATAGTCTTTAAGGAAAGGAAAGAGAGGAAGTTCTGGGAAGGAAAATGGTACAAAGGGTGGGTAGGAATCTGGGGATAAGTGTGCCCAGGAGTGATGATTTTGTTTCCCAGAACATTCTCTGCTTCCTTTCCATAAAAAGTGTACTTATGTAAGAAATAATAATGATTTAATATTAGCGGGCTCTCTCTTCCATTCGTATTTACATATCTCTCTTTTAAACTATCTAAAGAATTTGTTTTTGGGGTGTTATACCGTGTTCCGCTACATCCTTCTTTAGCCAACGTTTCTGAATGCGTTACAGTGTTCATCATCAGGGCAAATGTGTTGGCCGTGAAAATCTAAAAAACGTATAATCCCATAGTGTTCCTTACGAGTCGTTACAAAAATGTATTAAATAATACATTATTGTATTGAAATAAACCTACCTACCGAATCAAAATAACACACAGTAAAAGTGATCCGTCAAAAACTTCGCAAAATTTTGTATATTAGTAAACAATACAATCTTTAACAGTTGCGAGATTCACCCAAGTATTCGAGACATTGATTGTGATATAAATTGTGCACATTGAAACGAGATTATTCAAGTAAAATTCGAATAATTGACATCGGGAAATAGTGACAGTGAAATTGACATAAATTCAAAGTTAAGCGTAGCTCTTGTGATTGGCCAACACCGTCGCCATCTTTCCTACAGTGACCATACAGCTTGCTTGTTTCACTGTCTCAGATCGCGCTTGAGCATCATTCTGCTTCTGCCGAAATACAATATACCTACTGCTAGGGCGACCATGGGTTCGAGTAAAAAAACCTTGTCTAACAAAAACAAAGTGAATGCTGTACCTGAAGACATTAACCCAGAAGAAGATGTTTTTTCAAAATTTGCGTCTTACGTTGATTTGAAACTAGAGCAAATAAAAACTCAAATACTGGAAAACATTGATAAAAAAATGTTAGAATTTCAAAAAACAACCGAATTTATCTGTCAAAAATATGATGATATAATTACTCGCTTAGACTCCATGAATGAGATTAAAGGAGAAGTTGAAAGCTTAAAAAATGATTTTGCAAATAAAAGCAAAATTATTAAGCATCTGGAAACTAGACTGGCTTGCTTAGAACAGATGAATCTTGATGACTGTGTTGAAATAACAGGAATTGAAGAAAATACTGATGAAAATCCCAAAATAACAGCCATGAAACTAATAGAAAATGTTAATATCAAAATAAGTTCAGATGATATTACCTCAGCAACAAGACTATATGATAGAAGACCAGGCCATCCGAAAAAAAATCTTCTAAAAATTAGAAATCCAGAAACAAGATTAAAATTACTAGCAAACAAGAAAATTATTTCAAACCCTGAGAAAATGATATTCCTAGGAGAATCGCTGTCTCCTTATTTTAAAGAACTGCTTTGGAAAGCTAAAATAAAGGGAAGAGAATTAAAATACAAATACATTTGGTTTAAAAACGGATCCATTCTAATGAAGGAAGATGAAGTCAAAAAAATCAAGGAAATAAAACACAAAGATGACCTGAAGAAAATATTGTAGAAGTTGTATAGTAAAAGGCGACGAAAAGATTTACAACTGAAAATATTATTTATGAAAAAAGGATGTCGATTTAGGAAAAAAAAATTGATTTGGATGACAATACAAAACCTAATTAAACTATTAAAAATTCATTATAATGCATTTTTTTTTTTTTTTTTAATTCTAACTCTTCTTTACTTAGATTGAACGCTTATTTCTTCAATCTATCGATTCTTTCTTCTTTATCCTTTCTAAATGAATACTATTTTATGATGTGAAAATCGTTTTTTTTTATCTTTGCCCTGCTAAATTAATAAAATATTATTGTAAAAAATATTTTTCCATCTTTGCCCGGCTAAATTAATAGCATATTATATTGTAAAAATTGTTTTTTCTATCTATGCCGTGCTAATTTGATGGTATTTTATATTGTAAAAATAGTTTTTTCCATCTTTGCCCTGCTAAATTAATGGCTTATAATTTTGTAAAAAAAAAAATCTCATTTTTGCCCTGCTAATTTGATAGCATTTTATACTAAAAAAATATTTTTTTTCAATCTATGCCCTGCTAAATCTATAGCAATTATTATTATTTTGTAAAAATCATTTTTCCATTCATACCACATTATATTGTAAAAATCTTTAAGATATCAACAGTATGGTCACCCTAGATATTTACAATGCGATGTACTAGACGCCTTCTGCTTGGATACAATTATCTGAAATTTAATTGCACATTATTGTAACAATATTGTTCTTCAATACTCATATTATTTTGTGTTATATTTTGTAGAATTATTAACCTCGACACAGGCTTGTCCTAGTGAGGTTAAAAATCAAATTGTACATAGAAATAACATGTAAAGAAACAATAAATAAATAAATATGAAACAAAGAATAGACAGTACCTATATTTATATAAAACGATTCTGAAAATTTAACTTGCGCGACAATGTATCACAAAGAATAACAATTTTGCAACTCTAGGAAATATAACAGATTCACCTACCTTGAATGCAGCTTAATCGCAGCTCGGAGGCCTCCGTATAATCCAGTAAATCAAAAAAAATAATCCTTTATGGCTTGAACAGAATTTCAAACAGAATTTTTCACAATCTTCTTATAGATATTATAAAGGCGAAAGTTTGTATGGATGAGTGTTATTCTTTCACGCAATAAACAACTGCGTTGCTATGTTATTATTTAACGTGGGCTGTCATTTTGTTATTTCTTTAGGTTACTCTGGATTCAAATATGAATAAAATACTAATTCCTACTTGAGGCGAAATCATCTGAATAAATTAGGGGAGTAGGTACTTAAAATAAATTTCTATAATTTAAATATTTTCTAAAATAGAATATTTATTTGCGAAATGTCATTCTCAAATTTTGAAATTTCTATTAAACAATAATTATTTTTTATTAGACAAAAAAGCAAGAATAATAACAATTATGCCAGTAATTTCCCACTAATACCATGCGAGCGAAGCCGTTTAGAAATAAGAAAAATTCGAAGTGCACTGTAAACACAAAAGTATATAAAAGTAAGTACAGTAAGGAGGTAATCGAAATTGAACCTTAATGAACTTTTGTAAAAAAATAGTCGTCACTGTGTAGAAATAAACAACAATTGACAGCAAGCATGACCGCCAACACACTAGCGCTAACGGCTGACTCGAGAACTACACATTACCTTCTAAAATTAACATACAACCGTACCTGCAACAGGAGGCATTTTCCAGGGCCTATAAGCACCTTCCATGGCGTATTGACCCGGAAATTCTACAAAGGAAACATTCAGATTGTGTTTTATTATTTATTCAAGATACAAACCTTTTTACGTTTATACTAAGGGTCCGCCAGAGTTAGCTATGAAATCATCGATACATCTTGTAGCCCAAGGGTTGTGGCGCAAATTGGCATGTATATTCTAAATTTTAACCACTGTCCGTTGTTGAGCGCCAACGGCTTATTCGAGAATTAGCATATAATCTTACCTCCAACAGGGGGCATCCTCCAGGGTCTATAAGCACCTCCTATGGCGTCTAGGCACGGGCAATCTACAAAAAAAAATTATTCAAATACAGTTTTATTTTTTATTTTAACGAAAATTTTGAAGTAAAATTTCATTAGCGCCGCTGTGATTTGAAACTCGGATGAAACGGAAACGACACTAAAAAGAGTGTCACATAAATATTATGTGACTGGTGCAGTTCTTGCCTATTTGGTTATTTTGTCTATGGTAATTTTTTTGGAGACTGGCAATTTTTCTTGGGAAGAAAAATGCGAGTTTGTTGATGGTGACTTCCTTTTCTCCTGGCGACGGGCTAGCCGGCTGAAAAATTAGTCACTGACTATGAAAGTCTTTTATTGAAAATATCATGTGAATCCAAGTGGATTTTGTCTTGTAAAGGTCGCGGGGCGTTTTACCGTGTCACGAGAAGTTCGTGCACGTTTTTATTTTGGTGGATCGGTGAATCTCACCTGTTACTGTGTTGGCGGATCGCCATGTTTTGTGAAAAGTATTTGAATGGACAGCATATCGTTAAATGACTGGTCCTGGCAGTGGCTTTTGATTATGCCTTTGGGTGACCCCCGCGTCGCGAAGCCACGGATGGGTGTAAGCTCCGTGAGACGATATCTGTAGGCCTGGCAGACTATTTGGGGCCACGTGCTGTTGGTGTGGAAAGGGTGGAGGCCGCCTGGGATGGAAGTAGCGGCACCGAATTGTCACATAGAAGGATGACCCTGGCTCCCCGGTTCCCTGGTTTCTGCGTGAAACGTCCCGATATCGTCGCACTCCGCGAACCCAGTGTTTAGTTAGGATAGCCTTTCTTTTTCCCGGAGTCCATCTGGTATGTTTTAGTGTTTGTTTGTTTTGATTAATTTTGATGGCCGTGATTGATGGCCCTAACTTTGATGCCGACAATATAGTTTTTTTGAACAGTTCATACTCTTTTATTTATCTAAAATCCCTCTTACACTGACAGAAATCCCCACAAACCTGAGCGGAGCTCACAGCCGTTACAAGAGACAAACATATACATCCATAGATTTAGCCTGCGACATAATGAGATAGAATGAAACTTTACAACAATGGCCGCTTTGATTATGAGCTCACTTTTCAAGGCCTATTGGTTGATATTGTGTGAACTGCACTCGATTTTAAAAAAAGGATCCCATATGGTTCATGCCAGAGCACAGTTAACAATTTGAGGTATCTAGCTTAACTTTATTATAAAATCCTAGGTTTATTTATGGATTTTATTTTAATTTAATTGGGTACCTAAATGGTTAATCTTTTTAAAATAAAAATATATTTTACTTGCTTGCGACGTATGGCACCATCGCAAATAATCACTACCTCGAAACGCGAACGAGTAACTTTATGTCAGTCAAGTTTAGATCTTTCCGCGGATGGACACGTGCACGTCATCGTGATAATTAAAATATAATTACTGTGTTTTTCTGAAGCTTTGTGATAAAATCTAACGGTATTACTAAAAAACCCCGTGAAAAATTGACAAACGGCCGTGGATGTGAAAACATTACTAATTAAAAAATTGTTCTTGGAAAAAAATACACACTGTTTGCACAGCCTGGAATGGTAGTTTTAGTGATGATGTTTGAACGAAATTTGGAATTTTCCAAAGTATTTTGAATGTTCTATATATTTCTTATTTTTTAAGGTGTTGTAAAAACAAATACCATTTATAAAAAGCAGATTAAATTACCTTTTAGATTTTTGCATTTGAAATAGACTTTAGTTTAAAAAAACTGCAATATTTGAAGATTCAAACACGGAAAAAATGGAAAAAAAATTCTTACCAAAACATTTTTGATGAAAGTGTACAGAAATATTAAAAAAAAACAAAATTTAAAAAATAAAGTCCTTTTATATAATGAATTTAGAATAAAATTGTCACCTCACTTTTTCCTCGTGCATACAATAAAAATATAATTTCAAAGTTTTTTTTTTTGCCAAAAGAATAACCTAAAAATATCTCTGACATTTCAACACATTTCTTGCACCACTAAAGATGTTAATTTCTTTGATAAGTTTACCACCACATGTTTTTGATAAAAAATAATAAAATAAAATAAATAAAAAAACACCACTTTTAAGAAATTCTCATAAAATAAAGATTTAAAAACGTAAATTTGAACTTTTATGAAACCCAAAACAATATTTTGACATTTCAACTTTAAAGTACTGTTTATTGTGCAATGTAAAACCACACAAATAACACGGCAAATATATTAATTACACGAATAGAAGAGTGAATTGGTCACTATAATAAAAATCATTCAGTAAAATCTCAATATTTCCTAAAAATATTCCAGTCATGCATGAAAACCTTTGCCTTATTTTAGCGAACCTTGTTTTTCAATTGCGAAACTTTTCTACGGAAGCCCTAAAATCAATAATGTAAAAAATAACATTCAATTTTGGAAACATGTCCGTACTTTTGTTTACCCGATTTGGGTTTTGAAGTTAAATTTTTACGCAGCCAGCATTTTGCGCAAATTAATAATTAACAATTCGTAACAGATTTTATTTTTAAAGACTAAATAGTGAAATTACAACACGAGTTGCCTGTAAACTGACAGATTCATTTATTGACAAATCACTGAAAGGGAGATGGTCACGCCGTCCCACGCGCTCCGCGTAATTTGGTTAGTTCCCCCCTAAGAGTATGGATAAGTTCCATGGTTCCCCCCTTCCTGATTGGCTAGTCAATCAATTTGAACGTCTGTATCTTTTTTACGAATTAACGAATTTCGAATATGATTAGGAGTGTATTAAAAATATATATTTTAACTTACCACAGTGATACGCTTCAGCAGAAATAGCCAAAATCAGCAAACTGACTATTTTATTCATTTTGCGATGATTCTAGAAAAAGTAATCAAAATTGTTTGATATTCCTTTAAAATAATTTGTTCGCTTTTGCGAAGAGCTAATATGGGTGTCGTACAAATCGTTGTATTGCCCTTATATAATGTAAACAGTATTAGAAAAAGAAAATATCACGCTTTATATTCAAATCTAAATGTTAGCGTTAGATAAATTATAATGAACACTTCTATGAAACAAAAGTTTGAAATTTTGAAAATGAAAGCGTATTTTATCACCTTTCAAAAACAGTTTTTAGTTTTTGGATGTGTTCAGAAATATTCCATTTATTTGAATTTTATTGCAAAGCGGAAGTAATCTGATCATTTGACAGAATATGTTTGAGTCCTCAAGGTTAAAATCAAATAGGTCATTGCTTATCACATTATTGATTGTAATATAATTTAATTTTTCTATTTTGGGATGTCTGTGATGTTGTGCGTGATGCGGAATATTCCTGCTCAATAAACTAAAATTTGATAAAGTAGGTAGCTGCCCAATCTATAATCAGACAATTATATTAATTAGAACTAATTAATAATTAATCATTATTAATGTGTATTTCTTTCGTTTAAATTATTCACTGATTATTTTTCATTTTTAGTTGGCGTGATCAAGCGAAAGACAAATATATCAACTTAAATAAATAAATATTATATAAATAATAAAGAAAATTGTGAATATTTTTGATCCTTGAGTAAATTTCTTATAAATGCTTTCAGCTTTTGTAACATCCCGTGATTTTTTGCAGGTCTACGATAGTACATTTCATAAAATACAGGTTATTTGTGTTACATGCAAAACCGGGGAACGCGGGTTCAAATCCCGGCGTGCGCAAGTAAATTTTATTGGATTTATTAGTATAATTTCACAATATATTCGTTTTAAATAATCTTCAAATACCTACGTCTCAAAAGAAAGTTTAAATTTAGTCGATCAAATATTTAAAAAGTAAGGGTTCCACCGAAAAAATATTTATTAAATATTAAAATACAGAATTTGGGAATTTATTCCTTAAAAATAATATCGTCCAAATGTAAACCCTCGCGTTCGCGGCATTCATTTAATCGAATAGTAAAATTTCCTATGACGGCTTGGCAGTTAGGCTCCGTGATGGCTGCCATTTCGTGACAGATATTTTCTTTTAATTGGGCCAGGGAAGTCGGATTCTCGGCATACCTACATTTTAGATTTGAGATAACCCCACAGGAAATCGTCCATAGGGGTTAAATCAGGACAACAAGAAGGCTTATTTATGTCACCTCTCCTGGAGATCAATTAGCCAGGGAAAATTTCACGAACTCGTTGTAGAGACGTATTGGACGTATGTGATGTTGCTCCGTCTTGCTGGAACCATGTTCTTTGATTATAGCCAGTAAAGTTTATAGGGGTGCAGCTTTAGGTGTTTGTGCAAAATGCTGTGTAATGATGATCTATGCACATTTAAAGCTCTTGCGCGCTTCCGAATTGAAAGGTTTGGGTCGTCACGAAAAGACTGATTAACACTCTCTACGTTTTCTACCGTTCTCGATGACGTTGGTCGCCCGGATTTTGGTTTTGCCAACGTTGTACTGATCTCTTCAAACCTTTTGAATCATTTTCGAATGAGAGGAATGCTTGGCGCATCATTCGAGTGACGAAAACCTCGAATACTGCAGAATCTTTTACCCGCTACAGTCGCCGAATCACCATTTTTGTAAAACTTACGCACGCACAACGCGCCGTCGCTTCCGAGAAATGCACCATAGCGACTGAATTCCCAAGAGCAAGGCTACTGATTGACCTATCCCCCGTGCCCCTCGGAAAAGTTGCGTTCACTCAGTAAACAAAACAAACATAAACTTTCTTTTGAGACACCCTGTATATGTCGATTGAAAATAAACTCAAGTTTGCATTGAATTTAAGTGTCTTTTTCAAAATTGGAACTGATCCATTTTTTTCTACAATTCAGAAAACCGATAAAGTATCTACCCGTAACATGTTATTTTAAAAAAATAATAATTTTATTAGCCAATTTCAAAATTGGAACCGATTTGTCGAAAATTCAGACAATCCTGTGATTTTTCAAAGATCTGCTCCAAAAAATATGATTTTTGTCGCAATTTTTAGAGTAATAAATACTTTTAGTATCGCCCTGGGGTAAGACTACCATTCAGAATCGAAACGTTGCTTGAAATGGCTTTAGCTGTGTTTGGTGGCCAGATCTGAATAGTCAGGTACTTTCCCACAATCTCTTTCGCCTTCCCACAATTCCTTCAGCCTCACAACATACCCCAATTGGGGATGCCATAGTTTCACTGTCTCTAGACGGTTGGAAGCAGTTGGGACTCTTGTGCAATATTCACATAGTACAAAATTAAATTAAAAAAATATTGAAAAAAACTGAGCTAAAATAAGAACTTACCGATCTCGCGTAGAAAATATCTAAAGTGCGAATAACTTTTAAATATCTTTCTTCGATAAATTGACATCTATTGATAGCGAATTGAATTGCAAATAATAAACAATAAAATAAAATTTTACGACACTTTGAATAAATTAAATATTAAATTATTGCGAAATTCATATTTCGTGAGCAGCGCACAAAGCTACCAATCTCTACTTTAGCTGGACGAGAATTATGTGTAACTAGCAGACCAAGCCGCACGTTGCTGTGGCTAACGAAACACAACGCCACGCCATTTACCATTATAGCCATTATAACCTTTACGACTAACGTCATCTGTTAAGCCGCCGCTACTCGAATTTCTACATATTTATTACATATCTCCCTTAAACACTCTCGGCCTTACTAAAAAACCCAGTGAAAAATTTATTCAATTGACAAACGGCCGCGGATGTGAAAACATTACTAATTAAAAAATTGTTCTTGGAAAAAAATGCACACTGTTTGCACAGCCTGGAAGGGTAGTTTATCTCTGTTTTAGTGATGATGTTTGAACGAAATTTGGAATTTTCCAAAATATTTTGAATGTTCTATATATTTCTTATTTTTGAAGGTGTTGTAAAAATAAAAACCATTTATAAAAACAAGATAAAATTACCTTTTAGGTTTTTGTATTTGAAATACACTTTAGTTTTAAGAAACTGCCATATTTGAAAATTCAAACACGGAAAAAATGGAAAAAAATTCATACCAAAACATTTTTGATGAAAGTGTACGGAAATTAAAAAAAAATCAAAATTTAAAAAATACAGTCCTTTTTATATAATGAATTTGGAATGAAATTGTCACCTCACTTTTTCCTCGTGAATACAATAGAAAATATAATAAAAATTCAAAGTTTGTTTATTGCAAAAAAATAACCTAAAAATATCTCAGACATTTCAACACATTTCTTGCACCACTAATGCAAGATGTGTAATTTCTTTGATAAGTTTTTTGAAAATTTTCTTTGAAATTCTCATAAAATAAATATCATTAAACGTAAACGTAAATTATATGAAATTCCCTAGATCCTCCCCAAAAATTATTATAAACACGTTTGTTTCAGATATTTTACACGCTATATGAATGAAAAAATTCACAGTGTTTCTTTAAATGGTGTTTAAGACAACCCCCCCAAGATTTTTGCTCTATTTTAAACGAGTCCTGTTTTATTAAACATTTTCGCAATTTCGCTTCGATTTTATAGCTTTAAATATTAGCGCGCTCCTCTAACATACGTAATTACATATCTCTCCATCTTCTTCTTTTTGGGCCCGGTTACTGCGCCTTAAAACAAATCCAGACTCCCGTTTGCCAGCCCGCTGCCCGCCGCCCGCCGCTGGCTGCCTGCTGCCCGCTGTCGCTTGGTTAGATATATTGTATATTTCAACCAATTTACACAAAAACTTGACAAATTATATACATAAAAACCTTCCTCATGAACCACTCTATCTATTGGTGAAAACCGCATGAAAATTCCTTGCGTGGTTTAAAAGAACTAAGCGCCCAGACAACGGGAGTGACTTCATTTTAAACTATGTAAAGATTCGGTCAGGGAGTTGATATGAGATTGATCTGACGTTCGAAACCACGACAGATCTTGCTTTATATACCCCTACCAATTGATAGCAACATTCAAACGACCGAAACATGTAATTTTTTGCACATGTGATAAAAATGATTACGATACATTCAATAACAAAAATTATCCAATATTAAATTTTACTTTGCTTTATTAGTACGTGACGAGCGTGTCTTTTTGTCTTTTTTAGACCATACTTTTTTGACACGCGCGCACTGTGCTACACTCTTAGGTGCCACATCAACGCCCCCTAATTTTCTTTGGGTCTTCTACTTCCCCTCTGAAAGTCTCAAACGTCCACAAGGGGGGCTTTATTTCCCACGTTGAGAACCTATGGTTTAAATTGAAACGAAATATTGTTTTTGGTAATGACGCATATGTGGGCTAATAGGCAATACTTAGGAAAAAAAACATGTGTATGGAGTAAACAGTTTAGGTCAATTACTAGCGATACATAACTTAGCGATGCCTTCATCTGAAATTGTGTATTTTGCCGGGAAGTAGAATATTACAACTCCAATAAAAAAATGGTAATAGTTCGAAATTTCCGTAGATTTGTGCTGATTTCACTTTTCCCTAAAACAATTTTCTCCCCTAGATCTAAGGATTTTTTTCCTAGACTTCCCAAACCCCGGCGTGGAATTTAGTATGAAACGGAATGTTTGTTGGAGTCCGCGCCACATAATTTGTCCCGCAGACGGGGGCGCCACTGGAAAGTAACGGACAATATGCTTCTTCAGCCTAATGAGATATGTTATTTTGTAAATGTGTACAATTTGACAAAAAATACGTAGATTCTCGGACTAAAGTTCGTAGGTGTGCAGAAAAGGCCTAAATACGTAGATCTACGTAAAAATATGTACAGTTGGCAACGCTGGTCGAGCGAGTGCGACACCGCACTCACTGTGTACACACACGGTGAAACGGTTTATTTTCTGAAGATACTCAAATTGTAAGTAGTTTAAGATCCTTTTTATATTTAACAAAAGTTCCTAACGTATCTAGTAGAAGTTAACCACTGGAGCGATCACGTAGTGAGAAATAAATTTGCCTCGATTGCATGAGCTTTCCCAGAAGTTCATTTTTAAAAAATTTCGCCAACATTAAAAAAATCATATCTTCGAATTTTAACATAGAAACATAAAAACTTATTACAGTGCTATAAAGCCAATGAACTACCCTGTTTTTTTACCGTTTATCTCATATTTGTAGGATTTATAAAAAAATAGTAAAGTTTATAACCGCGCGAATCCTGCGTTTTTGTTACTTTGAAACTGCCGTCAGAGGTATTTATTCGAGTCAACATGGAATATTTTCGACTTCTGTACGTTGTCTGTAGTATACTTGATAATGAATGGTGCATATCTATGGAAAAGGATTTAATTTTAACCATAAACGTAAAAAAGTTCGGATTTGTAACATCTATGATCATAATAGATAGGTATAGCATTTCAATAGCTTCGTGTTAAAATAAACGGCTGGCCAAGGAAATGCTTCAAATAATTACAATAAATGTTTTACGAATGGTAGGAAAATATGGTCCATTTTTGGAACGAAATCAATCGCAGAAAAATAAAAGTGGTCCAATTTTCGACCGAAATCGCTCCAATGGTTATGGTCGATTTTTGATTTTGTTTTTGTAGTTCCATATTTGGGGTAAGTACCTACTCCATAATTAGATAACTTTATGTTGATTATGTTATTGTAAAATAATAGTACCTACTTATAATCTTTATATATAAAACAAAGTCGGGTTAGTTACACCATTTATAACCCAAGAACGGCTGGACCAATTTTTATGATCTTGTTGTCTATCTATTATATTTATCACAATATTTTGATAAATATAATATTGAATAGTGAGTTAATTCCAAAAATTTAAAAACGTCAAATGTCAATGCGCTGATTGTTTTGTTTGGTTCTTAAACATATAATGCTGCCCCTATTTATTATCAATAGTCGAAAATGAGACAAACGGTGAACGTATGTCTGCACCCCTCCAAAGGAAAAGTATAATAATTATAATAAATCTCCCTCACACGTATAATGAAAATGAAACGCGATTCCCGTAAGTAACTGGAAAAGTAAGAAAAACAAAAAATATAAATTTTTAAACAAAGCAATCTCTAATACTGACAAAAACAAAACATGGACAGTTGCGCATCGATAATTGCTTCATTGTGTATTTTTAAACTTAATGAAAAAACTGAATTTAATTCAGCTAATACGTTAACACAACAGTTATTCATTCTGAGGCGGTACGAAGTTCGTCGGGTCAGCTAGTTAATAAATATAATACAAAACTCTTACAATGCAAATCGCAAAAGTAATTACGATTGAAAAAAAAAAGATTTTTAATATTTGTTTTTTTTTATGCGTAAAAAAACAATATCGTTCCGTATTTGGTTACTTTCATTTACTGATAACAGCCGTCAGTATTTGTATGCCATTCCAAGATCTCAGTATACTAACGTCAGTAATGTTGTCAGTACATTACATGAGTTACGTAATAGAAAATACTTGCAATTAAACGATTATATTTATTTATTTTGGCACAACAACTTACTTTTTAAAACCTAATTTGATAAAGTTGGCCTCACTGTGTGGTTTACCTGTGCTGAGGCCCCTATTTTACAATACTAAATTCAATAAGACGAAGTAATAAATTTTAATAAAATACATAAAAGCGGTACTTAATGAAAAAAAATCAACATATATATTATGAGGTACGATTGTGTATAACGGGTACATTTTTTATTCTTTTATATTATATTCTTTTTGTAATATTGCTTTTTTCATGCTTCATTCTTCTTCTTCTTCTTGTGCCCTATCCGTTCAACGGACGTTGGCCATCATCTTGGCTATACGGAATTTGTTTACTGCGGCCCAAAACAGCTCTACGGTAGACTGGCCAAACCACTGTCCCAGGTTTTTCAGCCATGAGGTTCTCCTTCTTCCAGGTCCCCGTCTTCCGGCAATCTTTCCCTGCATTATGAGATGCAAGATCTCATACTTCTCTGGATGTCTCATCACATGTCAAAGATATTCAAGTTTTCGGATTTTTATAGTTTTAATAATTTATTTTTGTTTATTCATCCGAACCATAACATCTTCATTCGTAACTCGTAACCCTGTCCATCCAGCTTATTTTAAGTATCCTTCTGTAGGTCCATATCTCGAATGCCTCAAGTCGCCTAATAAGTTCATTCTTCATACCATTTTTTTCGGTTTCTTTCAATTTTTAAGATAGTTGAATGCTTTTATTGCTTGGAATTTATGGTCTTAATATCTTTGTCCAAAGCTTGTGTTTTTTTCTCAGTTTTTTGTTTGTTTTTTTGTACTCTTGTTTAACTGTTGTTAGTGATAGTTTGCGTTTGTTGAAATTAGTTTTTTGTTAAAAAATGTAGTTCTAGTGTTTTAATTTATTATTTGGCGTATATATAGTACGCCAAACATGTTGAATATTTGGTCTGTATCAGTCAGTCAATTATTTTTAAGTATTATCTTTACAATGGTGTTCTGTGTGATTTCTATATGACCGATAACTGAGGTTGTTGCTCCTCCATTAACTCACACCGCCATCTGTTAATTTGCATACAAATCAAATCAACACCACCAGTTACTAGCTCGCTTGTAAGATTATATATTTAATGATGTTGCCAGATACAGATTATATATTTCAAACAATTTACACAAAAACTTGACAAATTATATACCTAACCCTTCCTCATGAACAACTCTATCTATTGGTGAAAACCGCATGAAAATCCGTTAGGTAGTTTTTGAGTTTATTGCGAACAGACAGACACGGCGGAGGATTTTAATTTATAATATGTGGAGTTGTTGATGGCCGGTTTTATAACCATTCGTTCGTTACGCTCGATACCATTTTTCAATTTGGGAGGTAGGTACGGGTATCGCCGCCCGGGAGCCATTTTTTGGATTACCAACACCTCTGCCATAGGTCACGTCAAGTGGTTCGCTAAGTTTGGTCAGGTCAGAGATGCCTGGGTTCATGGAGTGAGGTTTATCTGAGATGTTTGGTGAGATGCATCTGCCCACCAGCTGCCTGGCAGGCCGGATCGGGAGAGATTGGTTGAGGGAGTCCCTTTGACTTATCTAGCTGTACTCTCTCGGAACATCGCCTTGCACCGCAGTAGAAGGGATGGATTCATACGTCCGTCACTCCTGTACACACTGACCCCCAGATTTATACCCACCACTTATACCCTATTCCTTTTTAGAACTTTCTCTCCTTCCTTTCCTAAAATACCCTCCCCAAAGACGGGAGAATGTAAAAAAAAGGTCTGCCGTTGAACAAATTTTGTTGAAAATGGTATCAAGCAAAACAAACGGATGGTTATGAAACCGGCCCTAACTAAACCAATAATACGTTTTCACTCGTGTCTTAAGAGGAAACTGGGCGGCGTTTTATCCATACGAACGTTTTCCCCAATTTCTTCTCTGAATTTTAACACTACTGCTAACATTTTTAATATAACATAGACATCGACTACTAGGGAGTCGGTACGATTTTTTTGTTTTTTATAAGTTACTTCTTATAATGTACTTATTTAATTGTTTGTTTTAATTCATAACCGCTAGGTGGCGATGGTTAGCGCGCCTGCGCATTTGTCGTTTGCGCTGAAAAAACATTACCCGCGATAAAAATTTGGCTCCGCGGATGTTTGTTATAATTTTACTTATATATGATTGTTATTTCTATTAATATGATTAATTCATTCTTATATTCTTATCTAAAATTGTTAGTATTAGAAAAAAGTTTCGGCTACGGGCCGGGCGGGAGAGGAGTCAAGAAATGCAGTGCCAGGGGGGTTGGCGGGACGGGGGAGCGGGAGAGCGGTGGTGGGGAAGGTGGAAGTGGAACGCTGGAGGGGAACGCACGGGAAAGGACATGTAAGGAGTAACATTTTATTTATTTGAATATGGCATATATTATAAAAGAAAGTCCAAAAAAACGTGCAGCTCGCAAACAATCAGAAACGAGTCCCGGTTCGATCAAGGGAGTTATATGGTGTGGTAGATCTCTATCCCCCCTAGGTAATAAGGGTATCCGTTTTTACCTAAAGGGCCTGCTTTTAAAGATATAAGGGCTAAAAGTTTCGC